>OX243979.1:0-1200000 GCA_945859745.1 Synanthedon formicaeformis
ACCTAACCTAACCTAACCTAACCTAACCTAACCTAACCTAACCTAACCTAACCTAACCTAACCTAACCTAACCTAACCTAACCTAACCTAACCTAACCTAACCTAACCTAACCTAACCTAACCTAACCTAACCTAACCTAACCTAACCTAACCTAACCTAACCTAACCTAACCTAACCTAACCTAACCTAACCTAACCTAACCTAACCTAACCTAACCTAACCTAACCTAACCTAACCTAACCTAACCTAACCTAACCTAACCTAACCTAACCTAACCTAACCTAACCTAACCTAACCTAACCTAACCTAACCTAACCTAACCTAACCTAACCTAACCTAACCTAACCTAACCTAACCTAACCTAACCTAACCTAACCTAACCTAACCTAACCTAACCTAACCTAACCTAACCTAACCTAACCTAACCTAACCTAACCTAACCTAACCTAACCTAACCTAACCTAACCTAACCTAACCTAACCTAACCTAACCTAACCTAACCTAACCTAACCTAACCTAACCTAACCTAACCTAACCTAACCTAACCTAACCTAACCTAACCTAACCTAACCTAACCTAACCTAACCTAACCTAACCTAACCTAACCTAACCTAACCTAACCTAACCTAACCTAACCTAACCTAACCTAACCTAACCTAACCTAACCTAACCTAACCTAACCTAACCTAACCTAACCTAACCTAACCTAACCTAACCTAACCTAACCTAACCTAACCTAACCTAACCTAACCTAACCTAACCTAACCTAACCTAACCTAACCTAACCTAACCTAACCTAACCTAACCTAACCTAACCTAACCTAACCTAACCTAACCTAACCTAACCTAACCTAACCTAACCTAACCTAACCTAACCTAACCTAACCTAACCTAACCTAACCTAACCTAACCTAACCTAACCTAACCTAACCTAACCTAACCTAACCTAACCTAACCTAACCTAACCTAACCTAACCTAACCTAACCTAACCTAACCTAACCTAACCTAACCTAACCTAACCTAACCTAACCTAACCTAACCTAACCTAACCTAACCTAACCTAACCTAACCTAACCTAACCTAACCTAACCTAACCTAACCTAACCTAACCTAACCTAACCTAACCTAACCTAACCTAACCTAACCTAACCTAACCTAACCTAACCTAACCTAACCTAACCTAACCTAACCTAACCTAACCTAACCTAACCTAACCTAACCTAACCTAACCTAACCTAACCTAACCTAACCTAACCTAACCTAACCTAACCTAACCTAACCTAACCTAACCTAACCTAACCTAACCTAACCTAACCTAACCTAACCTAACCTAACCTAACCTAACCTAACCTAACCTAACCTAACCTAACCTAACCTAACCTAACCTAACCTAACCTAACCTAACCTAACCTAACCTAACCTAACCTAACCTAACCTAACCTAACCTAACCTAACCTAACCTAACCTAACCTAACCTAACCTAACCTAACCTAACCTAACCTAACCTAACCTAACCTAACCTAACCTAACCTAACCTAACCTAACCTAACCTAACCTAACCTAACCTAACCTAACCTAACCTAACCTAACCTAACCTAACCTAACCTAACCTAACCTAACCTAACCTAACCTAACCTAACCTAACCTAACCTAACCTAACCTAACCTAACCTAACCTAACCTAACCTAACCTAACCTAACCTAACCTAACCTAACCTAACCTAACCTAACCTAACCTAACCTAACCTAACCTAACCTAACCTAACCTAACCTAACCTAACCTAACCTAACCTAACCTAACCTAACCTAACCTAACCTAACCTAACCTAACCTAACCTAACCTAACCTAACCTAACCTAACCTAACCTAACCTAACCTAACCTAACCTAACCTAACCTAACCTAACCTAACCTAACCTAACCTAACCTAACCTAACCTAACCTAACCTAACCTAACCTAACCTAACCTAACCTAACCTAACCTAACCTAACCTAACCTAACCTAACCTAACCTAACCTAACCTAACCTAACCTAACCTAACCTAACCTAACCTAACCTAACCTAACCTAACCTAACCTAACCTAACCTAACCTAACCTAACCTAACCTAACCTAACCTAACCTAACCTAACCTAACCTAACCTAACCTAACCTAACCTAACCTAACCTAACCTAACCTAACCTAACCTAACCTAACCTAACCTAACCTAACCTAACCTAACCTAACCTAACCTAACCTAACCTAACCTAACCTAACCTAACCTAACCTAACCTAACCTAACCTAACCTAACCTAACCTAACCTAACCTAACCTAACCTAACCTAACCTAACCTAACCTAACCTAACCTAACCTAACCTAACCTAACCTAACCTAACCTAACCTAACCTAACCTAACCTAACCTAACCTAACCTAACCTAACCTAACCTAACCTAACCTAACCTAACCTAACCTAACCTAACCTAACCTAACCTAACCTAACCTAACCTAACCTAACCTAACCTAACCTAACCTAACCTAACCTAACCTAACCTAACCTAACCTAACCTAACCTAACCTAACCTAACCTAACCTAACCTAACCTAACCTAACCTAACCTAACCTAACCTAACCTAACCTAACCTAACCTAACCTAACCTAACCTAACCTAACCTAACCTAACCTAACCTAACCTAACCTAACCTAACCTAACCTAACCTAACCTAACCTAACCTAACCTAACCTAACCTAACCTAACCTAACCTAACCTAACCTAACCTAACCTAACCTAACCTAACCTAACCTAACCTAACCTAACCTAACCTAACCTAACCTAACCTAACCTAACCTAACCTAACCTAACCTAACCTAACCTAACCTAACCTAACCTAACCTAACCTAACCTAACCTAACCTAACCTAACCTAACCTAACCTAACCTAACCTAACCTAACCTAACCTAACCTAACCTAACCTAACCTAACCTAACCTAACCTAACCTAACCTAACCTAACCTAACCTAACCTAACCTAACCTAACCTAACCTAACCTAACCTAACCTAACCTAACCTAACCTAACCTAACCTAACCTAACCTAACCTAACCTAACCTAACCTAACCTAACCTAACCTAACCTAACCTAACCTAACCTAACCTAACCTAACCTAACCTAACCTAACCTAACCTAACCTAACCTAACCTAACCTAACCTAACCTAACCTAACCTAACCTAACCTAACCTAACCTAACCTAACCTAACCTAACCTAACCTAACCTAACCTAACCTAACCTAACCTAACCTAACCTAACCTAACCTAACCTAACCTAACCTAACCTAACCTAACCTAACCTAACCTAACCTAACCTAACCTAACCTAACCTAACCTAACCTAACCTAACCTAACCTAACCTAACCTAACCTAACCTAACCTAACCTAACCTAACCTAACCTAACCTAACCTAACCTAACCTAACCTAACCTAACCTAACCTAACCTAACCTAACCTAACCTAACCTAACCTAACCTAACCTAACCTAACCTAACCTAACCTAACCTAACCTAACCTAACCTAACCTAACCTAACCTAACCTAACCTAACCTAACCTAACCTATACCTAACCTAACCTAACCTAACCTAACCTAACCTAACCTAACCTAACCTAACCTAACCTAACCTAACCTAACCTAACCTAACCTAACCTAACCTAACCTAACCTAACCTAACCTAACCTAACCTAACCTAACCTAACCTAACCTAACCTAACCTAACCTAACCTAACCTAACCTAACCTAACCTAACCTAACCTAACCTAACCTAACCTAACCTAACCTAACCTAACCTAACCTAACCTAACCTAACCTAACCTAACCTAACCTAACCTAACCTAACCTAACCTAACCTAACCTAACCTAACCTAACCTAACCTAACCTAACCTAACCTAACCTAACCTAACCTAACCTAACCTAACCTAACCTAACCTAACCTAACCTAACCTAACCTAACCTAACCTAACCTAACCTAACCTAACCTAACCTAACCTAACCTAACCTAACCTAACCTAACCTAACCTAACCTAACCTAACCTAACCTAACCTAACCTAACCTAACCTAACCTAACCTAACCTAACCTAACCTAACCTAACCTAACCTAACCTAACCTAACCTAACCTAACCTAACCTAACCTAACCTAACCTAACCTAACCTAACCTAACCTAACCTAACCTAACCTAACCTAACCTAACCTAACCTAACCTAACCTAACCTAACCTAACCTAACCTAACCTAACCTAACCTAACCTAACCTAACCTAACCTAACCTAACCTAACCTAACCTAACCTAACCTAACCTAACCTAACCTAACCTAACCTAACCTAACCTAACCTAACCTAACCTAACCTAACCTAACCTAACCTAACCTAACCTAACCTAACCTAACCTAACCTAACCTAACCTAACCTAACCTAACCTAACCTAACCTAACCTAACCTAACCTAACCTAACCTAACCTAACCTAACCTAACCTAACCTAACCTAACCTAACCTAACCTAACCTAACCTAACCTAACCTAACCTAACCTAACCTAACCTAACCTAACCTAACCTAACCTAACCTAACCTAACCTAACCTAACCTAACCTAACCTAACCTAACCTAACCTAACCTAACCTAACCTAACCTAACCTAACCTAACCTAACCTAACCTAACCTAACCTAACCTAACCTAACCTAACCTAACCTAACCTAACCTAACCTAACCTAACCTAACCTAACCTAACCTAACCTAACCTAACCTAACCTAACCTAACCTAACCTAACCTAACCTAACCTAACCTAACCTAACCTAACCTAACCTAACCTAACCTAACCTAACCTAACCTAACCTAACCTAACCTAACCTAACCTAACCTAACCTAACCTAACCTAACCTAACCTAACCTAACCTAACCTAACCTAACCTAACCTAACCTAACCTAACCTAACCTAACCTAACCTAACCTAACCTAACCTAACCTAACCTAACCTAACCTAACCTAACCTAACCTAACCTAACCTAACCTAACCTAACCTAACCTAACCTAACCTAACCTAACCTAACCTAACCTAACCTAACCTAACCTAACCTAACCTAACCTAACCTAACCTAACCTAACCTAACCTAACCTAACCTAACCTAACCTAACCTAACCTAACCTAACCTAACCTAACCTAACCTAACCTAACCTAACCTAACCTAACCTAACCTAACCTAACCTAACCTAACCTAACCTAACCTAACCTAACCTAACCTAACCTAACCTAACCTAACCTAACCTAACCTAACCTAACCTAACCTAACCTAACCTAACCTAACCTAACCTAACCTAACCTAACCTAACCTAACCTAACCTAACCTAACCTAACCTAACCTAACCTAACCTAACCTAACCTAACCTAACCTAACCTAACCTAACCTAACCTAACCTAACCTAACCTAACCTAACCTAACCTAACCTAACCTAACCTAACCTAACCTAACCTAACCTAACCTAACCTAACCTAACCTAACCTAACCTAACCTAACCTAACCTAACCTAACCTAACCTAACCTAACCTAACCTAACCTAACCTAACCTAACCTAACCTAACCTAACCTAACCTAACCTAACCTAACCTAACCTAACCTAACCTAACCTAACCTAACCTAACCTAACCTAACCTAACCTAACCTAACCTAACCTAACCTAACCTAACCTAACCTAACCTAACCTAACCTAACCTAACCTAACCTAACCTAACCTAACCTAACCTAACCTAACCTAACCTAACCTAACCTAACCTAACCTAACCTAACCTAACCTAACCTAACCTAACCTAACCTAACCTAACCTAACCTAACCTAACCTAACCTAACCTAACCTAACCTAACCTAACCTAACCTAACCTAACCTAACCTAACCTAACCTAACCTAACCTAACCTAACCTAACCTAACCTAACCTAACCTAACCTAACCTAACCTAACCTAACCTAACCTAACCTAACCTAACCTAACCTAACCTAACCTAACCTAACCTAACCTAACCTAACCTAACCTAACCTAACCTAACCTAACCTAACCTAACCTAACCTAACCTAACCTAACCTAACCTAACCTAACCTAACCTAACCTAACCTAACCTAACCTAACCTAACCTAACCTAACCTAACCTAACCTAACCTAACCTAACCTAACCTAACCTAACCTAACCTAACCTAACCTAACCTAACCTAACCTAACCTAACCTAACCTAACCTAACCTAACCTAACCTAACCTAACCTAACCTAACCTAACCTAACCTAACCTAACCTAACCTAACCTAACCTAACCTAACCTAACCTAACCTAACCTAACCTAACCTAACCTAACCTAACCTAACCTAACCTAACCTAACCTAACCTAACCTAACCTAACCTAACCTAACCTAACCTAACCTAACCTAACCTAACCTAACCTAACCTAACCTAACCTAACCTAACCTAACCTAACCTAACCTAACCTAACCTAACCTAACCTAACCTAACCTAACCTAACCTAACCTAACCTAACCTAACCTAACCTAACCTAACCTAACCTAACCTAACCTAACCTAACCTAACCTAACCTAACCTAACCTAACCTAACCTAACCTAACCTAACCTAACCTAACCTAACCTAACCTAACCTAACCTAACCTAACCTAACCTAACCTAACCTAACCTAACCTAACCTAACCTAACCTAACCTAACCTAACCTAACCTAACCTAACCTAACCTAACCTAACCTAACCTAACCTAACCTAACCTAACCTAACCTAACCTAACCTAACCTAACCTAACCTAACCTAACCTAACCTAACCTAACCTAACCTAACCTAACCTAACCTAACCTAACCTAACCTAACCTAACCTAACCTAACCTAACCTAACCTAACCTAACCTAACCTAACCTAACCTAACCTAACCTAACCTAACCTAACCTAACCTAACCTAACCTAACCTAACCTAACCTAACCTAACCTAACCTAACCTAACCTAACCTAACCTAACCTAACCTAACCTAACCTAACCTAACCTAACCTAACCTAACCTAACCTAACCTAACCTAACCTAACCTAACCTAACCTAACCTAACCTAACCTAACCTAACCTAACCTAACCTAACCTAACCTAACCTAACCTAACCTAACCTAACCTAACCTAACCTAACCTAACCTAACCTAACCTAACCTAACCTAACCTAACCTAACCTAACCTAACCTAACCTAACCTAACCTAACCTAACCTAACCTAACCTAACCTAACCTAACCTAACCTAACCTAACCTAACCTAACCTAACCTAACCTAACCTAACCTAACCTAACCTAACCTAACCTAACCTAACCTAACCTAACCTAACCTAACCTAACCTAACCTAACCTAACCTAACCTAACCTAACCTAACCTAACCTAACCTAACCTAACCTAACCTAACCTAACCTAACCTAACCTAACCTAACCTAACCTAACCTAACCTAACCTAACCTAACCTAACCTAACCTAACCTAACCTAACCTAACCTAACCTAACCTAACCTAACCTAACCTAACCTAACCTAACCTAACCTAACCTAACCTAACCTAACCTAACCTAACCTAACCTAACCTAACCTAACCTAACCTAACCTAACCTAACCTAACCTAACCTAACCTAACCTAACCTAACCTAACCTAACCTAACCTAACCTAACCTAACCTAACCTAACCTAACCTAACCTAACCTAACCTAACCTAACCTAACCTAACCTAACCTAACCTAACCTAACCTAACCTAACCTAACCTAACCTAACCTAACCTAACCTAACCTAACCTAACCTAACCTAACCTAACCTAACCTAACCTAACCTAACCTAACCTAACCTAACCTAACCTAACCTAACCTAACCTAACCTAACCTAACCTAACCTAACCTAACCTAACCTAACCTAACCTAACCTAACCTAACCTAACCTAACCTAACCTAACCTAACCTAACCTAACCTAACCTAACCTAACCTAACCTAACCTAACCTAACCTAACCTAACCTAACCTAACCTAACCTAACCTAACCTAACCTAACCTAACCTAACCTAACCTAACCTAACCTAACCTAACCTAACCTAACCTAACCTAACCTAACCTAACCTAACCTAACCTAACCTAACCTAACCTAACCTAACCTAACCTAACCTAACCTAACCTAACCTAACCTAACCTAACCTAACCTAACCTAACCTAACCTAACCTAACCTAACCTAACCTAACCTAACCTAACCTAACCTAACCTAACCTAACCTAACCTAACCTAACCTAACCTAACCTAACCTAACCTAACCTAACCTAACCTAACCTAACCTAACCTAACCTAACCTAACCTAACCTAACCTAACCTAACCTAACCTAACCTAACCTAACCTAACCTAACCTAACCTAACCTAACCTAACCTAACCTAACCTAACCTAACCTAACCTAACCTAACCTAACCTAACCTAACCTAACCTAACCTAACCTAACCTAACCTAACCTAACCTAACCTAACCTAACCTAACCTAACCTAACCTAACCTAACCTAACCTAACCTAACCTAACCTAACCTAACCTAACCTAACCTAACCTAACCTAACCTAACCTAACCTAACCTAACCTAACCTAACCTAACCTAACCTAACCTAACCTAACCTAACCTAACCTAACCTAACCTAACCTAACCTAACCTAACCTAACCTAACCTAACCTAACCTAACCTAACCTAACCTAACCTAACCTAACCTAACCTAACCTAACCTAACCTAACCTAACCTAACCTAACCTAACCTAACCTAACCTAACCTAACCTAACCTAACCTAACCTAACCTAACCTAACCTAACCTAACCTAACCTAACCTAACCTAACCTAACCTAACCTAACCTAACCTAACCTAACCTAACCTAACCTAACCTAACCTAACCTAACCTAACCTAACCTAACCTAACCTAACCTAACCTAACCTAACCTAACCTAACCTAACCTAACCTAACCTAACCTAACCTAACCTAACCTAACCTAACCTAACCTAACCTAACCTAACCTAACCTAACCTAACCTAACCTAACCTAACCTAACCTAACCTAACCTAACCTAACCTAACCTAACCTAACCTAACCTAACCTAACCTAACCTAACCTAACCTAACCTAACCTAACCTAACCTAACCTAACCTAACCTAACCTAACCTAACCTAACCTAACCTAACCTAACCTAACCTAACCTAACCTAACCTAACCTAACCTAACCTAACCTAACCTAACCTAACCTAACCTAACCTAACCTAACCTAACCTAACCTAACCTAACCTAACCTAACCTAACCTAACCTAACCTAACCTAACCTAACCTAACCTAACCTAACCTAACCTAACCTAACCTAACCTAACCTAACCTAACCTAACCTAACCTAACCTAACCTAACCTAACCTAACCTAACCTAACCTAACCTAACCTAACCTAACCTAACCTAACCTAACCTAACCTAACCTAACCTAACCTAACCTAACCTAACCTAACCTAACCTAACCTAACCTAACCTAACCTAACCTAACCTAACCTAACCTAACCTAACCTAACCTAACCTAACCTAACCTAACCTAACCTAACCTAACCTAACCTAACCTAACCTAACCTAACCTAACCTAACCTAACCTAACCTAACCTAACCTAACCTAACCTAACCTAACCTAACCTAACCTAACCTAACCTAACCTAACCTAACCTAACCTAACCTAACCTAACCTAACCTAACCTAACCTAACCTAACCTAACCTAACCTAACCTAACCTAACCTAACCTAACCTAACCTAACCTAACCTAACCTAACCTAACCTAACCTAACCTAACCTAACCTAACCTAACCTAACCTAACCTAACCTAACCTAACCTAACCTAACCTAACCTAACCTAACCTAACCTAACCTAACCTAACCTAACCTAACCTAACCTAACCTAACCTAACCTAACCTAACCTAACCTAACCTAACCTAACCTAACCTAACCTAACCTAACCTAACCTAACCTAACCTAACCTAACCTAACCTAACCTAACCTAACCTAACCTAACCTAACCTAACCTAACCTAACCTAACCTAACCTAACCTAACCTAACCTAACCTAACCTAACCTAACCTAACCTAACCTAACCTAACCTAACCTAACCTAACCTAACCTAACCTAACCTAACCTAACCTAACCTAACCTAACCTAACCTAACCTAACCTAACCTAACCTAACCTAACCTAACCTAACCTAACCTAACCTAACCTAACCTAACCTAACCTAACCTAACCTAACCTAACCTAACCTAACCTAACCTAACCTAACCTAACCTAACCTAACCTAACCTAACCTAACCTAACCTAACCTAACCTAACCTAACCTAACCTAACCTAACCTAACCTAACCTAACCTAACCTAACCTAACCTAACCTAACCTAACCTAACCTAACCTAACCTAACCTAACCTAACCTAACCTAACCTAACCTAACCTAACCTAACCTAACCTAACCTAACCTAACCTAACCTAACCTAACCTAACCTAACCTAACCTAACCTAACCTAACCTAACCTAACCTAACCTAACCTAACCTAACCTAACCTAACCTAACCTAACCTAACCTAACCTAACCTAACCTAACCTAACCTAACCTAACCTAACCTAACCTAACCTAACCTAACCTAACCTAACCTAACCTAACCTAACCTAACCTAACCTAACCTAACCTAACCTAACCTAACCTAACCTAACCTAACCTAACCTAACCTAACCTAACCTAACCTAACCTAACCTAACCTAACCTAACCTAACCTAACCTAACCTAACCTAACCTAACCTAACCTAACCTAACCTAACCTAACCTAACCTAACCTAACCTAACCTAACCTAACCTAACCTAACCTAACCTAACCTAACCTAACCTAACCTAACCTAACCTAACCTAACCTAACCTAACCTAACCTAACCTAACCTAACCTAACCTAACCTAACCTAACCTAACCTAACCTAACCTAACCTAACCTAACCTAACCTAACCTAACCTAACCTAACCTAACCTAACCTAACCTAACCTAACCTAACCTAACCTAACCTAACCTAACCTAACCTAACCTAACCTAACCTAACCTAACCTAACCTAACCTAACCTAACCTAACCTAACCTAACCTAACCTAACCTAACCTAACCTAACCTAACCTAACCTAACCTAACCTAACCTAACCTAACCTAACCTAACCTAACCTAACCTAACCTAACCTAACCTAACCTAACCTAACCTAACCTAACCTAACCTAACCTAACCTAACCTAACCTAACCTAACCTAACCTAACCTAACCTAACCTAACCTAACCTAACCTAACCTAACCTAACCTAACCTAACCTAACCTAACCTAACCTAACCTAACCTAACCTAACCTAACCTAACCTAACCTAACCTAACCTAACCTAACCTAACCTAACCTAACCTAACCTAACCTAACCTAACCTAACCTAACCTAACCTAACCTAACCTAACCTAACCTAACCTAACCTAACCTAACCTAACCTAACCTAACCTAACCTAACCTAACCTAACCTAACCTAACCTAACCTAACCTAACCTAACCTAACCTAACCTAACCTAACCTAACCTAACCTAACCTAACCTAACCTAACCTAACCTAACCTAACCTAACCTAACCTAACCTAACCTAACCTAACCTAACCTAACCTAACCTAACCTAACCTAACCTAACCTAACCTAACCTAACCTAACCTAACCTAACCTAACCTAACCTAACCTAACCTAACCTAACCTAACCTAACCTAACCTAACCTAACCTAACCTAACCTAACCTAACCTAACCTAACCTAACCTAACCTAACCTAACCTAACCTAACCTAACCTAACCTAACCTAACCTAACCTAACCTAACCTAACCTAACCTAACCTAACCTAACCTAACCTAACCTAACCTAACCTAACCTAACCTAACCTAACCTAACCTAACCTAACCTAACCTAACCTAACCTAACCTAACCTAACCTAACCTAACCTAACCTAACCTAACCTAACCTAACCTAACCTAACCTAACCTAACCTAACCTAACCTAACCTAACCTAACCTAACCTAACCTAACCTAACCTAACCTAACCTAACCTAACCTAACCTAACCTAACCTAACCTAACCTAACCTAACCTAACCTAACCTAACCTAACCTAACCTAACCTAACCTAACCTAACCTAACCTAACCTAACCTAACCTAACCTAACCTAACCTAACCTAACCTAACCTAACCTAACCTAACCTAACCTAACCTAACCTAACCTAACCTAACCTAACCTAACCTAACCTAACCTAACCTAACCTAACCTAACCTAACCTAACCTAACCTAACCTAACCTAACCTAACCTAACCTAACCTAACCTAACCTAACCTAACCTAACCTAACCTAACCTAACCTAACCTAACCTAACCTAACCTAACCTAACCTAACCTAACCTAACCTAACCTAACCTAACCTAACCTAACCTAACCTAACCTAACCTAACCTAACCTAACCTAACCTAACCTAACCTAACCTAACCTAACCTAACCTAACCTAACCTAACCTAACCTAACCTAACCTAACCTAACCTAACCTAACCTAACCTAACCTAACCTAACCTAACCTAACCTAACCTAACCTAACCTAACCTAACCTAACCTAACCTAACCTAACCTAACCTAACCTAACCTAACCTAACCTAACCTAACCTAACCTAACCTAACCTAACCTAACCTAACCTAACCTAACCTAACCTAACCTAACCTAACCTAACCTAACCTAACCTAACCTAACCTAACCTAACCTAACCTAACCTAACCTAACCTAACCTAACCTAACCTAACCTAACCTAACCTAACCTAACCTAACCTAACCTAACCTAACCTAACCTAACCTAACCTAACCTAACCTAACCTAACCTAACCTAACCTAACCTAACCTAACCTAACCTAACCTAACCTAACCTAACCTAACCTAACCTAACCTAACCTAACCTAACCTAACCTAACCTAACCTAACCTAACCTAACCTAACCTAACCTAACCTAACCTAACCTAACCTAACCTAACCTAACCTAACCTAACCTAACCTAACCTAACCTAACCTAACCTAACCTAACCTAACCTAACCTAACCTAACCTAACCTAACCTAACCTAACCTAACCTAACCTAACCTAACCTAACCTAACCTAACCTAACCTAACCTAACCTAACCTAACCTAACCTAACCTAACCTAACCTAACCTAACCTAACCTAACCTAACCTAACCTAACCTAACCTAACCTAACCTAACCTAACCTAACCTAACCTAACCTAACCTAACCTAACCTAACCTAACCTAACCTAACCTAACCTAACCTAACCTAACCTAACCTAACCTAACCTAACCTAACCTAACCTAACCTAACCTAACCTAACCTAACCTAACCTAACCTAACCTAACCTAACCTAACCTAACCTAACCTAACCTAACCTAACCTAACCTAACCTAACCTAACCTAACCTAACCTAACCTAACCTAACCTAACCTAACCTAACCTAACCTAACCTAACCTAACCTAACCTAACCTAACCTAACCTAACCTAACCTAACCTAACCTAACCTAACCTAACCTAACCTAACCTAACCTAACCTAACCTAACCTAACCTAACCTAACCTAACCTAACCTAACCTAACCTAACCTAACCTAACCTAACCTAACCTAACCTAACCTAACCTAACCTAACCTAACCTAACCTAACCTAACCTAACCTAACCTAACCTAACCTAACCTAACCTAACCTAACCTAACCTAACCTAACCTAACCTAACCTAACCTAACCTAACCTAACCTAACCTAACCTAACCTAACCTAACCTAACCTAACCTAACCTAACCTAACCTAACCTAACCTAACCTAACCTAACCTAACCTAACCTAACCTAACCTAACCTAACCTAACCTAACCTAACCTAACCTAACCTAACCTAACCTAACCTAACCTAACCTAACCTAACCTAACCTAACCTAACCTAACCTAACCTAACCTAACCTAACCTAACCTAACCTAACCTAACCTAACCTAACCTAACCTAACCTAACCTAACCTAACCTAACCTAACCTAACCTAACCTAACCTAACCTAACCTAACCTAACCTAACCTAACCTAACCTAACCTAACCTAACCTAACCTAACCTAACCTAACCTAACCTAACCTAACCTAACCTAACCTAACCTAACCTAACCTAACCTAACCTAACCTAACCTAACCTAACCTAACCTAACCTAACCTAACCTAACCTAACCTAACCTAACCTAACCTAACCTAACCTAACCTAACCTAACCTAACCTAACCTAACCTAACCTAACCTAACCTAACCTAACCTAACCTAACCTAACCTAACCTAACCTAACCTAACCTAACCTAACCTAACCTAACCTAACCTAACCTAACCTAACCTAACCTAACCTAACCTAACCTAACCTAACCTAACCTAACCTAACCTAACCTAACCTAACCTAACCTAACCTAACCTAACCTAACCTAACCTAACCTAACCTAACCTAACCTAACCTAACCTAACCTAACCTAACCTAACCTAACCTAACCTAACCTAACCTAACCTAACCTAACCTAACCTAACCTAACCTAACCTAACCTAACCTAACCTAACCTAACCTAACCTAACCTAACCTAACCTAACCTAACCTAACCTAACCTAACCTAACCTAACCTAACCTAACCTAACCTAACCTAACCTAACCTAACCTAACCTAACCTAACCTAACCTAACCTAACCTAACCTAACCTAACCTAACCTAACCTAACCTAACCTAACCTAACCTAACCTAACCTAACCTAACCTAACCTAACCTAACCTAACCTAACCTAACCTAACCTAACCTAACCTAACCTAACCTAACCTAACCTAACCTAACCTAACCTAACCTAACCTAACCTAACCTAACCTAACCTAACCTAACCTAACCTAACCTAACCTAACCTAACCTAACCTAACCTAACCTAACCTAACCTAACCTAACCTAACCTAACCTAACCTAACCTAACCTAACCTAACCTAACCTAACCTAACCTAACCTAACCTAACCTAACCTAACCTAACCTAACCTAACCTAACCTAACCTAACCTAACCTAACCTAACCTAACCTAACCTAACCTAACCTAACCTAACCTAACCTAACCTAACCTAACCTAACCTAACCTAACCTAACCTAACCTAACCTAACCTAACCTAACCTAACCTAACCTAACCTAACCTAACCTAACCTAACCTAACCTAACCTAACCTACGCTAAACCTAACCTACGCTAAACCTAACCTACGCTAAACCTAACCTACGCTAAACCTAACCTACGCTAAACCTAACCTACGCTAAACCTAACCTACGCTAAACCTCCTACGCTAAATCTACGCTACTCCTACGCTACTCCTACGCTACTCCTACGCTACTCCTACGCTACTCCTACGCTACTCCTACGCTACTCCTACGCTACTCCTACGCTACTCCTACGCTACTCCTACGCTACTCCTACGCTACCCCTACGCTACCCCTACGCTACACCTACGCTACACCTACGCTACACCTACGCTACACTGACGCTAAACCTACGCAAACATACGCGAATCCTACGCTACTCCTACGCTACACCTACGCTACACCTACGCTAAACTGACGCTAAACCTACGCAAACATACGCGAATCCTACGCTACGCCTACGCTACTCCTACGCTACTCCTACGCTACTCCTTATGCTACTCCTACGCTACTCCTACGCTACTCCTACGCTACTCCTACGCTACTCCTACGCTACTCCTACGCTACTCCTACGCTACTCCTACGCTACTCCTACGCTACTCCTACGCTACCCCTACGCTACCCCTACGCTACCCCTACGCTACACCTACGCTACACCTACGCTACACCTACGCTACACTGACGCTAAACCTACGCAAACATACGCGAATCCTACGCTACTCCTACGCTACACCTACGCTACACCTACGCTAAACTGACGCTAAACCTACGCAAACATACGCGAATCCTACGCTACGCCTACGCTACTCCTACGCTACTCCTACGCTACTCCTTATGCTACTCCTACGCTACTCCTACGCTACTCCTACGCTACTCCTACGCTACTCCTACGCTACTCCTTATGCTACTCCTACGCTACTCCTACGCTACTCCTACGCTACTCCTACGCTACTCCTACGCTACTCCTACGCTACTCCTACGCTACACCTACGCTACTCCTACGCTACACCTACGCTAAACTGACGCTAAACCTACGCAAACATACGCGAAACCTACGCGAAACCTACGCGAATCCTACGCTACACCTACGGGAATCCTACTCGAAACCTACGCAAAACCAACTACGTGAACTACGCTTTAATTGTTATATATATATATATATATATTTTTTTTTTTTTTTTTTTTTTTTTTTTTTTTTTTTTTTTTTTTCCGCGTAGGTAATGTTCATTTTGCTGAACTATCCTAACTTTCCCTCACGGTACTTGTTCGCTAATCAGTCCCGTGGACAATATTTTTTATTGCCTTCCTGTTTGCTCAACTACTAAGGAACTTTTTGCTCTCAATTTCAGAGCACGTTCTGCTAAATGCTCTTGCCTCAAAGTACTCGTTTAGGTTATTTGGACTTGCGGCTATATTTTTACTGCCTTTAAGGCCTTTGAGCAATCTCTACACGAAGTTTCTGTCCTCGCTGAGCTGGACCTTTGCTGCGTTATTCTTTGATAGATGTACCGCCCCCGTCAAACTCCCCGTCGTGTCTTCGAACCGGTCGACTCGGCACGAGAGTCCCCTCCGATTCACTTTGTTACTGCTTTTATTCCTCTAACTGATCAAGTTTTGTCAACTTCCCAACGACGCCGTTACACATCACGGCATCACAAACCTGTTTATTGCTCAATATCGTGCGCCTGTTATAGTGTCGTTGCAAGAAAGAGCTGTAAATCTGTCAATACTTCCGGTGTCCGGGCCTGGTGAGAATTTCTGTGTTGAGTCAATTTAAGCCGCAGGCTCCATCCCTGATGGGTCAATTTCGTTAAGTTTCAGCTTTACAACCATACTCCCCGGAGTCAAAAATCTTTGGCTTCCCGGAAGCTACCCGCCGAGCCACTGTAGCAAGCGTCGGCGGATCGCTAGATAGACATAATTATTTATGGTTAGAACTAGGGCAGTATCTAATCACCTTCGAATCTCTAACTTTCGTTCTTGCTTGATGAAAACACCTTTGGCAAATGCACAATCGCTCACGGTACGAACTTTCGTAACGGACAGTTTTCTTTCACATTACAGGGCCACAGATAACATTGTAAAACCCAGATTTTGTAAAACAGTCTCGAATTCGGTATTTATATGACAAACGAACGAAACACGCCCGGGGACAGAGAGTATCAAAAGAAACCTCTGCTAAATAGATACATCACACAACGAGTGCGGAAATCTCCGATAAACTCAAAAGTTAAATACTTTTGAGCGTTCGCGCTCTGTTATTACAGTAACAGAATTTGCAAACATCAATCGGACAAGCGATACCATGGTGTTTTCGAAAGACGAAATATTCTCTGCGTGGCGCAGCTGCGCATGCGCAGAGGCACACGATAAATTTAAAAAAAAACATCGAATATGACAACTACTTAGCTCTAAAACAAACGACGCACGAAGAGAGTCGGTCGTCGTTTTTTCGGAACATTGTTTTGTTTTCTTTGTGAACCAAGCTTCGATTCAATTTTTACACGCCAGAAGTAAATGAGTTTGCATATTCAAACTAATAAGAACTGGTTCACATTGACCCATGTTACTTGTAAATAAATATTCTGAATTTAAAAAAAAAATTGAGCGATTTCAATTTCACCTCTCGAAAACATATATACGATTTCAGCATACTGAGAATATAGCTTTTCAGTTCCACAAAATATCTAGGGCAGATTTATAGCTCGCAAGTTTGCCGCCCTGTTTTTTTTTTATGAGTCAAATTCGTGTTTTCAAAACGCGAACATCGAAAAAGCTTCGCCTCGCCAAAACCGTTTTTCCTGTATTTAACAGATTCGTCTTTTCCAAACGCGAACATTAAATAACAAATCCTGTCTGTAATGAATAAGAGGATATTTTAAGTTCGCCAACCCTCCATCTGATGTTCTGAGCCCCGCCATCGCCTACTGAGCCCCGAATCAAACTACACACGCGTATCACCTTTAACGGGAAAAAAAATTGTATGGTTTCTTTCTATCCAGGTCTCGTCACTTTGAAGTGTAATGGTAATAAAATAAATCTAAGAAATAAAAAAAAAAGAAGACTGCGTTTGTTGTACGTTGTTGTTGTTGTTGGAATCGGCTAAGCCGATTTTTAATACGGTTTTTACCTATGTATATTGTAGCAAGCTTTGTATTTTTTCCTCAGGACAGTTTACAAAATAAAAAAGATACATTATTAATATAAATAATACCGTATACTAGGCGACCAAAGTCGCGAATACTTCTACTAAGTTTAACTATAGAACCTGTAAGCTACCTTTACTTGATACTTTTATTTTGTGCAATAAATTATATTTTTTATTTATTGAGAACTCACTTTTACTGGCGTCTTCTTCCGCGCCACTTGAATGTTAAAGCGTTCTACTTATCCATGAAAAAAAAATAAACCAACGCCTTAAATGACCTTCCGCTACTATAGTGTCAGCCATCTGTGGGTCATAAAATATTTATTAACGTGGTGTGTATGTCTCGACACAGACACGTTTATGATCTTTTCGCAGATTGCCCTACGGATACTTGGTTACGACGTTTACTTCCTCTAAATCGTCAACTTGGTCAATGGTCGTCAACTTCCCAACGAGGGCGACGACCGGGAAGACGCCGCGTGACGCGTGACGGTCCGAAGAGCTCACTAAATCATTCAATCGGTTAATAGCGACGCTGCCGGCGGTGCTGACGGTTACTCGTGTGCTGACGGTGCCCATCGCTATTCACCTTCGTGCCTTGGATTTCGTCTTTTGAAACATGACTGTGTATTTTAAAAAAATATGCTTTTTAAAGAAGTTCCATCCATTTTGTAGATTACCAAATTTCAGCTCAATCGGTTAAAGATATCTGATTTAAAATTCAGTTGCAAGATTCGACCCGGACAAACATACATAATATACATTGCAAGTTAATAAAAAGCTTGTAATATGACAAATTTTCAATCTTAAAAATAGTTCAGATAAAATGTTTATACCGATTATTTATGTTTCATTTTAAAGCCTTGATCATAAAATGTGTGCGCGTAACTATTCTGTTATTTCAGTTAGTAAGTAAAGATGTCAACGTCTCTTCCCTTGTATTTCACCACCACCTAGTTATTTATCAGGTTGGTAGAATAGACAAGATAGTTAAATGGTAACTTACACCTTTTTGCCCTTAGACAACTACATAGGGTTAGTTCACGTTTTGTATTTTTTTACAGGAAGCAGCTGATCCTGATTGGGGTCAACTGTTCTTATTTTCTAATTTTCTTATGAACATATTTAGTTGTGTTTACAAACGACATAAGCTCAGTTCACGTTTTTGTATTTTTTTATAAAATGGACACGTTTAGTTTACGAGAATGAGTTCAAACTGTGTCTTTGCTTGCCATATTAACATTCTCACTTATTATAGAATAATAATCATAGTACATATAATTAAAAAACCAGAACTTTTTCGTGACGGTTGGTTTCCTTTTGACCTGTGACAAAGATTCAATAATTCAATTAAATAGTACGCTTAATTTGTGAAAATTATTCAGCTACAGCCATATTTAAATCATGTTGATGTTATGAACCACAAGCACCACGACGTCCTAAGACGCCGCCGCTGGAAAGCGCTGGCAGGTGAGGTTGACTTGGGCCGGATTACCCGTTCGCCCCTTACTCCCCATTTAAGTGGTCCCCTTTTATTGAACTCTCTCTTTCAATTTGTCTTTAAAATTTAAAGACTAGTTGGTGCGGACTTCTACCAATCTATTAGTGTCTTAAATTCATTTACGTAACGTCTCTCTCTCTCAAGACAACACAAAAACACGTCAAAGATTTCTTTGTAGGTTCTCCACCGAAACCTTGTTACATATTTTACTTCATCTAAATGATCAAATTCGGTCAACTCCCCAACAACGTCGACGAGACAAACCTTACTAAATCAACGGCAACTATGAGGACTTAGGTCGTTTGCACTACCGACACCATTTTGAAATCAATCAATATTTCTACGATCCGAAAAGCACACGCATTCGTAACATGGCTGTGACAACAGACGACAAAGTCTCTTTGCGTCAGGCCTGGCCGCGTCATAAACGCATGCGGCGATTCGTAATTTACTGTGTCCGACCGCTGGTGTTCGATCCAATAGTCTTCCATCTAGTATCGATGCAGCGGCCACACTAGACAGATCGAGCGGGTCGAGCGATTCAATTACTAGGAGAAAAGAGCACGCCATCCGCGAGCGTCGATGCGAGCGCAGTGTGTCATCACCCGTGGATTAATCCATCGGGAGAGACATCGCGAAACGCCCTCGTTCTTACGCCGCGTAACAACAACAAATCTCTCCGGTCATTCATTCAGGTTTCGTAGGTTTACCCCTGATCGGTTTCACACTCAGTTGACTCTTCCTCAAAAGTTTTCTGATTTGAGGTCAGTGAGCCAAGTAATCCACCGTCCAGGGTAATGTTTGTCTTTAAGACAATAGTAAAAGAAAATATTAAAAAGATTTACCGCTCTATGAATGGAATACTCGATTGGTGCGGATTTTTGCCAGTCGAGTCTTAAAAATTTATTAACGTGCTGTACAAGTCTCTTGTTAAAAGAAAACACACATTAATGATCTTTCCGCAGATTCCCATACGGATGTTAGGACTTTTACTTCCTAATGATCGAAAGCTGGGGTCCAACACCGATCCCAACAACGCCGACGGCTGTGTAGCCACCGCGTGTCGGGCCGAAGACCTCACTAGACCATTCAATCTAGATAATGCACACACAAGTGCGCAATCTTGAAACCCAATAACCTTGGGCCTTGTTCGCGCTCGATTGTTTTTAAAGTAACAAAGACGCGAACATCGAATAAGCAATACCAGTGTATCGAAAGGTGTAACATTGTTTGCACTGTGCGCGTACGCATTGCAAAACACGAACATTACCAACGACGCACGGTGCGCGCCATCACGATGTGCGTTTGGTCGTCTTTCGATACGTATACGGTTGCAGCGTACTCAGAATATAACTTTTTAGTTTCACGAGCAGTGTATAAAAAATGTCGATATGAAAATATTTACAATACATATTTCATTTTCATATTGAAAATGAAACTTTTATCCGCTAACTATTCGGTATCCTATACCTACATTATCCGCATAGAAAACCAGATGAATAGGAAATGTGAATAATCAATAAGTACTAAATAACTTACTAATAATAAATCTGTAAGTATATGTATGTATGGAACATACGAAGTCGCGAGCGCCAGCTAGTCATCAATACTAATAAAATAAATTTGTAAGTGTAGGTATTGTGTGTATGTATGTATGTATGTTCCTCCATAACTCTTAAACGAATTTGTGGCGATACTCCACAGTTATACAACCTCTCCGACTAACGCTGGCATAGAAGATTTGAAAAATCAAGAATAGATTCGAAATTATGAAAACGAATAAACTGTCATGTCAAATTTGTGTATAAAAGGGGTTGTCAACATTTTGTAATGATTATTGTGCTATAGTTTTTCAACCGGACTTTCGCTTTGTACATATCAGTTAATATAATATTTAAGCTATTGAGTATTTCATTTGGCTACATCCGAATGCATGCATAAGCATAAATGTGGTACTGCTGATGTCCCACAAATTAACTGATTTTAATGAAACTTGGTAGATAAACATTTAGACGTACAGGACACAGGATAGGCTACTTTTGTCTTTTTCAACGCAGACGAAGTCGCGGGCGCCAGCTAGTATTAATAATAAATCTGTAAGTGTAGGTATTGTATGTGTGTATGTTCCTCCATAACTCTTAAACAAATTAACTGATTTTCATGAAACTTGGTACCTAGATAAACATTTAGACTTACAAGGAAACAGGATAGGCTACTTTTTTCTTTTTCAACGCGGACGAAGTCGCAGGCACCAGCTAGTTTAAAAATAAATTAACATGTACATAATCAACCTCGATAATGAAACTATATTTAGTTGGATAAGGATTAATACCTATACATTAATGTATATTCGGTAGAGAACTATGTAAGTTCTCTGCCGACTATAGGTGTGCATTATAGGATTAAAGATAAGGGATTCCAAAGTTGACTCTGACGGAAAACGAACCAACTTTTTAATAAATAATAACTGTTTTGTAGATATCAATAGTTTTCGAAGAACACGCCAAATATATAGTATTTTGATACATTTGGCTTTTTAAATAAAATACAGCCTAAGTATGTTTATTTTAAAATCATTATTGAACTAAAAAAATCAAATGAAATTTTCCCAATTGAAAAGTGGTTTTTTTTTTATGTTAAGGTCTGTTTACAGGCTGACGGTCCACTTGATTGTAGGTGGCTACCGTTGCCTATAACACAAGCAACGCCACAGGTGCTGCTGATCATAGAAGGATTAAGGTGACAGACAGAAAGAGTTACTTTCACATTTATTAATATTAGTATGGATTCTTTGGATAAATATTTATACACTTGACTATATGACCATAAAGAATAATGTGAAAAGATTTCTGAGTGAAATGTGGAAATGTTAAATTAAAAACAAACTGTTTTATAATTTCTTTTATTATATTGCATCAGTATAATATAAATTAAGATTAGAGCGCCATCTTGCGCCCCTCGATGGAGATGTCGACGGCGCGCCTCGATCCGCTGCGCATGCGCTTCTGCTCGATGAACCTCTTCATCTGCTTCTCGTAGCGAGTCATCTTCTTCTTGTTGACGCGCGACATGTCCACGTCGCACGTGGACTTGGGCCTCACCACGTAGTCCTTGTTCGAGGGGGCCGGCACTCTAGCGCGGGCCACCCACCCGGGCTCACCCGGCCTTGGCGCGCGGGCCCCCTCCCCACCGCCTTCTTCTCCATCGCGCTTTGCGCGTTTGCGCTGCGGAGGCGCTAGCGTCGCGCGGGGAGGAGACCGCCCCTCGTCCGCAGCCCTCCGTCCCCCGGTTGAAGCCATCGCTTCGTCCCGCGCTTGTCTCTCTTCGCGAGTCATCGCTTTGAAATCCGTCGACAGGTTGAATATCGGCCTCGCCCATTCCGAAATAAGTCGCCCCGCTCTTTCCCTATTGGCTTTCGTCTCTTTCGGATGCTTGTATAGATACATCACCGCTTTCCCTATGCCCGACTGTTTCAGTAGAGACTTGTCTATTTGTGGAAAATCGCCTAGGAGCTTAAGGATGCTCTCTCTGATGAGCAGACAGGGTAGCGCGCGGTTGGGCATTGGAGCCAACCAGTCGCAGAGTACATTCAGCGCGTTGTGCTCTAGGAAGGCCAGCTGCAGGTCCTTCTTTATGAGTTGAGACATGGCCGATTTGAGCATAGACACTTTGCGCACGGCCGGCTGATTGCGCTTGTTCAACTCGCGATCCTCTTCGGCGGCCGCCCTCATTTGCTGGAGCAGCGCCGCAATCAGGTCGTCGTTGTCGTTGATGATGTCGATGTCTCTGCGGCGTCTGCGACTCCCGCGCTCCTCCCTCTTCCTCGCCAGCATCGCCTCGAAGTCCGACATGCCTCCGAGCTCGTTCTTCTCGGGGAAGACCTCATCGTCGCTCGAGCCCGCCCCCGCGTCCGCCACGCTCTCCGCGACCGCGCCCTCGCCCTTGCCGTCCGCATCCTTCGCCTCGCCCTTGTCCTTGTCCCCGCCCTCCTCTTCGTCCTCGGACTCGAGTCGCACGGCGCGACGCTTGCGCACTTCGCCCCCGGTCGGCGAATCCGATCTGGATCGGGATCTGTGAGAAACAAAAGTTTAAACATCTTATAGTCATTAATAATTGATAGTTTCACGTAAAAAAAATCCAGGACTTTTGAAAATTGGTGACTATATTTATTTATTTATTTAAAGAGAAACTGCATTATAAGTAAACATTAAAAAAAATTAACATTTCTCTGAGATATAAATGCTATTTAAAGTCGAATTTCAGTCAAAACAAATGTAAATCGAATGGACGAAATACACGATCAATCATTTGACGTGACTCCAAACGACTTAAATCAAATGGAGCGACGCCAAACATTGTGCCCACACACGGTCAGTCCGATTTTCTGTCATTTATGCGTTTGACCGGGTCGAGTGACGTTGACATGAGCTCTGATTCGGAACCACGGCAAGATGCCATGACGTAGTGTTTTTACACTCACGTTCAGTTGGCGCGATGAACTGACGTGACGCAACGGCGCGATTTGAAATCCAATGTTTGACATCAAATCATCAGTATTTACCATTTACGATCAAATTTTGGCTTCACGTCAGTTCATTTGACGCAATGGACTGATCGTGTATTTCGTCCATTATTAATGCAATGATGACACCCCATCCAAAAGTTTACGCTTAAATACTTGTTGAAGTATCTGCATATTACTCTTCAACCTCAATTATTTCTACACGAGGGGAAAACATGTAAAATTTTTACGGTGTAGCATGAGAAAACGAAGAGTTCAACCTTTTTCGTTCTTGTATTTTTAGCCAATACATTTATTGAATTTATTAGATTAAAATTAAAGATTCTAAAAAAAGATAACATAGAAGAAAAGATATTTACCTGGACCTTGACTTTGCAGATCCGGCCCTTGACTTGGCGGAACCGGATCGCGAACGAGATCTCGACTTGGAGCGGGACTTCGACCTCGAACGGGAACGGGACACGGATCGGGAGCCGGACCGCGATCTAGATCCCGAGTGAGAACGGGAGCGAGAGCGAGACTTTGATCGAGATCGCGATCGAGACTTCGACCGGGAATGGGAACGAGACCGCGAACGGGATGCGGATTTAGACCGCGAACGAGATCGAGACTTCGATCGAGACCTCGATCGAGACTTAGCCGATCGTGATCGCGACCGAGACTTCGATCGGGACTTCGACCGTGACTTCGATCGGGACTTCGACCGTGACTTCGATCGGGACCGCGATCGAGACTTCGATCGGGATCGGGACCTAGACTTTGATCGGGATCCTGACTTAGATCGTGAACGGGAGCGGGAGCGGGATTTAGAGCGAGAAGCGGACTTTCGAGACCCGGAACGGGATCGAGAACGTGACACTGATTTACGAGAACCGGAGCGAGACCGGGAACGTGATGCAGACTTTTTAGAGCCGGATCGGGATCGGGAACGGGAAGCCATTTTACGAGAACCGGAACCGGATCGGGAGCGTGACGCAGATTTCCGGGAGCCAGAGCGTGAACGCGATCGACTCTTCCTGTCGCGTACAGGTGAACCTGAAATTGAAAATTAAACGAATTCATATAATTTATTAAATAACGTTTTAACATATCGCTGCTTAAAAACTAAAGGGGCACAAAAAAATTACACTTTTTACACGAGAGCTAATCGAAAAAAATTAAATTATTTTTGACTATTTTTTTTTTTCTTATTAGATACGAGTGTAATATATCAAATATATGCGTATTATACATCGTTAGAAGCGTATTTTTAAGTAGCATTAAATGTTTTAAGCACTTTTATACTAAACTGAATACTAGAAGAGATATAAGTTACTATTTAATATATAAAAAATGATCAAAATATGGAATAAAACAACCATAAATCTTTTTGCAACATACAATATGAAGGATTGTGATTGTATTTTTGCAATAAAAACATTTTTGGATTTTTTGTTTTATGGCCCTTTAGTTTTTAAGCAGCGATATATCACATTCTAGAACTTATAGTTTTGCCACTTTAATCTACATTGCTTTCAAAAATTGTAAGTCTTCATGGTTGCAGTTTTTAACATGATAACATACAGACTCGACTCATTTGCTTTGCTTGTATATAGGAGTCTTGTTTTAATACATTTTACTAACATGTCCATTTGCTACTAGGTCATGTTGCAAATAGGACGATCTGCTTATTGGCCTATGAGTCCTTCCAATATGGAGGCAGAGGCTAGTTTTCGAGTTTTGTGGACACTAACAGACAGAAACCGAATTTTTATGTTAATATATAAAAAATGTTTGCTCACCAGGTGGAGATTTGTCTGGAGAGGCGCTACGCGATCGCGCCTCGTTCTCGTCCACTTCCATTCGTTCCACCGAAGGAGACTTGCTTTTAGATCTAGATTTGTCAGGCGATCCACTCCTGGACTTTGCGGCGGCCGAGATCGACCTGCTTCGGGAGCGGGACTTCCGTGACTCTACACTTTTAGATCTAGACCTCTTAGGCGATCCACTTCTAGAACGCGAATGTGACTTGGCCCGAGACCCACTTCTCGATCTCGACTGTCTCGGAGACCCACTTCTAGATCTCGACCGTCTGGGAGAACCACTTCTAGATCTTGATTTTGAGGGCGATTTGGATTTCCGTGTAGATCTACTTCTGGATCTAGATTTAGAAGGCGTTCCGCTTCTATTTGAGGATATACTGCGCGACTTGGATCTGGAGGCGCTTTTGGATCGCTCAGGCGATTTACTTTTGGATCTGTCTCGTGAACGGCTCGAGGAGCGATCCGATCGAGAGGAGGCTCGCGAGGACGATTTGGATCTTGATTTGGACTTACTTCTTGAGTGTGTGGAGCCATCGTGAGACATTTTACTATCTGATTCCCTCTGCAAGACAAGTTACATTTCATTTAATCAATTGTATTATTAATAGAGAGCGGATTATATGCATTTGCATATTTGCATATTTAAGCCATCCTCAGCGGTAATAGCATATTTTACCTAAGATCTAGTTGTGATGCATATTATCAGTACATTTACAATATTTTCCCCAAATTCCAATACAATCCAAACAATGAATAAAATCCGCCAAATGAACTCCACGTTGCCAATGGCATTGCCGCATAAAAACATGTTGAAAAATAACCCAGGTTTTGATCGTTTGTGTCAAATTGATAGTTTTATTAATGGGACGGCGGAACTTTTGCCAGCACATAGCACATGCTAACATAGCACCCAAGTTCAAATTGTGCCTAGTTACCTCAGTGGATGTGGAGCGAACCTTTTCCACTTATAAAAATATTTTTAATGATTGAAGACACAATCTTACCACTGAACATTTAGAACAATACCTACTTGATTGTTTACGTTTACAAAAATATTAAATAATTGTAATGTCATGATGAAAACTTACTTTTCTTTTTTTTGGGTTCCTAAAATTTATCATTTGATTTTGCATATGCTACCAATATTCGTGCATATTTCAAGCATTTTTCATGCATATTTGCATGCATATAACAAGCTTTTTATGTTGCATATAATCCGGTCTCTAATTATTAAACATAATTATGATTCAAGTAAAGAGACTCAGAAAACATTTCATCAGAATTTAAAGAATTTTGTAATGGTAAGTCAAGGTTGAGGTTAAATATTATAGTAAGTCCTGCTTTTAATTAAAAAAAATTATTTACTTACAGATCTACTTCTCGATCGGGACTTTCTTCCATCTGAAAAACATAATCATATTACACAAATTTGTTAACAAATCACAGACTTCTAAATAAATACCTTTTTCAGAGTTTATTCCTTAAGCATCAATTTACATATTATATATAAGCCCGTGGTATGAAAATTTATTTTTTCTTAATTTTAATGTATCAATTTAAGGTAATCGTTTCTCAACCTTTCTAGCATTGTGACTAAAGCATCCTGTTTTTCTTCATTTATTTAAAGGATTGTTTAAATGTCTGACGGTATATGACTGCGGAATGCAGTGAGCTCTGATACTTTTGCTTCGACCCTCTATCAGAAACTGAGTGATGATATTAATTATTGTTTGTTATATTATTAAAGTATTGGATATTTATGCAATTATGGCACTTGCATATCAAAAATAACTCAAAAACATACTCATACAAGTGTTTATCAAAATTGTAGTCAAGCCAAACAGAACCAATTAAAGTCATATCAGCTGAAGTGTGGAAAATGAATTAGCCAGACTTAATTCCTTTCATGAGATAAGTTTCTAGCCATGAAGTTAATGAAAATTGTCACAGTAAAGACAGGTTAATAGGTTATTTATTTTGTTTTGGTGGCAATCATAGATTAAGATATGAAGAGATTTTTGCCTTTGTGGAGGGTCTTGTCTTTTTGGGATCTTGTTTTAACAAAGAGCATGGAGAATAGAGGTAAAAAGGATGACTTCTATAAATTCAAAAGTGTCTTATTCTTCTTCTCGTAGTCTCCTATCGGAGGTCGGCTATCATCATGGCTATCCTATCCTAATCCTCGAGGAGGCAACTCGAAACACCTTTCTAGTACTTTGTCCATATCATTCATGGAGATTCTTCAGCCAAGAAGTATGTCGTCTACTCGGCTTGCGTCTACCTGCATGATCAGCTGCAGTAGATTAACACTTCTCGCCGCGCATGATATGTCCAAGTATTGCAGTTTTCTGACTTTTATAATTTTCAAAAAAGTGCCTGTCGGCCAATATTGAATAGGAGGCGCTGTAGTAGCAATTTATTTATGATGGTTTCATGAACTATGCAACATTACACAAACACACAAACAGCATTTTAAACAATTTATAAACCACTCTTGTAATTGTAGCTCAACAGTTTAATACTCATTTAAGTTAGTCCTTATTCTTACCCTATTTTCTATTGTCTAGCTAAGCTTTTACATGAACTAGATCAGATAAATTATTATAATTATGGTGATTCATTTGGCTATAATTGTGTTCTAATAGTTTAACCAAAGTTCAAACTTTAATCAAAGGGGCTGTTGAACAAATACAATGTATATAGTCTAGGTAACTTGAACATTCAGCTGATTGTTGTAGGAAAATCAAACTTTATAAATAATAACGTTAACAAATTTTATAAATATGACCATTTCCTTTAATGAATGAAAATTCATTATTATTTAATACAATAAAATAGTATTTATATTAACATCATATATGAACAAAGTGCAATAACAAGAAAAATAGTGACGAAAAAAACATTTTTTAGTGCAATAAAAAAACGCCTAAGTATCAACAACTTGTCATTCATCACAAAAATACTTTTGTTTTCATTGCATATTGAAAGCATTTTATATGGTATTTCAAAACTAACAAATAATAAAATATTGATTTTAAAATAAAATATAAATAGTCGATCGACGACTACAAACTTTTGTTGAATGAAATTTTGTGATTTGTGTTGTGTAATGGATGCAGGAAATATGCATTTAGTAAAGGAAGGGCACAAAATTGATATATTAGGTGTTTACAGATTATGAAAATGATTGTTATCTAGTTAATAAAAATAAATGAAATATAACCCATATATAAAAGCGCATAAAAGTTAAGGTTATGTTGTTTACAATATTGATAACCGGTGGGTAACTTACCCGTGTCAACATCCATCTTGTTATTCTATTAGTTTGCACAATCCAATAATGTAAATACAATCAAATTATTTCGTCTTAAATTCAACAATCCATTGAAAAATTAAAAATGCACAGTGATGGTGATGTTTACATCATGATGGTAATTATTAAATTCAATAATCAGTGTTGTTCTTGTTCTTACTGAAAACTGGGATGCCGTATTAACATAACAAAATTGCCGTGTTTTAGGGTAAAAACAGAAAAATTGCTGTGTTCACTTAAAATCGCATAACAGGCAGAGAGTTGTTAAAAAAAACTGTTTTTTTTTTACATAAACATTTAATAAAATTAAATAGGGAATAGTTTTAATATTATAAAAAATTAAACATCGTTTTTTTTATATCTATTACTTAATAAAATACAACGAAAAATAAACGAATTTTATTTACTAAAATAAACACGGTCACGGCAGTGGCAACCCTGCCGTGACCGTGTTTTTTTACGCCACAGACCCTGAAAATCGTGTAACACGGCAACTGCCGTGTCAGGAACAACACTACAATAATGGGGACTATCGTTTTTTTGCTCACCAGTTGGCGCCACTGATGACTAGGGTCCAGAGGTATAGCTGTCAAAGGCGACTTTATAAGATCGGCGCCGAAATAATCCAATAAAATAAGGAGTTCACCTCGGAATTTGAGATACCCAGCTAAAAACTCGTATAAACTTGTATTACAACCTAAAAGTTCTCTCAAAACCTACAAATGGTAGGGCGTCCGCTACTATTAAAATCTAAGGTCACAAAAATCGATTGTTTGCACATATCTCGTTTTCTATAGGGTTTTTGCTATATGTATTTATTATCAATATTGTAGAGTATTAAATTACCTACAACTTTTGTTTAAAAAAAAAATTATACGTTGAATAGTTTTCGAGATAGAGGTCGGAGAGCGCGCGCTTAGGGCATCTTTTAAGGTCAACCGGTAGACCCGGTCAAAAACACGCTATATAAAGTTTTACATGTACAGTCACATTGATCATTTAAAATCCGTAACCTATGTAAAATATTAAATGGATAGATATTTAATTACATGAAAAAAAGATGAAATCCGATTCCTTACTATTATTATTTACTTGATAACAAGAGAATCACTAAATTAATTTATTTATAAGCTCTGACATTTCCTCATCTGCTGCCAGCAATAACAAAGCTTTCGCAACACCACCATAGAATTAAATATTACCTATTAGTTGGACGGATATGAAGTAAAAACAGCCCATTTATAGGTAATTACCAACTAATTAGGTATGAACTTACTTTTAAATGCTGGAAGTTTTTCCCATTCATCACGATAATGCTTCGTATATTTTCCGTGCTTTCCCATTATTTGTCACAATCACAAGTAATACAAATCAGATACGAACGAATATTGAACAATGAAGTGAACATGCACAGGCAAGTTTTCAGTTAGTCACAATATAATTACAATGGTTATGAACAGCGAAGCGAGTACTTTCATCTTGATTGCTTCTTAAATTTGGTTACGTTATAACTACGACAAATACGGGGTATTCCCCGAAACTAACGAAGGTGTGGCCAGCTCGGAGGAATAAATGTGGCCATTTTTTTCTTTTGATATTCCTACACTTAGTATTTTGCGTGGGTATATATTTTTTATTTTTTAGGTAGCCTAAAAGGCGACCAGTAGCCTTTTAGAATTTTTGTCGCCGATTTCCATTCTGAGTAGCCTAAATAGCGAAAAATCGCCCACGTTGGCAACACAGCATTCAAAACTAAAATGGAATTTCAGTCAGCAGTATCTACGAGGCTATGTTCCTGAACTGTGGCAGCAGTCTTACTTTACTCTATGCTACACCTACTCATAGACACTATAATAGTGTCTACGCAACTACTTAAGTCTGTCTTTTAATCTCAGACAAAAATGACACATGCAAATGTCAAGTTTGCATATAACATATAATGATACCATGTAATGTATGTAATGCATGTCACATGTAATGTCATTTTTGTCCGAGATTAAAAAACAAACTAAACTGACGGACTCATAAACTGCATCAAAGTTCAGGATTACTTTGAAATGATTTTTTTTAATAAGTATGCAAACTTTTTAGATTAAATTATATAAATATGGAGAGACTGGCTCTTAATCTTAAAAAAAAGATAAATTTAAAAATAGAACTGCAGTAAAACAAATGAATATAGCCGGGAAAAGAAAATTTACTCGTAGTATCAGATTTGCGTGTTATTTAAAGCAAAGTTTTAAATTGATTCGCATTGATTTTTTATTCTTTTGTCAATTGAATTATTGTTACCAGCAGAATTGTTGGGTTAGTTTTTTAACTCATCGAGAGTTTTTGAACCATAATATGGATACTTCGTCCGAACAAGCGGCTCAAATTGTAGCACTGGTGCGGGAGGGCTTGGATCAACGAACGATTGGTAGAAATTTAAATTTAAACCAGTCTACGGTTTCTAGAATATACAGAAGGTTTGTGGAGACAGGTTCTTACAGAAGGAGACGTGGTACAGGCAGGACTCGAGCAACCACCGGTCGTGATGACCGATTTATTGTTACAACTTCCCTGCGAAATCGTTTCCTCACGTCAATTAACATCAAAACAGGAGCTTAATGAAGTGCGTGGAGTAAATGTGAGTGCACGAACAATAAGAAGAAGGTTAAAGGAAGCGGATAACATCCCTTTTAGACCAGCAAATGGTCCAAATTTGTCTGTAGCTCACAGACAAGCTCGCTTAAGATTTGCGCGTGATCACCTAAATTGGACAGAAGAGCAATGGGCCTCCGTATTGTTCACGGACGAGTGTAGGATATGATTATATGGTACAGATGATCGCAGAAGAGTCTATCGTCGACGTGGGGAGCGATATGCTCAAAGTGGCATTGAGGAGCGTGTTCCTTTTGGAGGTGGTTCGTGTATGGTCTGGGGTGGCATATCGATGAACGGGCGAACAGAACTTGTGTTCATAGACATGGTCCGTCAAAACGGTAATAGAGGGGGTTTGACTGCACATCGCTACTTAACAGAGATCTTAGAAGATCACGTGGTGCCTTACATGGGATTTATAGGCGAAAATTTTACTATAATGCAGGATAATGCCCGGCCGCACGCTGCTGCACAAGTTCGACAATATTGCAAAGAGGTTGGGATACGTACAATGAATTGGCCAGCACGCAGCCCGGATCTTAATCCCATTGAGCATGTTTGGGACAATATAAAAAGAGCTGTATATGCGAGAAATCCTGTGCCCACGACAGTGGCAGCACTAAGAACAGCACTTTCAGAAGAATGGGACAATATTCCGCAAGATCTTTTAATAACCCTAATAAAATCTATGCGGAACCGATTAGAATCCGTAATAAGGGCACGTGGGGGTAATACACCCTATTAAAACATAAATAAACCCTTGCATAAAGTTTGTGTCTATTGTTAAAACCAATTTTTTTATTAAACCAATTTTCCTTAAATTTCTGTTTTTTCTTCAAAAAAGTCTTAAGGTCCTTTCTAGTACACAAATTTAAACTTAAGGATACGCTGTTTTAAAGTTCACGAACCAATCTAGAGGTTTCAATTTAAATCTGTATAGAAAGTTTGCATACTTGGTTAAAATATTTATTTCAAAGTCGTCTATTACTTTGATGCAGTTTATGAGTCCGTCAGTGTATATACGTTAGTATATAGTATAACAAACTCTATTTAATACTATAATAACAAAGCCGCGACCGAAGTTTTGGAAATACTGCATCGATATTGATGAAACAAAAACTATTCATATGTACATAGCCATAGCTCTTAGATTATATGTGTTTTATAGTCTTTTTAAAACCCATCGGTCATACCTATTGATACTGTCAGGATTTAAGTTTGAAAGCGGTATTTTTTTGGCGGTAAAATTTAATTAATAATGAAAAACGCATAATCTAACATAATTGATCCTAAAAATTTACCAGGCAACACGGCCAGCAGCTGGAATATACCGGCACATTACAAAGGCAACTGCCGCAATCACCAAACCCATCCTCCCCGTACCCGGGCCCTAGACAAATGACATTCGATTCGCTAAAAATAAAATGTATTGGATTGACATATGCCGTCGCTAAATCACGTGATACTTCCCATACATTTATTCTATCGAACTTCGTTATCGTTTTTAAAATGGCACTTTGTCTAGGGCCCCTGTACTCGAAGTAGATATTCGGGAAAAATATGGGACCTCCAGTTTATGATTTTATGATTGACTTGGTGTAATGTTGGTCTTCTGTAACGTTTCTCAGAACACTATATACTCAAGACGTCATTGTCACTGTCAATCTGTCATGTTATGTCAATGTCCTACTGTCTACTGTTTTTCATTCCCCGTTATTACGTTTACAATTTACATAAATAAAGTACATTAATAATAGTTTTACATTTACATTTGCTTTTTTTTTTTAATTATATGTTGTGACTTAAAAATTAATAATAAAAATAAATTAGTTAGAAAATCACTGGGTGGTTTTTAAAAATGGAGGACCTTAAGAAATTACCACTGAAACGAGTGGAGTTATCATTGACGAAATTTAACGAAGTGGCTATTCCTCATCACTTAGATCTATTACGACAACACAAAGCCAACATTTTAAAGGTACGTATTCTTCTAATTTTCTTTGTTTTAATTACGCACAATATACATACACCTATACTAATTTGTGTAGTTATTTATGTAAGTATATAGCAAACTAATGCGAATTGCGAATTGATTCTAAAAATAGCAAAATGGTGGAAAAAAATTGGCTACCTCGCAAACATAACGTTGTTTTACCAATGATATAATTTTGACAAATTTTAACACAATTTTTCCTTAGCTAAGTATACCAAATTTCATCTCAATTGGTTAAAGATAACTGATTTAAAATTCAGTTGCAAGATTCCAACAGGACAAACATACATACATTGCAAGTTAATAAAAAGCTTGTAATAATAATAAAAGTTATGCGTGATTATACATAAAAAGTATATATATAACGTGTCGAATTGAGAACCTCCTCTAAGTATTATTTTAGAGTTACAGTCGTATAGCAAACATGTATGAATTCTATAGTTAATGATGGTAAAAGTACTTGTTGTATATCATTTAGTTCCTACAATTACTTTTCATCTGCCTTTGTATCACTTTATAAACTCTCAGTACTCCTATTATATTGCTACTGTAACACTGAAGTCTGTATAAAGTGGTATAGAAGCAATAGAGAAGTTCTCTACTACTGTAGTTGTTAAAGAAGCCCTAGAAAAGCTGTTAAAATGGGTTATTTTAACTGGCTATTAAATCTCTTCCTATAACGTTTGTGTGCTAGTTGGGAGTTGTCTTCCACAGTTGGCACTGACAATAATTGAGTGTAATTGTCAATTGGATGGCAGTACGAAGAGTGTGGCGATTACTTGCGCGTGCGCAACGAGCAGACACACGCGCGCCGCGTGACATCACAGCTGCGCGGCTTGCTGGGCGAGTTGGAGGCGCTGCGGCGGCAGCTCGACCCAGCTGACCTGCCGCAGTTCGATAAGCTCACACAGCGCTCCAGGGAACTCACTCTCAAGGCCATCATGGACTACCTGGGTATGTTTTTTAAAGGCATAGTTCTATAGTGAGAGATAATTCAGATAAGTGATGATAGCAAAATCAGGGGATACACATATCTGTCGTATACATCAGTACACATAAAATTTCATTACACCACTCTATAGATAAAGGTTTTGGTATATTATTATGTAGAACAAGATGACCGTGTCCATGACACATTTTTTAAAATTAACATTAACAGTTTTAAAATTTAGCTGACAGTCCACTTGATGGTGGGTGGCTACCATTGACTATTCTCTTCCTTATTCAACTACGCCATATTAGGATAAGGAATTAGGAAGGGATGGGGGAATGGCCATCATTTACTCATCATAACTTATTTATGCAGTACTTTATTTTTTTTTTGCTTGTATGGCTGACCAGAAAAGTGCTTTATCAGTTTCGATAACAAATTCCATTCATTTCAAAATTCGCTAAGGATTAGATTTGAAATAGGTATTGATTACTGATTGACATAATTGTCACTTTGAATTTTCAAAGGAAAACAGACAGATTCTACAAATAATGTTTAATCTTAGGATGTTAAAGCACTTTATTTGTCGAGTTTACTTTTACAATAATTTTACTTGTAAACTGTATTTCTAGGCTTGTAAGTATCAGGTTACAAGTAACATCTGTAATTACATGAGAATCTTCTTAAAGAAATGATTTTTATCATTGAAATAACTATGTTCTCGTGTGGATTTAATGTTTGGTTGTAGGGTTGATGGCGGGCAGTTGCACAAATATAGCCAATCGCACAATATTTAAAAGGGGTGAGGAATTATGTTTGCTACTGTACTACTGTCTACCTAACAATACTAAAAATAGTGTGTGCTGTGTTTTATAATAGTGACCTACTAAACCTTTTGATCAACATGATATTTGTTGTTGAACATGATATGGTAGAATTGAACAATGAATGTTCTCAAAGTAAAGTTGCTACTTGGCAGAGAGCAGCCCGGCCGTGGTTGAGTGCGGTAGCGTGGACAGTGCGGAATCCGTCGCCGTGGTTCCCGAGCAGTTGGAGTTGCGAGTGGAGTTGGAGGACGAGTTGCTGGCTCGCGAGCAAGCGTTGCTCGGCTGGAGCGAGCTGCAAGCCGAGTTGTGCGAGCTGCGAGACGTGTGGGCTCAGCTGCACACCGCTGTCAGGACGCAGCGGGACGCCGTAGAGGCGTCGGCTGCCAGCGTGGACTTGGTCGCCGACAACGTGCAGGTGGCGCGGCGATCGCTGGCGTCCGCCGAACATCTGCGCGCAGCCGCACTGGGCGCGGGGGGTGCGGTGGTGGGTGCGGCGGTGGGGGGACCGGTGGGTCTGATGGTGGGGGCCAAGGCGGGGGCCGCCGTCGCTCTAGTGGGCTCGGTAGTGGGCTACTTCACCGCCAGAGTGCTCGCGCGATCGCCGGCCCCCACGCAAGACCCCCTCACCTCACTTTCGAAGCAGCAATGACGCGGCTCATACGTATTTTATAGTAGGCAACTTCAACATCATCTCAGAAATATTATTATGAGTAAATATGTATATATTAGTCGTGGTAGCTCAAAACAAGACTCGCCAACCAGAGCTGCTAATAGTACTTACCCACTGCTGGACAGTTTCCAAATAGACCGCAGAAGCAGCATTATGGTGTATTTTAATGTAAATATTGATAATATTCAAATTGACGGTCTAGGACAATTCATTCAAGCCATATCAACGCCGCCCTGTTTGAGGCCCACCTTGTTATTTTTTATTATTCTTAAATACCTGCAACAAAACCTAACATACTATTTATTTTACTGCATATTCTGTACTATTGTATATTTTGCTGAATGTTCCCTTGCTCACAAGTGTTGATTACGCGCATGATAAACAATAGACTGCAACGAACGGCGATGAAGTGGCCGGCGTTGAATGGCTCGGCGATGAATCGTCCCATTCCCTCATATTGAAATTATATTGAATTTTGATTATTCAATAACCTTGAAGGTATGGTGCGTGACAGTGATACAAATAGTACTTAAGACATATCTTAAATGCCTACAAAAGCAATATAAAAAGGTATTTTTTATCAAGAAAACTAGAAATAATATATAAATTTACTAGTGCATTGTAATATACATAGGTGTGTTTTTATTGTGCACTTGACATAAGTACTACAAACTAAAGATAGGCCAACAAGACAACGCAAAGAATGTAAACAAATCTTTAGGGATTTATAACATTTTCTGTAATAAAATAAGTAGTTATTTTTACTAATAGGTAGTTAGTTATTTTCTTCCCTCTGCAAAACGAGTTACATTTCATTTAATCAATTGTATTATTAAACACATCGCACACGTAATGCAAAACCACCATATCTGCAAAAACACTATGCAAAAGAAAATTATTTAAAACTAGCTGGTGCCTGCGACTTCGTTCGCGTTAAAAAAGAAAAAAGTAGCTTATCCTGTGTCCCGTACGTCTAAATATTTATCTACCAAGTTTCATGAAAATCAGTTACTTCGTTTAAGAGTTATGGAGGAACATACATACATCCAATACCTACACTTACAGATTTATTATTAGTATTGATTACACAATCATTATCAGATTATAAAATAACCCTTTCTACAATAAATAATTACAGTTTTATGGCTAAATTATAAAATTATTATAATTTAGCTTCTTGTAAAATTTTTATTTGCGAAGGGAAAGGACAGATCTATATATAATCACTCGATGTTGTAAAAATATACCTAAGTCGAATTTGCTTTGTGTCCTTGGCTTCACTTTAATTAAGTAAATCAGAAAAAAACTTTTTCACAACTGTTAGCAATCGAACTGAACATTATGTATAGAATAACGTATTTTATGTAAGTATAATAAAATGTGATTTTAGCTCAATTTAAAACATCACAGACTAGCTGTTGCACGCGACTTTGTCCGCTAAACTTTATAAAATGTAGCCTGTTACTCGCTGTAGTACTTTTTGAGTTTATACATAATAAACAAAAAATACAAATCTCTATAATATTAGTGTAGATTTAACACTTTTATGACCAAAGTAAGGAGTTTAGTGTATTGACACGATCTTGTACTTTTGAAAATTCTCTTTCAATTTTCGCGCGAATAAAAAAAATCCATTGCCCTATCCCTTATCCTCAATCCTACTATGTTATTGATACCGTTATAGGCGACGGTAACCACCAACCATCAAGTAGTTTAAAAAAACTACCAAATTGTGAGGGGAGGTAAGGTATCCCCTCGAGTTTCCTGCGATAACTCTAGTCGAGAACGAAACTTAATGTTAAGTGGAAATAATAATATATATTTGTGACAATTTTTTTTTTAATATTGTAGTTAGATAATTCAATTGTATGTACATATTATTGAAATGGTTAATTGTACCTATATCTTGTTTATTTAGTTGTTATTTTTAATAAAAATATAACATAAAAAATATAAATCATACTCTTTTGTGTGATCAAAATAAAGTCGTACATGTATCAAACAGGGGCGCCGTATGAGCCTTTTCACCCGTGTGTAAGCAAAAATTGAAAAAATGTCACAAAAAAATTTTAAGCTACTAAACTCTAAATTTAGTGCATAGCCTACGAATTTTAAGAGTTTAGAGTCTAAAAACATGAGCATTTTTAGTTTCTTTTGCAATAAGATTTTTGCCCTCAATTTGGACTTGCCACATTCAGGTGGAAAGGCCCTCGATAAAAAATTTGAAAGTTTTTTGGATAAACATCTGAAATGAAACATTCTACCTAACACAAGAGGATATTAATGGTCTATTACATTATTTTCTAATATTTCATTTATATTCCCAATGGAAATTTTGAATAAATGAAGATATGTATAAATGTGTGTCAATTGTAATGATCACCGATGTAAGTAATATAGTGTAAATATATATATATTTTTATACTCAATACTTAGTCGAAGACTTCCCAGAAATTGTATTTGATACAATTTCTGGGAAGTCCCGATGCTCTTGTAGAATTAACACACGTTAAGTGGAGAGCGTCAGTGATTTGTTAAGGAGGCTTGTAATTGTATATTTTGTAAAAGTTTACCAATAAAGATATTTCTTTTATTTTATTTTTTTTACATTTCTTTTATTTTGATTTTTTTTTTATTAGATATGGGGTTGCTTTTGGCCAACATCTAGCTGTGTAGCGAAGATGAGGCTTATGATGGAGCGAGCTCATCCAGAAGAAGCCTATTTACTCCAATTTTATAAAGACTTGGGTTATATGAGCTCGGAAATACAGACGCCGGCAGGGAGTTTCAAACCTGTGCACTGCGAATTATAAGTGCAGCAACCCGATCTAACGCAATCCAGGGGGTATTGGGCGGGGTGATACTTTTTCGGCCCGAAGGATACTCCTGGAATCGACAGGATCTACCCTCCGATCTGGATACCCCACGACGGCAACAGGATGAAAATACCTGCTTAGCAGCAGTAGCATTTCCGCAGTGGTGCAGAACCAGAACGGAGTTTACAAAGCAATAAATGTAGCTAAGCTAAGCAAAAAAAAATAAATCAAGCAATGAACAAGGAAATGTATTTGAAAAAAATGTAATTTAAAATATATGAAAAAAGAATTAAGTAGCTTTATCTTTCCGAAATAAAATCAAAGTAGGTATATTATAACAAAGTTAAAAATTTAATGCAAAGCAAAATAAGTAACTTTAGCAAAACTAATTGTGAATTACATGTGATGAAGCAATAAAAAAATAAGCGATTTCAATTTAATCAATTTACCTTGGCGCTAGCCAAGAACAAACGTACAGTCGTAAACGTTGCGTAAACGCTACGCTACAAGAGAAATAAAGCCCGGTGATTGGTTGTTGTAAGCCTGAGCGTTACGTTTACGCAACGTTTACGACTTTACGTTTGTTCTTGGCTAGGGCCCAAGTCGTTGTCACGACTAGAGAACAAAATAAACTTCACGTACAAACGATCGTAGAAAGCTTCAGTAAGTAAGTAAGTTGAGTGTTCAGTTGTTTTGCACTTTTGAATGTATAATCGACTTATGCGGCCGACTGTACATTCAAAATGCACATGAACAATTGTTCTCTATGGGGTCCTTATATATTTAGTAGTCATGTCAGTAACTTTATTTATAAAAAAATATCATTAAAAAAAAATTGAAACATAGACTAAATAAAAGCAAAATGGCGGGTATAGCTGTCAATAGCTGTTATGTAGAATGTAGGAAAAATTGGTTTTCATAGAAGCGTGATCTTGTTATATAGCTTTTAAAAATGAGGATTTTCTCATTATTAATTAATTTTAGCGAAAGTTCGGTAATATAAGTAAATTATTTGATATATCCATGTAAAAATATAGTGATACATGGTTTAGTCGAATACTATAGAGACTGCTAATAGTTAATACACGTCAGTAAACGATTTTAGTTAGGTTGTAATTTTAAAAGTTAATTCAGAGAAATATATGAATTGCAAGTGAGTGTAGTGAGTGAAATGTCTTTTCCGCCGCGGCCACCGCTCGTGCCATACGGCATCGCTCCTGGCGTCGTCACCATGCCAATGGCTACACATGTAAGTTTCAATCAAAATTTTTGAACCCTCGCTTCCTGTGTACACCCTCACAAATTTTAGAAAAAGTAAATTTACATGACTGTACGTTCACACGAATCTGATATTACGCATATTTATTGTAGTTACTTCTGTGCATAGTTTTATATGTATATAATTACCCACCTAATCAATATTTGTTTTTTTTTTCATTGCTTAGTTCTTACCACACAATTTATAATAATGCACATACTTAGGTAAATTTTAATACTATTACAAGTTAGGTGAATTAGGTGGTGAGATTTTATATACTATTACTACTATGAAAATTCGTATTTTGTAGTATCTTAGAGGTTAAGATTAAATAAAATTATGATGATTTTTACACAATACATTAAATGCATGATAAACACTACTTGAAATTGGAAATTTATCAATATTTTCCTAAACAAACATTTTCACTCTTCTCTTGGTCTGATTGTAAATACAGAATGAAGTTTACACCCAATTGATTTGCATTATACAGTCTGTTTGATCAAACTAATTGGTTGGATGGTGCATGGGTGTCATTGGCATGACAATCAAACTTGTGAAACAGCCAAAGATTAGACCATAGGCTTGACGGTGGATGGGTGGCTTCCAAGCTGCCTATTAGGTGCCTATATGGGGTTGTGTGAAATCAGGTTGATTTAAGAGTTGTTTTTCACTCAATTCATAAAGTCACAGAGTCTCAATATTTTTACTAATAGGTAAGTAGAGACTGGACTATAGTGCAATTGTTTTTTTTTATAATATAAAGGTGGCAGACAGGCTGATGGCTCATTTGGTAGGACACTAAGGCTGATGACCGTCGCCTAAGGACACAAGCAACACCAAGGGGAGCGCTAATGCGCTGCCTTGTTAATGCATCTGTTTCTGTTGCTGATGCATATTTTCGCGCTGATAGGAATATTAAGCATGGCGAAATGTCGCCAAAAATCATAAGCACCACAATGGCAGCCAAATTCAAACACTGCCCCATTATTTCAGTTGACAGAAAAGTCCTTTCTGTTTATAAAAATATTTTGAGCAAACAAGGACACAACCTTAGTACTAGTAAAATATTTTAATTTATAAATGATACTTTTGCCTGCAATATTAATAAATAAAATAATAAGTGAATAATAAAAATGATTTTATAATGCATGTTTTTTATTTGATGTTGCATATTTTGACATTCATGTTGTCTGGTTGGCGTTGCTTTACCTTACTGTTGAATGAGTAAGTATTTTTATGAATTGACCGTTGCAGGTAATGGTGGGCGCGTACAGTGCCGGCGGCGGTGGGGCGACGCGCGGCGCGCTGCTGCCGGCGCCCACCAAGGTGGTGATATCGCGCGGCCCCACGCGCAACGCCAATGGGGCCAAGGAGCCCGAGGGCCCGCCGGTGACAGTATTCATTGGCAACATCACGTCGCGGGCCCCGGACGCCATGATGCGCGCGCTGCTCGCCGCCTGCGGGCCCGTACTCTCGTGGAAGCGAGTGGCCGCCTTCGGCTTCTGCGAGTTCGCCAGCCCCGAAGCGGCTCTTCGCTGCGTGCGTCTCCTGCACGACCGGCCTCTCGCCGACAAGAAGCTGCTCGCTCGCACCGACGGCAAGATGCAAGCGCTCGTCGACAATTACAAAAGTGAGTCTTTACCAGGCGCAACATTACATTCTACATTACTATAAAAATATTTTGAAATTCCTCTTTAGGGTGTATTTCAGGTTAACATATTTTGAGCATCATACAGACAGAGGTATGGTGAAAGTTCTTTCTAATTAAGTGTTGATGAAGCTACAATCGTAAAAGGTATTGATGATCTTCTTATCTCTAATGCTATCTTTAAATCTTACTATTTGAACAGCAATGTTTTCTAGTAAAAGTAAAAAGAAGAAGAAGTGAACAAAAATTTAGAAACATTTTATATTTTAATCTGCATGCCAATCAGGTTTTTGCTAAGGCCGAAGCAATTCCACAGCTCATATTAATATTGTTGACAATAAGTTTTAATGGGTACTCCTAGATTATTTGCAGGCAAATTGATTTGATCAATACATCTGTCACTTTCAAAATTGGCCCATTTTTGTCTAGTTTTGTGTTGAACCCAAAACGTAACCATGTTTCCAAAGTTGACCCCTGACAAGATAAATTGATAAGGTAAGACGAATTTGTCCACCAGGACAAAGGCATAAGCTTTTTGCTGCCATGATGCACACCCACTGGGATTCAACTATCAATTTCTATTATATGTGAGTAATGTCACTTTTATGGTTAATTTGTTTTTATTGTCACCTCTTTGTATGTGTGTCATGTTTATGCAAAGCAATATTTCCTTTTATTCTTCATAATTTTGTAATAAAACATATTCATATTAAATGTTACATCTCTTTTAAATAGTATAAAACAATTTATTTAATAAGGCGAGCCATAGTGTTGATTGCATTTGTCTGCTGCAGCAGGGCTCTATGTTTGGTTGTTTGTTCCTCAGCGGAGCAGCGGTCGCGGTTGGTGAGCGAGGAGGGGGCGCCCGGGACGGAGGGAGGAGGGCCTGCCGCCGGAGAGTACCTGGACGCCCGCCAGAGGGCGCTGGACGACGCGGCCGAGAGGCGGCTCGCGCAAATCACCTCCGACTACCAAGAGGAGATCAACAACTACGAGATTCTGCAAAAGGGTGAGGGTGTTACACATCGCTTGAGTGTTACACATCGCTTTTGTGGGACACTGGGTTAATGTAATGTTGCTTGTGTTCAGAGGAGGCCATCTCGAAGACGGCCCGCGCCCTCGAAGAGGCTGACATCTCGGAGGAGAAGCGCGACGTCATCCATCGGGAAATTGGCAAGTTTCGCGAAAGCATGAAGGTAAGTCCGTCCAACTTACCCACCTTATTCGCGTCCGTCACTGTCTCTTGATTATGTCCACAAATCGACTCATACCTTTTAAAAACAATTCAACTTTTGGAGGAAAAGATCATAATGATTTTCACCAGTGTCAGATAAATTATAATTCATTGTGGAAATATCTACTGCATCTTTTGAATTAAACAAAAAGCAGAATAAACATCTTCTGGGTCAGCTCGTTCCATCTTCGGCTAGATGCTGATAAAGAGTAAACCCATTTTATTAATAAAAAGAAGCAAAAATACTATACTTTGCATTATATGCACACACTCTATTTCATTTAATCTGTTCATCTCCCACTTAAAATAAAATATTTCTCGCATCCAGATAATAAAAATAAAAATAATAAAAATAGTTAAACGTTTGATCTTTAAAGAAAGAGACAACATTTTAAAAAAAATTTGCTATCCTTATGTAGCCACTCACTTGACAGATAGACTGACTGATTGACCAATAATAACGAACGTTCAGCAATTCAATCCTTGAGGATTTAGATTTAGTCCTAAAACTTGAGTTTTAGTCTGCGTTCAGACACGACGGGAACCGCGCGGTTTCAGAATCGCTTGGAAACCGCGCGGTTAGTCAACCGCTAGATAATAGAATCGTGCGGTGCTCGCGCGAGATTCTATACTATGGAGCCTTTTCTTAGCAGAGTTGCTTTGCCACAAGAGGACACGCAAGCTTGCCATAGATCGCTTTCACACAGAATTATTGATAGATGAACGTAGTAGCTTTGAGAAGTAGTACCTCACAGTTACTACTTCTGATGACACGCTTGCCCTCATGTCAGGTTGACAGGTTGCCTTACACATTCTTAATTTAGAATATAATATTTTAACTTGACCATGTACCTACAAGTCGGTTACTTAATACTGGATGCACCTAATACTGCCTTTTTCTTTTAATTTTCTCTTATGAGCAACCACAGAAAATATACTGTTTCTTTGACATTTCCAAATTGACGCTATCCGCTTACTAACCGCCTCCTATTTGATTTTGGTTCAAAGTGCACGATTTGCAATCGAGCGGTTTTCGTGTGTCTGAACGAACCTTTATAACTACAAAAGAATAATTTATTATCTCTATTAATAAATCCGCGCGTTAGTTTTTATTAGTAATAATCGTTTAGTACATGTGTGAGTTAATCGACTTTTTAATGCTCAAAAAAATGTGAGAAGTATGATTCGTATACACGCGGCGGAAACGGAGGCATTTCTCACGTAATGGCCGTTGAGAGAGATTCGTTGCCGCCGCGTGTCGGTGCGTCCGCTCACCCGCATTCGTAAGTTGCGGGTGAGCGAGTCGACGCGAATCGAGAGGCTGCGCCGGAGTCGTCCCGTCGCCGGATCGCCGTCGCCGCGTCGCGCATCGGCGTCGTCCCCGATCGGCCCGCGAGTCGCCGCCCCGTCGGAGTGTCGAGTAAGTAGCGAAGGGGTGGTCAGTGGTGGGGTGAGTGGGTGGTCATCTGTCGGGAACCTGTGGTCAGTAGGTGGCGATTTTCAGGTGGCGTTCGCCGGCGGCCCCTCGGCGGCAGATCGGCGGCGACGCGTCGCGCGAAACAATCGTATGATACACACACTTGTTGCATAATCTTCTTTCAGCACGCGTCGGACCCTCTCCAAGCCCAAATCATAATATATTTCATACTTGCATAGTTTACATTTGTACTTTGGTTTGATAAAAGTTGTTGGAAACGGGGCGCAGAGAGGGTCCGAGCGCGGATATAAGTAATAATGCATAATAAAATGTTTGGGAGACGTGGTGTTATCGTTGGAATGAGTGTAGCGTGACGAGACGCGGCGGAGACGAGCGCTGACGAGGCTTCTCTTCGACAGGAGGAGGCTGACGTGGTGGTGCGACGCACCAAGCGCGAAAAGGACACCGACAAGCCCGACAGAGACAGGGACAGGGACCGCGACAAGGAGAGGGAGAGAGAGAGGGAGAGGGAGAAGGAGCGCGGCGTGTCGCGCGAGCGAGAGAGGGACAAGGAGAGGCGGCGAAGGAGCAGATCGAGGTATCATGTAGTTGTTAATAAAGAAAATGATGCAAACATTAATGCACAGTGGCTACCGTCATCTAGAGACACAACACCTCGGCAGGGGTTTGCGGGATAAAATATCCACCCATTAGCACTATTCATAAAAGCTCTGTGTCCAAATGATTAGGATGAAGCTTGCACTACCCCGGAAACTATGGAGACAAATCACTGTTTGAGTATCGAAACCAGATCTTTTTACGTCTATTATAATTCCCTGGCTTTTTTATTAACAGTTTCAAAGGAACAATGAATTAAGTTATCCAATAATCCAACTAAAAGATTTAATTTGTATAATAATGTGTTTTCAGGAGTAAGGATCACCGGGAGTCGCGGGACTCCCGCGACAAGGACCGAGAGAGGGAGCGAGAGGAACGCGAGCGAGAGAGGGACCGTGACCGCGAGAGAGAGAGGGAGCGAGAGAGGGAGAGGTGAGCTATTTTACATATCTTTGGCATAGCCATCTCACCCGTAGAGCGTCGAGTAACTATCGGCAAGATTAGTTTCTGTAGCGTTTCTGTTGCGGGTAATATTAATAAAGTATTCAGAGCACGATGTTGATCTCTTCAACACAAGTGAGCAATAGCTTCATCAAAGCGCAAATTCATATATTTTGTACTTTTTTTTTTGTGATAATGATACTTCCTTAAATGAAATGAAATTAGTTACTTATCCATTGAACAAAATGGTAATGATGTTGGATATCGGTTACAGAGAAGCGCGCGAGAGGGAGAGGGAAAGGGAGAGGGAGATTCGCGAGAGGGAGCGCGAACGGGAGAGGGAGCGGGACAGAGAGAGGTGAGTCCTTTATTGCTACCTAGGTAGCCTTTATTGCGTGCGAGTAAGATTTCCCTACCTTTTCTAATCCCTTATCCTTATGCTAGTATGGTTTGCAGTGCATCTGCATTGGTTGCAGCACTTGTGACGTTGCTTGTGTTATAGGCGACGGTAGCCACCTACCAACAAGTGGACCGTCAACCTGTCCTGCGACCTTTACATAAAAAAAAAAGAGTTCATGAGAGGTGTTTATCGTCGCGAGATCGCCAAAGCCAATTGTCTCTGAGCAAATGAATAGTTGTTTGCGCACTTGTGCAAACATTTTATGCGTTTGCGCAATCGATTATTTTCGAACAGAGAAGGTTTGTGAACGCTCGTCGGGATGTTGTTCCTCTGTCTGCATCCGTACATTCGCACTCGCGACGAGATTGAGAAAGGATCCCGGGTCTACAACTCCCGGGATAATGGGTACTACTGTAATGTTGATCCAAAATAAATGTGTATTTTTGGTGTATTCAAAATAAGGTTGTTGTGGTAATTTTAAAATAAATAAACGTCCAAGTCCCAGGTTTAGAAAGTGTCTCGAAATAATGTGCCAATTGCTAAAACAGTATATTTGCATGAGAGAGCATGCAAATATTTAGAGAAATTACTTCGATATTTGACATCCTAATATAATGTTATAAATGCAAAAGTTTGTATATTTATTGTTCCTCAATAACACAAAAACGGCTGAACGGATTTGAATAAAACTTGGCACACGGATAATTCTCGACCAGAGCGAGCTTAATTTTTAACGTTAATTTCCCGGATTGAAAATGCTTTAACCAATTTCGTGCTACTCTTACAAACACTGAAACTCTACTACTCTACTCTACTACTACGAAAAAAATGTTGCTACTCTACAACATTTTTTTCGTGGTTTGTGTCGCATTTTTCCCTTTGTTTGTAATAAAGCTTCAAAATGTTTCAAATTTCTTCGACGGGTTCACTCATTCGGCAGACAGAAAAAATAATAGAAAAATGACGGAAAACTGCTTTTTATTTCAAAATGTCATCAATTTAACGGTAATGACTCATTATATAGAGAGCGAGAGCGCGAAAGGGAGCGTGAGCGCGAGCGAGAGCGCGAGAGGTCGCGCGAGAGGGAGAGGTCGCGCGGGCGTAGCCGCAGCGAAGTGGACTCGCGTCGCGAGAAGGAGATGGAGGAGGAGGCGCGCGAGCGGAAGCGCCTCGAAAAGAAGGCGCGCGAGAAGGAGGCGCTCTACCAGGAGCGCCTGCGCGTCTGGGAGAGCCGCGAGCGCCGCAAGGTATTCATCCTCCAACTTTGGACAATACTTATACTTTGCTCTAAAAAGTATTCACGTTTTTTCAAAATTACTCTTTTACTGAACGCAAGTGGGAACATGTTGATTTTTTGCATACATTGAAAAAGAAATAAAAGAGAACTTCACTTAAATAATTTTATATTAAAAAAAAAGTTAAAAAAAAACTACAATTATCGGGTTAAGCAATAATGGGTCTGACCGATGGGTTTGAAAATGACTATAAAACACACATAATATCAGAGCTATGGTTATGTACATGTGAAAAGTTTTTGTTTCATCAAAATCGATGCAGTATTTCCGAAGTTATTGACACCAAAACTTCGGTCGCTATTCAAATTTTCAAGTTCGCCCGTGCTAAGTGGATGACGTCACAAGGGCCGATGCTAGACGCAAGTTCATAGTAAAAAGATAGATTTTTATTTTGTAATTAATTAACTCAAAAACTACTGGACCGATTTTAAAAATTCTTTCACCTATAGAAAGCTACGTTATCAGCGAATAATATAGGCCATATTTTATAAAGTTACACGGGCGAAGTCGCGTGCAACAGCTGGTAACATTATAGAGAGAGTAGATTTCTATTTTTGTTTACGAGTATAATGATTAAACTTAAAAACTACTAGACCGATTTTCAAAATTATTTCTCCTATAGAAAGCTACGTTATCAGCGAGTAACTCAAGCCATATTTTATAAAGTTGCGTAGACGAAGTCGCGTGAAAACAGCAAGTTGATTATAAATTATAAAAATATTCTTAAAATGATTCTTGAGCGGGACTTACGACAAAGATTTCCTCAATACTTTCTGAAGTTATCGGGTTCGGAATATCTTAATGAAGTAGGTATCTTGCGGGTCAGTTCTTTTTGTCTACGTTTCTGTCTCATTCATTTGTTTTAACTGTCTCTCGATGACACAAAATGTACGTTTTGTTGTATCAGCTAGGTTGCGGTTTGCAACTTTACTTGCAACTTTGCTTTGCAAGCATATACTTGGTTGTAAGTCATCCTCATATCATAAAGAGTGTAATAGGTATTTTTGTTAGTATATTAGGCAGGTAAGTATATTTTTTAAAGGGAGTAAAGTGACGATGTCTTACACACACTAAAATAAAATATGTGTGTGACGGGCTTCATGGTCATCCACTTTTTACGTCTTTTCGTATCCATTGGCACTTGGAAAAATAATTTAGAAGGTGAGTGGATGGTTGAATTTGTACATAATATATAGGCACTATATATTATGTACAAATTATTAGTATTTTTTATTATTATTATTAGTATTTATTATATGGCAAAAGTAACGGTCATTATTTAAATTTTCAAATGTTCCGGCGCCACTGACCTATACTAAAAAAAAATAATAATGACCACTATACTAAAAAATGACCTATACAAAAAGCACTAGACTTCTTGTACTTTTTGTACCATTTTGAAATTTTTGAAAATTTTGACGTATTTTTATTCCGAACCATAACTTCAGAAAGTATTGAGGAAATCTTTGTCGTAAGTCCCGCTCAAGAATCATTTTAAGAATATTTTTATAATTTATAATCAACTTGCTGTTTTCACGCGACTTCGTCCCCGTAATTTTATAGTCTATGTTAATAGCCTATGTTACTCGCTGATAATGTAGTTTTCTATGGGTGAAAGAATTTTTAAAATCGGTCTACTAGTTTTTAAGTTTGTTCATTACAAACAAAAATAGAAATCTACTCTCTTTATAATATTACCAGCTGTTGCACGCGACTTCGCCCGCGTAACTTTATAAAATATAGCCTATGTTATTCGCTAATAACGTATCTTTTTATAGGTGAAAGAATTTTTAAAATCGGTCCAGTAGTTTTTGAGTTAATTAATTACAAACAAAAATAGAAATCCACTCTTTTTATGATATTACCAGCTGTTGCACGCGACTTCGCCCGCGTAACTTTATAAAATATACTCAATGTTATTCGCTGATAACGTAGCTTTTTATAGGTGAAAGAATTTTTAAAATCGGTCCAGTAGTTTTTGAGTTAATTAATTACAAACATACAAATCTCTCTTTCTTGCATCTAGAATCGGCCCTTGTGACGTCATCAACGTTCGCGAGTAGTATTAAAAAATTTGGGTGGCGCGCGTACTTTGAACGCTTATAACTCGGTCATTTTTTAAGATATCAAAAAAATAAAAACACTGCCGTATTTGTCTAGTGAGCTATATTTGGGGGATATCATTAACTAAAATCGATGGTCAGACTCATTGCAGTTTAGGCATATTAGCGATGTAAAATCAGAAACTAAATTCACAAAAAAATCACAATCAGAACAAAAAGGAACATGAATAATTTACTTTGATTTCTAAAATATTTTCATTTATCAAATTAAATTTAAAAGATTATTATTCGTTTTTTTGATTGATAAATGTTTTTATAGCGTGGGGTGCCTGCACACTGCGTTTAAATAAATGATTTCAATTGAATTACAGGCTAAAGAGTACGAGAAGGAGCGAGAGAGGGAGCGATGCAGGGAGGAGGAGAGGGAAAGGGAGGCGAAACGCCTCAAGGAGTTTCTCGAGGATTACGAGGACGAACGCGACGATCACAAGTACTACAGAGGAAAAGAACTACAGAGACGGTTGGGCGCGCGAGTTCGCGAAGCCGAGAGCGACGCGAGAGAGAGAGCGCGCGAGTTGGCCGAGTTGGACGCCCTACGCGCGGACATATTCGGAGAGAGAGCTTCGGACGACCCGGCAGCCGTCGCCGCGTTCGAGCGCGCCAAGAGAGAGAGAGACGAGCAGTACAAGCCGAGACTCATCATAGACGTCAGCCTTCAAGCGGAACTGCAGAGGGAGAGGGAGGAAGCGAGGCGGATAGCGCGCGAGTCGGCTCGCCGCGAGGCCAGAGAGAGATTGGAGAGAGAGAGGGAGAGGTATTTAAGAGCGCACGCCTCCCGTCAGTTGCCCGATGAAGCGGAGCCCATAGATTCGGACGACAGCGGCCCCGCACCTTCAACTCCCCCTGCGCCGACATCGCCATCCCCCGCTCCGGTTACCCCCCCTCCAGCGAAACGACGTCCCCCTCCATCACCTCAAAGCGATGAAGGCGGAACCACTCCCCCTAGGCCGCCGGCAGCCCCCGCCTCCCCGATATCGATAAGCTTCAAGCGCACACACAAAAGAGAGAGTCCAGTGCTGAGTCAGTCGGAGAGTCCCGCGCAAGACGGGTCGTCCCGCGCGAGGCATGCGCACGCGCCCCGCGCCCCGCACGCCGCCTTCGCGCCAGAGGAGGACGAGCCACAGCATCACCATCACAAGGGTAAGTTTGACCATAACTTTTCAACATCCGACGCAAAAATAACCAATACACGTTATGGCCAAATGTCAAATACGTATAACGACGTACATATTTTAAAAAATACGCGTATTTACATGTACGCAATAAGGCCAATACGGTTTATGACAAACTCTAGTGTTTGACATCTTTAACGTTTGAAATATAAAATTTCAATTGGCCATGAAACTTACTTAAAATGTAACAAAGTGCCGTTTCACAGATATTATGTTATGCGTATGCGTTTGTATTATTGTAATCATGTTTGTTTCAAGCGTTGATACTGTTACTTAAGCGTAATTGAACATTTGAATAAAATAAATGTTGCAGGCAAGGATAAGAGGGAGAAATGCAAGGAGGCGAGAGAGGCGAGAGAGGAGCGAGAGCGGGAGACGCGAGAGACGCGAGAGTCGGAGCGAGAGAAGGAGAAGTGCGCGGACGAGAAGCGCAAGCACATAAAGAGCCTCATCGACAAGATCCCCACGCAGAAGGAGGCCTTGTTCGCGTACGCGTTGGACGCGAGCGCCATTGACGCGCCACTCATGGAGAAGAAGATCCGGCCCTGGATCAACAAGAAGATCATCGAGTACATCGGCGAGCCCGAACCCACGTTGGTGGACTTCATCTGCAGCAAGGTGGTGGCGGGGTCTGCGCCTCAGGGGATCCTGGATGACGTGCAGATGGTGTTGGACGATGAGGCGGAGGTGTTTGTGGTGAAGATGTGGCGTCTACTCATTTATGAGGTGGAGGCGAGGCGCGCGGGTCTCGCGCACGCCAAGTAGACCGTGAGACCAGACTTTGTGCAAGAAAAAAGTGTAGCCCGAATGATGATAAACTATTAAATGTATTGACCAGTTCACTCGTTTCTTCCTCAAATGCCTAAAAGCCTAGTACACATATAAAAAGATATACTTGCGCAAGCATATCTGTACACACTAGTAAAGATATATTTTTTTTACTGTAAAACAGGACTACATTGCAAAAAGGTGTAGCCCAAATTATGATAAACTATTAAGTTTATAAACCAGTTCACTCGTTTATTGCTCAAATGCCTAAACCTAGTACACATAAAGGTATACTTGCGCAATTATTTGCACTGTTAATTGTATGAAATTTGAGCGATATTTTTCAAAATCATAACTAATTTAATATAATAAAAAAAAATTAAAAATGAAATCATTCAATGGACAAAAGCTGAATTGAGCTGAACTCCTTTACACTTAGCCACTAATATAATCTAACTTTCGATTCTTTCTGAATATATTAATGTTTTTAAAAGATCCGGTGGCCGCCATTGCTAAATCCGGCTCGAATCACGAAATGTATGCGTCAGTAAGGCGACGGTAACATACGTCACAATAAAGTTAAATGATGAAATTAAGTTATATTGTGTGATGGTAAGTAGTACTCTTCGAGGAGTTTCAAAACTGTACTTTATTATCATGGTTTAAAAGGTCAACGCAAATGAGTGCTCATCAATTTTCTTCCTTCCTTTTTCTTAATTAATGCAAACTAGAAGCCTGTTCCGCATTCGGCTTCGCACGTATGCAAATTATATACCAAAACCGAGAACCACTCTATCCATTGGTGAAAACAGCATAGGACGTAAAAGTCGTCAGATAGACTTGACGGACCACTTGATGGTAGGTGGCTACTATCAAAGCCTAAAACACAAGCAACGCCATACTTGTCCCAAATGCGCTACCGATACCGATAAGGAGGGGACAGGAAAATGGGTTATTGGTTATTCACCCTAACATAACAACAGACTCATATGCTGTTATTTTACTTTCGTCATCTGAGGGAGTCTACTTACCAAGAACAGAACAAACTTGGCCCTGCCGTCAAACCTGGGGCCTTTAAGACAAAGTGCTAACCACTCAACCAATGGGACCAAGGGGGTCAATGGATAAAATACATATGCCATACATTTTCACTTTTTATTTATCTGGTGGTTACATCGAGTGTTACTACTTATACTAGGCGATAAGCCTCTGGACGCGGGGGAGGTGAGGTCACACGCAGCCGAGCACTGACTTCTTGCAGCAGTTGCAGCAGATGGGCAGCACCTGATGGGGTGGGCGCGTGCGGGCGAAGGGAATGCCGTTGGGTCGGTAAGCCCTCAGGTACGCCTTCCCCTTGGAGTTATACTTGGGCCCCTCCACTTGGAGCACGTTGCGGTCGCACACTCGCCCCTAACAACCGACAAGAGACTCAACACACTCGTTAAACTCGTCACACTCAACACACTCGTTTAATCTCGCCACCCTCAACACACTAGTTTATCTCGCTACGCTCAACATACTCGCTACACTCAATACACTCGTTAAATTTATAACACTCTATACACTCGTTAAATTCATCTCAATCAACACACTCGTTAATCTCGCCACTCTTAACACTCGTTAAACTCAACACACTAGTCAATCTCGCCACACTCTATACACTCGTTAAATTCATCACACTCAAAACACTCGTTAATCTCGCCACACTCAATACACTCGTTAAATTCGTCACACTCTATACACTCGTTAAATTCATCTCACTCAACACACTCGTTAAACTCGCTACGTTCAACACACTCGCTACACTCATTAAACTCGCCACAATCAACTTACTCACCCTCAGCCTCAGCTTGTAGATGTAGGACCCTCTGGCGGGCGCCAAGTCCAGCGCGTTGGCGTCGCGAGTCTTGTGCAGGCTAGCGCTCATGTCTTCCGTCGAACTCGACTCTTCGGTCACCAACACGTCGTCCACGTTAATGAGATCCTCTTCCAGCCGGTTCTTCATCAGGAAAGCTTCCTGCAGTATCTTCGCGTTGGACCCATTATCGCCTTTAGCTTCGAACCTTCTCACTGTGTCGTCCGTGGATTTCTTCTTCGTAGGAGGAGCAGCCTTACTTTTGTTTTTCGATTGAATGCTGTTAAATTTCGGAACTAGAACAGTTTTTTTTATGTTGTTCCTAAATATTACTGCCTCATCATTCTTGTGGATGGGAAATCGGGTGTATTCTTTAAACTTTTTGTTGGTTTTGAACGCGTTCGGATTATCGCCAGGTTTTTCTTCCGAATGTAGAATCAAATCTCCCACCACCTCGTCTGTCGATTGACTCTTTATTGCGTCCAATTGGTTAAACTTTTTCTGTCGTGTTTCTGGTGAAACTTCATTATCGATCTCCTTCGAATCGGCTTTCGGTGTTAAATCATTGTTTTTCTGTAAGTTCTTCTTGATGAGTTGCACCAGTCTTCCGTTTTCGACGCCGTTTCCGACTGTGGATGTTATAGAAAAAATGTTTTACTATTTAATGAATCCATATTAAAAGCCCTTATGACCCTAGCTACCCTTCTCGTGGGAGATAGGTTCTATAGGCGTACCTGTTATCATTATTATGTCGGTTTAGTTTTAGTAAATAAATATTGTTCGCAAGCGCCGCAAATTATAGTGGCGAAGCTAAAATAAAGAAACGAGAAAACCAATAAAAAAAAAAAAGTAATGATTGCATTATTATTATAGGTAACCTACCTATAGAATTATTTTCAAAAAAAATATTTGGATAAAGAAACAATATGATAATACAGTAAATTTATAAGCGACTAGCTGTTGCACGTGACTTCGTCCGCATAACTATATAAAATATGTGTTAAGTATGTTACTCGCTGATAATATAGCTTCCCAACAGTGAAAGAATCTTTCAAATCGGCCTAGCAGTTTCGGAGCCTATTCAATGCAAACAAACAAATCTTTCTTCTTTGTAATATTAGTATAGATAGATACCTATGTAGATTGTCTATAAAAACTTTTTAACGAAAAATTAAACCGCCGAAAAAACAGAAAAGCAAAAAATAATTTTATTTAACCTTAACATTTAAAGCAAAAATAAAATCGGTTCATAAACGACGAAGTTATCCGCGATTACACAAAAAAATATATACGGTCGAATTGAGAACCTCCTCCGTTTTTCGTTTTCGTCGGTTAAAAAAGCATACATTATGTATGCTTCCCAAGTCTTTTCTAACTAGCTTAAATTGACATTTCGCTAGCCTTGTCATTGATATGAAATAGTTAAGTTAACTCACCCGCTTTCGATTCATTTCCACCATGAGTTGCTACTGTAGAATCGGTGGAAACTAAATGCACGATTGTACAACTAATAAAAAAGGCAAAACGAATCATAATCTTGCAAAATACTATCGGTACGTACTTGGCACTTGATTTATCGAATAAACTACACGGTGAAATAATATACTACGGTGAAATTTTATAGTTAATTTTATTTATAAACAAATATTTACATAACGTTTTATGTGACTAATTCGTTTCATGGGATAAGCTTCGTAATGGTGTCGGACTGGAATCGGGTGCCGCCGAGAGGGATTCTTCTGTGGAATGAGAGTCCTTGTTGTACATGTACTGCCTCCTGGAGTGAGGAAGCTGGAAGAGGGGAATCGGACCCTGGTCCACATTCACAATAGCCACTCCTCTCTCGCTCTTCTCTTGAATCAAACGTCTCCGATTCATGCTTCGTCTGCTCGGACTCTTCACCTTTAAATGACAAAAAAAAATTGTTACTACCACCTCCGTACTTACAAAACTAAAAGAATTGGTTTTTTTTTCTGAAAATGTTAGTCGAGTTTGAGAAGTTCTCTTTGAATTTAAGAGTCTTAGGGCCTCTTTCACAAACTACAAGCAAAATGTTGATTACTTACTTTTAGAAATCATTTTCTGTTTTATTGAATTATGCACTCGGTTTACTGCATCATTCGATAGCCGATTTTTTTTTTATTATTTTCTATTTAATGTTTTGGACGTTTACCGTGCAAACAAAGGTATATCAGCTCCATTATCCCCGGTTACCGGTGACTTTAAATGACAGTTTGGCCTAATTGACGTTTGTGAAACAGGCGCTAATTCTTAGAGAAGGCTGCCCGACGAAAGCCAGAAATTATTGAGAGAGAAAAATCTGATATATTTTAAAGTAAACGGCGGTTTAAAATATGAGCTAACGTTACCTTTAAAACTTTGAACTTTGGTGCTTCGGTAGCATTACGGTCTGTGACGAGGTCCTTGTCGATGCGCCAATGGTTTAAAAAGTTTTCCGGGTTTTTTTCGTCGGCCGGTTGCACTAAATCCTTTTTCGAGAAAATATACTCGACGTCGCCCTGGTACTCTTCGCTGAGAGAGTTTGTGGCGTTCACTAAGTCTTCCTCTTTGTGGTCCCTCTCATTCATGAATCTTCTATGTTCGATGCCGATCGCTTCTCGCAAATCACCGGTCTTAGGTGCGTAGAAGCTTCTTACCTTAAGCCGATCCGATCCGAAGAGCAACTGCAGAACACCAGTGCTTTCTGAATAGGTTAGGATAGGTTATCTTTTCAAAGTTGGAGTGAATAGGCATCTTCTGTGTGAGCTCGCTCCTTGCTACACAGTTGGTTGTTGATCAAGTGCAAACCCATCTTAATAAACCCTCTAATAAAAAAAGTATATTTTTACTTTTTTTAGTAGGTTATTTTGTTTTGGTTTGTATGTATGTTTTTTTTATATACACTTATTAATAGGTTTTATTTTAATTTTGAATATTTTCTTTATTTTTGGAGCTTTTATGTACGAGTATTATGTTTTGTTTAGTAAGTGCGTAACCTCACCATCAGCTCTAACGGTTATTACAAGCTGCTTCATGCTGAGTTGGAGCCGATTTGTGTTTGTCTTTCTATATGTTTACTATGTATGTTTTAAATGTCCTTTGCAACAAATAATATATATATTATTCAATTGTATTAAAATACCTCTGGCACCGCAGTGTAATCAGCGTCGTAATGCTCCACGATCTCTTCGTTGAGGTGACTGCGTCTTAAAATGCCCGTGTTTTCTTCTCGTCTAACGGGAATCGATTCATCCGAATCCTCATACGATATGTAATCGTAGTTGTTCTCCTTCAATTTGGATCGCAGAGCCTCCATTAGTTTTCTTGGCTTCGAACTTAACACTTCTGAAAAGTTAGCATTTGAGATTGTCTACTGTCAATTGAGCTCGCTAGGTAAATCTATAATTTATGTCGTCGATACTTACGGCTGGTGGTGGAAATGTCCTTGGCTCTTGCGATGGCAGCTACGAGCAAAAGCGTTGTAGCGAACATAGCCATTATTATCTCCACGCCTCAAATTCCATTAAATATTTATTGTTATATGAAACATTTTCCGTTTTCAAATATAAAAGTATAAAAGTATTTTATTTAATACAGAAATAATGTCACAAGCATAACCTACAGAGGTGTGTATATACTTTGGTGTACTCTTAGTGAGGTTCTACTCGGGTGGTTTTCGAAGCTTCTTTGAGCGATACACTTTTATTCCCAACTTGGTGTTATCTTATTCATCCTTCCTTCATCATCATTATCATCTCAGCCGCAGGACGTCCACTGCTGGACATAGGCCTCCCCCAAGATTTTCCAATAGGACCGATCAGAAGTAGCCTGGATCCAGCGTTAACCCGCGGCGTTTATTAGATCGTCTGTCCACCTTGTGGGTGAACGTCCTACGCTGCGCTTGCTGCTCCGTGGCCTCCACTCGAGACCGTCAGCTCTCCGTACTATGTGCCCTGCCCACTGCCACTTCAACTTACTGATCCGTCGTCTTATGTCGGTAACTTTCGTATGTCTACGGATCTCCTCATTTCTGATTAGATCTCGCAGTGTAACCCCGAGCATAGCCCTTTCCATAGCTCGTTGAGCGACATCGTTCCTTAAATATTATAAAACAAATTCCTCCGCCGCGTCTGTCTGCTTGTTCGCGATAAACTCAAAAACTACTGCAACGATTTTTATGCTGTTTTCACCAATAGATAGAGTGGTTTTCGAGGAAGGTTTTAGTATATAATTTACAAAGTTACGCAGGCGAAGTCGCGGGCAGCAGCTAGTTTAAAATAAATTATTGTATTGTAAATTTACAATCATTATCTAACATCTAAATAAACATAATAAATCAACTATCATGAAATAAATGTAATTCATACCGCCTTTCCCTTTCTTCCAATGGACATACAGACGTTACCATCCTCATCTTGTCGAAATCCCTCTTTTTCGTACTAAGCGCTTTAAAACATCCTTACTTCCTTCCTTACTTATCCTTATCCTTACTAATATTATAAATGCGAAAGTTTGTATGGATGTTTGTTACTCTTTCACGCAAAAACTACTGACTGGATTTCAATGAAACTCAATAATACCTATAGCTTATACATCAGAATAATACATAGGCTATATAACATAAAAAAGAAAAAAAGATATTTCGTCGTCACAGCGATAACGATGTCCAGCGTTACCACTCACATATTTTTTCCTTTCAACGCGGACGAAGTCGCGGTCACCAGCTAGTACTTTATCATGCGCACTGCCAGTTTTTAACTCCTGAACACATATAAGTAATCCAAATCTTTTCAAATTTGGAATGAATAGGCCTCATCTTCGCTACACGGCTGGATGTTGGCCAAGAGTAAACCCATCTCTAATAAAAAAAAATGTAATAACTTTTCAATTGAGTGTTGAATAGGTAGAGAGTGCGCTTGTGGTTCGCCATTAGAGAAGTGGCGACACATTTTTCCATGTTGAAATTGCGATGAGGTATCGGGGAAAATTGTCCCCATATTTTACGTGAACGACGCTTTTTACATTGTAACAATACATTTTGTTGTCTCTACGGGCCGAGCTCCCCCTCCGCTGGGGGGTCTCCAACTCTCCACAAATGGCTAACACTTAGCGTCGGGGATCAATAGGAGCCGTATTGAGCGTAAAATATTTGTTAAATAACAAAAGATTTATAACTGCCCGTTATAGAGGACAGAGTATATGACAATTATAATTTTAATTTTGATGGTAGGTGGCTACCGTCGCCTAAAACACAAGCAACGCCAAAGGTGCGCTCTAGCTACAAATGTCAGTAGGATTAAGGTAAAGGGTAAGGGAAATGGGCTGTGGCATCCCTTACTCACTCGCCGGAAAAAGCACATGTGCTGATGTGTTTCTATAGTAATAGGTAAAACCATATACCATATTATTAAGATAGATATATTTTACTTAGTAGATTGATTGACTCTAACAGACTCTAACAGGGTTTCTTCTCAGGATCTTGGCTTTTTTCCGAAACCCTGGTAAATAAGTTTCTTGTAGAAACCTAATTGATAAATAAATATTTTAATTTTGATATAATTCCTGATGTTTGAGTGGTTTAAAGTCCTAATTAGTCGTTTAAGTTGCTTAATTTAACGCTCAGGGATCCCGAGTTCGATTCCCGGTAGGGTCAACTTTGTTAATGAACTTTTCAAAATTGGCTCTGGTCTTTATCTGCATAGTACTTCGTTTCACAGTCTGTCTGGCATTGCTTGTAAACGATTGTCAGTATAATATGTCTGTTGGCCTTAACATTTAAAAAAAGTCGAGCACAAGCTTCCTCTCGGACCGTTCACTATATTTCTAATCCATTTATGAAATCGTATTCTTACCGAGACTTGAATCTGCGTTTGCCTCGCCTTGAACGGAGGCAAACGTTCATACCACTGTGCAATCGCAGGCCTAACTTTTTGCTGTTTCAGCATTTCCCTGAATGACTACAAAGAAATGTAATTGCATAGGAAGGTGGGAGTGGCCGCCATTAAAACGCCATTACGATCCGGTTCCGATTACAGCGAACACGATCATGTCATGACCTGCTATGACCAATACCTATTACACACGTTTCTCAAACAAATATTTGTTTAAACTGTCTCTTCAAAAAACAAAATTAAAAATATGTTTCCAACGTTTAGGTAAATAAATGTAGGTAGGTACCTACTATATTTTGATAGGTATAGTAAGTTATCTATACTACTTTAATCCTTACATATTATAAAACTGTTCGTGATAAACTCATAAACTACTGCATCGAATTTCATGCTGTTTTCACCAGTGTTTCTCGAGGAAGGTTTTAGTATATAATTTACAAAGTTACGCGGGCGAAGTCGCGGGCACTAGCTAGTATTAATATAAAGCTGATGAGTTTGTTTGGTTGAAAGCGTTAATCACTGAAAGCTTTAAAAAACATATTCAATTTTGTTTCCAAAAATGTAGGTTTACAGAATGAAATAATAAATGCACTTAAGAGCTTACCAATTTCATACTACAAAAAGTAATTCCACGATAACTCGTTAGTTACAACATAAAAAAACCATTACATTTATGAGATAGGTATCATGAAGAACAAAAAACTCATATTGGTTTATATTTAGTATAATTAATTTCTAAAATATGCAGAATTTATGTAATTTTTACCAGGTTAAGCTTGTAATTACTGACTAAAAGCCATTTTTTTTTTAATGAAAATATCGTAGAGCTATAATGTACATTTAAAATTGGGTTAAATACCGTGACCACAATGAAGCTTTTTGGTGAAAGGGTAACAGACAGACAGACAGTTACTTTCACATCATCAATACCTACTAATAATAAATCTGTAAGTGTAGGTATTGTATGTATGTATGTTCCTCCATAACTCTGAAACGAATTAACTGATTTTCATGAAACTTGGTAAATAAACATTTAGAGGTACAGGACACAGGGTAGGCTACTTTTTTTTTCAACGCGGACGAAGTCGCAAGAGCCAGCTAGTTTATAATATTAGTCTTCAATGATTTCATAACATGTTTATTTTTTCACTAGCTGGCGCCCGCGACTTCGTCCGCGTTGAAAAAGAAAAAGTAGCCTATCCTGTGTCCCGCAAGTTTAAATGTTTATATACCAAGTTTCATGAAAATCAGTTAATTCGTTTAAGAGTTATGGAGGAACATACATACTTACATACATACACATACATACAGAAATAAATTGTAAAAATGGTCAATTTAGTTTCAGTATCATGTATAGAGCCTATAAACACGATATCTTAGAAAACAAAGTAACTTACTCCATGACCAACCCTTACATATTTATTATTAGTATTGATTACAGTTGTGAAATGATTTTTCAAAGCACTGAATGCAGCTGTTGAAACATTTTTAGTTTGTCTTCATAATACGACAATACTCATTGGTTCGGAAACTTCATTTCATTTATCTGTTGTCAAAGTTCTCTTCTCTTGGTACACACACGAACGTAATTAAATATGAACGGATTAACAAAATGTATTTTATTATACGTTATACATTCGTTACCCGAGGGATATTGTTCTTTCTATTGTAAAAAAATATATAAAAGAACTACATGCAGTTTCGCTAGAAATCTAAAATTAAAAGGCGCGTATTTGTCACTCGTCAAATCTATAATTAACAGTTAATATAATTATAATTTAAAGCTTGATTATAAATTATAATTAATAAATTACCACAAGTTAGTAATACTAATTTTAAAGCCCGGTTTACATTTTAATATCATCTTGATCAAGGATCGACATCATGTTGGCTTTTGTCCAAAACCCTGATAAATATAAATTTATAATGACCTCCATGAAATAAGTTTCTTGGAGATACCTAATTGATATTTTTTTTTTAATTTTGATTAATAAGTACAGTGGCGAGTTAATAAATCAGTGAGTTAGTAGCTAAGTGGCGTGCAAACGGAGAAAACTTAGTAGTCATAAGTTATCATAACCTCAAAAATTTTAATAATATTTTTAGCCAGTTTATTGCTATAATTATTGCATTTTAAATTAAAAAAAAACAGTTGAGGTAGTGATTATTTAAAAAATGTTTAGAAAAAACTGATCTTATGGACGGAAATGTAAGTCTCAAGTGACCTAATTACGCGAGTCGGAAAATTGAAGAGTCATTAAATGAAATACACATGTCTTGTGTTTAGTGTTTTAAAAGGTAGCCTGTTCCTGTGTGAGGGTGGACGTTCGCTGGTAAGTCGTTAAAACAGCTCACGGAGCGTGAATCGTGTCGCGTTTCCACCATCGCACGACATTCTAAACCCCAATACAGAGGGAAGAATAGTACCCGTCCATACAAAAAGAGAAAATGTTTTTCCACCCCTAAATATTTTCCAATCTCCATGATTTTTTTGTATGTTATTGACACAATGAAAGACTAACTTTATAGGTTTTCCTTTTTTCAAAATTTGCAATAGATTCAAACTTATAGGCACCACAAATAACTTAATTATTGTAATTAAAACATTGTCGAATTAAACAGTTTCTTTTATAAAAACAATCAAACTTTTTTTAAAAAGCGAAGCCTATAAACCTAGAATATATTGTGCTGAAAAGATCGACATGAAAATCAAAGTGATTTGTTAAGATTTAGTTAGTTGTTTAATTGTTTTGTATGGAAATCATGATACTGACCGGTCTTATTGGAAAATTATGTCCAGCAGTGGACTTCCTTCTGCTGAGATGACAAAGTTTCTTCGAGAGCTCACTTTTTTGTAAGTCAGATTAAAATTTCTTTTCAATTTTAATATCTTCACACATTCCACACAGCACCATCTAGTTCCAAAGTAAACAACTAATGCTTTTATTATGGATACCACACAGTTGATATAATACATAGATTACTTTTTTTTTTGTAAATACTCATACATATTATAAATACAAAACATCCATGACTCAGGTACAAAGGTAAAATGTTAACACATAAACATTTGTCCCTAGCGGGATTCGAACCCGCGACCGTTTGATTAACAGCTAGGGTTAATAGCCACTAGACCAAACGTGTAGTCAAGATGTGATCTCGTGGTGTGGTGTAGGTTGGAAACAGTTTATTCGGAAGCAGTCGCCGCCGTAAATAATTTGCGAAGAAACGTTGAAGAGTTTCGAGTGGTTGTCCTCGCAACGAGTGGCGACGCCAGTCGGCGGTCGTCGCCATAACATAGGCATAACCTTTAACATAGGCAGTAGCGGACTTATGCAAAAACAAGATATCTTTTAAGAATAAAGCCCGCCACACACGTAGCTATAATATATATTAAATATGAATTAGAAAGGCGTATTAAGATATATTTTCTATACAAGTATTGGAGTGACCACACATGCAGCTGTAATATTTCTAAGACGTCACCAACGTATACCGAAATGTATATTATAGCACGGTATATTAATATATATTATAGCTACGTTTCTGACGGGCTTTACAAAAATCGAAAACGAAAAAAACGAGCCTGCTAATCACCTATTAGCAGGTTCCGGGAATTCTCCACTTTTATGGCTTGAAGTATTTCACTGACTTCAAGTTATATGTATTAGTTAAAATTTAAACAGTCAATTTATTAGGCAAATCGACAATTCTTCTTTAGACATAGACTTCTTCTTTAGACTTTAATAAATGACAGATCACCTTTATTCAAAACTAGCACAAAACTTCAAAACTGGTGCAAGCGAATTCGTTCGCGTTTTTAAAATAAAAGATATAGTAAATATATTAGTTTTAATAATAAATATAATTGTCACGTAACGCCTGACAAAATATGTAAAGTAATATAACACATGACATACATTGACACCTGACATTATACTTTTGCCAAGGATCTTCATTTTTGGATAACTAGTGCCTTATTATTGGAATATTTATCCCATGTCTATTCTGAAATTCTATTCTAACTATTGCTATTTTTTTTTAAATCGGATGAGTAGTTTCGAAGATTTACCAATACATACAAACATACAAACTTTCCCTTTTTTAATATTAGTAAGTATTGTATATAAGAATTAATAATTTTCATAACACTGAATGTGTTTCCAAGTAACAATTAAATATAGTACCTACTTAATAGAAAATACTTATAGATTTTAAATTTATATTAGTGTTTGGTACTGTGTTGAAACCGCACGTGTGCTTTTGTAGTGGCGACGACGGTTAGCGAAAATACGCCGCTTCGCAACATTTCAAATAACTTTTTTTATAGCAAGGTACCACACAAAATAATTTAATTAATTGTGATTTGACGTTCTGTCTCAGTGGTCCCGGGTTCGATTCCCGACAGGGTCAGCTTTGGAAAAAACTTTCCATAGTAACCTTACCTTAAAATAATGTGTGTGTGAGTAAGGGAGTCCATTTCCCTTACTTATTTGATCCTACTAAGGTCGGCAGCACACATATAGCGTTGGTTGTGGTATACTTAGGCGACGGTAGCCATCTACCATCATGTGAGCCGTCAGTCTGTCTGTTAACATAATAAAAAAAATCAGTGGCACTCCGGGAGTGCCGACAGAAGTGAAAAATTGAACAAATTGAACAACGTGTGTATTTTTTGAATCGTCAGGAATGTACATACATATTTATATACAGAGGTGTCGGTTACATGGTAACAAGTCGCGATTTCAATTGATTTTTCCTATCTCAAAAATGCCCAACGCGCCTACACTAAAGAAGTTTTCACTTAAAAAATCGAACGAAAACCTAAATTTATATAATTTTATGTTTATATATTAATCGTAACATTCCAGCAGACAATAAATTGATACTCGTATTAAGACTTTTCTTCTTATTTGCTCTGGTTAAAGAGTATAGTCACAATAACGCATTCGTGCAACAGTCTCTTTGTAATTAAAAGTAAAATGAAAATGGAGTTAGCTGAGAAGCAGGTCTCGCGTTTTTAATCAAATCCATGGACGCAGTCCGCGAAGCCGACTTACAGAAGCTGCAGAGAGAACAAAAAATCCTGCCACAAATTTAATTTACAAATTACACAACACCGCCTCAGCCCCGAGGTTTCGCTGTTTGCATATGTATTAGTGATGTGCCGGATCGTTAATATGTAGATCCGCAGTTACGGATACGGATACGGATATTTGGTGTCAAGATCTTAACTTTCTTACTCACTCGGTGTCTTCTTTGCGCGTTATAGTTGGCGCCCGCCACTTGACGCTTGCATTATAAAGGTGCCAATAAATATTTGATTTTAAGAAATAAAAAATAATCTGAATGGAATTTAATAGTTTTTCGTTGCTACCTAATCACATGCTAATCCCATAAGTATATGTAGAATTTCAGCTATGAATTAAAAATTAATAAGGTAAAAGATCCGTAAAAAGATCAGCCAATAAATAACGGATACGGATACGGATATCCGGCACATCACTAATATGCATGCAAGAGTTTGCCTCAAACGTTTGAGCCAGACATGTTGGTACTCTTACTTAAATAAGACATAATCTTAATACCACATTATCCATTGCTAGCTGCTGCCTGCGACTTCGCCTGCGTAACTTTGTAAATTATATACCAAAACCTTCCTCGAGAATCACTATCCATTGGTGAAAACAGCTTGAAAATCGGTGCAGTAGTTTTAGAGTTTATCGCGAACAGACAGACAAACAGAGAGACGCGGCGGAGGACTTTGTTTTATAATATGTAAGGATGTGAAAGTAACTCTGTCTGTCTGTAAGTTATCTTTTCACGCCTTAACTGTTCAACTGATCATCATGAAGCCAATTGTGTGGCCCACTCTCACAGAACAAGACAATAATATAAAATACATTTGTTGTCTGAATTTGGATAAATCGATTCCGTCAGTCGTCATTCGACACTCGATGCCGTGACACGAGAACCCTTTTAAGATTGCTCGCTATAGTTCGCACGTGTGATGCGGTGACGAGTGACGTGACGGTAACGTGACGTGACGTCTCGTCCCCAGAGATCGCGGTTCCATGTATAGTCGGCTTACGAATATCTTCGTCAGTTTTCAAATTCATTCCTTTATCAAAGTCGTAGACTTAGTATCTTTTAAAACTAAAGCACTACGCTAAGCAGATAATTGACAGACGTCGTTTGAAATGAAGTTTTGGCATGACTGACATTTGCCCTGGTGCAAGCAAATGTCGACTTTAAGGCAGTGCCGTAAATAGGGCGGTGCCACCGGTGCCCAGGCACAGGGCGGCGCAAGAATGGCCAGACCTGGCAGGCCTATTATTTTTTCGGTTTGCTCCTGATAAGTTCCCGCTGCGCCCCTAGTGCTCGATTCCAAATCTTAAGCATCAGGGTGGGCAACGCATTTGCACTAGTGAACTTACGTTTGAGTTTTAGTGAGTGAGACACAGTGGGTGGTATAATAGGCGAAGGGTCCGCTTAACATCAGATAGCTCGTCTGCTTGTTTGCCCACACCCACAGCAGTTCTTTAAATAAATAGATTTTTCTTCCAAAATATTAGATAATTAATTGGTCCACCAACACCAAGTTCCTTTGTGATTTATTTTATCACCCTGAATGAAATAAAGTAGGCCTATACATAGCATTGCTCGGTACCCTACCTATAATATCTAAAAAAAACAAGGGCGCAGTTATAGAAGCTCGCACAGGGCGCAGAAAAGGCTATTTACGGCACTGCTTTAAGGTGACGAACATTTTCTTACCCCGACTGTACAGAGAATGTTTCAATACTTACATCAAAAGATTGACACAGGACTCGGCTTTAATCACCCTTATTTTGTATCATTCACTTTATGAATAACGCAACCGTTATAGACATATCGCTGATTAAAAACTAAAGGGCCACAAATCAAAATTACACTTTTTACAGGAGAGTTTACTAATCGAAAAAAATATTTTTTTTTGTCTAATTTTTTTCTTATTAGATATATATCAAATATATGCATGTACATAATTAGAAGCGTATTTTAAGTAGCATTAAATGTTTTAAGCACTTTTATAATAAACTGACTACTAGAGGAGATATAAGCATATAAGTTACTTTTGAATATAACAAAATATATCAAAATATACTAAATCCTTACTAATATAATAAATGTAAATGTGAGTTTGTTTGTTTTTTACGCTTTCACGCAAAAACTACTGAACAGAACATCATCAAATTTTGCATACACGTTGTCTGGGACACTAGAAAGGACATAGGGTACCTTTCATCATTCAACGCGGACGATTTCCTAACTAATTGATTTTTTAATTATTTTTAAGGTTGACAACCAGGGTGAAGGTTCACTTGACAATAAGAGGTTAAAAGGAGAGGCGATGTAGATTGTGTAAAATTAATTTTTTAAAGTAGATTAGACAAAAATATATGGTTTAATGGGCAATAAAGATTGAATAAATGTAACAACTAAGAAATAAAGGCGCGGACGAAGTCACTGACAAAAGCTAGTAGTATTTGTATAAGTTAACAAAAGGTATAGGAATTTGTTAAGAATATGCTGATTAATGTTTTATACTCGCTTGTCTGCCATTTGATATTTGCAAATTGCTAGCCTTGTATACAAATAAAAAGCGAGACCGTTTCCCGAAATATCCCTCGCGATCCTGATTTCAATGGGGGCCTATTTATTCCCTGTTAATTATTTGAGTGATTCCCCCCCGTCCCTTCCCGTCTCGTCGCTTGGTGTCCCTGGTAACGAGCCATGCTCTTTCAGTAAAAAGCTTCCTAATTTAATATTATAATATAATTTCTTTTCTTTAAGAAGACCATTTTTATATCTTACACCCCAGTCTCAGACCTAGACTTACGTCTAGTAGAACTCCTGGGGCCCTAGCCAAGAGCATACCAATGCAAACGCTTCGTTTGCGTACTTACGGAACGATAGAAAATAAAGCCCGGTGATTGGTTGTTGTAACGCCCACATAAAATTTTGACCAATCCCAGCGTTTTCTTCCAGCGTAGCGTAGCCTGAGCGTAGCGTTTACGACTGTAGAAGTCATAAACGCTACGCTAAGCTAAGAGAAAACTCTGTGATTGGTCAAAATTTTATATGGGCGTTACAATAACCAATCACTAAGCTTTTTCTTAGCGTAGAGTAGTAGCGTTTACGACTGTAGAGAAAGCTGCGTTTGCATCTTGGCTAGGGCCCCAGGGTGCCCTTAGATGCGTCGTTCAGGCATCTTTACATAGTATTAAAATAGTACATCTTTCATAGTAAATCTTTACATAGTAGGTACGTACAACTTTACATATATCGTAGTATAAAGATAGTATACAACACAAAGATTTAAATCGAAGATGCGGCGTAATCTCCTCGCTGGGTTGAGCGCAGGCGCTCAACCCAACTACAGTTGCACGCCAGCTACAGTGAGTGACGGTCGCTTGTTGAGAGCGTCGCTATCGTCACAGTCACGTTTGAAGTAAGAAATGTGTTGTCAACTTATAACACCCCATTTTTGTGTCCATTTCTTTCTTGTATAGTTAGTATTGTATTGTATGTTGTATGTAGGTCAGTGTATTGTGAGCTAATTGTTATTAGGTGACAATATTATCTACACAATGGTTATTCAGGTGAATGTCCCATGGATCAATGGTGCTGACACAATGCGAGTCAGGAGTGTTTGAATCATGTCCAGCTTCCTTGATACATGGCTATTATATAGTACTGTGGTGCGACAAATAGCCTTTGTGCTACGTATCCATCATAACAGCATTCATTATTTGCGTTAAGGGAAGTTGAGGGTTATTACATACAAAGTGGCGCCTGCGACTTCGTCTACGTTGAAAAAGAAAAAAGTTGCCTATCCTGTGTCCTGTACGTCTTTATGTTTATCTACCAAGTTTCATGAAAATCAGTTAATTCGTTTAAGAGTTATAGAACATACATAGGTACATACAATACTTACACTTGTAGATTTATTATTAGTATTGATTGATTATTATTTAGTCCTAATATATGAATAATATATGAATATATGAACACAAGTTTTTATTTTTTTTAAATCGGTATAATTATAATATCTCAGAAACGGTGGCTCTTATGAAAAAAGTGTATAGACAATTTTTATAGATAATTACATGATCTACAATTTTTGTCTACTTAACATAATTTTATGATAAACTTACCGTTTGGCTGAAAAATTAATATTAGAATCTTTATTGTTAATAAGCTTTATTAGTTGACTCTTAAACACTGCCTTTTTAAAGTAAAATAAGTTTAATGTGTACCTTTACATGTCTGATTTGATCGGACTAATAAGCTTGTTTATTGTATTTGTTTAAATTTAGTGACAAAGGCTAAAAAGAAAGTATTGACGCTCAGCAACAAACAGCAAACGTGCTGTTTTTGACGGAAACTTGAGTTTTTAACTCCACTTCTAAAGTTAAGTTCTGTAAGTAATGTGTGTGGCAATTGAGTATTGTGAAAGCCCTCCCACATGAGACGGTCGCGCGAACTTTTTCATTGATTCGCATTATTATTGAATATAAATAAAGTGTCGGCTCACATTTGGCCCATTGAGCTCTGAGCCTCGTGCGATGGTCTGTGAAATTAACCAGTTCAAAGAAACCGAACTGTGTAAAAGTAAAATAAACAATATTGCTTGGCAGTTGGTTACGGGGTGTTTCAGCTTGACAAACAAAACGCATTATCAGAGATAGCTCTTTGATTATAACTACAAACCAATGATGACAATTTATTTAAACAGAGTTTTAAATAATAAAATTTGAAATACATCTTAAATTTTTTCATCTGCAGTAGGAAAATCAGGACATTGTGGTATTCATGCTCCTACCAGTAGGAGAATTGAGTAGGAGCACGACCCTGCACTCTGTTGAAAGTAGACTAGCGTTTGCCCGCGACTTCGACCAGCCTTTTCAATCCCCGACGCAAAATGGGGTGTTACAAATTTGATGTGTGTGTGTATATGTCTGTAGCATCATACATAGTTCCCAAACGGATGGAGCGATTTTGATCAGTTTTTTTGTTTGAAAGCTGACGTAATCGGATTTATTCTTATACTAAGACCATTAGCCCATTTCCTAGTTAACGATGTCTGCGGGATACCGAACTCCTCAGCAACTTATACATAGAAGATATATATAATTTGTTTGGGCTCAATAAAAGGTCTGGGTGTTTATATGTGCACTATGACTAACAAAAACATATGAGCAATAATTTGTTCAGTATTATTCGCTCAAAAATTTCTGTCAAGCGTTGAATTTTTTAATATAAATTTATTTTTAGATGATCATTCGGGAAGAGTGCTTTTTTCTAAAAAATGTCTAAAAGCTGACTAAGTATTAAATTTAAAATTGGAATAAGATTAAGTCGAAACCCTAATACAATTTAACGAACCCAGTCAACTGTCAGCCTGTCTGACGCCTATCATGTTAAAAAGCTTTATTGAACTCGTGAACGTAAAGTAACATCTCTCCACAAGCAAACATTCTAAAAGGTTGCATTAGAAAAATGTTTTAATTAAATTATACGTGGTCGGCGTTGCCAACATTTTAGTATTATTAAAAAGTATATGAATTGTAAAAACCTTGTTTTGAACTTTTATCCAAATTAAAAGTATAATCATCTTCAAGTGCTATTCAAACAAAGAATTCTTTTGAATGAACCAACCAAAGTACAAACTCAGCCCCGGGTCTTTGTTGAGAGATAATAGAGGATGATCCATCAAGATGGTTGCTATGGGGAATCCTGAAATCTCCATAAAGCAGTCAGTTCTAATGTTTCGATACGTCAGTTGAGTTACTAGACAACTTGCTCGTGGTTTATGACTTTTTTTATATATGAAGTGCTTTTCAACCGACGAAAACGGAAAAAACGGAGGAGCTTCTCAAGTCGACACGTATATATTTTTTTACGCATAACTTTTTATTTTATTTGAAAGGGTATAACCCTGAAGTTGGTCCCATATATATTTGGAAAAATAAATTCCAACCCTAAATGTAGGAAAACAGGGGATGATTGATTGTAATGTATGATCACGCATAACTTTTTACAGAGTAGCCCGATTTTGATAATTCTTTTTTTATTGGAAAGGGTATATACCCCGAAGTTGGTCCCATATAAATTTGGAAAATAAATCCAACCCTAAAGGTAGGAAAACAGGGGATAATTGATTGTTCACTCACAGATTTTAATGACGAGTTGTGTATTACAATTTAAAAAAGTAATCAAAAATTAAGCATGTTGTAATTAGAAGGTTATAGCCACAAAAAATATTTAAAAAAATCCTTATAACAAAAAAATTAAGCTGCCGAAAAAACTGAAAAGCAAAAAATAATTTTATTTAACCTTAATAACTAAGTTCTTAAACTAATGTAAGTAAGTATACCTAAGTAATATTGAGCCGGCGCCAAACAAGCAAATTAATTAATTAATGATGAGCGTCGGCGACTCAATACGCTGTGGTATCACTATTTTCTTCGAATTTTTAAGCGTGATTATTTTAAAATTATACTGTGTATTTTACAGGGTCTTTCAAACCTGTCCCAAATTAATGTGAATTAATTTAGGTTTAGGTTTTAATTTAATTTAGGTTAATCTAGATCAAGTTTTAGTTTATTTAAATATAAATCAATCTAGATTTTGTTGCATGATTAAATTTTATCACTTTATGTTGAAGTAACTAACCCCAACGTATTGTAAACTACTTGCGAGTCTTGATCGTCTAAAATTCATTTACAAGCTTTTTATTGTTCTATACTTTTGCATTGTAATACCTCATACTGAAAGAAAAAAGCCTTTTGTGATACGGGTTGATTAAACAGTCTAGCTAGAGTAACGTTTTAAAGGTTATCTAAACCAGTGTGTTTTTCCTCGATGTTGTTTTTTGAGGCCTATGATGGAGCGAGCTCACCCAGAAGAAGCCTATTCACTCCAACTTTGAAAAGATTTGGGTTATAGAGCTTATATTGTTCTCACAGTTGAAGGATTGAGCACTTAATTTGGGGTTGAGACGTTATGGCAATAAAGAAGCGGTAACCGAATTGCGTTTACATTAAAATAAACGCCGGCCAAACAAAGAGCTCATGAATAATTCAGCCGTGAGCATCCTTCGATACCGTGTAATGCTCACACTACCAAAAGAGACAGGGTTTGCGCGAGCTCAGTGGCGATCCTAAGAGTACGGCTTCTCTTTATTTAATACTATCTGGCACCCGCGACTTCGTCCGCGTTGAAAAAGAAAAATGTAGCCTATCCTGTGCCCCGTACGTCTAAATGTTTATCTGCCAAGTTTCATGAAAATCAGTTAATTCGTTTAAGAGTTATGAAGGAACATACATACATACATATATACAGAAAAAAATTCTAAAAATCGTCAATTTAGTTTCAGTATCATGTATAGAGCCTATAAATACGATATCTTTGAAAACAATGTAACTTACTCCATGACCAACCCTTACAGATTTATTATTAGTATTGATCAATATTAAATATTTATAAATATGCAGCAAATACCAAAGTGGTGTGCTGTGTAGAGTAGAGTGGAAGTGCACTCCGAAGGAAAGTCATTCTCATTCTGTATGAATAGGGCCCAACCCAGGTATTGCTCCTACACATGCTGTAGGTACTACCAGGAGGATCAATTTGACTACTTACAGCTTCAGGTATGAACACCATAGCAGTTAAACTTTTATTTTGCCTTTTGCATTATTTTACCAACATTGGTTTCATGAAGTAGTACAGTGTATACTTTGTAATTGCATATGTCAGACTTCAAAATAACAAAATGGAATTTAATGTCACAACGTTGACTTACCTTCTTATGGCAACCCGCAAACTACACACACAATACGATCCCATTTTCTTTTTTAATAATTTTTGGCTCAAAATAAAAGCCTTTTAGTGCTTAGTGCTTAGTGCAGACTTTGTTTGCTCACATCAGCTTACATTACCGTTTTATTCACTCAGCTTCTCTTTTCGGTTCAGGTGATCTAACCCAATAAACAGGGTGGTCTAACCCAACAAATAGGGTGATCTAACCTAACCTAACTTAACAAACAGGGTGATCTAACCTAACAAACAGGGTGATCTAACCCAACAAATAGAGTGATCTAACCCAACAAACAGGGTGATCTAACCCAATGCTACACGACAGGGATATCTCGCCCATTCTCACTTCAGCTGACTGATTGTCACCTTAGTTCTCCACGAGTGTTCTGTTGACTGTGGCAGTGTTAACCTGCGTCGGCCATAGTCCGCTAATATCCGCATTGTGCCCGAATATCGCCACACCGCACAATACCGAGTATCCGAGCTTTGTGCGCGCTCGTTCTCCCGAAATGTTAATCAGGCGATACTATTAGAGGTCGGCATTCAACTCGTGGCCTCATTCACCCTTTATTATATCAGTCAATGGTACCTTGACCTAATTGATGTCTAGCTACTCACTTGTTAAAGTCATTATTACTACCTTTGATGCATTTTTAGTGATGATTGCAAGAGATTTATAAAGGAGGGAAGAAGCTGGCACAGAAAAGAATATGTAAATAAATGTAATTTAAAATGAATAAGATGTAAATTTCACGATGGAAAATTTGCATTTAATAGTAAGCGATAAAAATATAATACAAGAATATTGGAGCTTACTCCTTAAGAATCGATTTGCATATATTCACTACATATTATAAAACAAAGGCCTCCGCCGCGTTTGTCTATCTGTCTGTCTGTCCGCGATAAACTCAAAAACTACTGCACCGATTTTAATGCTGTTTTCACCAATGGATAGAGTGGTTCTCGAGGAACGTTTTAGTATATAATTTACAAATTACAAATTATATACTATACAATTATATATAATTATACAAAATTATTTACAAATTTATGGTATGAAAATTTATGGGAGTAAAATCAAAATTGTCACACGAATGCGTTATGTTAAAATGCGTTATAGTTACGTTCTATTTTTTGAATATTTTAGAATCATGCGCCATCTACACAATATTATTTAAAAAAAGAACAATGTTGTTCTTTCGGCGTGTTCGAATTTAATTATGAAAATTTAAATTTTAAAATCGTTCGTAAGGAGTAAACTCCAGTCGTGTGTCGGAGCTGACACACACATTTTTTTCCTTCTTTCTTCTCTACGCAGTCTTAAGTTGGATAACAAGTGTACCGGCAATGAACACCTCCTTACAGAAGGAGTATGTATTTTCTTGTTATAGAACCTGCTTGTTGTTGTGGAACTGCCAGTTAGCTGGTTCGTTGAACAAATAAAAGCGTTGGTTGCACGTAAGACGAAGTTATTCAGAAAACGGTTTTAATTAACATTGGTCGCATTAACTCGGTTCAGACCCGTTCGGGAATGTATCGTGGATTCAGAGGGCATTTTCCAATCGGAGCAGAGCTAGTTACACCTAGTGATGGGAACTTTTTCTTTTTTCTCTGTCGAGTTCTTCAAAATTCATCCAGGAGTTCTTGTGGGTGAATACAGATTTATTATTAGTATTGAATATTATATATTTATACTAGCTGCTGCCCGCGACTTCGCCCGCGTAACTTTGTAAATTGTATACTAAAACCTTCCTCGAGAACTACTCTATCCATTGGTGAAAACAGCATGAAAATTGGTGCAGTAGTTTTTGAGTTTATCGCGAACAGACAGACAGACGCGGCGGAGGTCTTTGTTTTATAATATGTAGTGATTTATATTATAGGCATATTATCTACATAGTATTATTTGAAGTCGCTTTCTGAGTCTCTCTAATCTTCTTTAACCACGCAAAGGATTTTGATGGGGAATACACCATGGTGTAACTTTTTTAAAAAATATTTTATCTGGCTCATGAGCCAGATAAAATATTTTTTTTAAAGTTTTATTCAATACTACGAGAATAATAAATCTGTAAGTGTAGGTATTGTATGTATGTATGTTCCTTCATAATTTAAACGAATTAACTGATTTTCATGAAACTTGGTAGATAAATATTTAGACGTACAGGACACAGGATAGGCTACTTTTTTCTTTTTCAACGTGGACGAAGTCGCGGGCGCCAGCTAGTATATATTAAAACCTAATTATTATTTTTCTGGGTGAAGCTGAGAGCGGGCCGCTAGTGTACAATTATAACAACTATTACTAACAAAAATAACCTATTTTTATTTTATTAATTTTTGGAACACAATCAGAATTAAAAACAAATATATATAGTAAAAAAAGACAAAAAATTAACACGCATATTCCACAAGCGTGTCCACAGATAGATATTATATAGTAAGCAATGTCGATGATATATTTTATCGATAAATGATTGGACATCCCTATCGGTGGAACGGGCGAATGGAATTCCGACCGCATCCAATGCAACGACAATAATGAGACGCCGTGACTCGGCCTCACATTATCTTTACCGAATTCAATTTCATTAATCAAATTGCATTTCAAGGGACAAAATACAAAGTCGGTAATCATTAAAACAAAAGTTTTCGACCAACTTGTGCTTGCTGGTGATGACATAAATAGCCCCGAAACGTCGATGGGCCTAAAGAAAGGTCAATGTCGTTCAACAAGCTATGGAGAGATGGCCCTGAAACGTTGTCTCTAACTATGTGCCTAGAGAAAGCTCAACGTCGTTCAACAAGCTATAGAGAGAGCTATGTTCGGCGTTACAACAAGACTAGAGATCGAATCAGAAATAGTATGAGAGTTACTGACATAAGCCGGTTATTGAAGATTGAAGTAAGTACAAATGGCAGTGGGCTGGAGACGTACTACGGAGAGACCACATACCACCAAGTGCAGCGTATAGGAAAACGGTGGATCCAAGTTCTGACCAGTCATGTTGTCGAATTCTAGGGGAGGTGTATGACTATGACATGATGATGATATTCTTAAACTGTATTTGAACAAATAAGAATAATAAATAAGAAAAATACCCCTAAATCAATTTTTTTATTCTACACATGTATTTCCAAAAATAGAAACAAGTTTGTAGTAATCTATGGTTAAGAGGAAGATGGGGCAATCACAAACGGTGTTTCAATTTGCAGCCGCAGCGGGGTAAGGTGAGAGGTGGGGTAAGGTGTGGTAATCCGTTTGACATACATTTCCAGTTCGCACTGCACTCTTGGATGACAATTTCATATCTAATGACCTTTGGATGCTGCTAGACTGATTCCTTTAATATGAGGAATTGTGTTTATGCTACTATAGAGAAAATATTTGCATTTTATATTTTTGTTTTTTGTAATAAATAAACTCAAAAACTACTAGCTGATCAGTGATATGTTAAGTACTACGTACTAGATGGAACACTCAAGACGCGATGAGTGTTCCAAGTGATTGGAGTTCCGACGTCCTACCCGTTCATTGTCTGTCATACGCGCTCGTAGAGATTAGGTGCGTTATTATTTTCAAAACCAATAAAAATGCCGTCTTGTATAATGAGATATTGCAAAAATACAACAAAAAATATTGGTAAAACTGCTGGTGTGACGTTCCATAGGTAAGTTTGATTAATATTGAAACGTTTAATAGGTTAATATTTAATTTTTTAAAACCGACGTGCTTATCGGGTCGGCCATATTAATATTCAGTTGTCTACGACTTGACGTATTGACCTTGACACTACTGCCGCGCCGTCCCCCGCGCACCTTCCGCGTTGGAACATGAATTTAGCAAGAAATCGTAGGGAGTGCTCAATCTAGTACTTACTTAACATATCACTGTAGCTGATTTTTAAAATCCTTCTACCCATAGAAAGCTGAGTAACATAGACTAAAATGCTAATCGAGTTAAATAAGCGTTCTCCACGAAAACTATACCAGTAGACATATTTATTATATTTTTGTTTGTAATGAATAAACTCAAAAACTACTGGACCGATTTTAAATGTTTTTTCACCTATAGAAGCTCCCAAAACGGTTTAGCACCTAAGAAAAAAAAGTACGTATGAAGTCACAGACAAAAGTTAGTTTAACATTTAAAAGGAATAATGTGAGAAGTTGTAAGAATATGTTAGAATTTGCAATGTACATTGTGCCGGGCGTAGAATGCGAACACCTTACTCGCAAGGAGAGGTGTTTAAAGGCAGCTCTAGGGAATATTCAAAGGCTTGAAAATAAAATCAGTATCATAATATCGGATCGCGCTGCAGCGAGCTTGTGTGCACGAGGCGAAAGCTCGACATGTGACCTAACTATTCTGTATTCGCACACACACGCGACAGCTTTCCTTACACTAAAACTTTGGACATAAGACAATTTATTTTTGGAGTGAAAAATTCTTTACGCGGGTTGGGAATTTTTTGTATGGGGATAAAACTGCCACTCTGTAAGAGACACCCTCAGCGATGTTTTCTGTATTAAATAAGCCCTATCTATTAGAATTAGTAAGTACTTCATATTAAGCTTTACTTCATTAATAGTTTGTTAAGATGTTAACAGATGGCGTTTTTTTTTGTGAAGCTATGTTTTCACTTCTGACGTGTAGTCCTACACTGACATTTTTTCAGTTTGGGGCAGACGTTTGTGTTTGTCTTTCTATAAGTTACTTATGTATGTTTTAAATGTTCTTTGCTACAAATAAAATATTAATCTATTCTATTCTAGTGGTTTCATTTTCGTAGCCTTTTTATGCCATAAGTAGCGCACACAGTCATAGTTATGGTAATATATTTGTGAGGTAGGTAACAAATGGTCCTAAGTCTGCAGTCGCAGCGGTGGTCCCTAAGTAGATTTCCAGTAAATGTGTCTCCCATCGCGTCGGCTGCATCTACTTACCATCCTCTATCGAACTATTATAACACGCTTCTTACAATCTCAACCTGCGCGCTATAATGCGACTCGATCGCGTCTTCCTTCAATTATAATTGGGTTACTCTATTCCTTCTTAACTCTATGGCTGCTTCTAAGTTTACTTTATACTAGTGGGTGTCCGCGACTTCGTTCGCGACCAATTTTTTTTTAAATACAAACCATTCCTTATTTCCATAAGTGATACTCCATTGGTACTCTATCCATAAGTGAAGACAGAATTAAAATCGGTCCAGCCGTTTAGGAGGAGTTCAGTGACATACGCACGCACAGAAGAAATATATAAGAGTTAATAGTTAATAATGTCATTATTTTTTTAGTTTTTTTCCTCCTTTTGTTATTCTGTTTGTACTGTAATTTTTTTTGTTGTTTTCTTTTACATTTTTGTTTTTTTTTTTATATTGTGTCTAAGCGCCTCTTTCATCAACGTCAAGTAGGCTAAACTGTCACTTAAAGTCACCTGTCACCGCAGAAAATGATTTCTAAAAGTAACTAATCTACACTTTACTTGTAGTTGGTGAAAGAGGCGCTAATTGTCATTAATTAACTTTAGAAGTGGTATTCACCTTTAATTGGTTGCCATACCATGTTTGTTATAGTTTTTTCACTAAGTTGTTAGTTAAGTGAATATGTGTGAGCAAATGTTGGTGGATCTTGTGTAAAAATAAAAATAAATAAAATAATAGTTGTGTAATCTCATGTAAAACCAAATCAGCTATTTTAGTCAGTATCTATGGAAGCACCTATTCAACAACTTTGTTATAAATAAATAGCTGACCCGGCAAATGTTGTTTTGCCATAAAAAAAAAATTGGGGTGGGCTACCCTTATCACTTAGGGGTATGAAAAATAGTTTACGACCTATTCTCAGACCTATCGAATAGGTATACACAAAAAAATTCATAAAAAAAGTTGGGTTACAGACACTGTGACACGATAATCACTACATTATAAAACAAAGTGTTCCGCCGTCTGTCTGTCTTTGTTCGCGATAAACTCAAAAACTACTGCACCGATTTTCATGTTGTTTTCACCAATGGATAGAGTCGTTCTCGAGGAAGGTTTTAGTATATAATTTACAAAGTTACGCGGGCGAAGTCGCGGGCAGCAGTTAGTTTTATCAATCTTTTATCCTCAACCCCACTATGGCTGCTAACCATAGCAGGATTGAGGATAAGAAATTAGAATAAGAAATTGGGAAATAGGGTTCTTAAACTAAAACGATGCACAAGTCTAAGGAAGCTTTATAAAAGAAAAAAAAATTGTTCCTTGTTTGTATTTTATGACAAAAATAAAAATGGGAGTGAAACGAAATCGTTAATTCAGCATCCGACGTACCCTCATCAACGGATCCAAAAATGGAGACCAAAAAAAAATATACAATGAATCCGATCGAGATGTGTGTTGTATAGAGAAAGGACAGATCCCTTAGTAGGCAGTAGGCACTTACGGGTGGGAGGGGCCATTTTGTGTTATGCACAAAAAAGGGTTCACACTATGAATACGATTTATTTATTAATAATTGAAATAAAGACTAAGTATTTTCTAGAAATAAATCTATACATACTTAATAAAATAAAATAAAAATTTACACGTTATGTTCCCGAGGTAAAAAAACTACCTTTTCACGCCTTAACTACTCAATCGATCATCATAAAATTTTGCAAACACGTCAGGGATACAGGAAAGGGCATAGGGTTAGTAATTTTTATCCAGGAAAAATAAAAATATAAAGAATTGTGCGCCACTGTCGCGTGGGGGCGCCACCGTCGTCACATTTTCTTTTTCAACGCGGACGAAGTCGCGGCCACCAGCTAGTATAGAGATAATTTGTAAATGATAACAAACAGACATGTGAATTTTATTGTGTTGATAGAAATAAAAGGGAGGGTGATATTATGGTTATGGGTCCCGCCCTTTCCGTGTCCTCGCTGTAAGGGATCTTTTGGTACGTGATACTTCAGCTTTTTTTTCTTTCTCTTTACCATACCTACTTTGCTTATCTATGTATCCCGTACCTTAACTTCTCCGAAATACTGGGCTTTTCTTACTGTATTTGTATTGTAAATTTCAATTAGTTGCCATTGTGACTAAATTTATTTAAGAATAAAAATAAATTTTATTTGTAGCAAAGGACATCCTTACTAATATTATAAATGTGAATGTCAGTTTGTTTGTTTGTTACGCTTTCACGCAAAAACTAATGACTCGATCACCGTGAAATTTTGCATACACGTTTTCTGGTACACTAGAAAGGACATAGGCTACCTTTCATCGCTCAACGCGGACGAAGTCGCGGCCACCAGCTAGTATAGAGATAATTTGTAAATGATAACAAACAGACATGTGAATTTTATTGTGTTGATAGAAATAAAAGGGAGGGTGATATTATGGTTATGGGTCCCGCCCTTTCCGTGTCCTCGCTGTAAGGGATCTTTCGGTACGTGATACTTCAGCTTTTTTTTTCTTTCTCTTTACCATACCTACTTTGCTTATCTATGTATCCCGTACCTTAACTTCTCCGAAATACTGGGCTTTTCTTACTGTACAATTAGTTGCCATTGTGACTAAATAATTTAAGAATAAAAATAAATTTTATTTGTAGCAAAGGACATCCTTACTAATATTATAAATGTGAATGTCAGTTTGTTTGTTTGTTACGCTTTCACGCAAAAACTAATGACCCGATCACCGTGAAATTTTGCATACACGTTGTCTGGGACACCAGAAAGGACATAGGCTACCTTTCATCGCTCAACGCGGACGAAGTCGCGGCCACCAGCTAGTTTTATAATATAAGCTATGAATTAAAACTATTTTCATTTTTACTTTTTTTTAACTACGAGCCACCATAGAAGGATTAAGAAAATTGAATAAGAAACAAGGAACAACAGCACATGTGCTATTATTCCTCGGTGGTCTTCTGTAAGAGAATGGTTGTGTAAGAGACGGGCTGCCCAAAATTACTGCGAAATGCAGTGTGCCTTGACAATATTTTCCAAATCCAGACCATCAGAGTTAACTTAGAGTTCATTTTCCAAACTTGACACGTGGGAATCGAACTCGGGACCCCTGAAACGTGGGCAAGCACCCTTACCACTCGTCCAACGGTCTACAAATTAAATAATTAAATCAAAATTCAATATTTAATTCAAAATGCATTAATTAATTTAAAATACAATAATTAAATCAAAATTCAATAATTAATTCAAAATTCATTAATTAATTTATAATTCAATAATTAAATCAAAATTTAACATTTAATTCAAAATGCATTAATTAATTTAAAATACAATAATTAATTCAAAATTATTTTATTCAAAATTTAATAAATAAGACTTGTAGTTGTTTTGTTATGTTGAACAATTTTGTTAAACTAATAAAAATTTCTTTGAATTAAAAATGTTACTATTTTACAACCATAGTACATACATAGGTATGTGCACAACGCGGTAATAGTTAAGGTAAGGTGAAGTCTGCACTGGGCAGCTCGTTTGGAATAACAATTAGCTGCTATCAGTGCACACATCGCCTTAAACATATGATAACATCGCGAGCTAGAGCGGCGCAATCTCTATATCTACCGAAGTAGGGTTGTCACTTATGTTCTTATTTTTTATAATATATTTTTTGTAATTACGATAGTGGTATTGTTCTTATACATATAATCATAAGAAACGCATATAGAACTCTGATCGAAGTATATAGGGTAAGACTTTATTATTGTTATTGTTAATAAAGCAACACAAAATCGTCGTTGTCAAACCAAAATTTGCTATGTTCACTTTTTTTAGATTCCTATATTTTGACCTTAGTGAATAGTTAACCTTTAATCTATTCACTTATTTTGAGGCTGGCCTATGTCCAGCAGTGGACGTCCTGCGGCTAAGACGATGATGATGAAACTGATTAGTGCTTTTATGAGCACTATTTGTCGAGCAGCAGCAGCTAGAATCTAAATGTCTGTTACCAACTTTGAGTGTATTTAGTTAATTGTTTAGTTACAGGAGACAACCCTAGATTGCGAGCTTTAATAGCAACCGCTGTATAACGGTGTAATTACCAACTAAAGCACGGATAAGTATTTAGCAAAATTTGTAAGGGAATGTGAAGTGTAGGGCTCTGTATCGATGTGACGGCTAACAGCCGTCAAAAGAGCCGGTGGCCGGAATATGTGGCGATCGTATATCTGTTTGTGGACATGCTTGCAGCGCTGTACGCTTGCATCGACTCGCCACTCCCATTTGACGCACGTTTCTAACGTCACCGTATGACGCAAACACATAAGAGTTAGCGGGAATGCAATAAAAAAAGAAGTCCAATAAAAAAAGAAGTCCAATCAAAAACTATTTGACATGTTTATTCTTTGGATTATTAGCTGTAGCTTTGATGTAACTTAGAACTTTTGTGCTAAACTAAGAAACAAATTTTGCATCAACAGTTTGTTCGTTTGTTTGAACATTTTGTTCGTTTGTTTGACTACTTTGTTTGTTTGAACAATTTGTTCGTTTGTTTGAACCGACGATTTTGTAATATGCCGCCTCGTTGCCTCGTTAAATAAATGAATAAATAAATAAAATTCAGAAGGCTAACATATTTTTATAAAATTCCAAATAACATAGGAATGACCCCAGTAGACCGGAAGTTCCAGATCTGATGCGGTTAGTAATCGTCCTCATGATCTGGTTTTTAAATACGTGGGTATTAAGGTCATAAATAATATACGGAGTATATACGGACTATCCCTGAATAACATTGTTACTTACATGTTTTTCATGGATTTAGAGTCTCTCTTATTTTGGAAACGAGGATTACTACTACTTACTTGTTGTATCTTATTTTTCTTTGGCAACTGTTCACTAATTTCACATTTAGTTCACAAAGTTCATTGAGCATGTTACTCATTTAATCAGAGTATTTTTTGTTCCTAAATCTCAACTAAAAGTCGAAAGAGGGGATTAAAGTAACAGTATCGCTGTTCGGCTGTGACTTGCGCCACACATTCGTCCCGTGAGCCCTGTCACTGATATCACAATGGAACGGCAGCAATATGTAGCAATGTGTTCATCGGACGCAGGGGAAGAACCTATTGTTAGGCTCACGTCAACGCGTAGGATGTTTATCACGACTCGTGTCTAAGCCTCACATGTTTACTTCTTCGGAATAAGTGAAAAATTCTTATTCTTTCGAGAAAAAATTAAAAGTGAAGGACAATACTCAGTCATCATAGTGAGAGATATTAATGTTAAATATTTTTTTATTAACAAATGTCATCTTTACTTACGTATTATAAAACAGTTCTCCGCCGCGTCTGTCTGTTCGCGAAAAACTCAAACATTACTACACAGATTTTCATCCTGTTTTCACCAATAGATATAGTGATTCTCGAGGAAGGTTTTAATATATAATTTACAAAGTTACGCAAGCGAAGTCGCGGGCAGCAGCTAGTAAATTATAAATAGCATCCCTTACTCACTTATAGAAACACAAAAGCACATATGCTGTTATTGCACAATGGTCGTCTTCTTAGCACATTGGTTACTGATACAATGTGCTATGCTACTACTAAATCTACATATTTTTCATTTTGACTACACGTTTGGTCTAGTGGCTAGTAACCCTAGCTGTTAAACAAACGGTCGCGGGTTCGAATCCCGCTAGGGGCAAATGTTTATGTGTTAACATTTTACCTTTGTAACTGAGTCGGGGATGTAAAAAAAAAGTAATCCATTTAGTATATCAACTGTCTGGTATCCATAATACAAGCATTAGATGTTAGTGTGGACTGTGGACTGTGGAACTAGATGGTGCTGTGTGTAATTTATGGGAAGATATTTATTATTTATTTATTTAAAGCTAATAGGGATAGCTATTCTTTTATAACTAACTAGCTGTTTCACGCAATTTCGTCCGCGTAGCTTTATAAAATATAATACTTTCGTGTCTGTGAAACCATGGAAATACACATACAAAATTTCAACCCAAACGGTCAAGCCGTTTAGTAGTTGACATACCGACAACAGCGCCACCTACTGGGTCCAATTGTAATTTTTAAATCATCCAGGAAACCATCGAAATACCCATATAAAATTTCAACCCAATCGGTTAAGCCGTTTAGAAGTTATGTGAAAAAGATTAATTCTTACTACCCGTTGCCCTATTACCCGTTTTCCTGTAGGAATGAAGCATTTTCCCGCGGTAAAAAGTAGCCTATGTTCATCAGGGATAATGTCGGCTTCTAATGGTAAAAGAATTTTTCAAATCGGTCCAGTAGTTTCGGAGCCTATTCAATACAAACAATCAAATCTTTCCTCTTTATAATGTTAGTAATAGATCGGATATTCTAAATTATTTCTTCAACGGTTTCCATGGAAGCATGTTTTCTACTTGGAAGTGATTTCTAAAATTGATAAGGTGGCCCCATCAGATACCAGATTTTCACTCGCAAACATCATCGAGTTAAAGGACGTGCTTCCAAAAAGCTGTGAATATAAAAATACTAGCTGTTGCGCGCGATTTCGCCCGCGTAACTTTGTACAATATAGCCCAAGTGATTTTTTGTGAAATAATAAAACATTTACTTAGAGCATTTAACCATTGGGAGACGCTATCGGCAGGCGTACAGGCAGGTCAAACTTATAACACTCTTCTTTTGCGTCGGGCGTAATTTTTAATCTAGTACATTACGGAAAAATATGTAATTTCACAAATTCATATCACTTGAATTTTTGAAAATCAATATTTTTTTATAAATTTGTCGCATATAATTTTTCTAATATCTTGCTTCCGCCTAGACTACAGCTTGTTTAAAAAAAGGACTGTTTAAAAACTGTTCTAATGAGAAAATTGTCCCTATCTTTTAAAATATTTATCCACTATACACTAGATTATAAAACTACAAATAATATGACGTTAATATCTCATCTGCAAACTAAACATTATCATGGGTTTTATTTTCCGTCGGGAATCATAAATGTTGATTCCAACGTGATTCTGACGGATGTATGCTCTTAAGAGGACCTGTCTATTAATTTAATACGGAGAATTGAAAGTTGTAAAGTGTTTTGGTTTAAATTCGTAGAAAACATCCCCACGAATCGCACAAATAAATGAGGGTAACTGTTGGTAACATACCTTCAAACGAATCCGCCAAAGTTTGAATGAATCTTTACCATACCTGACTCAATTGAGGAGTCCATAGCATTATCAGATTTACTTAGGGAATTAAATCTGATAATGCGTGATTGTATCAACGTATATTATAACGGTATAATTATATATTTTACAAAGTGTGACCACGACAGTTCGTTTTTTTTTTAAATTTACCGAAATTGTTAAAATATTGATTAAAAAATATTTCCGGTTCTTTTACATTAACACAAATCTTATAAAGTTCTTTGATTCGGTGAAGAAGGCAACTGTTGACATGTTTTGCGGACGAATCCGTAGGCAAAAGTGAGTAGTTAGAATTGATTGAGTAGTGTGCCAGTAGCGAATGAATAGCGACCTTCCAAAGTGGGACGGGAAAAACTTAATGAATGCACACAGGCGCCGCTGCCGCTGCTGAAGCGGGACGCGTATTTACTAAAGCTACTTAAGTTTTTTAGGGCCCCAGTAGGGGGTTTCAATGCAACCGCAAAACTTGACATATTCTGGATGTCATCCCATGCAAAACTGTGGACGGTCTGAGTAGGTATCTTACATATCACAGTATTCTTTACTTTTTGAAAAAAAAGCAAAAAAAAAGTTTTTATAAAAGCAATACCTATAACGCTCGAACCCTTGCTTTAGCCAGGCGTGAGTTTTTAATTTTATTTTAACAGTACCTTTTTCTGGATGATAGGTCCATATCATGTCCTTTCGTGTATCCCTAACAACGTGTATCCAAAATTTCATGATGATCGGTCAAGCAGTTAATGCGAAAAAAGGTAACAGACAGACAGCGTTACATCAATACTAATAATAAATCTGTAAGTGTAGGTATTGTATGTATGTATGTTCCTTCATAACTCTTAAACGAATTAACTGATTTTTATGAAACTAGGTAGATAAACATTTAGATGTACGGAACACAGGATAGGCTACTTTTTTCTTTTTCAACGCGTACGAAGTCGCGGGCGCCAGCTAGTTTATAATATTAATATTAATTGTTCTATTGAAGAATTTTAAACAAATTTAGAATTTAGTCGTCTTTTGTTAACTCCAAACTCCTTAGGCCTTCATTAAAACCTTCTAAAAAGTGGCTAGTTTTTTATCTTTAGTGTATTTAGTTGTAGGTGGCGCTGCGAGTTTAGTTTTGTTGTCATTTTAATTACTAATAAAATCCCTATTAATTTGAACAAAACATGGGATTTTTAGTGGTGATTGTAATTGCGCAGCCGAGGTCGCGCGATCTTACTCGCGGATAATTAATTTAAATTAGTTCCTGCGCTTTATAAAGCTTTTACATAGACAATTGCAAAATAGAACAATTTGCTCGTTATTATCTATTTATCAACTGGCGAGAAGTGTTTTCTGTACTTAGTTAGTGAGGAAGTGAAATTTTGAACCATGTTACTAATAAAGGGAATGAAACAACAAAATAATAATTAGTTCAACGCAAAACTATGTAGCCTAAAATGTCTTAGGTTTGTAATTATATTTGTGAGTTGTCCACGTATTTGCAAGTTTTGTTAATTCAAGAGATGAACTATACTTGTGTTCAAGTCACATCCAAATTTCAATTCAGCTTTCATACTTGGTAAAAAGATTTTTTGATATTATGATGAATGTTTTTTACAAAGACTAAAATATAGTTTTCATAAACCTATAGTTTATAACCTATAGTTTTCATGCGTTAATTTTGTAATCGAAACTTGTGCAAAAGTTGCTTAACAAAAAATTTTAAAATTTATTGCTGAGGCAAATTTATCATTGTAATATTACAACTTAAAAATTGGTGAACACATAAAATATTGTCCACACAATTTATGACAGATATTTCGATCTGAAATATATTGACAAAGACTACGACTGTATATTATCCGTTGCAACACGGATAATATACGGATAATATAAAAAGAAAAAGCAAATGTGTATCTAGGTTTCGATGGTATCAAATTTTCAGATAATAAATAGTAAACTTTCAATACTAATGAGAAACATGTTTCAGTTAAAGTAACTTATTACTTAGTCTTAGTCTAGATTGAAGTTATAATAAGACGTGTTGTTGAAAAGTATTGTTGTGTGTAGCGGGCATTACTATTCTGGCTACGTGTTCGACGCAAAACAAACGCGAAGGAGGTAACCAACCGCGTAATTAAGATCCTCAACTTGGAACTAAATCTGTATTCAGGAGAACACTCGCTCTAAGTTCGATACTTACCTCTTCACAGGCACCAACTTACCACAGACTAGAGTATGGTAAGAAAAGTAAGGGTTTCTATACACATAGTTAGGCCATCATAGCCGGACGGTAGAATCGAATATGTGTAGATGAACCTTCGACCAATTGCTAGAAGAGTTGAGTAGAAGAGTAGCCTGTCTGATGATCTTAACATAAAAAAAACTGTCAGTCGTAGGATTGCACATCAGAAGTGAAACTTATGGAACATGGAACCGCTATGACTTTCAAACACTTTATCGCCATCTGTTAACATCTTAAAAAACTAAGTATTGACGAAGTTAAGCTTGTTATGAAACAAGAAGTACATACTAATTCGGGTAGATGGCGCTTATTTCATACAATTAAAAGTCACTGAGGGTGTCGGTCGAGTTCAGTGGTTTTCCCCATATTATAAAACAAAGTCCTCCAAAAACTACTGCACCGATTTTCATGCTGTTTTCATCGATGGATAGAGTGGTTCTCGAGGAAGGTTTTAGTATATAATTTAAAAAGTTACGCGGGCGAAGTCGCGAGCAGCAGCTAGTTGTTTATTAAAATTGCGAAGGAATGAGGTAAAAAAAAATGTGAGGCACAGATATCCCTGTTCCCATTCAGACGTAACTATGACGTCATCCATATTAATTTTTTTTCGAATTCAGAACATGAAAACAAAAATCTCCAATGGACTGAGACGCTCTTGACCCAACCGATAGAGATTATATGGTTAATGATTGTTGCGGAAACTTCTACTGGGTACAAGTTGACAATAATGTTAGTATCCAATTGGAGATTCGAATTTCAACGAAATACAATTGCAAGAATTGAATAGAGCTTTCAAAGTCTTCCGATATATAGCAATGGCAGCTTCAAATGGCTTTTTTCCACTGAAAAACAAAGTAGTTTTTCAATGACGTTCTTTGAACCAACTTAATTAATAACTGAATTAATATAATTTATAAACTTTTTCGCTAAAATTAAAATTAACAGAGTTAGGGAGGTTAGAAGATATGATTTGGTAGGTAAATTTTTAAAAAATCCCTTTGTGTGATAGAAAAAGTATCAACATTTAACTTTTCACCTCTCTAACTCTTTTATTAAAAATTATACTAAAAAAAGGACAATACCAGAAATATAAATAACTAGAAAAATTGCCAAAATTTTACTTGTTAAAGTTTAGTTTTTCTAGTATGCAGCCAACGGTCGATTGAGCAATTCAACATAATTATTATACTTTTGTAAGCTTTTGGATGCTAAAAAATTAAACGATAAACTAGCTTTTGCTCGCAACTCCGTCCCTTTTTCTTTTTCGTAGAATTTTTTATTTTTAGTTTTAGGCAATCACTCGGGGTCAGTGTTTTTTCTGGATGGAAGGTACCCTATGCTCACAATAGTACTACAAGTCATGTTCTTTTCTGTATCATTGACAACGTGTATGCAAAATTTCATGATGATCGGTTCAGTATAGTTAAGGCCTGAATGCGTAATAAACAAACTCCCTTCCGCATTTATGATATTAGTTAGGAATGTTAAAAAGTTTACTTTCGCTGCAAGTATGTAGCGTTCTACCATTTTTTACCGGAGCCTCATTTAGATAAAGTCTGTTCATTATAAGACGTAATAAGAGGAGGGATGGAGAAATTATCCCCCCTTAGCGTCGCATCCGTCTCTCTCTAACGTGTGCGAGTTGTTGCGAGAGAGAGAAGGAGATAGATTGCTGTATTATTTTTTAAATTACCCGTTTTGAGTCATTATGACTCGCGAAATGACTCAACTTTGTTAATGGTTGCACATTTAAGACAAAATAAGAGAGATGTGAGAGATTTCTATAAACAAATTCTAAGGGCCGTCACATACAGTCGGAATTCCGTTTCTTAATTTCGATATAAATCTATGGATCTACCACATACATACAGTAGTTTTCCGTTCAAAATTTTCGATTATATGTGGTGGCCCCAAGTATGGATTTGCTTTCCATACTGCGTTCGGAATCCCGAATCGATATTCCGAATCGGAATTCCGATGACGTGTGACGTCATTTCCCTTTCTAATGGCTCAGTAGTGGGCAGAGCACGCTACATTTCGCAGTCATTTGGGCAGCCCTTATATGGCTGCAGTAACCACCGCCTATTTCTCTATCCCTTAATAGTACTCTGGTGGGCAGCGCACTTGTAGAACTTGCGGCTGAATCGTTGGCCTGTGTTGAGTTTATCATAAAAAAATACAGGCTGAAGCTCCATTTTTTGGTAGGTGGCTATTGGCACAAGAAACTCCACAGGTGTTATAAATTATAAGTGATTAGAAAAGGTTTTATTTTTTTTATTGATTTGTTTATTGTCTAATTTTTAGCATAAAGGAAAATTAAATATCATCGGCAATAATATTGAACAAGGCATTCGTCTCGCAAAAGCTAATTTTTTTGTAGTTAAGGGAACCGAATCAGACGTGATTCTGGATATTTATGAGACAAGATGGCCGCCACTGAATTCGGTATGAGAGACCTATCGTTTTGTCGTTTTAGGTACCTAACTGCATTTTGATGTTTCCGTTGATGGCTGTGTCGTTCACAAACATGCTTTTGTGGTCTATTTCTAGTAGTTGCGATTGTCCAATGTAACTACTGGGACGATAAACATCCCACAAGTTACATAAAATAAAATTATCAAAATATTTCAAAACATAAAAAAATCTTTATTGCTTTTATGTTTTTGACATTTTGAATTTTTTATCTTTATTTTTAGATGATCTCTCGAATTGGAAACAGTACTTTGTTCTGGATGAAATGTATCCTATGACCTTTTCTGTAACCCTGATGACGAGTATGAGAAATATCATGATGATCGGTTGAGTACTTAGTTAAGGCGTGTAAGCGTAACAAACAAATTCATTTTTGCATTTATAATATTAGGATAGGTATATGAGTATTATTAAATGTTGTCAGACTCCATCGATTTTGATGATATTTGACTGGGATATAATTTGCCTTGGATAAGCGAATATGTTCCCATAATGTTTGTATATTATGGACTTTCAAATCAAAAAAGTTTTTATGATTTTTTTTAAATAAGTACCTTCGTAGGTGTTAAGTAGACAATAACACTCAGTTGAAGATCAGATATTTAGGTGGAAATACTTAGACAAAAATACCTAGATTCTGTCACAAAACTATTTTTTAGATTAGTTTTTTAAATGAAATTCAATTTTACAAATAAAAAGTAGTGTACACACGCCTTTAAAGCCTTCTTATAGTCGCTAAAGGCTGGGACAGATAGGCTGAATTGTTAGAAAGGTCGATACGGCGGCCATTTCTCTCTCAGATAAAGACAACGCGTCAGGTGATCTTCAATAATATATTGCATCTTTTGTATTCCTATATTACCTTTGAGAATTTGTTGATTTTTGTCCGTCAGTCTGTCCGACCAAAGTAAAATTTGCGTTTTGTATATGATATACAAAACGATTTGGTACATCATGACTTTGTATTTTTTATATGATATACAAAACAGAATGATTTCAGAGTGTGAAATACCTAAATATTGTCTATTTAGGAAAAAATATCATCACTTCAAGAAAAAATTTCTCGCCCACACATAACAGAATGTCACAGGACAAGGTGTTAACGAAGTTCCACAGGAGTCACCCTAAATATTATGTCAATATAAAGGAAAAATATTAGTAAAAGTCGTACAAAGAAAGGGGAGAGAATGACTTAATTTTTTCCTCATAACACAAAGGTGGTCATAATGAATAGTCCCTTAAATCTGGAACTTGTTCGGGACAATTTTCTCTAATACCAACAATAATCACACCGCCATAGATACTTAAGGAGGGTGGAAGTGTTCCCTAACCCGAATTTGTATGAATAAATAAAAAAAATATTCGTTGGACTGCACGTCAAAAATGAAAACTAAGCTTCACAAAATTACATTACATGACAGTGTCGCGATCTTAATGGGTTTTTCTCATCTCAAAAATTGTTCTTTTTTTAAATTATTTATAAATTAATATCTGAAAATATACAGATGTTTAAGTTACGTTACATTACATTACATTATGCACATGACAGTGTCGCGAGTTCAATGGTTTTATCCCATCTCAAAAATGCCCAATGCGCCTAAAGACGTTTTTACTTCAATAAATATCTTCACACATTCAACACAGCACCATCTAGTTCCACACTAAGCAACTATAGGCATGTATTATGGATACCACACTGTAAAGGACTCCTACTCATATTATTTTTATAATATGAATGAATTAACTCGGGTTTACTTCTTTGAATAAAACACCAAGCCCTGGTAGGAGACAATATTTAATTATTATATCTTCGAACTTATTATTATGGACGAAACATTTCATTGACTTGTCCGCGATAGTAATTGCGACATCTAGATGCATTTCGATGTCCGTTTAAATAAACATTTCAAAATGCACCTAGCGCCATCTAGTTTCTTAAATTACATTTAACATTCCGCCCACCAAGAACGCTATTGAGCGTTCTTCACAATTCCGCCCACCATGACAGAACATTTTCCACTTCATCAGATAAACAAACTTAAGTTACTAAACATACATACATGAATACTAAACCTAAACACATTAATCGGTAATGGACAGAATGCACAGTTGATGTTGGTCCTTAGAATGCGTGCTAACGATGATGCTACGATGAGAACGTGTTGAAAAGAACATTATCTTCCTTGGACTGATGCGTAGGACCTGACAAGATCCAACCCAATGCAGTTCGTTGAGCAGTTGGTGTTCCATTGGGACCTTGGATTATACCTTCTCTTATGAGTTGACCATAAACATCAGAACCAAGCAAAATGTCTATCTTGCTTGGTGCATGGAACTGAGGATCAGCTAAAGGTATATTAGCGAATTCTGGCCATTCAACATCTAGTACCTGTCTTGATGGAAGGAAACTAGTTATAGTTTTTAATACGTGCGCATGTACTTTTACTTGAAAGTCGGGATCGTGGTGAGATTGAACCTTCATTGTAACAATGTGCTTAGCAGAAAACATGCTCTTGGCAGCTCGTAATCCTGTCACGTAAGTCTTACTGTAGGTCTTCTTGAGCCCAAGTAATTGTACCGTTGATTCCGTCACAAGTGAAGCCTGCGCACCTGGGTCTACTAGTGCTCTAAGCACGTGCGTGTGACCGTTTCTTGCCTGAACCTTGACAAGAGCGGTTGCTACCAAAACCTGATTATCTGAAGTTGATTTTGGAGTTTCCAACGACGCTTTTGCGCTAGAAATTGCTGCGTTATCTTCTACAGTCAAATCTGGATTGGGCTTAAACGATTTGTTGACTGGGTTTCGGTGAAGCAATGGGTGGTGTTTATATTTGCAAATGCGACATCTTATTACCGAGCGACAGCTACTGGCACAGTGGTTACGACCTAAGCAATTAAAGCATCTACCATCTGATTGTACAAATTTATGCCGAGTGTTGTAATCGGCTTTATAAAATTGCTTGCAATGCGCTAGTTTGTGATCATTTTTATTACAATAGGGACAACAATGTTTAACTGTAGCATTAGAACCTGCTCTGATCATGTGCACTACCTTCTTGTAGGTTGAAGAATTTGGTCTTGACCTTTGATTATTATCCAAAAATTCGAGTGAGCGAAACCTTGATTCTAAAAATTCTTTAAGTTGCCTTATATTTGGTAGGTCATCAGAGATGCTGATCATAGATTCCCAACTCTTACGCGTCTGATGATCTAACTTACTACATACGATATAAATTAAAATCGTATCCCAAGAATCTACATTAATGCCCAAATTCTTCAATCCATGCAAGGTCTCATTAGTAACATTTAACAAATTCTTTATTGCACTACACGACTCGGTTTCCACGTTAGGCTGATTCATAAAACGCATCAAAAGACAATTAGCTAGATATTTTTTATTATTGTATCTTTTATTTAGAGTTAACCAAGATTCCTCATAATTCGCTGTTGTTATTGGAACATGTCTTAGAAGCAGTTCAGCTTCTCCCGATAGATGTGCCTTAAGATAATGCATTTTTTGCACACTATCCAATGATGAATTATTATGAATCAGCGATACATACAATTCTCTGAATGTTGTCCATTCGTTATATTTTCCCGAAAAATTAGGTATAGAAATTTTAGGCAACTTAACATTACAATCATCTTTTGAAACTGCACAAGAACCGGTATCTGACACAATATTTGTTTGTTTTATCAAAGACAAAGCCTCTTTAATATCCGATTTGTAATCAAAATAAATTTCCTCAATACTTCCATAAATGTCTTCACTAAAATATTTATCATTCAATAAAGTCTCTGTGGCTTCGTTAATTATTTTCATATGCACATCTGCAACGCCCCTCCATTGACTTTCAAGTGTTTCCAATCTAGTAACTAAGTAACTTTCTTTAGCTAACCGATCTTTCGGTGATTTTTTATAATTCTCATAAGACTTTTCTATATGAGATTTAGAGAAATATTGTGATTTAATATATGAAGACATGTTAAGTAATAAAATTTAAGTTTAACTAATATTTATCACTTGTTTGTTGTTTACAAATTGTTCAGAAAATACACAAGTTCCGTTACAGTATAAAATGTTACAAAATTTTCTAAGTCCCTAATAATTTCCAAATATTTTACAAGTGTTTGAAATAAAAATTGAAAATCGGGCATAGGTTCCCCGTCTGACCACTTTTACGAAAACTATTCTAAGTTAAAACTAGTGATTTTAATTCTAAGTGTAAATTTACTTTAAATTAACTTTCTTATATAAATTTTTAAAGTCATTTAACTAATAGAAATAGAGTTCAAATTTGCTCACTATCTTGAATTTTAACTTGTAGGTAATTGGAACGAACTCACTGTTTTCACAAACTTGCTGCAGATGTCGCCTCGCTGCTTGTTGCACTTGCACTGATATATGTAGGTAGCACTTCCGCTTCCTCCTTCCGTTTCTCCGAACTCGCCTACAGGTGGCGCTGCTCGGCCACTCCTTTGTTACTCCTTGCTCTTCACTCCTCGGCTGGAAGATGCACTTTGCACCTCTCACAGCCAACCGGAACGACTTGCCGTCCGGTGATACACTTTCAGTGACAATCCGTCACTGCTTACTAGTGATTTTTCACAAAAAATTGATCAAAATCCGGCTCGAAGGACCATGTAAAGGACTCCTACTCATATTATTTTTATAATATGAATGAATTAACTCGGGTTTACTTCTTTGAATAAAACACCAAGCCCTGGTAGGAGACAATATTTAATTATTATATCTTCGAACTTATTATTATGGACGAAACATTTCATTGACTTGTCCGCGATAGTAATTGCGACATCTAGATGCATTTCGATGTCCGTTTAAATAAACATTTCAAAATGCACCTAGCGCCATCTAGTTTCTTAAATTACATTTAACACACACAGTTGATATAATACATAGATTACTTTTTTTGTAAATACATACATATTATAAATACAAAACATCCATGACTCAGGTACAAAGGTAAAATGTTAACGCATAAACATTTGCCCTAGCGGGATTCGAACCCGAGACCGTTTGGTTAACAGCCACTAGACCAAACGTGTCGTCAAATGTCATCTATTATCTCAATTCTTTCTCAAATAATTGGACACATTGGGTCCAAATTTACACGATTTCTGGGATTTATAGTTGCTTAGTGTGGAACTAGATGGTGCTGTGTGGAATGTGTGAAGATATAAGAAGAAGATATCGATACCTTAATTCGCAAAACGAATAACTCCACTTTTGGATTTCTGGTTGAAAATGACTTTTTGATACGGGAGAAACTTAATGGCGATTAGAATTTAATTTTTAAAAGGTCTGTCGGCTAATACGACTTATAATTTCCAATGTAAAATTGCCTTTTTTCTTTTTTCGTATCATACAAAAAAAAAATTATAACGTTTTTAGTCTCCCCTGTAAAGTTTGCCTCAGAGGAGTTATTTGGTTTGCGAATTAAGGTATCGATATTATATTTTCAGTAGTCACATCTAGTAACAAAGTGAAGTGTGGTAGCAATTGCCACGTCTGTATAATAATCAATGGACGAATTACTGTGGACTTCGCCATAAATACTAATTATTGCCTTTCAATCGACCAGACAGATAATTTAGCGACGACATATAATTGGAAGTTCGAGAAAGAGTAATTTGACAACTTGAAGCGGTTGCTTATAGAAATAAGTATATATTTCTAACCTAAGTTATTTCTGACGAGTCCATAAATTTGGTACAGTGGTTAAGGTTAAGCCCTCTGACTCAGAGTTCCCGGGTTCGATGCCAGGCAGGGCCAAATTTGCAAAAGAACCACCCCCTGACTTCTCACTTAGGGGTATAAAAAATAGTTTACGACCTATTCTCAGAGCTACCAAATATACATAAAAAAATTCCTTAAAATCGTTTCGGAGCAGTTTGTTTACAAACACTGTGACACGAGATTTATACATATACCTAGAAATAATATATTTTTTTAACTTCAATTTTATTTCCTCCAAGACGAATCCATTTTATATTAAAGAAAGATAAATTAGAAAGCAATGTGAATATATAGGCGTGTAATACCGCCATTTTAGCATATAAAACGGACACTTTAGCCGAAACACAATAACCTATGAATATAACACTAAATTCTTATCAAAAACCTAAATACACGACTTTACCAATTTCGGCACCAGAAATGACGTTTTTGTCTCAAGCCAAGTTCACTCTTACACGTGCAGCTTTAAGGTTGGATCTCCCGTGACGCAGAGGGACGTTAGAAGATTTTTGAGAGGATATAGCTGGGGAAGACGGAAATCGGGCGAGTCGTCCTAAAGACACGTCGCGGAATGTGATCATAGTGACGGGAGAGAGCGATTTGTTATTTAAGAAATCAAATGGATTTTCATGGATATTATATTCGTTAATACAAGGTGTGCCTGGTGACTTAAAGACTTTATTAGACCACAGTGAAATATGTACTATGGTGTTTCTGTGAGGGCACCATAGCCCATTTTCTATCCCTAATATTTAATCTTACTAAGATCGGCAGTATACTTGCTTTATCTGTGTTGTTGCTTGTGCTACAGTTACAGGTGACCGTAGTCGCCTACTATGAAGTGGATTGTCAGCCTGTCTGACGACCTTTACATTGAAAAGAAAAAAAAAACTGATGATATGGCGAAAAATGTTTCACTCCTATTTTCTTCACTGGTATCTCAAAAACAAATGCTAAAAGTCCGCTGACAATGATAGTTCACAGTTTAATAATTCTAGATTTAGTGTATGTCACTTTGAAAATAAATAATAATAATATTAAACCGCTAAGGGCCTCTTTCACCAACTACAAGTAAAGTGTTGATTAGTTGCTTTTCAAGTATCGCTATTGGTGAGTAAATGTTACGAGTATCTTGGTTCAATTAATGCTACTCGAAGATGGTGAAACTCGTACGCTTTCCTACCGGTGACTTTAAATGGCGGTTAGCCTACTTGACACTTTACTCAGAGATGCTGAAAGAGACCCTAAGACTACACACCAACTGTGCAGCTGGTAACTAGTTACTAATCTGTGCTATAGTAAGTAAACATATTATATAAGCAATAAAGGCTTGAATAAATAAATAAACATAATTAAGTGTGTTATGGGATAAACGTAGAACGGACAGGGGGTGAAACCCTGCACACCTATGGAAAAGAGCTCTGTGCTAACTTTCCATAGATCTTTTCTAATTTGGCCCTGCAGGGAATTGAATCCTGAGTAAGACTACTACAGCAGAATCACTCTACCAATAAATAGGCACATCAGTCAAATAAAAGTCTGAGCTAAGCTTCCGCTGCCGCTCCCGCTATCTGCGAGCTACTGAGCACACGTTTCTATCGGTATGGAGGTGTGGAGGGGTGGAGGGGTGTGGTGTGAATAAATTTAATGTATTAAATGGCGGGCCACAAGCGCAAGCAGTGTTGGGATAACGGCGGAGCACTCATTTATTAGGAGTGTTAAGCTGATGTCTTCACGGTAGTGATGGATCTGTGTCGATAAATCGCGCGGTTACTTCACCGACTCGCGGTAAATGAGGGGATGCGTTTTCTTATTTCTTTATTGACCATTTAATTCGACTCGTTTTATTTGCACCACATTAAAAGTACACCTGTACGGTTGGGTTTATCTAAATTTGATTATCTAATTCAAGAATTGTATACGTTTCAAAATTACCTACTCTTTTTCGGACCAAAAGTTTTAAAAACTTTTTAATAATACGCACTGCCAATGATTGAAAATTTGACTCACTTCTCCCCTCTGTGTTTCCAAGCTCTTATCTACACCAATATATAAAGCTGAAGAGTTTGTTTGGTTGTACGCGCTAATCTCAGGAACTACTGGTTCGAATTGAAAAATTCTTTTTGTGTTGGATACTCTATTTATCCAACACAAAAAAAACCATGGCTAGAAAACGCGGACGAAGTTGCGGGTAACAGCTAGCTCGTGTAATAATAGTTATCTTAATGGTGTAATATCTGTGTCTCGTCCCTTCAACCGCAAGTACAGCCAGCATATTCCGGATGCGGCGTCGTCTCGTCACATGTGCGGCGCTTCTATATGTATTTATTTGCTTACAGTACACAAAATTAGCCCGAATACAGCTCTTAACAAGACATTTTAAAAGGTTTCCCTCAATTGTCTCAAGCGTGTGAGTCCCGTATATAAAAGCGAGCAATAGAAGCCGAATGGGCCATTTCAATTCCCATTTTTACAATTGAACAATAAAACGACGAAATATTTTTTTCATGTTTCAATCGTCAGACAGGCTGTAATTTTTTTTTAATTTATTTATTTAGAAAACCTTATTCATACTAGTCCTCCCTCTTATTTTACTAGCTAGCTGGCGCCCGCGACTTCATCCGCGTTGAAAAAGAAAAAGTAGCCTATCCTGTGTCCTATACGTCTAAAAGATTATCTACCAAGTTTCATGAAAATCAGTTAATTCGTTTAAGAGTTATGGAGGAACATACATACATACAATACGTACACTTAGATTTATTATAAAGTATAAATGATTGCTGATGATGACACGTTTGGTCTAGTGGCTAGTAACCCTAGCTGTTAACCAAACGGATGCGGGTTCGAATCCCGCTTGGGGCAAATATTTATGTGTTAACATTTTACCTTTGTACCTGATTTATGGATGGATTTAAAATATGTATGTATTTACAAAAAAAAGTAATGTTTGTACTACATCAACTGTCTGGTATCCATAATACAAACATTAGTTCCTTAGTGTGGAACTAGATGGTGCTGTGTGGAATGTGTGAAGATATTATTATTATTAATTAATGTTACAATGTTGATGGTCTTCGTATTCTTAAGGATGGAGGGACATGGGCTGTAAGTACTTTACAAATTCATCCCAGAGCCAACTTTCAATTGATATTGTCGGGAATAGAACCCGGGACAAAGCGTGAAGGCCACTCATCCAAAGGGCTCGTCAAACACGCGGTAGTGTATGTAATCATCTAGTATTTTAATCTATACTAATATTATAAAGAGAAAATATTTGATTGTTTGGTTGTTTGCATTGAATAGGCCCCGATATTACTGGACCAATTTTAAAATTCTTTCACCTATAGAAAGCTGCATTTTCAGCGAGTAACATAGGCTATATTGTATAAAGTTACGCGGACGAAGTCGTGTGCAACAGCAAGTAAATAATAATTTTGTTCAATCAAATCAGATGAAATGAATGAGAAAATCTTCTAAACAAACGCAAGAAATCGTCGAATCACTTAATTGCGATGAACCAAAAGCAAATTGATCTTATAAACCATTGTGTACACAGCACACAATTACTAGTAACAACATTTTCCGTCTATGGTAAAAGCCCCTTTATTTTCTTTACCCTTTCGCCTTTCACCGCTTCATTGTAAAGCTGAGATTACACCGTTGCAACGTATGACAATATGATAATGGTTCAAAGTCGCAAAATGTGCCTTTTTTAAAATGTTTCCCAGCTTATAGTGCAGTTGACATATTAATAAGTAATTAAAAATTCCGAATTTCATAAACGATAATATGTTTACTTACCTATTTTAAAGTAAATTGTTACAAATACATTGTTGTAGTTTTTTTTATGAAAAAAGTGACTGACAGACTTATCATTTGGCAGTAGGTCCTAGTCCCTAAGTTGCATGGGTCCTAGTCCCCAACTTAGGGACCAACAGGGACCATAACACTGGTCTTTATTTTTATATTATAACACCTTTGTACATTATGGTTTCGCAATAAATAATTGAATTGAATTGATATTATATCGAACACAAATAAATACAATACATAAAAGATGATCTAGATTCTAGAGGAATGTTTTTGTAATAAATATTATTGCATCTCGTGTGTACTGTCCTAACAGCGAGAGATAGGGATGAACAAATATAACAAACCGCTTTGTCGATTGTTTGATTTCCGCAATAGCGTTGCCGCGACGCACTACCTGAGTCTCTAAACGGGTTATAGGGTCTTCTACTTAATTCACTTTATCGACATTAACGTCTTTTTGTTTACACTATAATTATATATATCACATCAAGTACACTTTCTTTTCCAGAACGTTTGTATTATTTTGTATTGTACCTTGGAAAGGAACGTTGTATCAAAATCGTTCGTTTATTTTTGCGTTATTATTATTTTTAAATACAATTGGTTGTACACAGCTTAGCTGTACTATAAACTTAATTAAGTTGAATAGTTTGAAATTTGCCCAATAATCTTCCCACACACACGTACTTGCGCAAGTCTATATACATTTTTGGTAAAAATATTTACATTTGTTAGATAAGCACAGATTTTAAAAAAGTAATAAAGAGAATTGCTCACAAGTTCACTTGCATTCAACAATTTATCTACCTATCCGCGTGAGGACTGTAGTCTTGGTGCGAAATGATGTGGTTTTCACCCTTACTTTTATGGAGCTTGTAAATAACTTGCTTCTATTAAATGTATAGAATATATCAGATATTCTAAAACAACATTAGCTATAGGTTCAGTTTGGTTAAAACAAGACTGTGGTGGGTTTCTGCTCATCTTGGAATCTTGACGTAATCGACTGTTAAAGTTTTTTAGGTGACCTTGAGGTTCAAAAATTCAAAACCTGACAAAAATATATCAATCACTACTAATAATAAATCTGAGTTACAACGAATATCGCAATTATCAATTTACTAATAGTAAATCTGTAAGGGTTGGTGATGGAGTAAGTTACTTTGTTTTCAGAGATATCGCGTTTATAGGCTCTATACATGATACTGAAACTAAATTGACCATTTTTATATTTTTTTTCTGTATGTTCCTCCATAACTGTTAAACGAAATAACTGATTTTCATGAAACTTGGTAGATACACATTTAAACGTACAGGACACAGGATAGGCTACTTTTTTCTTTTTTAACGCGGACGAAGTCGCGGGCGCCAGCTAGTACGTAATAAAAAAGGGGCGTAGACAAAGTCGCGGCCAATTGTTTTTATCGATTAATGGAATAGTTAGTGAAGGTACATCACTAGTCCGACGTCGCTATGTGTCTCCCGCGCTTTGTTTCCATTTCCTGCGTTTCGGGAGAAACAAAGACACCTCAGCAGGTGAGGGCTTTCCACTTTACTATTTTCATTCATACGTGCTATAATCAGCACTGCATTACAGTGCCACGAACAATGCATACTAATATTATAAATACAAAAGTAACCTGTCTGTCTGACTGTCTGTTACCTTTTCACGCCCAATCGATCATCATGAAATTTTGCCTACACGTTGTCAGGGATATAAGAAAGGGCATAGGGTACCTTTTATCCAGAAAAAAGTACTGTTCCTGAGTGATCATCTAAAAATATAAAAAATTGGGAGCCACTGTCGTGTGGCGGCGCCACCGTCGTCACAGCGATAAAGATGTCAGGTGTTATTACTCATATATTTTCTTTTTCAACGCGGACGAAGTCGCGGGCACTAGCTAGTGTTCTTATAAGGAGAACGGTGAAACAAAACGTTTTGTGTCACGCTCGCTCGTAGACTAATTAGCTTTTGAACAAGTTGTTTAAAAAGTTGTTGAACGCAGTTCTTTTTAATTTTAACTGCAGTTCACAATTTATCGCCGGCGACAAACTTTTGCTTTTAGTTCACGGACGTTATATAAAAAAAAACTTTATATAGATTGACGTAGGTAATTGTATTATGCGCAGTTAGGTTTAAATAACTCGATTCTTTGGCTAGGCAGAACCTAGCATTACCTTTCAATTAACAATATTTGGTTTTTAGTAACCAACTCTGTTTTCATGGTCGTCACGGAGTCCATTAAAACAGAGTAAAGGCCTCCTCCATCTCTCTCCACATTTCACTATCTTTGGCTGCCTTAATCCAGTCGATATTCACAAGTTTTTTTCTTCGGAAAAAAGACCGCCATTTGCACGTATGTATCTTCTTTCGTTATTGGGCTTCTGATGTATGTATTTTGACACTTTTAGTCAAAAGGACTGAGACATTCGTTCCGTTGGGACATAGCTTTGAGGTTTTAACTCGTAGATATAATGGAAGTGGAGCTGGGAGTGGGTATTTATAAATAAAAGATAAAGTCTGTAGCGAGCAAGTGCAACTATTCAACAACTTAATGCCACTGTAAAAGAAAACGTCGCAAGCGTCATCCGCTAGTCGCAAGTCTGTGCGACTCCGAGCCGGACAACTTCTTTGGCGCGGTACACACTGGTCGCTAAATTGCAACTGACAATTTGTCTTTTCGACACGTTTGGTCTAACGGTTAGTAACCTTTGTTAGAGGATACGCTAGATTCCGGGTTGCTTCACTAAAAGGGGCATAGTAGAATATCATCGAACTCACAGCTTGTGATATTTCAACTTGTTACGACTTGAACCATTATTACTAAATGTTAAGGTTCAAATCAGACATGCAACATTTACATTATTCATGTTTTTATCAGAAATTAACGAGAGGAAGTGATAGCATGTATAAAAAAATGCAGTGGATACTTTATAAAGGATCCAGTGTATCCTTTATCAAAGTTAGTAACCCCAGCTGTTAACCAAACGGTCGCGGGTTCAAATCCCGCTAGGGGCAAATGTTTATGTGTTAACATTTTACCTTTGTACCTGTCATAGATGTTTGTATTTATAATATGTATGTATTAACAAAAAAAGCAATCTATGTAGTAAGTATATCAACTCTCTGGTATACATAATACAAACATTAGTTGCTTAGTTTTTCACTGTAATTTTTGGAAAATGGTGGAATGCAGTGTTCCCTGTCACTACTTAAATAGAAAATCCTCTGTCCAGCAGTAAATTTCTGATAAATAAATAAATAAATATCTTCACAAATTCCACACAGCACCATCTAGTTCCACACTAAGGAACTAATGTTTGTATTATGGATACCAAACAGTTGATATACTACATAGATTACTTTTTTTTTGTAAATACATACAAAACATCCTTGACTCAGGTACAAAGGCAAAATGTTTATACATAAACATTTTCCCCTAGAGGGATTCGAACCCGCGATTGTTTGGTTATGTGCTAGTGCTAGTGATGTGATGTTTTTTGAGTTGTTACTGTCTATATTTACTTTGAAATAAAGAATCCACCCGTGTGTGACCGACGAGGGGTGGGAATGCAGGGTGCAGGGTGCGCGATGTGGCTGACTTCGCGAACTGTGTTGCACTTATTTATTTCTCACTTGTTACTGGTAAACAGGAATGTTGCCACTAACAGAAATAGAAATGTTAAAATGCGTATTCCCTTCGCCCCCCTTTTATTAATTATTATTTGTATAGCGCCGTGAATTCATTGCATTCATAGCAGTGAAAACTTAGTTTGATTTTCCAATATAGAAACTAATGCGGTTTATATATGGAAATATCCAACTGGGATTGCAATATCAAATCCTGCAATCAGGTCTGTCTCGTTAATCGCTGTCATTATATTTGGCATCGATATTCAATAATTGTTAGCACAAAATTAGCTGGCAATGATTATTATTGAAACTAGCTGGTGCCTGTGACTTCGTCCGCGTTGAAAAAGAAAAAAGTAGCTTATCCTGTGTCCCGTACGTCTAAATGCTTATCTACCAAGTTTCATGAAAATCAGTTAATTCGTTTAAGAGTTATGGAGGAACATACATACAGGAAAAAATCTAAATATTGTTAATTTAGTTTCAGTATGATGTATAGAGCCTATAAACACGATATCTCTGAAAACAAAGTAACTTACTTCATGACCAACCCTTACAGATTTATTATTAGTAAATTGATGATTGCGATATTCGTTGTAACTCAAAATATGCCATTTTTACAGCGTCACTATTTTGGCCGTCACATGACATGATGCGTTTGGATAATTTAAAAAAACCAACTTCAAAATATAAGAGTTCAGTGTAAAATTATTGGAGGCCCCTACCAGCGGCTAGCAGCCATCACACTGCCCCACTTTTACCAAGTTTGTCCTTCCAACTTTTACCATAATAAAATAACCACGTCTTGGTTGTTTCTGACGAGCAGAAAACTCCTTACAGACACTAGTTTCTAGACATAAAGACTAGAAACAACTTTACCACCACAGTTCCCCCTTTGTTAAGCTAAAAATCCTTGTTGCGACACTAACAACAAGAGTATTAAATGTCATAAATTAATGGACAAAAGACAGGATTATTATTTTATAATAAAACAATAATTGAGTGCTCAAAACTAACTTTTATCCTTTCTTAGGTGTTAAAACGCCACTTCAGTTTGCTATTTTCTCCGTTATCTTGACTATTTATGTCTGTGATTTTGGTTCTTCGGCGAATTTGAGAATTTCTAATCTCATTGCTCGCTGAGTGACTTTGAACTGTAGACCAGTCCCTTTATTTAACTTTGGGAAATCCTCTTGGATACCCGGCAGTGTAGGGGACACTGCGGGGTCCTGCCAGATGCCTACCGGCTAAAACCCAACGACTTTCTTTCTAGCGCGGCCGTTGATGGCGTTGATGGCGTTGATGGCGGTTATGACACGACTTCGATGCCCTGCCACGATTACCCAGCGCGGGGAGGGCTACGCTCCCAGTCAGAACCTTGACGTACCCGAAAGTGGAGGTACGCCGGCCATCTTGGGGGACTCCTGGGTCCCGCTCAGGGTGCAAGGCGGCGAAAATCCTGCCGTGGGAGGCCACGACTCGGCATAATACATCTTTACTGGTACATACAAATTTTCTTATAACAATTTTCTTCACCGTTAGACCAAATATTTATCTTCATATTCCTACACGAAATCAATAGGAATAAGAGATAAAGTTATGACTAGGAATCAAACTGATGTTGGCTTTCAGAACAGGCTTTCTTACTTTTAGGATCCTTAGAGTGGCAACCCTACGACGAATTCAATGTAGTTCCATTCAATGCTTGTGGTTAGGAACATGCCGATGGTATGTTATCGGCAATACTAACGTTATTATAGCACAAGTAAGCGGTTTAAACTCAGAATGTCGACATCGATAATAAACGCATTTATTATTGAATAACTTGTGTAAGTTGTTGGTAATTGAAAATCTTTTGTAGTGTTGTGTATTTGGTTTGTCGATACTTAAGTAAATACCTATTACTTATTAACAAACATACAAAATACAAATCTTCTCTGTTTATAATATTAGTATAGAAGTATAGATATGTAGAGATATATATATAATTGAAATTATAATATTATAATTTACAATTATAGATTTCCCTATTATGTAATTGAAGAGTGCATATAATTATATTTCCATATTTCAAAAATTTTTTAAACGCATACTTGGTTATGTTTACCTCGAGTCTTATAAAAAAAAATAAAAAAATCGAAATCACTATTTGTTAATTTTATATTGCTCTTATTAAGTTTTAACCAATATTAAAAAAATCTAGTTCAACAGAAAATTTAATAGACAAATTTGTTTTTTCATTATTATAATATTACTATGGATTTTTAAAATGAACAAAATGAAGAGAGACATGAACCATTCAGAGGTTGTCTAGTCATAGGCCACATAGCCACAGAGCCCCGGAGACGTCCTGACGCCGCTCAATGTCACACAGCTCTAATTGCATTTCGGTAATTGCAATCCTCTTCTAATAAACGCATTTAATGCATAGACGGGTCCTTCTTCTATGCTATGCTCTTCTAATTAATTAACCGTGAAAGGAATGTACCGTTTATTGTTATTTCTCGTCTCTTTTTATTGGATTAACCATACAAAACCATGTAGTTAAGCTGTTTAGACCCTAATCACTGGGCCACGAAAACAACACTGGAAGAGAATTCCCTTTGCGCTGCAAGCGTCGGAGTTGATCGTTAAAAACAAATGCTTCTTGTTCATATAAGAGTACATGAACAACAACCATTTGTTTTTAACGATTTTAACACGGCGTCAAAATTGCATCGAAATTTTTTTGACGCTCGACGCTGACTCTTGTTTTGCTGCCCATACATAAGCGAATTCGCTTTGAGCGTTGGTTTCGTGGCCCATGCATAAGCGAATTCGCTTTAAGTGTTGGTTTCGTGGCCCATGCATAAGCGAATTCGCTTTGAGTGTTGGTTTCGTGGCCAATGCATAAGAGAATTCGCTTTAAGCGTTGGTTTCGTGGCCCATGCATATATATATATAAATGTGTTATATTTTTATAATATAAGTTCGCATTTATAACATTACATAGTTAGGATGTAAAAATGTATTACTGTCTTTGTGTCATTAACTTGTTTAACCAGAACAAAAGTTTATTAGAAATTGTTGTATCACTTGTATCTACGAAAGACAGTTGATGAGAGGCCCGTCTATTGGTTTCGTAAGGTCGAAAATGAGTGTAGCTTTGTGGACCCATCCGCCCCTTTCATTACCCAGTGACCCGATGCCGAGTTGTAACGCGTTTCAGGTAATCCCTCTCACTTTGTAATTGTCTTCTGACGGCTTGCTCGTACGACCGATCCAAGGCGAATCGCTCCACACACAAGTCCTACTGCCCAATTGGATCTTGTTTTATTAATTCCACCCATTGTGCTATAGGACAATGCTATGTAATGTCAAACTACTTAATCTGTTCACTTAATGGTATAATTTAATTTTTAATGTAGAGCATAGTTTCGAAACTACAACCCCAAACTGTATCCCCCGATTTTGTTATCATTAGATTTTTTTGGATTGCCCAATGTCCCGTATGGTAGCAAATTTAAAGACGTATTTATGTAAAAAAAAGATTAAGAATTATTATACTTAACGATAAAGAAATATCAATACATAAATACCTGTGACATCTGGTTAAGATTGGAACTGTCTACCGTCTCGGACTTAAGATCTATGCCTAGTAGCAGACGTAACCCTTAAGTGCTATTGCTAAGTGCACAGCAACCCTTTATAAAATGCTGTCAAAAGCAATTTATGATTACAGTTATTGAAGCAGAGAGACTAACAGCTGGTAACGGAAGGAGTATTGATTTCGACGGTGAGCGATCGGACGTCATCGATGATGACAATATCAGATTATCGACTCTCCACCGGAGACTGTATTTGAACAAAATTTGGCGACAACTCCTAATTGTGGGGCCACTAAACACGCTATTTTAAAAGTAATTTTAAGGCGACTCTTACAGCGATTCTTTGAGGCATTCAAATCAAAATATTCACTGCAATGATTTTGATAAAATATGGTCGACAGATAGCTATAACGATATGCTTGCTTGTCTGTACGTTTGTCGATTTGTTACATATTCAGAAATATATTAAAATTTTAAAGAAAAGTCCGCAGGCAAACTGACACTACGTTTGATGTTAGGTTGCTGCCATTGCCTATTAATGCAAGCAATGGCACGGGTGCGCAAATACGCAAATGCGCAAATACGTAAGTTAAAGAATCAGGAATTAGGAATGTGTATGGAAATGGCAAAATAGAAGGGATCCCTGTAATTTTACCATGAGTTTACAATGACCGCACTCGCTAGCGAGAGCATAAAATATTTATATGAATAACTGTCAACTGTCAATGTCAAATTGACAAACTCATGGTACAGGTACTGAAATCCCCTGGAAGGCGTAAGAAATCCTGTTTACCTAACATCAGATATGGGCCGGCATCTCCAGTGCAGAATATCTGTTTCATCAGGCCTAGGATAGGCACAAATTTTCAGAGCTGACAGCCATCCTCCAGTAATGGAGACGCAATTTAAGAAGAAGAATAGAAATGGGCTCTTTTTTATGGCAGACAGCAACGCTTATAACACAAGCAACGGCACAGTTGCTGCAAGTGTGTTCCCGTCTATAGTAGGATTGAGGATAAGAGGATTGAAAAGGGTTAAGAAAAATTGACTCTGGTATACCTTTCTTCATGATGGTCTTCTACAAGGAGGTAGTTACAGTAGTGGCTACGTAGTGTTAATGGCCACACGACTGCTTTTTCGAATTGCTGAGTGAAAATTAAAGATTTCCTAACGAACCTTTCCGAATCGATTACACCTCTTACCCTCTTTTTGCCAAAGTCAAACTTCATTTGAAATAACATCGAGGCCAGTCTCTTTCAAAGATAAAAGCGTTCTTAAATTATACGTACTTAGCTACGTTAATTCGTTAATGCAATGAGACTGGCGAGGAATTATAAATGCAAACGGTTTTCTCCACTTTTTTGATTTCATCTTTTAAAAATAATGTTTCTTTTTAAAAATAATATCTTTCTTTCTTAAGTATGACGAAATGAAGTTGGTTCAAACTTATTGCAATTTAAATTCATATGATGATTTCTTTAGACATACATGAAATTCAATTTACTTTGATTTAATTCTGTTATAGGTTGAATTATAGGCTTTGTGATAATTTGTGAATCATTTTTTGGGCCTTACCAAAAATAGTGGGAACCTGGCTGTATGATATATTAAATTAAATCACTTATTTTAAGACGATAGTCAATAAGTCAATATTCGAAAATAACTAATTGAACTTTCGGAATTGTGTACCTGATGAAACATGCGACAGGATTTCGGTTGCCGAATTTAAAGACCATATCAAACGTTGTCTCTATCAAAAAATATCAAAAAAGACATTTTTTTTTACTAAAAACCTCCATAACACATAATAGAAATAAAATTTTAAAAATGAACCTAAGAACTCTATGGTCGTTGACCTTTGAATTAAAAAATAAATACTATGGATAAATAATTCTATGCAAACACAATAGCGGGCACCAACTAGTAGTTTAATACTAGGAATTAACCTATATTCAGTTTCAATCGTAATTATGCTAAACAGTCAAGTTGGTATGTGTGAAACTCCCTTTATATGCGCGATCATTTCCAACCGTAAAATATAAAACATAAAAATGTTATGATCGCTCGTAAAATGACTGTGATACGATTATGAAAGTGGGCGAGGCGATATCGAAATACGAGAACGCCGAGCTATATATTCGACATATATATTTGTAAAGGATCGAATCTGAATCTGTGGTGAACATTATGGTGTGCTACTTCTATAAAACAATGGTTAGTCTACACTACAACATACGCTTGCCTATCAACCCAGAGAATGAGAGAACCTTCCGGCCCCAAAGGCTGTCGGCTCTCCGTACTATGTGTCCTGCCCACTGCCATTTCAACTGATGACGACAAGTTTGGTCTAGTGGCTAATCACCCTAGCTGTTAACCAAACGGTCGCTGGTTCTAATCCCGCTAGGGGCAATTGTTTATTTGTGTTAACATTTTAACTTTGTACCTGTATTTATAATATGTATGTATTTAAAAAAAGTAGGTAATAAGTAGTATATCAACTGTCTGGTATCCATAATACAAGCATTAGTTGCTTACTGTGGTACTAGATGATGCTGTGTGAAATGTGTGATGATTTAAAAGAAAAATATTAAAAAAAGAACATACTGATCCGCCGGCTTATGTCGGTAACTTTCGTACGTCTACGGATCTCTTCAGTTCTGATTAGATCACGCAACTTAAGCCCTCACATAGTCCTCTCCTTAGTTCGTTGAGCGACGTTGAGCTTTCTCACGAGGCTCATAGTTAAAGACCACATTTCAGCGCAAAACACATTGGTCGAAAACTTTTGTTGTGAGACACTGAGGAATTTTTGATGAAAAGATGTCTCAAATGAAAAAATATTTAGTTATTATTTTTTACTCATTAATGGATAAAACGTAATTTGTAATGTATATTTTCAGAAGCTTCTGTCTACATTGCTTTGGTTAGAACTTTTAATGAACTCACCAAAAGCCACACCTGTCGAATTTAACAAACAAATCGTAGCTTTGGAGAAACAGCAAAGCGAATTGATCAATGAACTTAACAGAGCAATGAACGAAAGTGTTCAATATTTACTTCAAAGCAACATAACAGATGGTCTCGAAGGTATCAAGTATATAGAAGATTTGAGGAAACAGATCAAGCAACTTGAAACGTCTGACGCACAAGTAGAAGAAACAGATAAGAACTCAAACTTGACGGACACGAGGCGCGCAAAAAAGCTGTTCAATGTTGCGGAAGTGTTCAAATATGAAAAGGGAAAGAGCTATCAGAAATATCAAGAGAAAATGAAAAATATAGAAGTAATGTCAGAGGTGTTGAAGAAGTGGGCTCTAGACAGGGATTTGGAAAAGAAAAAAATGGATGAGGAAAAAGAGAGGAAGCGACAACTGAATATACACTATGAGAGATGTCCGAGGCAAGGCTACGTTAAGAGATCGTCAGGTAAAAAACGTATGAATAAGTACCCTTGCTGTAGAAAATGTTGTAAGAGATCCTACATGGGATGCCTTTAGACATGTAATCTATAAGATAGAAAATTCAACGCAAGATAGAAAGTTCAAGAAAAATGCAAGATAGAAAGTATTGTTTTACTAAATAAATTTAAAGTTCGAATTCGTACCTTTACCTGCATTTTATCCTACTCCATGCTCCTAGAGAAGTTTGCTATTATAACTAATTTTAGTGCTATGCACATACACATATACACGCACACGCACATGCACGCACATGCACGCACACGCCCATGCACACGCACACGCACACCCACACACGCACACAAGCACACACACACAGCCATACACAGACACAAATAGCTTTGCTGTAGGGTTTATGTTGAACATAAAATAAATAAACTTCGAAAAAATCTCTCATCATCAGCTTAATGTAAATTGGAATGAAACTCCAGCTCACATAGAGCACAAAGTAAATCCAGTTACAGTGCAATATAAATTAAAAGCAACGAAAAATATAAATTTGGATACGGCTTCCATTAAGGAATTCCATAACAAAAACAAATACCTAGATTAAAAAATTGCAATTTTTTATTATCTTTCTTTTATCATTTATTCTCTCTCGTGATCGCACAAAACGAGAAATTCTCGTAATATATAAGGCAGCACGAGAAATTCATAAAAATACTTTTTGGTTGTGTAATCTCTTTGAAGGGCCCGTCTTGATACACACTGCTCACACGGGCGGCCAATTTATTTGATCAAATTATTGTATAGAAAATTTGTATTTTTGTATGTTTGTAATGTATAAACTCAAAAACTACTAGACCGATTTTAAAAATTCTTTCATGTATAGAAAGCTACGTTATCAGCGCGTAACATAGGCTATCACTACATAGTATAAAACTGTCAGACAATCTTCAGATAAGTGCAGCGGGTGTTCTTGTGAAGTTTGGTAGCGATCGAACGCGGACGAAGTCGCGGGCAAAAATATTAGTACATAAATAAAGATAATGGTGCAGTCATACAATACATACATACAGAAAAAAATTCTAAAAATGGTCAATTTAGTTTCAGTATCATGTGTAGAGCCTATAAACACGATATCTCTGAAAAAAAACTAACTTGCTCCATGATCATCCCTTACAGATTTATTATTAGTATTGATAACAAACGTGTAAATAAACAATTGTAGGTACTTATACATAACACGATATAAAGGTGAATGTTCACTAGCGCTAAATAACAATTTAATAATGAAATAACCAACAATTTTATACCTCAATATTTTCCAACTAAATATATATATATTTCAGAACCTATCCGTAAATGATTGCCATCGAAGAAAATTCATCGCCAGCTGTGTACATTATGTAATTATGTTGAGCAAACAATATGTCTCTGAGTGATCGCCTCTCGGTAGTTCGGTCGTTGTTGAACAACGCTGTAAGCGTGTTACACAGAGAACGATCAAATATTTATGACGGTTTAATTCTGCTAATTGATACTGGCCGCATGTACTTCCTGTCCACTTAATATATTATATCCATAACGGCATATAACCTCGCTTATACCTACTGGCCGAGGCAGTATTTTCTAAATTAGTTATGTTAGAAAAAGCTCAAGTATTTTCTAAATTAGTTATGTTAGAAAAAGCTCAAGTATTTTCTAAATTAGTTATGTTAGAAAAAGCTCAAGTATTTTCTAAATTAGTTATGTTAGAAAAAGCTCAAGTAATTTCTAAATTAGTTATGTTAGAAAAAGCTCAAGTATTTTCTAAATTAGTTATGTTAGAAAAAGCTCAAGTATTTTCTAAATTAGTTATGTTAGAAAAAGCTCAAGTATTTTCTAAATTAGTTATGTTAGAAAAAGCTCAAGTATTTTCTAAATTAGTTATGTTAGAAAAAGCTCAAGTATTTTCTAAATTAGTTATGTTAGAAAAAGCTCAAGTAATTTCTAAATTAGTTATGTTAGAAAAAGCTCAAGTATTTTCTAAATAAGTTATGTTAGAAAAAGCTCAAGTATTTTCTAAATTAGTTATGTTAGAAAAAGCTTAAGTATTTTCTAAATTAGTTATGTTAGAAAAAGCTCAAGTATTTTCTAAATTAGTTATGTTAGAAAAAGCTCAAGTAATTTCTACATTAGTTATGTTAGAAAAAGCTAAAGTAATTTCTAAATTAGTTAGGTTAGAAAAAGCTCAAGTAATTTCTAAATTAGTTAATTTAAAAAAGCTCAAGTAAATTCTAAATTAGTTATGTTAGAAAAAGCTCAAGTAATTTCTAAATTAGTTATGTTAGAAAAAGTTCAAGTAATTTCTAAATTAGTTATGTTAGAAAGAGCTCAAGTATTTTCTAAATTAGTTATGTTAGAAAAAGCTCAAGTAATTTCTAAATTAGTTATGTTAGAAAAAGCTCAAGTATTTTCTAAATTAGTTATGTTAGAAAAAGCTCAAGTAAATTCTAAATTAGTTATGTTAGAAAAAGCTCAAGCAATTTCTAAATTAGTTATGTTAGAAAAAGTTCAAGTAATTTCTAAATTAGTTATGTTAGAAAGAGCTCAAGTGTTTTCTAAATTAAATATGTTTTTCAACTTGTTTTAATAAATAACAAAAATGTATTTTGTGGGCTAAACATTACCAGATTCTTCAAAAATAACAGTTGATATACATAAATATATCAACTGTATAATAGTTGTTATGTATATTGGAATGTATAATAATTATATAAGTGTGTCATGAAATGAAATGTCTAGACAAACCAGTAATGGTTTACAGATGTTGTTATTATATTGTGTGTAAACTTGTATTAGATAATAAAAAAAAAAAAAAAATAAGTCAAGTTTAAAAGTGATCGTATGTCTGTCTGTTCAGTGAACTATACAAATGTGGTATTACAAGCTTAATCCAATTTGTAACGCGACTCAAAGCCACAAAAGTGTATTTAATTAGTTCAAAAATGAAAGTGATTGATTTCATCTATACTAACTAATATAATAAATAGAAAATATTTGTATTTTTGTATGTTTGTAATGAATGAACTCAAAAACTACTGGATCGATTTTGGAAATTCTTTCATCTGTAGAAAGCTACATTATCACTGATGAGTAACATAGGATATCCTTACATATTATAAAACAAATTCCTCCGCCGCGTCTGTCTGTCTGTTCGCGATAAACTCAAAAACTAGTGCACCGATTTTCATGCTGTTTCCACCAATGGATAGAGTGGTTCTCGAGGAAGGTTTTAGTATATAATTTACAAAGTTACGCGGGCGAAGTCGCGGGCAGCAGCTAGTTATAAAGAAGAACGATCCGATCACGTCTACTTCATACAAAAATACCGTTTAAGAGCTACAATTTCAAAGACAGATAGACAGACACACAGATATACACGTCAAACTTATAACTCTCCGTTTTTGCGTCGGACGTCGTGGGTTAAAATTGCCTTAGCTTCTACGCCATAATACGAGGGTATTTATTAACCGAAATCCGAAGTTATCTCGTCTCACCCACGACCGCCCATACAATTTGAATCTTTAATCAAATAGACTTTGAGATATCCATATGCTAATGCAGGTTCCGTCGACGATAGATACGTCTGTCTGTGGTTCGGCAAAAAACTCGGTCGTCGCGTCCACAGATAACCAAGTGAAGGGTTGCCCGCTTTAATTTTAGACAACTCCTTACACTTTGGGAAACTTTGCCGTATTTTGTTACCAACTTTATCTACCTATTTCATGTTAAATCCGACATCAATCTAACCTAAGTGCAAGCATAGAGTAAATAGTACTCAACCAGTATATTCGAACTTGAAACTTGACATTTTTACACAATAATTATATGCTATCCGCTTCAAGGATTGATCATATATATTTTTCGCGCAATAATGTAATCTCGATCGGGAGAAAATATCTTTTTATGGCGCCATCTGCCAAAAGCGAAGAGAACTAACTAACGAGAACGCTGTCACATTTAAAGTGGAGTGAGCCGTTGTTATGGCAGCTGCTGATTGCTGCTGATAATATTTAAATGTGAAAATAATTCTGCCTGTCTGTTACCTTTTCACGTTGTCAGGAATACAAAAAAGAACTTTACATATAGAGAAAGTTGGCTACCGTCGCCTACTAACGTATTAACACAAGCAACGCCACATGTGTTGCAAATGCGCTGTCGATCATAATACGACTAAGGGTAAGGTATCAGGAAAGGATAGGGCAGTGGGCTCTGGTATTTCTTACTCATCTATCCAAACACAACAGCACACATGCTGTTATTTCACGGTGGTCTTCTGTAAGGGCCACCTGCTGTCAGACTGACTGCCCAAATGCGAAACGCAGTGTGCGAAATTCAGATTAAAATATGCGCATATATAATGTTTTTATATCTGTTTTTCCGAGCTCAAACTTTTCAAAGTTGGAGCGAATAGGCATCTTCTGAGTGAGCTCGCTCCATCTTAGGCCTCATCCTTGCTACACAGTTGGTTGTTATCCAAGAGCAAATCCATCTCTAATAAAAAAATAAAAAATAAAAAACAAACACGAAATAAAAATATGAGTACTATTTTTGTAGTGTAAAGAGATAACTCTAAAAGCGGTAGTTATTTGTAATAGGATACTGGCAAGCGAGCCCTCTTGGTACAGTCGCGAGCAGTGGGTAAGAAACGCGATAAGATAACGCCACCCGATTCCTGCACATTTGTATTATTGGCAACCCGACTGTACCATTGGAACTCGAATAGTTATCACTGTTAACTGCATATGTATTAATTACCATGACTGAAAACTAGATGGCGCCACTACGATTAAAGCTTTGTTCCTGTCTGGTCAATGAAAATAAATACTCTTTCTTTTTTTGTGAAAGAAGAGAAAGATGTTAACCTAAGAATCACCCAAGAATCAAGTGCCATGCCAAAGTTTTTTAACTGCTAAAGGGTTTAGCCATAATTATGATATTATTATTAATTAATTTATATTTATTCATCATTATAATATTATTTAATCTTCCAAATTCCAAGGTTTAGTAAATTTAGTAAGGTGGCACACCTAGGTTTAGAACTGATTTTTTTTTAATCTTTATTTTCACGATTTTCCCTTAAGGACATATATGTCGCCTCATTGGGCAAGATCGTATACATAACTAAAATACTACTTTACTAAACACTGACACTAGAGTGGTAAATATTGTACAGCTCCCTGGCATCATCGGATAACGGGAAAGCCAGGGCGCTGTTTAGCTCACCTACTTGTGACCTAAATTGGCCTACACCTTTCGTTCCGGGCACATTATTTTGAGTGATTTCTGCTGTGACAGGGACTTTTCACTTTTGACTGCGTACCACAGCGTATATTATTATATTTTCTTACGAAGCTTTTACTACAATACAAAAAGTAATAATTATTTTGAACAAAAGAATAGTGCTCTGAATGCGGAGGCAAAATTAGCCGCAACCCTGCACAACGCAAATGAGTGATGAATGATGATACATGACGTTGGTTTCCATTTGGCCCTAATAGGTTTATTGATATATTTAAAGATAGTTGCATTGTGATGGTATTATAATACAAAAATAATAATGCATACTTAAACATGTATAATTAGTTAAAGCTTTTATCCTTTACTAACTGATACAACAAACGTCGACCGTTAAAAGCTATTGGACTGTTTTTTAGTTATTTAATGATGTTTTTTATGTTTTACGTCAACAATTGAAGAATTACACAGCCAGTGATTTTGGATTTGACAAAGAAAAATGTGATTTATACGTTTTTCGGGCAATTTTTTCAATATTTCTCATCATAATAGGAACTTTCCTCGGACTCGGATGAATATTTGGAAAAAAAATTGATGGATTGATCCAGGAATTCTCGAGTTTTCCAAATAGCAACCCATTAAGCTATTATTTTTTACAGATCGACTAGCAACTCATCCCCGCATTCGCACAGAGTTGACATTTTTCAAAACTTAACTTTTAGCCAATGACATTATGAAATAAAGCTATGTTTCAAATTTCAGCTGTTCAGACTCATTAGTCTAGGCTAAGACTAAGCTGTGCATTGGTAATCAGTCAGGACAAATGTTTTTATAGTATTGATCATTAAAAATATACTGATGCATAAACCAATTAGGTTTCTTTATATAACGAAGTATAATAAGTAAATAACTAAATAAATTGTTACCATTAGTAGGGGAGGTTGTTTTATCAGGGGTTACGGTCTCAGAAACCGACGTCGTTAGAGTAGGGTTGGCACAATTGCGATTACGACGAATTAGTTGTGTTGCCACCAATGAAAATAAATACTCTATCGGTACTGATCGATGTGAACTCGTCTACTTCTTGCCGGCGTCAAAATAAGTAACTTTTTAAAAATTCAGATGAGAATTTTGACTTCATATCTAAGTACAAAAAAGGAAGTTTACTTGATAATTTAATCATATTATTTAACTGTCCACAGAAAAACGATAAAGAAACAGGCCACAGGCCAATAATATGTGTCGTTCATTGTAAAAGTGAACTATCTCCTTGTAACTGAATTTTAGAATAACGAGCTTTTTGCGAATTATAGTGTAGGAAAAAAATATAAGCATTCATTCATTGTTTTCATCTATGGGATTTTAATGCAACTATAGGAGTTACTTCACTTTTATTTTGAAAGTTATGACCAAATGTGATACCATTAGGCAAGAAAAGATGGTTTTAAAAATAGGGAGTTACACCACTTTTACAATGAACGACACATATTTATGTAGCACATGACATTTGACTTACTTTGAAAAACAGAACAACTTACTACATAAGTACTCAAAACAAAAAAAAATGGAGAGGACGCTATCGTACACGGCAAGGAGTTATAGTTGTTAGATTTCCACGTAACATTGTAAAAGGGAGATTTGTAGTTGATCGCCCCTTTTAGTGGGACGTATGGTAAAATAAAGACGCGGCGAATGCTCGTTCAGTGGTTGCGATAAATACGTTTCGAGGTGGAACTGGCGTTTCTGAATGTTCGCGCAAATCCCTTCTCGTCTGCCTTTGAGGTGAGCTTCGGTGCAACTCAAGCACTTTTGGCGATACAGAACTGTAGACAAAATGAAAATAATTTTGCTATGTGGTCCTCTTGAATTAGTAAAATAAACTATTTCCGCAATTATTGACGACACGTTTCGTCTAGTGGCTAGACTGGCTAGTGACCCTAGCCGTTAATCAAACGGTCGTCGTGAAATTTTGTATTCATCCAGAAAAAAATTACTGTTATCAAGGGATTGTATAAAACTGCATTTATCAGCGAGTAACATAGGCTATCAATACTAATAATAAACCTGTAAGTGTAGGTATTGTATGTATGTATGTTCGTCCATAACTCTTAAACGAATTAACTGATTTTCATGAAACTTGTTAGGAAAACTTTTTTCTTTTTCAACGTGGAAAGTCGCGTGCCACGGCTAGTCAATTATAAAGTGAAGATCTTCTGCCTTGTGGCATCCGGCAGGTGCCATGCACGGTGTTAACCGGTCTTTGTCACAGGAAGGCGGTTCCTGTCGTGCATTTGTTTCTAACGTGCTGACTAATATACCCTGAAACATTGCCATCCAAAATTCCAAAAAACATTTTCGAGTTAAATGTTATTTATATAAAATAAAATCGATTTCCAAACATGCGAGAAAAGGTTTCTTCGTCCGCTCTTTATTCTGATGTGTAAGCTATATTATTGTAAAGTTTCATTGAAATCCATTTAGTAGTTTTTGCGTGAAAAGTAACAAACATCCATACAAATTTTTTCATTTATAATATTAGTAAGGATTAGTATGGATAGTATGGACTGGTGTATTTGTTTCTTTTTATCTTTCTTTTTCTTTTTTTGTTTGCCTTTGTGTACCTATGTTTTCTCTGAGCTTCAATGTTATGTATTCTGTAGTCTTGTAATATTTTTTAGTAATTTAGTGGAAACCTTGCTGATTTATGTTTTTCCTGTATAATGTGTATCGAGATATTGTATGTTTCCCTGAAATAAATAAATAAATAAATAAAATATTGATGGAAATGTGCTACAAATAGTGACGAATTCTGTCCGTTTAAATATAGGTAAGTAGTAAGAAACATGATATTGAGGCCATATTTTGAAGTTTACAACCTGTCGCGTCCCGAAATTGAGCCGTAGCCGAGAACACTCATAAAAATAAGCTCTCCCATAAGGGTCAGCGCGGACCGACGGAGTGGCGGCGTTGAGACTAATGAGCTATCATTTGAAAATCGACTTTAGTTTCTTTAGCTGAAGCTTCACCGAGCGCCGCTCGACCGCACTTGCCGACGCGAGAGTCTTTTTTTTATCATACCACTTTCAATCACATACTGAAGTAACTAAAGTCGATTTTCAAATGATAGCTCATTAGTCTCTTCACCGCCACTCCGTCGGTCCGCGCTGACCCTAAAGTCGCTTGGATCACCACAAAGGTCGACCTGTCGGTCATCGTTTAAATATTCATCTCTCAAACATTTAGGACAAACGGCGGTACGAAACGTCACACGTACATATTGCGGTTCATGTTACTCGTATAAATTAACGGACGGACATACAAATAAAATAATAAATCAATATTAATAATAAATCTGTAAGTGTAGGCCTTGTATGTATGTATGTTATTCCATAACTCTTAAACGAATTAACTGATTTTCATGAAACTTGGTAGATAGACATTTAGACGTACGGGACACAAGATAGGCTACTTTTTCTTTTTCAACGCGGACGAAGTCGCGGACAACAAGTAGTTAGAAATGTAAAACATTCTTTTTATAATAATTATTTTAAAATTTTAAATGCCCGCGACTTCGCCCGCGTAACTTTGTAAATTATATACTAAAACCTTCTTCGAGAACCACTCTATCCATTGGTGAAAACAGCATTAAAATCAGTGCAGCAGTTTTTGAGTTTATCGCGAACAGACAGGCCGACGCGGCGGAAGACTTTGTTGTATAATAATTAGTGATAAATGTCCTAACATTATATCTACTTGAAATCCTAGACATAGCTCATTTAGTAGCTCATCATATTTGGTACGTAGTACCTACGTAAAGAAATTTAGATTTGTTAATAAATACTATAATATTTAACTAGCTGGCGCCCGCGACATCGTCCGCGTTGAAAAAGAAAAAAGTAGCCTATCCTGTGTCCCGTACGTCTAAATGTTTATCTACCAAGTTTCATGAAAATCAGTTGAGTCGTTTAAGAGTTATGGAGAAACATACATACAGAAAAAATTGTAAAAATGGTCAATTTAGTTTCAGTATCATGTATAGAGCCTATAAACACGATATCTCTGAAAACAAAGTAACTTACTCCATGACCAACCCTTACATCTTTATTATTAGTATTGATAAAGGGAAAGCCGACGGCGCTGCTAGTTTTGAAGCTAGAAAATTGCAGAATAAGGGCGCGGATATGATTGGGTGTGAAAGTGAAGGGCCTATAAGAAAAGGGCGAAGCCGAAGGATCGCTTCTTTGATTCAGATCCGTTTTGTATTTGCTTTGTTTTTCTACCAAATAATGTTAGAAATATTCCTTGAAGGGCCTTCAAGGGTTAAACTGGAGTTTAGGGAACCCTTTATAATAACGAGTCTTACGTCACTTCAAAACAATATTATATTGAATTCTTATGATTTCTTATTTGTATGGAAAAAGGTTGAAGATTGTAGGACAATTATTATAAAAAAAAAAAAACAATTTATGAACCTCATCATCATCATCATAAAATTATAGAACAAAGTTGATAATTTGAAAAACATATCGGTTCATTATGATATTCATTTATTTGAAAAGATCACTTAGCTTGAAATGCACGAATCATTGTATTGTGTAACTAGCCGTTGCACGCGATTTTGTCCGCGTTGAATGCAAAAGAAAATATATGAGTGAGTAATAACGCATGACATCGTTATTACTGTGACGACGGTGGCGCCGCCACGCGACAGTGGCGCCCAATTGTTTATATTTTTAGACGATCACTCGGGAACAGTACTTTTTTCTGGATGAAAAGTACTCTATGTCCTTTCTTGTATCCCTGACAACGTGTATGCAAAGTTTGATGTTGATCGGTTGAGTAATTAAGGCGTGAAAAGTAGCAGACAGACAGATAGTTGGAGCTGGTACACACTAGGCGTTTTGAAGCGCGCGCTTTGCTAACGCGCGCTTTGAGAACTAAGTATGAAATTCTTTTACGGTGTACACATTACAAAGCTCAGTTTTCTCTTCAAGAGCGCGTTAGGCGAGCGTTTCGAGATACATTGGGTCGCCATTTGGTTGTACATTTGAACGCGCGCTTTCGTGTAGAGTGGACACACGACGCGTACAAAAATGGAAATAGACCATTTTGTTACCGATTTCTTTATAAGTGAAATCCAAAAGCGACCATTTATTTGGGTTGCGGAAAGTCCAAATTATAAACATAAAATATTAAAAAAACGTAATTGGGTGGAGATGATTGAATTTTTTTGTGAATCTGGAAAAAAAAACTAATACTGTGGTTATATCTTAGTAATCTTAGTATTGGGTGCACCCAATAATTTCTCTTTGTTTCTGTCGTCTTCTTTATAGCGACAGTGGAGAAGCCACACACAAGAAATCACTTCGATGTCAATTTCAGAACTGAGCCAGAAGTATTCTCACCCTGCTAACGCTCGTCGAGCGCCTCGCTAGCGCCGTGTATAGTTCAAATCAAACTTAATGGCGGCTCTGAAAATAGTTCAACAGGGAGCGCAGAACGCAATATTAGATATCCGCAGGGGTGTACAGAGGCTATACCTGCGCACAACAGCGCTCGCAGCTAACTTCCGAGCCGTCATTAAGTTTGAATCGGACTATACATATGTACGCTACCAACGCGCGCCTAACGCAACGCCAAGCGCTCAATGTGTACTAGCACTAGCTCTCTGTCGCATTTATAATAATAGTATGGATAAGACTTGGGATTTGTCTGTTACTTAAGGGCGTAGCGTATGCCACGTGTAAGTGACGTTCGCCCTTAAGCGTTCACTCCGAAATGTAATTGGAAGGAAAAAGACTCGGCTTCCTGTTTTGAATAGGCGAACAAAAAATAAATTTCCTTATTTATCTGTGGCACAGGCGCCGAAGCGACAGCTAAATATTTGATTGTTCACTCATTTTATTGTCAATCGACAATCGAAACGGAAAATCGGAAATTGAGTAATAAGGGGGCGTAGCGTGGGCGGGTCTTGTTTATTTCACGCTTACAAAATATCTGGACTTGAACAGTTCTATGAATATGTTAAACTTAAACTGAAGGCTGTGTATGTGTATGGAGCAATTGGAAACTAAGCTCAAACCCTAAAATTCAATGGTATTACATGCTAATATTATAAATGTATAAGTAACTTTGACTGTCTGTTACTTTTTCACGCCTTAACTACTTAAAATATCACAGATACAGACTCAACCAACTCAATCGATACAGAGAACCTGTACCTTTCATTATGAAAAAAGTAAAAATAAAAAAAACATTGAACAAATGTACTCACGCACGCACACACGCACGCACACACACCCACACACACATACACACACACACACACACACACACACACACGCACACACGCAAACGCACGCACGCACTTACACACACTCACGCACACACACACAAAATCTTTAATACAAGAAAATGGGCGTAGAAGAAGGAAAAGGTATCTTACAAATGATTGATTTATTATGAACCAAGAAGTACGTACTAATTCGGATAGATGGCGCTTATTTGACGCAATTAAATGTCACTGAGGGTGTCTGCGCGAAAAGTACTAAAAGTTCCAAACGTGAACACAATTGATATAATATAAGTACTATAGTCTTAGAAGTGTAATATTTGTAAAATTTGGCGAGGTTCGAATAGTTTGTGTTTTCTTTTGGAGTGTTCGTCCGCACGCGTCTGCGAGGAAATGAAAAATACCGAGACAAAGCGAGTCCTCTCTTTATTAACTTTACTTACCTATGTTTTCGTTCATTATTCGATTTACATACACAGGAAACTATTTTATGTTATTTTCTAACATTTAAATCTAGGCACAGGATTAAATTTTTGCCTATTTAATTTTTATAAAACAAATTTCCTATGTAAAGTTTTCAAAAAAGCAATATTTTCATAACTAAATTCGTCATTGTGATTAGTTTGTATTTTTGAATTTTGATTTTTATATTTTTAAAACTTCTTTAGACGCGTTAGGTATGTAGCCGATATTAATTTAAATTAATTTAAAAAAAAGAACAATTTTAAAATGGGAAAAAACCATTGAACTCGCGACCTGTTAGGTAATGTAATGTAACCGAAACCTCTTTATATAAGTATGTACTTTACTGACGATTCAAAAAATACATAAGTAGGTAATTTTTCAAATTTTCAACTTCTGTCGGCACTCCCGGAGTACCAGTGTTTTTTTTTAATATATTTATCTTATAACATAGAATTTAACATTTATTTCAAAGATAATAACTCTTCAAAACTTCGGTGCTGTGATATTTTTCACATTTTAACGAATCGCGTTTGTATTTGAACGGAAAATAAATGATGGGTTCCGTATCGGTGTATATTATCCGTCGGTTGGTAAATGTGAAAAATAAAAAAAAAACAAAAATGGCCGCCATTGAATGGGGAACATAAATTTGTTGAAACAAAACAAGCTCCTTTGTTCGCGGCGCGAGATATGATTAAATGCCTCGCTAAAAAATACAAAATAGTGTACATATTTTTTAAGAGAATATACCATTTTTGTGTTCAATTTCAAAAATTCATTCCTTAATTTAATTATAATGTATTTGGCACTAGTAAATTGGACACGCCTGTTAGCACTTGTGCTATTATTTAGGGGTATATTTAGCATTCTGTTGTGCAATGAAGTTGACACAAAGTTTTGATCCACATTTACCAAAAATCAATCAATAATCTAAATAAAATATTGTTTTGACCCACAGTGGGTCACACGGGCACTTAAAAGTGGGTCAAACGGGCAATTTTATCAATCCGGACAAAACTAGTGGGTCAAAAGGCTCCGTCATCGTTAAAAAATAACCATTTTGCTTTTATCAGTTAATCTATAGTTAATAATATAGTGTTCTTTATCTATAGTATCACAAGCGTACTTTTTATGTATAGAATATAATCCTATGTGTAACTTCGTGACAGGTACTTTTACTAAGCGGGTCAAAACCGGTGGGACGAAAGGGTCCGTCGTCATTAAAATATAACCATTTTGTTTATATCAGTTACTCTATAGTTAATTATATAGTGTTCTGCTTATCTATAGTATCACAAGCGTACGTATGTATGTACATATATATAGCGTATAATCCGATGTGTAACTCCGTGACAGGTCATATATTGTCGATGCGTCGTCGCCTCACACTAACCTCTGTTACTACTAAGTATAAATTAAGTTACGACGGGTACCGATGTACTGGCTGATTGTGATTTATGACGTCATTAAAGTTATGTCAAGTTCACACTGACTTACTTATTGGAAGCTACACACTCAAAGGATATTATTATAGTCAATATACACAATAGTACACAAGATATTATTTTGCTGTGAAAATAATATTGTCCTTGAAGTACTACAATTGTATTTCGATGGGTGATAAAGGGTAGTTGATTTCGTTGATTTTCGTTGACAACCTTTTTTCGTTGATATCATTCAAGATCGTTAATTCATCTTCAGGCAAAATCTGTATAATTACATTATAATAAAATATAAAAACGAGTGTCTGTACCTTAAATATGTACATTTATCTTTTCTGGCCAAGACATTGAGGAGTGCCCATCGAAGTAGCTGACAGTTTTTTCTAAATTTTTGGAACCTTCTACAGAGCCACCTTCAAAATTTTTGGAATTGAAACGTAGTCTGTAGATTTTAAATACAAGTAAAAATCTTGAATTTTGTAACCTCCAATTGGGACAATTGGTAAGTGTTTTGTTAATATTAATTGCTTTCCCAATTTAATTGTTAAATTTTCACAGCTTTGGTCGACGCTTGGCGTCTTAAAATTACATTGTTTGTTGGTCTGGCCTAGTTTATTTTTATTTCGAATCGGTAACTTCAAGTGATGGTGTATGGACAGAGTTGCATTTTCTTATTTATTTTTATTTATTTTCACTTGTTATTTTGCCATGTAATCTTGTGATGCATTTTTGTTTGTTGATGGAGTAGGTCATTTCATAGCCTATATTTTGTTTCTAATTCACTGATTGCTAACGATTTTTGCCTTTGCTAGTTACCTACAACACAATTAATACTTAATCTAATTTTGACCTGAGATGAGCGATATACATGCCCTATTTGAAGGATTGCATAGCGATCAATATTCTAAGGCGTCTTTTTTTTCGAACTTTTCAGGGTTTTTTTTTATTCTATACAAAATTTATACAATTTGAGACAAAGACCTTTGAACACCGAACAAGTGAATCCGCACGGCCCGCTAGTATCTACCGTACGTCGCGTCGGGCTTCGAGTCTCGGCGAGCAGATCCGCAGAGACTCTATGGTTAGGGAGCCCACGATGCTAAATGTGTAGTCACTCGAGTGTCGTGGGGACCTATTGGACTTTGAAGATTGGATGGTAAGAAGAAAAAAAGGTTATATGAAATTTTTCATTTCAGCGGTGGGGTGAGCGTCTACAGGCGTTCAAAATCCTCCATATAATCGTCAGATTAAGAATCAGCACGATCAGGAATTTAGGCTGAACCGTCTGTATGAAAATCTGACGCGCTCGAGTATTACAAAATGAGAATCGTCAAAAATATTTTTTGCATTTTCAAAAAGCTGCCACGAGCTTGCGTTACATCCGAATCGTCTGAATTTTAAATGGGAGCTAATTTAGGTTCACTTAACATCCCCTCTGAAAATCTGACGCGCTCGAGTTGTATTTACAATTTTACCCCCACCAACCAAACCGTCAGATTAATACATATCCGTTATCAGAGACACGTGGGGTATATACATTGGCAATATCTAACGCGCTCGAGTAAATCCAAAAATCCCCTCTTGGGCTCCCCTACCACTATAGTTCGTCGGCTTGGGTGATACCTCCAGCGATTCGATTCGGTGTAGAAGCTACGCCGGCTGCAAGTTTGAACGTTCTCATATTTTTGTTTTTACCTTATTTTTTTTATAAAACAGGTACTTAGACCTAATTTTTTAAAGTATTCCTCCTCAGCTACGTCTAATATTAGGCCTCCCTCGGTAATAGGTTTCTCAGTTCCGTCTCCACAAAGCCCTGGATTTCCCTAATGTACAGTTATCATAGCTATAAGCCGAAGCGATAATTGTGCATTGATTTTTCTTTTCTAAAAATTGTATTTTTATGTGTATAAATTCAACCTTTTAGTTAATAAACAATTGTTAATTAAAATTTCTTTTTTTTAAATTTTTTTTTTTAAATTTTATTTCTTGTTCGCCTGTCCGCGCCACCCAGCGGGAAAAGGCGTAAAAAATTTAATAACAATTTATAGATTAATAACAATTACTATAATTAACAAAAATGAAATATCATATTAGAAAATGTTTGATACCTATCAAAAACAGATTATACCTGATTAGCCAAAGCGACAATCAAAATGTTCTATTTGAACGCAATCACTTATAAACAATAGTTGTAGCTATTGTTGAAATTACAAATGTTCAAAGCGGAACAAATATCAGTTAAATTCGTATTTATGTCTCGTCGACTAATTTGCGCGTCGGTCAAACAAATCAAATACACCAGTGATTCGTATTAACCAAACCAAACAATATCTACACACGAATAGGGTAAATCGAATCATTATTGGCACCATGACTAACAAAAACTAGCTGGTGCCCGCGACTTCGTCTGCGTTCTCTGTTGCCTATAGCCTTCCTCGATAAATGGACTGTCCAACACAAAAAGAAATTTTCAATTTGAACCAGTAGTTCCTGCGATTAGCGCGTACAACCAAACAAACTCTTCAGCTTTATATATTAGTATTAGTAAGTATAGATGTGTCAGCAATTTAGTTGCTTTTATTAGTGCTTGTGTACTTACTTGCTTTTAGAAGCAAGTAAGTACACAAGCAGAAAAATATTTCACCGTCAAGAACTTCATGATTTTAAAACTAAAACTGAAAACGTCCACGTTAACGTTAATTTTTTACATTATTAATTTTCTTTGTACAGAGTTATGTAGATATAATTCGTATGTAGGGTTAGTCTTTAAACTACTAAATTAAATATTTCAATACCACAGACTATACAGTTTATTATTAGCACGAGAGCGACAGAGTTGTTTAGCGTCATCTCACAAAAAAATTTAAGCAACATTTGATTTTATTTTCTATGGACTACAATACTTTTTCTAACACAAAAATTTACGAAATGGCCTTTTAAAAAAGGAGTTTTAACTTTTTTTGAAAAATTGCGTTCACACAATTGTACTTGGAAGAAATAGTGCTGTTACTGTGTTAAGTAAAAACGCACGAGGATACCTTTCACCTTAATTAATTGTTAAAAAATCAATGAAAAGAGTAAATGACGTGATGTCGACGCACGAAGCTCCTTCTTATCAGCTCGTGTCGTCAAATGATATTAATGAATGTTCGAAATACAGTTGCATTCGCATCATACAAATTGATGACAATTTCATAACAAGGGCGAAGTGCTCATTAACTGACGTCGAAACATAAAATTCTGGACTCTTTTATTATTCGTCATTTTATAGTTGTTTTCATTTATTAATTGCATTGTATAAACTAGGTCGCCTCTTGTCGTTCTGTACGTAAAATACGTAATTGTAGCTTTACAAGCGACACTTCAGAAAAAAACAAGGTTGTTTAGGGTGCTATAGAAATTGTTTGGGATTTATCTGTCGGACAGAATGCGAAGAAAGCTATGTTTGAAAGTTATCTGTGAGACAGAATCAAAAGCAAGTTATGTTTTGGATTTCCCTGTGGGACTTAATCAAAAGCAAGTTGTGTTTGAGATTCCCCCGTGGGATAGAACCAAAGCATGATAGGATTTGGGTGGGATGATGGGATTTCCCTGTGAGACAGAATCGGAATCAAACTTGGTTTGCAATTTCCCCGTTGGACAGAATCCGAAGCAAGCTATGTCTGATATTTCCATGTGGGACAGAATCCAAAGCAAGCTATGTCTGATATTTACATGTGGGACAGAATCCGAAGCAAGCTGTGTTTGGGATTTCCCTATAGGACAGAATCCGAACTCTATGTGAGAACTAAAACCGACAGGTAAGCTGAAGAGTTAGTAGGCAGGGACAGTAGCTCGTAGAATGTGCTAGGAAAAGTTACTAAGCGCGGCCTCTAACTACCACTCTGAACGTTAATAGAAAGTAGAATGTTGGCTTTTGATATGGTGGTCTAAGGAGGATGGATATGTCCATTTTATTTTGAATGTCTTTTTTAATAATAATGATAATGACAAAATATACTTTGGTTTAGATTTAATCTAACTTTGTTCATAGATAACCCTTTTATTTTGTAGAGGATTAAATTTTGAAATAAATGACAGTGTCGTCGTTAGTCCAGTTTACCCTGCCCATATTTAGAGTTTGATCACCGTTATCGAATTATTTGCTACTTTTATTTGTATATGGGCCGGTATTTGCCACCGCCATATTTTGGAATGCATTTAGAACTAGTGATGGGACAAATATGTTGCTACAATATCGTCGTTTTTACAGTGAGTGGGAAATGGCTGAAGCCTGGCTATGGTAAACTATAGGCATAGGTACTATACCATTTTTTGGTCTTAAAATTACCCGCGACTTTAACTCGAGATTACTTTTACGGCACTTTTACTTTTACCTTTTTCTTTAGCGTTTATAAAAAAAAATTCAACGTCTGGCAAAAAAAAAATAAGAATAGAGCCAACTTTGAAATGTTCATTTGCAAAGTTGACCCTGCCGAGAATCGAACGCGGGACCCCTGAGACGTTAGGCAAGCACCCTTACCACTCATCCAACGAGTGGCCAAGGATTGAGAATCTAAAGAAAAGTCAGTTGTTGAGTTGCAATATCTGTCGACGTTTTACCATGAAAACTGTGACGTCACTAAGGCACTTGAATAATTAAACAGGTGAAGTCTGCGGTCAGCGATCCCAGCACTGCATCTGGTTCAATCCATGCACATGGCAACACTCATTACTTGGTGCATACGTTGATTGGAATTTATGGGTTTTGAGTGCTGCGTTGCAGTTACAAGCTTGTATTTCGAAACTCAAAATACCCGTTACACCTGCATTTAATTTTGTCTATATTTTAGCGGTCTCTAACTATGGGCCTCGTCGCTCAACGAGCTATGGAGAGGGCTAAGTGCCCTACAATCCAGGGGTCAACAATTAATATTAAAATGTATGGCGGTTAACGCACTTGGCGACGGTTTGGAAACGTCGCCAATTGGAACTGTCGGCTCTCTGTGTGGATTCTGGAGACTGGCGAGCCGACGAGCCAATAAAATGTACACGATCGGAAAAACACCACTTTGGCTTCGATCCTGATACAAAAAGATGGACCCATAATTTCTTTGGTGTCTTCTTTTTCATATACTAATAATACTAATAATAAATCTGTAAGTGTAGGTATTGTAAGTATGTATGTTCCATGTTGGATGCCGGACTCGTGGGTAGGTGTTTCCAATGAGGGTCGCTGGATTTCGGGTGTAATAAATTTATTTTACTTTTACAGGAACTATTATGTAGGTACGTTACAAGTTCAGTTAACTCAATTAACTATCTCTCATTACTTACAAGAACCACCCGTACCCGATGAAAGTCCGAGACAGAATGCTGCTCCCGATCGAGCCCTTTTACCCGAGCACGTTTTTTTTCCTCCATAGAGCGCAAATCGTCTTAGTTGATGATGATGTACAGAATCTTGGAGAAACAAAACAAGGCGAACAAAATCAACGTTGATTATGTACATATATATAAATCAAATCGGACTTTTCGTTTAGAAGTTACGAAGGTTACAAAAAAGCTAAAAATATAAAAATGTCGAGGTGACAGTTTCATTTTATTTTTTTGTTTTATGTCCCTTTAGTTTTTAAGCAGTGATATATCGGCAGTAGATATTCCCTCTACTCGATGTGGGCTTCATATGACGCTCTAGCGTTCACGCACGCGTACTAGCGAGCGCACAAGTGCTTGTAATACGACACATTAATTAGCACAATATTCGGTTATTGCTTCGTGAGTGCCTCTTCATAGGCAGCCGATGTTCGTTTGGAAATGCTATAGCCTAAACTTGTATATGTGCAGACATTAATGCGATATTCGCTTGCAATCTAATGAAACATATTTGACAATAATTTTACTACAAATTGCGTTTGATTAGCAAGCGATTTTAAGCCTTATTGAAACGGGGGATATTTTTAAACAAGATGTTTTATAAATTGACCCTGCCTAGGGGACCGAAGCTTTATTTATTTATTATATATGTAATATGTAAATATATATAACTTAGAATTACTTAAATAAATTGTTAAAAAATAATTGCAATCGAGATTCCTTAAAGATTGTTAGATTATTAATATTTTATTTATATCTTTAGGAATTGTGTATTTAAAAAAAATGCATAACAGGCCAAACCAAGAGCGGGTCACTATAGTAGGTATAATATATGAGCGAGTTGTCTAGTGAAGTAATAGGTAAAAATCAAACATGATAACTCGCCGTTTAGGGCGAGATAAATTCGGGCGAGTAGTCCAGTAACTCTCTATTTCATGATAAATAAATATCACACATTCCACACAGCACCATCTAGTTCCATACTAAGGAATTAAAGTTTGTATTATGGATACCAGACAGTTGATATACTAAGATTACTTTTTTTTGTAAATACAAACATTAACATTAATGAAACTACAAACATTAATACAAAGGTAAATGTTAAATTCATAAACATTTACCCCTAGCGGGATTCGAACCCGCGACCGTTTGGTTAAGAGCGGGTATAAAGAGGAATAGCCAATCCTAGATTTGAATTTTATCTAAGTAAACAAAATTTAATTTAATTTTTTTTTTTTAAATAGATAAATACATTATAAATGAAAGTGACGACTGTAACAGAAAACATAATATAATGAAATTTTCTCGATAGAAAAAAATCACCAAGTGAGCTCTCATTTCCATAGATTTTAGTTTTACTTTCAAAATGACACACATTACAAAGCTAAAAGTGTGTCAGTAATTTCACTTCACATAATTATTATCTAAGGCTGTATGTAACAATTTTTCATTTGACATTGTAGTTTAGGAATAATTAATATTTAATACTTTTGGCACTTATAACATTTTTATTGAGCGAGATGCGCTATCTTCCGTCGCATGTTGTGCGTAGTTCTACGTATTTTGTGTCACTGTCATGTCCAAGGGGCCACGCGGGTGAAATTACAAATTTTGTTTGCTTTATACCCACTCTTAACAGCCGGGATTACTAGCCACTAGACCAAACATGTCGTCAAACACCCTTTAAGTACATACTTGTAAATGTAATAGTTTAGTAGATACCTAGATACATATTTCTACACTTGACTGTACCGTGACAAGTTAAGCTAGGTAACTATTTCAAGTTGAAGTTGACAAAGTGTTAAAAGTTGTATCGAGTTTAGTGACAGACCGCATAGTTAGTGGATTCGCAACTCAACTTAGTTCACTGAAAACTTAGACTTGTATGTCTGTTCGTCATTTTATTTCCAGCGTTCAAGATAATCGATCCGTTAGTATTGGAATAACATTTTCATATAAATTCTGTTTTGTGTAATGGAACCATCCTCATCTTGTCGAAATCCCTCTTTTTCGGACCAAGTGTGAATAATAATCATAATAATAATTTAGGTAATGGGGTTTCACAGATATTTAACTGAAAATATTAAAATATTTCCCAAATGCATTATGAATACTTATTATGAAATATGATATTATAAAATTTTATAAAACTGAAATATACTTACAAAATTTCTAATTTTCCAAAGTGTAAGTTGAAAAAGAAATAATGGCCTATTTTCAATGTATTCCTTTGTCAATTAGGTATGTAGGTCGATAGATAGGTATAATAATATCTAGGTCTTACTTATCAAAATTTGCCTCGAATTTGGATTTAACTGAGAAAGAGCCGCAAGTGAGTCAATAGAATGTGTAATTGTCAGCGTGACCGGAGCTTTTAGTAATGAGAAAGAGCTGAACGAAGTCGGTATAATGGTTATGAATAAATATTTCGTCAAATAAAGTGTATTTGTGACGTCACCAACGCACGAGAGAAGGCCGTAATTCAAGGCACGTCCGAGAATACATGCGAATATGAGCATTAGACGTAAACACACCGGAATATTAACCTCATATAGAGCTTTTGCAGGCGGATTTACTTCACTTTTAACACGGAAATATAATTGTACTGCTAGCGCCATCTATGTTGCTCGTTGTTGAACTAATTGAGAGTTGTGTTTCAGTATTAGTAATACAGATGGCGCTGATTTGATCGATCTATACATTATTATTAGTATGGATCTTTTAAGATAATTATTATGTGTTTGGCTATTTCGAAAAAAATAAAATAATAGAACTAAATGGAACATTATATTGTATTAAAAGGGTAATTCCATGTGTGCCTAAAATAGGTAAATTTTTAAATTTAAACACACGAAAATTCAAATGAATAGACATCTTCTAGGTGAGCTCGCTCCATTATAAGCCTCATCATTGCTACACAGCTAGATGTTGGCCAAGAGCAAACCCATCTCTAATAAAAAAAAATCAATTATGAATGCCCTAAATATTGCCTGTACTGGCTCTTGACAAACAGACACGCAGTCCAGATTTCTATGATTTCATTTAGTGATAGGCCTACACAGTTAGATGATATTAACGTCTGGATCGTGCCCGTACTTACGTTAAATTGCAAGATCACTCATATAAATGCGAGCAAGGTAAATATTAATGCCTACATTTGTTATTATACAAGTCTGTTTGACTCATTTAGTAAGGTATACTTTGGTTTATATGCATAATGTCGGTCTGAGTAGTGCTAAGAATAAGATTGGGTCTTACAGAAATGCTAAGTCTTTAAAAAGTACCTACATTTTTGTGTTAAACTAGCTGTTTAACACAAAAATGGTGCAGTAGCTTTTGAGTTTATCGCGAGCAGACAGACACAGACGCGACGAAAGACTTTGTTTTATAATATTGTAAGGATAAGGATTTCGACACACAGGCTGACGGACCAATTGATGGTATGTGGCTACCGTCGCCTTTTACATAAGCAACGTCACTTAGTAAAGATGGCTTTCAACTCAAATTCAAATATAGATTAAGATAAATAAATAAAATTAAACCATAAAACATAAAATATAACATACCATTAGTAAATAAAGTTTACAATATTATTATGCATACGTCGAAAAATTTTAACGTGCACTTAAATAAAGACGGAGAGAGAGGAGACGATTGCTAGAGAGAGAGAGAGAGAGAGATGGCGAGAGATGAACGACAATGAAAAGCAGTTTACGGCAGTTTTACTGCTTTTGACGCACTACGCCAATTGGAAATTCCTCGGACGTTCCCGACATTATGGCTTTAGACCATCAATCTACTACAACTATGGATTTTGCGTCACAATTGCCAAAGTGGCACATAAAAAGTACGCCTGAACCGAAATCATGGTAGAATCTTGCCTTCGCGCGTCAATGGTAAAAAGTAATAACGACAAAGTTCTATTATTGATTTTAATTTTAAACTCTAATGTGTTTACGTAAAGTCACATTTTCTTTAAATGACAGATGTTTGGTTGGTTTTAAATGACAGATGATAAAAATTATGTCATAGAATAATAACTAAAGCATAGAAGTAAGGAAAAAATAGCAACAAAGTTACATTAGTTCATATTCTATTCACTTATAGCATTGAAAAGGTGTTAGAAAGAGATGCATATGCATACATTCGTAATTTAGACCGGCTGTCGCTAGGTCAAATGGATAATTGAGGTCTTTTTTTGATGTTTTTTGCATATGCATCTCTAACACCTTTTCAATGCTATAAATGAATAGAGTATGAACTAATGTAACTTTGTTGCTATTTCCACAAAACCGTTCCACTTGCGGACCACGAGGCGCGGGCGGGGGTTTCATCCCTTCGTGGTTGATGTTTCTTTCCTTTCTTGTCCGAACAAGGAAGTGGAACTCATTGCCTGCCTCTGTGTTTCCTCAAAATTACAATCTCGGGGTCTTCAAATCTAGGGTAAATGGGCACTTACTAGGTAAGAGTGGTGCACCTTCGGCCGCATCCGCACCTTACATCAGGTGAGATCGCGGCCAAGCGCTGCCTTGATTTTATATAAAAAAATAAAAAAAAAACTTCTATGCTTTAGTAATTATTCTATGAATTATGTTCAACTCATATGTCATTTTCAAATGTTCCATAAAGTTTGTAGTGTTTTGTATGGCGTGAGAAATCCATAGTTGTAGTAGATTGATGTTTTAGACAGTAAAACAGAGATGATGGAAATACCTATGGCGAACAATCAAACGCTCTAACATCCCATAAAACATTAATATTTATTCCCCTTAGATATCATATTCATTCATGGTGGCCACACTGCGTTATGCACTCGTAAACTGAGCAGCCAGACAGTAACCATTCTTTACAGGAGACAATATGTGTTCGTAATTGTTTTATTGTTAGTTAAGATTAAGGATTGCAATACTTCCTTACCTATTTATTCGATTTCTTAACAAAATTTATCTACATAGGTACGTTAGTAAAATCCTTCTCTTTAATCCTTAATCTTACTAAGGTCGGCAGAACCTGTGGCGCTGCTTGTCTTTTGACCTTCATTTTTTTTATGTCAAGACCGACAGACAGGCTGACCGTCCTCTTGATGGTAGATGGCTACCATCGCCTATAACACGCCACAGGTGCTGCAATTGGGCTGTCAACAATAGTAGAATAGCAGAACTATGCCACCGAAACACAACAGCACATGTGCTGTTCTTTAGGTGCTGCAAGCGGCCTACCACAGTAGAATAGTAGAACTATACCACCGAAACACAACAGCACATGTGCTGTTATTTAGGTGTTGTAAGTGCGCTGAATAGGAGAACTATGCCATCGAAACACAACAGCACATGTGCTGTTATTAAGGTGCTGCAAGTGCGCTGCTGACTATAGTAGAATAGTAGAACTATGCCACCGAAACACAACAGCACGTGTGCTGTTATTTAGACGCTGCAAGTGCGCTGCAGACCATAGTAGAACTATGCCACCGAAACACAACAGCACATGTGCTGTTATTTCACGGTAAAGGGGTGATTGTTTGATGTGATTAAAAGTAAAAAAAAAGTGTGCCGGGAGTATCTACTGTAATCTTAAACTTAATTTTTAAAAGTATTCCAATAAATCGATGCTGGATATTAAAGTGAATGAAAAATGTCTCAAACTCGAGTTTACCTCCAAGTTTATGATATTCATAAATAAGGTGTATTTTGAAGTCGGTCGATGTTCAGTGGAACTCCTCTTGGTTGGAGATAATTGGAAAACTTTATTCTTTTCATACATGGTCGCAATAAAACGCGAAGCGAATCCTCAGATTATTAAAACAGAAGCGAATGTCTCTCCTTACATTGATATATTCATTTTCTTTTATTTACTCTGTGGAAAGGATTTTCCAGTACCATTAATTTCTTAATAATTTTTGCACTATTATGTGTTCTGTGGAATGGCAAACGGAGTAATATCTGTCTGCCCATTTGGTTCTCGATGAATTCATTTTTTATTATATATATTTTATAGAATTTCATTATGCACTAGTTTCTCCTCTGGCTTTGCCCGCATGAAAGGTTGTAAAATAGGCTAAGCTTACTCTTAATGTTTATCTTCTATACTTACTAATATATATAAAGCTGAAGAGTATGTTTGTTTGTTCGTTTGGTTGGTTGTAAGCGATAATCTCAGGAACTAAGTACTGGTTCGAATTGAAAAATTCTTTTTGTTTTTAGTCCATTTATCGAGGAAGGGTATAGGCAATGACTTCTATATTACTTCGCGCCGGTGTCAAAATCGGAAATTGGCACCAATGACGGGTGTTCATTCTGTGCGTAGAAAGATACGAAAATGCCTACTTACCAGTGATATGTCCAACCAACCAATGAGAACACTTTACAATAATAATACTATACAATAAAGAAATTTTGCATCTCCGCAGCAGTGGACGTGCCACTGCTCGGTAATATAATTATTATTATGTAAGTACCTACAACGTTACGTATTTATTAGAAACTAGCTGTTGCACGCGACTTCGTCCGCGTAACCTTATAAATTACATAGCCTATGTTACTCGCTGATAATGTGGCATTCTATGTGTGAAAGAATTTTCAAAATTGGTTCAGTACTTTTTGAGTTTACCTATTACATACAAAATCTTTTCTCTTTATAACATTATAGTATATCTAAAAATATAATTTATTTTTGTTAAAATTTTATAACTACTTCCGTCGAAATTAACCTGACATTTTAAATTTCCATTTAAAATAATAGTTGACCGTGCCCAAGTGAAATTAAGTGACCAATAAGCAGCCAAGTGTCAGATCACTTGCGCATCATTGGATGTCGCACACCGGAGGGGTGTGTCCTGCGCGCGCGCATCGTGACTGACAAAACCAGCTTGTAGTATACTATTTTAATTTTCTGTGACGAAACCTACTAAAATGTATCTTAATTGTAGAATTTCCTGAACCAATAACTGAGAATTCTAGGTACTTCTTATGAAACACTACAGCTGGTGCCCGCGAATTCGTCCGCGTTCTCTATAGCCCATAGCCTTCCTCGATAAATGAAAAGAACAAAAAGAATTTTTCAAATCGAACCAGTAGTTCCTGAGATTAGCGCGTACAACCGAACAAACAAACAAACTCATCAGCTTTATATATTGGTATAGATTATTCAAATATCACCTAATGTTCAATAATTTTCGATATAGGTATTAAAAATAATATCGAACTTTTTGATACGGGAGAAACTTAATGACAATTAGAATTTAATTTTTAAAAAGTATAATTTCCAATGTAAAATTGTATTTTTTTCTTTTTTCGTATCATACCTTTCTTTTTTTTTCCTTTTTCTTTTTTTTCTTTCTTTTTTTTTTTAAATTAGGTACTAGCACTTTTTTTTTGTACATATAAACTTTAAGATGCCTAACCTTGTAATAGGCTATATAAAAATTTTAATCTATTATATGTAATTGTTAAATATTAAATGCTGTAAGGTTAGCTATTAAATAAATAAATAAATGAAAATAAAAATACAAAAAAAAATTATAACGTTTTTTATTCTCCCCTGTAAGGTTTGCCTCAGAGGAGTTATTTATTTTGCGAATTAAGGTATCGATATAAAATTAATATTATTAAAAAAGTGCTTCTAAATACAATACCCGATGTTTTAGGTAGACATTATTATATTTTCTATCATGAAACCTTCAAAATGTATGTAAATAGTAGAATATAATCTAAATTCCCGAGTAAGTTTCAAATAAGAATTCAAATAAGTATTTTCACCTAATTTTAATTTATTTCAGACAAAGATGAGGTGTCATCAGGAGTTATATTTTTTATATTTCTCAACGCGTATGAAGTCGTCGACACAAACTAGTATATTAAGTGAGTAAGAAGCAGGACATTTATCTCACCATTTCCATAGAAACAAATGGAAATTGTATCTAGGTACTTATGAGGTTTTTTTTTCTTATTTTATTATTATCGCTTGACTATAGGTGTCGTAATATCGAGTTTGGTAAGCTGCTTAAGATTTTTCCTATTGTATAACTTTGTTGAACACCAAAGAATTATTTCGGCCTTCCTAAGTAATTCAACCTACTTGGAAAGTATTTTTTTGTCCTGTGTTTTTATTGACAGGTATATTATATCATGTTCATTTTATTTCTATTGTAAACAAAATTAATTTTTTACAAAAAATACGAGGTTTTTGATAGCTTTTGATCGCCACAACGTCTGAGCTCCTTTTTCATAAATGTCTAAAACATTTATTATAATTAAACTAGCTGCTGCCCGCGACTTCGCCCGCGTAACTTTGTAAATTATATCCTTAAACCTTCCTAGAGAACCACTCTATCCATTGGTGAAACCAGCATGAAATTCGGTGCAGTAGTTTTTGAGTTTATCGCAAACAGACACAGACAGACACGGCGTAGGTTTTATAATATGTAGTGATATGTTCCACCGCAGAAATAAAATAACCAGTGCATTTAAATATGTTCCGAATATTCCGAATCTGTTTGATTTAATTATTTATTTAATAATTAAATAAGCACTATGATGTTAAAAGAGTGGACTAATAATAATTTTTAAACAAATGTGCTTAATGAAATGAAATGAGTCGTAAAATTATTGTTTGACTTCTGACTTTTTTCATCTTCGTAACACGCTTCGATTTGTTTTTATAATGAGATAGACATTATTTGTTTTCTTTGGGAAGACACAAAGGAACTATTTTTTTTGTTAAAGAATTTACATACTTCAGCGATTTCTATGGGCATGACTGCATTTAGTTGAAAAACAAAAACAATTACAATAATATAGGAGTATATTTATTAAAAACAAATATTCGTTAATATTTCGCTGCTTAAAAACTAAAGGGCCAAAAAACAAAAAAAAAATCCAAAAATGTTTTTATTGCAAAAATACAATCACAATCCTTCATATTGTATGTTGCAAAAAGACTTATGGTTTTTTATTCAATATTCAATATATTTTGATATTTTTTTAATATTCAAAAGTAACTTATATGCTTATAATATCTTCTCTAGTAGGTATTCAGTTTATTATAAAAGTACTAAAAACATTTAATGCTACTTAAAAATACGCTTCTAACGATGTATAATATGCATATATTTGATATATATCTAATAAGAAAAAATAGACAAAAAATAATTTAATATTTTTCGATTAGCTCTCCTGTAAAAAGTGTAATTTTGATTTTTAGCCCTTTGGTTTTTAAGCAGCGATTTGAGGATTTAAAGGATCTTTTAGTTTCTATTTAATGACTACTTTCCAAATCCAGACCAGAGCCAAACTTTTCAAAAGTCTATTCTTAAAGTTGACCCCGCCGGGAATCGAACCCGGAGCCACTGAGACGTTAGACAATTAACCTTACCGTTCGTCCAACGGGCTCGTCATTGTTTTATAGAGGCATGACTATAAAATAAAATAAATTATTAAAAATAAAATAAGCCTTTATTCTATGAAAAAGTTTTTTAATTTATTTTATTTTTCTTCCATATACTTACTGATTTGACGACACGTTTGGTCTAGTGGCAAGTAACCCTAGCTGTTAACCAAACGGTCGCGGGTTCGAATCCCGCTAGGAGCAAATGTTTATGTGTTAACATTTACCTTTGTACCTGATTCATGGATGTTTAACGTATTTATAATATGTATGTATTAACAAAAAAAAAGTAATGTTTGTACTACATCAACTGTCTCAGTCTGGTATCCATAATACAAACATTAGTTCCTTAATGTGGAACTAGATGGTGCTGTATGGAATATGTGAGATATTTATAGATATTTATTTATTTATTAGCTGGCGCCCGCGACTTCGCGTTGAAAAAGAAAAAAGTAGCCTATCCTGTGTTCCGTACATCTAAATGTTTATTTACCAAGTTTCAAGAAAAATCAGATAATTCGTTTAAGAGTTATGGAAGAACATATATACATACATACATACAATACCTACATTTACAGATTTATTATTAGTATTGATGATGATGATTTATATAGAAATGGGTTCTTAGGCATCCCTTACTCGCTTACCGAAACACAAAAGCACACGTGCTATTATTTCACGATGGGCATGGTTACTGTGGTGATAATGCTAACTGAAGCTAATTCCGTGATTCGGCTATAAAATGTCGGCTGCGTCACACGTAGTGCGCCCGCCTGAGCTACGCATCCGGTCGGACGGTGTGCGCTGGCCTTTATTTTTAGCCGGTGACGTCACCGGTCGGCTTTTAGCCTCTGATTCACAGATAACCGCAGAATTTACATCGTTAATAATCAATACTAATAATAAATCTGTATGTATTGTATGTATGTATCTTCCTCCATAACTCTTAAACGAAGTAACTGATTTTCATGAAACTTGGTATATAAACATTTAGACGTACAGGACACAGGATAGGCTACTTTTTTCTTTTTCAACGCGGACGATGTCGCAGGCACCAGCTTAGTATTGTTAATGTAATAGTATTGGTTGATTGACTGACAAAAATAAGATTAAATCTTTATTGTCTGTATAAAGTCTGTACTAATCTATAGATAGATTTTTTTATATAGGAAAGATTTTTTTGTTTGTTGGTTTGCATTGAATAGGCTCCGAAAGTACTGGATCGATTCGAAAAATTCTTTCATTTTCGGGAAGCTATAATTATCAGCGAGTAACAAACGTATTTTATAAAGTTACGCGAAATAAAATATTTGTATTTTTGTTAATAATGAATAAACTCAAAAACTATAATATGCACTTAGTATACAGATTTTCACCTTCTTTCACCTATAGAAAACTACTTTATCAACGAGTAACATCCTTACATATTATAAAACAAAGTCCTTCGCCGTGTCTGTCTGTCTGTCTGTCGCGATAAACTCAAAAACTACTGCACTGATTTTCATGTTGTTTTCACCAATGTATAGAGTGGTTCTCGAAGAAGGTTTTAATATATCATTTACAAAGTGTATATATATATAATATATATGTCGTAACCACATCATAAAATTGATCACTTCATGAAATGGTTAATAAGGTAATTAATAGGGTATCAAAGTGTTGCCTTTCCTGTAGACCACGGTAGATAATAGTAGTAATAATACTCCACATAGTTGGAACACTTATTTATTTGTTCTTGCTTATATATACATATCTATTTGTTACAAAAATACCGACTAGGTAAATCAATCGTCTTCACGCTATCACGACCTAGCGCAGAATGGCGGTCGCTCCCGCTCGTTGGTATTGCCATTACCCATTCTTTTTCGAACAAGTATTCTTTTTCAATTCTTCGCTCATTTAATTTTCTAACAGACGGCCATTCTGTTCTAGGAATGTCCTCATTCCGGAGCCAAGCTCGGTCATCCGGATTGAGTGAGTAGGTCCTCATACTTAGTTCGGAGTAAGAGGAAAAATATATGAGTTCGAGATACAATATTGAGTAAGAGTTTGAGTAAAATGTTAAACAATGAATAATAATAGCTATGTACATAATTTTCAAATATACGTCAGTTAGAAATACATCACATAATAAGAAGGAATAATAATAGCTATGTAGGTACATAATTTTCAGATATATATATCTGTTGGAAATACTGTGTAACATAATAAAAATGAATAGTAACAGATATGTATATAATTTTCAGATCTACATCAGTTTGAAATACATCACTATGTAACAATAACAATGAATAATAACAGATATGTACATAATTCTTAGATCTACATCCGTTTGAAATACATAGTGAATAATGCTGAATATATTTTTGTATAAATAAATTATTATTATTGGGTTTGCAATGCACATAAACTTTATATTCTATATATTTATTAATAGCAATATGATATAGATTCAAGCTAAGTTATAATTTCCAGATGTTACACAAAATACCAAACAAAACATTCTGATATTCTGAATGCAGAGCTTATCTTAATTAGTCATTAAATATAAAATAATCTGTAAGTACTACAGTACCTTGCAAGCTACTTGCTTAACAATCACATTGGGTCGCTTGTTAAGACATATTGTAATTGTAAATTTATATATATTAATAAAAATTTAGGGAAATATCAATACCACCAAGTACTAAAATGTTTAAGTAATAAAATAAATTTAGAGGTAGACTATGATGACTATTGTGACACATATTGAATGTAAAAAAAGAATCTGAAGATACTTATTAAGACTACTTACAATGAATATTGTCTAAAATCATACACAATTACAAAAGCCGCCCTCAAATTAATTAATTAATTAGAGATCTATTTATTGGAAAATTCTGGTTTTTATTTCAGACTAGTGTCTAGTTATTAGTCATATTATATCAAACTATATTTAATTAATTACATACAACGAGGTAATGCGACTGCATGCTGACTAGCATGCCTAGGACCCTGCCAAAAGGACCGATGTGTAAATAAATATAACTATTAGGATTAAGTTATTTTAAATGAGCTTTTGCAGTTTAAAACATACAGAGTACTGCAATATGTACTTAAATCGTACTTAGGTACTTTACAAAATCATTAATCACATTATATCAAATTCAATCAAATTATTTACCTTAATTACATAAATGCCTCTCGGCATAATTATTTATGATTTTAGGTGCTAAACGTCTTTATTCTATAGAAGAAAAGCTTTTCTGGTTAGGTACATTATAACTACTTAAAAATTGGATTGTTATGCATATTTCTAGATTTAACTCGCTTACATTCTACTATTTGACACATTTGACACTCCACTATTACAAACAATAAAACTAACATTTGGCATTAAATCACTGTAGTTCAAGGGAACGTCGTGGAACTAATATGTAGAGCTACCGTTTGTCACTCACAGGGTACGCTCAACTCTCTTCTCAATTCGAGTATGGCTACCGTTTGCCTCCTGAGAGACCCGGCCTGCCCATTACCCAACTATAGCCGCTTAGCCACCATCTTTACTGCTCGCTATCGTTGCCCATCCGAGGCTCTTCATAATTCTATTATGGCTACCGCTTGCCGCCCGAGGGACACGGCCTGCCCATGCTACCGTTTGCCACTCGATGGACACGGCCTGCTCATGCTACCGTTTGCCACCAGACACGGACACGGCCTGCCGGGATAAAATTGCATCGTTTTCATTATCGATAGTCATAGCAGCTGATGCCCGTCCCGATCAACACCAGACTGCTCTCACTTCGCATCTAAGCTCTGTATCTGTAAATATAGGTATAGGAAAATAGATTTTGGAATTTAGGATTGATAGTTCAACTTCGCCTTTGACCTTTGACCCAAATGTTCCTGACTCATTACTAGTACTGGTCTCGTTATCACTGGTTATCAATGATGATGACTGACATGTCACCCACGCCTTGCATTTATCTGCTGAAATATATTTTTGTATTGCCTATCTACAGGAACGCCCTTCAATATTCTGTCTTTGTCTAAAATTATAGTTATTTTTTTTTTAGGGACCCCAAAGTTTAGCTGCCAGCTTCTTGCTTTTCTCTTTTTTTAGAATAGAATATCATTAGAGAACATTTACTTTGCATGCACCTGACATACACGAATACATTCAAAATAACAAAACAAAAATTAAATATATAAAAATCTCTCCCATTTAAGTGAGAATACACAACCAAAATCCCATTGAATATGTGCCATTGCTCAGCATAGGCTAAAGCAAACCATAGCGCCGATCCCACGCCAGTCCCACTTGACAGATTCTCGCCGTCAGAACACGCGTCGCCACTGCAGTACTGTGACTCGTAGGAATTTAAAGTCATAGCTCTGTTTAGCCTGCAACTAGTCATATTTAAAAATAACAGTACACTACCCTCGATCAGGTTGTCTTTGGTTATTGCTCATATCACAAAGTTAATCACTTGGCTCAAGACCTCATTCTCCTTTTGTTTCAATTAGTAACACAGTATATTCAATTTTGGAAGCAGATTTAGATATGAGAACAAAAGAAATATAATTCTGACACTTAAGGTGATACAACTCAGCCTTCCTCCATACAAACGTAGAATGATCATTACTCCGCTGTTTTATGTTTAATTTACAAAAGTAAGCATGGTACCGATTTATCTTGTCGTTAACTAGGTTCGTTTACATACAAATTTAAAAAAACATTAATTTAAAAGATATGATCCTTGAAAAATCCATATTTTACCACAAGTCTTGATGCAACTTTGTGGGTAAATAGGTCACTGTAGTGTACAAAAACTCCAAAGTACTTTGAATATAAACATCGATCAAGAACTAGATAATTCAAGAGTTCAAATAACTTTACACGAAATAGATATATGCAGTAGCTCTGTCAAAAAGAGCATATGCCCTAGGGTCTGCTTATAACTCCTTTTTGGTACGAATCATTGCGTATCCCATTCGTGCTGTGTGAGACGGAACGAATTCTAGCCACGCGCACCGATGTTTTCGAGCCGCCGACCAGTTTGCACTTAAAAGTCAAGTATTGGAAGCTACCACAGCGTGCTGTTGTTTGGCAAAAATTTACCGAGGACATTCAAGGGAACATTCAATGTATCTGTCGGATGTCTGCTACAAAGAGAGGATCACGCCAATTCAATTTTTGAAACAAATACTCAGGTCTGTTAGTATCAGCCACTTCGAAGATTAGCGTTGCATAGTAAAGTTATTGCCTGACATTCATATGCCAAATGATATATTTATTTAAGAAAGGTGTTATGTGCGATCTAAGAGGCACCTTCACGCAGAAACGCAAATAGGAATTTTGCACTCGTTGAATTAATTTGTATAATTTCTTAAATAACAAGTTACCATATTCAACCAAACAATAATTCAACTTGGATGAAATAATCGTTTCACAAGGTTTAAGTTTAAACACAAATCAACACAGATAAGATATCTATAATTTTATACAAGACTTTCAAAAGGCAAAAGCAGTTTTGAACTAGTTCAAGCACTTGTTTCTCAAAAAGGTAAATTACCGACCATCATAACTCCGGGGTTGCGCGCTAATCTAATTTTTTTTTTTTTTGCCTAGGCAATTCAGTGACCGCCTGTATTTTGTTTGTTCCAGGCCTCAAAGGCGGATATGAAGATCTGATATCCAAGATAGTCTATTTAAAATTTTAAAACAAAGGAAGCACTTCCTCAGTATTTCCTCTAGCTATTAGTGATATCCGTATCCGTATCCATTTCTTTTTTGGTGGATCTTGTATGGATCTTTTATCTTATTAATTTTCAATTCATAGATGAAATTCTAATTAATTATTAGGTGATTAGGTAGCAATAAAAATTATTAAATTCCATTGAGATGTTATTATTATTTTAAATTCTTAAAATGAAATATTTGGCACCTTTATATTGCAAACATTTATCGTAGTGAGTTACCATACCAATAGTACATATTAAGGGTACTAAATAAACTATCTTTATAATCACAAATCTTTGTGACAAGCTTATTAAAATAATGAAATCTATATACATAAAAGAAAGTCGTATTAGTTACACCACAGGTATAACTCGAAAACGGCTAGACCGATTTTTATAATCTTTATTTGAGTAGCAGAATAACCATTAAAATATCGAAAAATTAACGTAAATAAATAAAACAATAACCAGATAATCACTTTAGAAATAAATTGTACTTTCGAATCGACAGAAACTGCCAAATCGATTGGTCTCATGTTGTTGTGATGTGCGGGTGTTATTAATAAATATTATCCAACAATGATTTTATAATGAGAAAACCAAAACTTAAATCTTCGTAACATTCCAAATTCTAATTAAATGTAGAATTAATGCACAATGCAAATCGAAACATCTCCTGCCTGTCAGGCAAAACTTCAAGTGGCGGGCGTCAACCATCGCTTCAAGATCACGCGCACCTACACCGATTGAGTATGAAAGTTAAAATCCGTATCCGGATCCGTATCCGCGGATATACATTTTTAACGATACGGCTCATCACTATTAGCTTCTTAACGCCATCGTTATTTTTCTTTGGCACGAGTAAGTACAATAGGGCTGGCGTACGTGGAATAAGAGTTTCTATTATTATCCAGTCACTCGTCTACCATTTTCCTGACTACATTCCGTTCGCTGTAGGGAAGACGATACGGTTCGAAGAAACTGTTGGCGGTATATTCTGTTGTTGTCCTTATTTAACTTAAATTATTAATTCATCAAATAACTAATTAATCAATTAATTGTTTAACTTTAGGGCCAATATTTAGCCCAATATTTAGTATGAGCCAGGGTGATTCGTTCCTGTTTTTTTTCTTGCTTACAAACAAAATTAACGGCAACCCGGAAAGATATACAATAATAATTTGTATACACTGTAGCGTCGCGAATTTAACATTAACCTTCATACAAGCGTTTCCAGGTATAACCAATGTCTTCTTCTTTTTCGGCTTCACTCTTGACAGAGTGGTCGTGGCCATCACTTCAGGTGTTGGTGGCAAGCCTCACAATACGCCGCCATTCCTCTCTGATGGCCGCCTTCCTCGTGCATCCCTGCAGTGAGCCATTCAACGCAGCTTTTATTTGATCCGTCCATCTCATAGGCGATCTTACCCGCGGCCTGGTACCCTCAACCCTTCCCTGGACCACAAGTCGCTCAATAGCCACCTCCCCTCGGCGGCAGACATGGCCAAAGAACGTGAGGATACGGGACTGTACCAAAGATGACAAGCGCTGCTTGATGCCGAGTTCTCGAAGTATAGACTCGTTGGTACGGAATTCAGTCCACGATACTCCGAGCATTCTCCTCCAGCACCACAACCAATGTACCGGTGATATTATCCGAAGTGTACGTTTTATATAATTTGAGCCTTCTAAAACGACATCTTCAAACTTACTTACGCTCAAGTCCCGACTCGTCGTAGTATAAAACTAACTCCGAATGAGTCTTACATACGGTAACCGATGTTAATTCCGTGAAGGATTGACCCACTTCGTGAGTCTCATCCGTCGTGAGAAGCTCGTCCCTCACCGCCGAAGCTTCAATGTCAGCCTGAACAGCCTCAACACCCAAAGTTACCAAAACCCGACCCGACTAGACGTCGACTGAAGAAGTAGGACTTTTGAGGGTTACTTATCAACCCCTTATCAAGACTTAGATTTGGAATTTTTTTTTTCTTTAACTACCCTCTCTTTGATCAGAGTACACTGACTACCAAAATCTATGTATCTGGACTTCTCTAACTCCGTTAAGCTTAATAGTTTTCATGGAAATACGTCGCAGATACAGTAGCTGTGACGGACGCTTAAAACTAGACCCTTGTCGACTATTATTTATCAAAAATGCTGTTAATATTGCACATGTACCTTAATATTAATAATAGTACCTTTAATATTTAATATTGACAGTCTTTCTTTGTCGTGGTAGAATTTTTTACTTATACCTACAGCTAGTGAATACTAAATATAAAATAATTTGACATTTGAAAAACTATGTATCTTTTCCATAGGAAGTACTTTTAAATAGTTCTGTCATGATCATCACATTTGAAATTACGAGTGTAGGAGTATAATAGCTAGTATACGTGTACTGTATCAAGCGGGGACATGTGATTCCACAAAATAGCACAATTATTATTTTTTTTTTTACCCTATCACTTTAATTATCAGTGGAAGTCAAGTGTAAGTAATAACTAGGTAATACGTACCCACCTATTTAAGACATCCAAATAAGTAAGGTATTTTACCAAACGAAACGGATATTAGTATTTTAAGTAAACTTTTTATGAATTCCAATAAGTAAACTTAAGTCTATTAATTTGTAAATGTCTTTTATTTTTATGTAAATGAAGTGCATAAGTAGATTAACTCGTACTGAACAGTCAACAAAAGCATATTTTTTTTGTTTATACGAGTATAACGCTTCACCCATAATTACAGATAAAAGAAACATGCAAATGTTCCATGCGAAACTCATAGGTAAAATATACGTACCTAACTGAATTCAGGCTATAACGTATCTCGTATAGATATTCATACCAGTCAATTTATAATATTAATAAAAACAATACAATGTTATTAAAAATTAAATTAAATAAAAGTATATTATTACATCATCATACTAAAATAATAATACGATATTGTTAAGAAGTATACTCACTTAGGTACAATAGTATTTAAAAAAGAAAGTTTCATGCTTTCAGAGACGAATTGTGGAATGTACAAAAACTACTGTTCGTTCTGTAATGTATAATCTGAAAGCGATACGTCTTACCGTATTTGTAAGACATTTTGAATGTAAAAACAAGCTCTTATTGCAATTCTTGAAATACGATATTAACTTCATTGGAGTCTCAGTCGTACATACGTACGACATTTATTGTTATTATGCACGTAGGTAGATAGAATTTCGTTAACAAAAAAAATTCAAGTACATACCTCAAGGGCCGCTGAGTACTTATCCCACTTCTGATTTGTTGCCTTTCCTGTAGACCACGGTAGATAATAGTAGTAATAATACTCCACATAGTTGGAACACTTATTTATTTGTTCTTGCTTATATATACATATCTATTTGTTACAAAAATACCGACTAGGTAAATCAATCGTCTTCACGCTATCACGACCTAGCGCAGAATGGCGGTCGCTCCCGCTCGTTGGTATTGCCATTACCCATTCTTTTTCGAACAAGTATTCTTTTTCAATTCTTCGCTCATTTAATTTTCTAACAAAAGGTTTAATAAAAACTCCAAAAAAAGAAGGAAGTTATAGAAAAAAATATAGTTGAATGCTGGTTATTCAATGAAATGGCTAGTTTTAGCCGGCCATTTCATGAAGTGATCAATTCTAAGATCTGGCCACGACATAAATATATTTCAAGCAAAAATATAGAGATATAGATTGAATCGAAAGGCGTCACAACAACAGAATAAGTAATATTGTTCGATTCGCGAATCGTGACCACGCATTCAAGGAAAGTATAAAATTGTGGTTCCACAAACAAATAGCATTCGATACAGCGCATTGATACACTTTTAAAAAATTGCTGAAACCACTCTTCAGTTGTAAGTACTAGATATATAAATAATATCTCACATTTTCAAGAATAACAATATCTATTACTAGCTGGTACCCGCGACTGCGTCCGCGTTTAAAATGTTATATAGCCAGCCTTTGATTATCGCGCCCTCTCGCGGTAAGTATCTTAATAGTTCTGCCACTGAACGATAGATGGCGTTAATCTAAATAAGGATAATATATTTTTTAGCCTTTTAGATCACACTAAATAGCCTAAAACCTTCCTCGATAAATGGACTATCTAACACAAAAAGAATTTTTCAATTCGAACCAGTAGTTCCTGAGATTAGCGCGTACAACCAAACAAACTCTTCAGCTTTATATATTGGTATAGATATATAAGCCCGCGATATGAAAATTTATGGGAGTAAAATCAGAATTGTCACACGAATTCGTTATGTTATGCGTATAGTTACTTACGTTCTATTTTTTTGAATATTTTAGAATATCTAAACAATTTGACACACACAATTTTTTCACTTCTAAAACTCCAAGTCATAATTTAATATAGAATACTCGTATCTCAGAACAATTTGACACACAATTTTTTTCACTTCTAAAAACTTTTTAAAAGGTTGGAAATTCTAAACAATTTTCTAAACAAAAACATCAACTAAATTTAAACGTTAATTTAGTTAAACAACGAGATATGAGTTGGTAGCAGATTAAACTGTTCATTGCATTTCATAGAATATTCATGGTCCCGCGGGATCTCACACTAAATTAAACACAAGGAACTCGACCGTTTTGTTGCTATGTGGAACAGCAATAATAAATGTTCAATCATTAAATTGTTATAGTACTACACACCACAGAATAATTAATAGTACAAGTACTAGGTACTGTTCGCACGAGTGCTAATTGCCTGTCATGGCATATTTGTCTACTTAGATGACCAGGTTTTGCAAGTGTCTGGGTCATCATTGAGTTAAAAAATTTAGTCACAACCGGGATTCGACTTAACTATTTATTTATTCCGTTAAAAACAATTTTTTATATACTTACCCACAGGCATTTTGATATATTGTAATGTCATAATTATTACTGTAATGTCATGGCGTGAAATAAAATGTCAGACAACCCTATAAAATAAAGGTTTAACAGACATTGTTATCATCTTGTATAGAAATTAGTGTTAGATAATAAATACATAATAAATTTAATTTATTTATGAGAAATATTAAATAAGTAATTATGGTAGTTAATTTAATATTTCGTATTATTATCATTACTAAATAAGTTATTAGTCACTATAAAAGAATATTAACGATTGTTTTGAGAACATATATTATTAAAAAAAAATGGGATGTGGCTGTACATCCCATTTTTTTAATAATAAAATTTGAAATAAACCCCTTCGTTTGTTTTTCAAATAAGTAACATTCTAAAATTTTACACCAGTGTTTAAAATTCAAACCTCTAAAAATATTTTCCAAATTAATATTAATCAAATATAAGTAATATTAATATTAAATTAATATTAATCAAAAAACTCTTTGGTCCTTTAGTTGGTCTAAATATTTTTTTGATAAATATCTATATTATGCTACAGAATCAAACTGTATATCTATCTCCAAGCTAGAGTTAGTTATCAGATTTAGTTCTGAATTGCCTCCCACTATGGAAGCCTAAAAGACGTAGGTAATCATGTCAAGAATTTAGACACTAGGACAAACATCTTACACAACATTATCCTTACGTATTATAAAACAAAGTCCTCCGCGTCTGTCTGTCTGTTCGCGATAAACTCAAAAACTACTGCATCGATTTTCATGCTGTTTTCACCAGTGTTTCTCGAGGAAGGTTTTAGTATATATTTAGAAAGTTACGCGGGTGAAGTCGCGGGTAGCAGCTAGTTGTTTGTATAAAACACCTGCTCTTAATAGAGATGAAAGAGAGAAAGCTATCCGTCCTGCTCGCACACACACACACCTGACACGCATGACGTCACAACAGGTGCCATGGATAACCGTTACCAACTGACCTCAGTCACAGAGTAAGAATTCTTAATAGGATAGTTCAAGATACTGCTTATTTTACGTTACGTTTTGTTGGGGTTATTTTGGCGTATGTAACTATGTGTGTACGTATGTAAGTATAACAGATGGATGTCGCGTGCGGTGAACTGGAACATTTTTTTGTTCTAAGTTCCTTCGCGTTGTTGTTACCCTTGGATAAGATTATTTTATTTATAAAACTAGCGATCCGATTCCAGCTTCGGACAGGTGCAAATTTTATATTATTTAACCATTTAACGCTCTTTCCATTAGTGAAAACCGCATTAAAATCCGTTGTACTTATGTTACCAAGCTTAAAAATAAAAAATATTTTAAACGGCTTAACCGATTTGAATGCTGTTTTCACAACTTTAGGTATTGATTAACTGAATAGGTATAAAACATTTTTTTTATCCTGGATAAATGTTAGGTTTCCTGTAGGATTTTCAAAAACGTGTATGAAGTTACGAGTTCTAATACTAGCTATAAAATAAAAAGTGATACAATACTCAAATAAAAGTTTTTTTTTATGTATAATCCAAAATAGACATGTTTACCCTACATCCGTAGGCGACTGTACTAAGCACCGCCTCACTCTGCGGCGCATTGATTGACATATCAATTTGTGTGGCCGACAGTACATCTTCTACAATTCTATTATATCACCGTGACCATCCACAGCACTTACATATTATGTGTCTTTTTAAACGTCTTTCTTTATGTGAAGAGGAGAGTAAGGGCTAGTATAGATTTTAGTTAGGTAAGTACTAGGTTCATCTCAAACATGCAGTTTTTTCTATAAAAAGCTTAATAAAATGATTGAAAAGCTTTCTGCCATCATACCATCCTCACCTCGTGGCGACGCCACCGTCGTCATAGCGTTATTACTCATTATATTTTTTTTTTTTCAACGCGGACGAAGTCGCGGGCACCAGCTAGTTTTCATATAAATTCTGCTTTGTCTAATGGTACAATCCTAATCTTGGCGAAATTCCTCTCTTGTGGACCAAGCGCTTTTAATGCGCACTGTCAAGGTCAATAAAAAAATCTCCGTATCTTAGAAAGAGGGAGGTACTTACCAAAGATATTGAGATATCTTTCCGACTTACCGGACTCAATCTTTACCACAGATAAATTATTTATTATTTCATTTTTATGGAAAACATTTTTATGTAAATCATATAAAATATATTTTAAATTATTATTATTCAAATGGAGATGAGTGGTTAGTTGGCTCTCTGACCTCACGGCCCGAGATTCAAATAGTATGGTTTTAATAATATAAGCAAGGTAGATAGATGGTGGTTAACATTTTTTACATATACATAGATATAAAGGAATCCAAATAAATAATTTAATGCATCAACAAAATCGCCTTATCAAGTGTGTATGCAATTATTTCCTCCATCTGTGAGCGACCTTCGTTAGCGTAAACTGGAATTCGACACTAAAACGGTTTCACTAGTCGAAACTCTATAGTTTGTTTTTTAATCTCAGACAAAAATGATGCATGTCAAATGTAATCATTTGACATGCATTACATACATTTCAAGTGATTTCATGGTATAATTATATACAAAGTTGACATTTGCATGTGTCATTTTTGTCTCTGAGATAAAAAAACAGACCGTAGCAATAATGATTACTTATCAAATAAAACGTAAAATTTTACATAGTAAAATTGCTCAATACCAATGATGCTAAAACACAAAAGAAATAAAAATATGCGTAAAAAAATTACATATGTCATTGTGTGTGTTTTAAGTCTTCGCAGCTAAACTAATGTATTGGCCTAGATGAATTTTGGTACGGAAATAGATTGAATCCTAGGGAAAGGCAAAGGCTTTTTAAATTTCTTCGAAGAAACAACTATAGATCAGTTTGTTGGTAGAACTTGAAGGTTCAATTCTTGTCAGGTCTGGTGACAAATTTGATCAAGTTATAATTTTTTTTAAGCTACAGTAACCAGTCAATACATGTTATCCATATACAATACAATATATCTACTGTATTACAATAATATATTTTGACCGAATTAAAAATGGTTTTTTGTTGACATAATAATAAAAACAGCAGTTCTATTGGAGCGATTCGTCCGAAGGGACCGTTTTAGTCATTCTGACACTGGCCATTACATAATTTGCATTGACACTCGTATTTTTTACGGAAACCAATATGAGGCTTTTGTTACGTTATATTATCCCAATTACTTACATAATACTCCAGAAATATCTCTGTTATCTATTTAATTGTACAACATCTTTGGTATCTCATTTACAAGGATTTTTCGTCCAATATGCTTTCAAAACCTTCATAATCAGCCATATTTTTCTCTACTGCTGGATATAGACCTCAACCAAGGTTCGTCACCACACACGGCCTTCTGTCCTTCGAATCCAGCCGCTTCCTTAGACGCCTTTCAGGTCATCTATCCACCTAACCGCAGGCCGCACCCAATGCCGAATGCTTCCACACATTAGGTGTCCTCCTGCTTGCTGCTTGCTCAAGCCTAAATAATTTTTTTTTACGCTCCCATTTTATTGCTGCTAACTGAGTTGCATCTTTATTCAATTCAGTTAGTTAGGCATGTTGATGTTTTGTAATATATTTATGGTGTAGTGTTGTTATGTATATTGGAATGTATAATAATTATATATGTGTTGTCATGAAATGAAATGTCTAGACAAACCAATAATGATTTGCAGACATTGTTATCATATTGTGTGTAAACTTGTATTAGATAATAAATAAATAAATAAATAAATCTATGATAAGTAGGGCCCCCTGTACGTCTAAATGTTTATCGACGAAGTTTCATGAAAATCAGTTAATTCGTTTAAGTTATGGAGGAACAAACATAAAGAAATTCTAAAAATGGTCAATTTAGTTTCAGTATCATGTATAGAGCCTATAAACACGATATCTCTGAAAACAAAGTAACTTACTCCATGACCAACCCTTACAGATTTATTTATCAGTATTTATTAATGACTAGTATTGATGATTATACTAGCTGGTGCCCGCGACTTCGTTCGCGTTCTCTATAGCCTATAGCCTTCCTCGATAAATGAACTATCCAACACAAAAAGATTTTTTCAATTCGAACCAGATATACACTATATTTAAACATTCAAAATCCAGGTAACCCCTTAACACCTTAAACTGAAGATCCTAATACAAATCTAGGGCCTCTTGATAGAATTTGCTATGGACCACGCGGCATCTTAAACCTTCACTGGCCGCACCTGCCCTCAAGTACTGCGAAACGTAGTACTACCTATTTCATGAATAAATATTTTGATTTTTGATAACCTAGTGAAAACGTATTAAAAAATATAGGGCGCAGTTCTTCAGTCAACGCTTGTCTTACCAAATGCCGAGTGGTGACCCGAGAAGCACGCACACATGCACAAACCAACCCCCGCGTGTACACACGACACCCACACACTCACAGCCGGCCCTGGGAAAGTGGGAAACGCTTTTAGTATCGGGAGAGACGCCGTCGGGAACAGACGTCCGCGAATCGGCGCGTTCGGACCGATCCGAAACGAACGAAAGCATGTATTGTGAATCTTTATGTTAGTACCTATCAGTTCAGTGGTGATCTATGGTGGATTTGTGATCATGTAATGTGTTTGATTGTACATGTAGATGTAAAAAGAAATTGAAGAAAACGAATCGCAAATTTCAACAACATTGAGAGTACGTCAAAAGGTTTTTTTAGATGATTTAATTGTTTTTTATTTAAATATAAGTAGGAAGTTATAAAATAGTAAATTGAAGAAAACGAATCGCAATTTTCAACAATATTGATAGTAGGTCAAAAGGTTTTTTTTAGATGATTTAATTGTTTTTTATTTAAATATAAGTAGGAAGTTATAAAATAGTAAATTGAAGAAAACGAATCGCAATTTTCAACAATATTGATAGTAGGTCAAAAGGTTTTTTTTAGATGATTTAATTGTTTTTTATTTAAATATAAGTAGGAAGTTATAAAATAGTAAATTGAAGAAAACGAATCGCAAATTTCAACAACATTGAGAGTACGTCAAAAGGTTTTTTTTTAGATAATGATTTACCTTTTTTTTTTTTTATATCTAAATATAGGAAGCTATAAAAACGTTGTCCTGCCTGATTATGAAAATACAACCAAAACTACTAAGTCTAGAAACCTGAAATTTCGAACATACCTAGTTTTCTTTTATAACGTAAACATCATCTAAGAAAGGTAATTTAAAAAAAAAACAAGTAGTCATATAAAACACCATTTAATACTGTATATTATAAATGTAAATACATACATATTATAAATACAAATATCAATGACTCAGGTACAGTAACACAAAACATTTGCCCCTAGCGGGATTCGAACCCGCGACCGTTTGGTTAACAGCTAGGGTTACTAGCCACTAGACCAAACGTGTCATGATTGATGATTGATAATATTTGTTTTGACTGAAACCCGACAATCATGTATTTACAAACTTTCTACCATTTATGTTTCAGACAGAAATGTTAATACTGTGGTATCATATTTTTCATTTTTTTAAGTTTACTTATAGTTACTGCAGTTATATCTGCTTAAATAAACAAATATCTGGGTCTCATAGAAAAAAAATTGCGACACACAGCTGTGGGAATCTTGCATGTAATATAAATAAATAAATATAATATAATACTAATATATTATAGGAGCAACGAACCTATTTATTTGGGTACGCATCTACTTTTGGCTGACTGACGCTCGTGTTTGATTATTTTGTCTTCCATCAGAAACGCCGGGATATATTTTTATATCGCCACAGCGAAGGTTAGATAAATATACTATATTATGTGTATGCGATAATATTCACAAATAAACAGGACATTTCGTAATGACGAACATAGCTAAAATGGTGTTTGTAATGTACAGTCGGAGTAAGAAAAGTTTGGTCACCTTAAAGTAGACATTTCGCTGCTTAAAAACTAAAGGGCCACAAATCAAAATTACACTTTTTACATCAGAGCTAATCGAAAAAAATCAAATTATTTTTTGGCTATTTTTTTCTTATTAGATATACATCAAATATATGCATGTTATTACATCATTAAATACGTATTTTTAAGTAGCATTATTAAGTACTTTTATAATAAACTGAATACTAGAGGAGATATAAACATATAAGTTACTTTTGAATATAAAAAAAAAATGTTAGTCTTTTTGAAACATACAATATGAAGGATTGTGCTGGTATTTTTGCAATAAAAACATTTTTGGATTTTTTTGTTTTATGGCCCTTTAGTTTTTAATCAGCGATTTGTTTGCATCAGAGGGATTATCAGTCATGCCAAAATTTCATGTTTGCTTAGTGCTTTAATTTCAAATAGTATTAAGAATCTTCTTTCTACTTGATAAAAAGGAATGAATTTGAAAAGTTTCGAAGGTTTTCGTACCCCGACTGTACCTAATGGCAATGACGTACACGCGAGTACAGTAAAGATATACAATAAACCTTTCACACTTGGTTGGGTTGTAACAGTCACAATAATCAACCACCTGTCTTAACAGGTAACTTAACGTACGTACATCCTTACTTAGATGGGTAAAAATAACTTAATTGTATCTTCAAAATGTTTAGCCATTTGTATAAAAAATATTAACATTTCATTCCTTCCATATATTAATCAATACCTACTAATAATAAATCTATAAGGGTTGATCATGGAGTAAGTAACTTTGTTTTCGGAGATATCGTGTTTATAGGCTCTATACATCATACTGAAACTAAATTAGCCATTTTTAGATTTTTTTCTGTATGTATGTATGTTCCTCCATAACTCTTATAAGAATTAACTGATTTTCATGAAACTTGGTAGATAAACATTTAGACGTACAGGACACAATATAGGCTACTTTTTTTTCTTTTTCAACGCGGACGAAGTCGCGGGCGCTAGCTAGTAGTTACATAAATAAAATTTGCGTGTGTCAGCACGACTGGAGTTTACTCCTTAAGAACGATTATATAAAATTTAAATTTTCACAATTCGAACACAACGAAAGAACAACATTGTTCTTTTTATTTTTTTTGGCGATTGCGCAATATCTATGTAACTTCAGATATTCTAAAATATTCAAAAAAATAGAACGTAACTATAACGCATAACACAACGCATTCGTGTGACAATTTTGACTTTGCCCTTGTAACTTTGTAAATTATATACTAAATCCTCCCTCGAGAACCACTCTATCCATTGGTGAAAACAGCATGCAAATCGGTGCAGTAGTTTTTGAGTTTATCGCGAACAGAAAGACAGACAGACGCGGCGGAGAACTTTGTTTTATAATACTTATGTAGTTCCTTAAAAATGTTAAGCCATTTAACATTTCATTCTTTAAATAGTAATACATAAAAAAATTCAAGATTTATTTCTGTCGAAACTTATTTGAAAATCTAAGGATACTTTAGCTACCCCTTCCAACTTATAGAATTCCTTTTTCAGTTAAGAGTTTCAGGTGTTAACTGGAGGGAACATTTTAAATGAATGCACAGTTTCAAATGAAAAATTTCACCAAAGCTTTTAGGCGAAATGAATTTTTTAAACTGTCTGTAGATCTAATTTGAGAAACAGATCTATTTTGGAGCAATATTATTTAGACGCCGCGTCTGAAACGAATTCATTCGCGAAATGGGTCATACAAATTGTGTTCCAATAATATTTTGCGTTACATTTAATATGTTAAATAACTATATATATGATAATGTCCTTTTATTTATAAGCTAGTTGGTGCCCGCGACTTCGTCCGTGTTGAAAAAGAAAAAGTAGCCTATCCTGTGTCTCGTACGTCTAAATGTTTATCTACACCAAGTTTCATGAAAATCAGTTGTTTAAGAGTTATACATACATATAGAAAAAAATTCTAAAAATGGTCAATTTAGTTTGAGTATCATGTATAGAGCCTATAAACACGATATCTCTGAAAACAAAGTAACTTACTCCACGACCAACCCTTACAGATTTATTATTACTATTGATAGCCTATGTTACTCGCTAATAATATAGCTTGCATACAGTGAAAAAAAAAAATCAAATCGGTCCAGTAGTTTTGGGGCCTATTCAATTCAAACAAACAAACAAACAAATTTTTCCTCTTTATAATATTGGTAATTATAGACAATATCTGATTCATTTTAAGATTTTAAGACACTTTGTCATAATTACCGAGAATCTCTAGATGTTTGCTACATTCTTACATAGTTATTATAAAACAAACTCCCTCCACCGCGTCTCTCTGTCTGTCTGTTCGCGATAAACTCAAAAACTACTGCACTGATTTTTATGCTGTTTTCACCAATGGATAGAGTGGTTCTCGAGGAAGGTTTTAGTATATAATTTACAAAGCTACGCGGGCGAAGTCGCGGGCAGCAGCCAGTTTAGCATGAAGTAAAGATTTTTGGATTTCCAAGCCCCCAAGCGAATCCAGGCGGTAAAGTAGTTACAATATGTTATTACAATTACAATAGGTTATTGTTAGCCTATTCTCTCATCCCACGGTGTTGCAAAAATAAATGACTTTTGACTCGAAGTGACGTAGGTAATACCTACGCGTGTGATACTGCACATCATTATCTATACCACACATAGGTGATTGTTACTTGTTGAGTTTCTTAATAGTAATTACTCTATTTTAAATGTAAGTATACTGAAATCTAGTATATCTGTCATGCAACTATGATATATAATGATATATAAACTATGATACATACAAAAGTACAAATCTTATAATATCTTTATAATATTAGTATAGACTAGCTCTTGCCTTCGACTTTGCCCCTTTTTCTTAGGACATTATTAGGTCATTGTAACGCATTTATATTTTTGTCAGGCGTTAATTTTTTATTTTTATTTTTAGACGATCCCTCCAGAATAGTAATTTTTTTTAGATGAAAAGTAATTTGTGTCAACTCCGATCCACGACAGGAGTTTACTCCTTAACACACATAATTTTGAATTTGAATTTTGAATTTGAATTTGAATCTCTAATTTGAATTTTAAAATTTGAATTTTGAAATTTGAATTTTGACTAAACTGACTGACTGAATTTGAATTTTGAATTTTAATTTCAAATTTGAATTTTAATTTTTAATTTGAACTTTAAAATTTGAATTTTTAATTTGAATATTAAAATTTGAATTTTGAATTTGAAATTCGAATTTTGAATTTTTTCAGGGAAAGGCACGCTTTTTATTTAATGCTAGTATTAATTATTTTAATCCTCATAAAATTTCCATACCTATAAGTATGGCTTCGCCGCAAAAGATTTTTTTATACAAATGAAAAGTCCCACTTACTCAAAATAAAACATTTCGCGTCTACTTCAAAAGGGAAATTTATGGACATTCGTATTCATAGAAAAACACTAGACAAATAGCATTAGAACGAAATGAGATTACTTATAAAAGCTCCAAACGGATTGAAAGTTTGCAAAACATTTAGCAATCTTAAATACAAATATTTAGTTAAAAACTATTGAGAAACATTTTATTGTTTACCCTAAATAGGTTTTTCTTTAAGATTGTTAAGCTTAAACGTGCTTTTAAATAAGTTTCGAAGCCCTTTTCGAAAAGTTTTGTATTTTTGTATGTTTGTGTTGAATAAACTCAAAAAGTAGTGGACCGATTTTGAAAATTCTTTCAACTATAGAAAGCTACTTTATCAGCGAGTAACATAGGCTATCTTTTATAAAATTACGCCGACGAAGTTTTGTGAAACAGTTTTTTTTTATATTTAACTAGCTGGCGTACGCGACTTCGTCCGCGTTGAAAAAGAAAAAAGTAGCCTATCCTGTGACCTGTACGTCTAAATGTTTACCTACCAAGTTTCATGAAAATCAGTTAATTCGTTTAAGAGTTATGGAGGAAGATACATACATACATACAATACACTTACAGATTTATTATTAGTATTGATTGATTGATAGCCTATCGGTCCAGTAGTTTCAGAGCCTATACAATGCAAACAAACAAACAAACAAACAATCAAATATTTCCTCTTTATATTATTATAGTATAGATGTAAGTGACAGCCATGTCTGTAACATTTCGCTGCTTAAAAACTAAAGGGCCATAAAACAAAAAATCCAAAAATGTTTTTATTGCAAAAATACAATCACAATCCTTCACATAGTATGTTGCAAAAAGACTTATGGTTGTTTTATTACATATTTAGTATATTTTGATCATTTTTTATATATTCAAAAGTAACTTATATGCTTATATATATATCTTTTCTAATATTCAGTTTATTATAAAAGTACTTAATACATTTAATGCTACTTAAAAATACGCTTCTAACGATGTATAATTTGCATATATTTGATATTATCTAATTAGAAAAAAATATCGATTAGCTCTCCTGTAAAAAGTTTAATTTTGATTTGTGACCCTTTAGTTTTTAAGCAGCGATTTGTCTTATTAGACTAAAATCGCTGCTTAAAAACTAAAGGATTTATTAATTATTCTATTGAATAATTGAATAATAATCAACTATGAGAGATTGTTCTGAAGCGGAGAGGAAATATTAAATAGATAACTATGTCCGTGAGTGGGAAGCCTTATCTAGAATCCCAACAAGGCCACATTATCTTCTATAATACATAATAGGTAATATTTGGTATTGTACTCAAATATGGCTACATGTGCCGCATTGATATTAAGATTATAAATAACTACTTAGGTCACTAGTTACCAAAAATTTCATAAAACTATGGCAGTTTTTCAAAAATTATCAATACTATTTTATAATAATAAATCTGTAAGGGTTGGTCGTGGAGTAAGTTACTTTGTTTTCAGAGATATCGTGTTTATAGGCTCTATACATGGTACTGAAACTAAATTATCCATTTTTAGAATTTTTCTGTATGTATATATATATGTATGTTCCTCCATAACTCTTAAACGAATCAACTGATTTTCATGAAACTTCGTAGATAAAAATTTAGACGTACAGGCATCAAACTACTACAACATGGAACCCGCATGCTATACAAAACACTACGAATTTTATGGACCATTTAAAAGTGACATATGCGTAGAGCATGAACTGTCATTTAAAACTAAACAAACATAATAATAAGTACGTAATTTAAAGAAAATGTGACTTTACGTCAACCCATTACAGTTTAAAATGAAATAGTAGAAGTTGATCGTTACTACCTTTTACCATTGACGCGTGAAGGCAAGGGTCCGCCATGATTCTGTCAAAGGCGTTCTTTTTATGTGCCGCTTTGGCATTTGTGACGCAAATTCCATTGTAGTATTTCAATGCGTACAGGACACAGGATAGGCTACTTTTTTCTTTTTCAACGCGGACGAAGTCGCGTGCAAAGGCTAGTTTAAAAATAATATCACAATAAAATAAAATCTTGGATTCATGGAAGCGTACCTGTTAAGAGGTGTTGTATTTTTTACTTTGTTATAGTACCTTTTTTTTCTAGCTCCTCGCCTAGTCTAGAGACGGTGAAAAGGCAACCTATTAAAAAACCTTTCGCAAACTGAAACTTCCATTATAATGAGCGATGGAATATAAATTGATTTAAAAGACAGTAAATCAAATATGAAGAATATTGTAGCGGTATCATTTATCAAAAGTAGCGAATGCTGATCTCACTTTATGAATATTTTTAAACATTAAACCCTTTTTGATTTTCTGTTTGATTAATGTGAATTTGTTTCGAAATGAGAAAAGGTTTCGTTTACTTTATGTATCTAAATGTTATTTTAAACAAAATTTAATATGAATGACCTTTTATCCATACTGACCTTTTATCCGTACTAATACATATTATAAATGCGAACGTTTGTATGAATGTTTGTTACTCTTTCACGCAAAAACTACTGAGTGGATTTCAATGAAACTTTACAATAATATAGACAGTAATAATAAGACATAGGCTATACCACATTAAAAAGATAAAAAAAAAGTTACGCGGGCGAAGTCGCGGGCAGCAACTAGTATTATAAATGTGAAAGTAACTCTGTCTGTGAGCCTTTCACGATTTAACTAATCAACCTTTAGATAATCAGGAAATTTTGCATACACGTTGTCAGGGATATAGGAAAATACATAGGGTACCTTTCATCTAGAAAAAAGGACTGTTCCCGAGGATTTTCTAAAATTAAGAAAACTAACGCCCAGCAAAAATAACTTAAAAAGAGGTCAACCGTTAATATTGCTTACATTTTTTTTTTCTTTTCAACGCGGTCGAAGTCGCAGGCACTATCTCGTGTATGTAAATATCTTGTATATTGTATTCTTTTTTCATTGATCAAAAAGGTAAACAAACAATTCACGATATAGAACTAAACAAACAATATGAACAAATTCTATGATCTATTCTTTTTCTATTGATCAATAACGTAAACAAATATAGCGTCACTATGGTCACTGGACTGTTTTAAAGATGGGATTTGTACATTAGGCATTATCAAGGAGAGTTGACTCAGTGATTAACTCATTTAGAATGTGTTAGTATTGTTTGTTTAAATGAGTTAATCACTGAGTCAATTCTCTTTGATAATGCCTAATGTACAAATTCCATCTTTAAAACAGCCCAGTGATCATGGCGACGCTATATTTGTTTACGTTTTTGATCAATAGAAAAAGAATAGACCATACGTGTGTATGTCCGTATGTTTGTCCCACACTGATGAGAGAGCCGGATAGTAAATAAGGGACGTGGCGAAGCATCAAATTGAGGTAATATGCAGAATTCCAGCAAATACGTGTATAATAAACCATCTTGGTTCAAGTAAAACAGGGAGTGGTCTCAGTGCTAGCTGGCAATCGATAGTTTGACAGACGATATAGCGTTTGGATATTTATAGAACCGATTTTGAGATACATTAACGTAGATCCCTGACATTCTCAGAAGTCACGTTCAGGATATACATAAATATATTATGTTAATAGCTTTTGTCGTCCGCGTATATTCATAAGTTAGCCTAATTGTTGATTTTAGAAAAGAAAGAAAGAAAAGAAATTTTATTGTCAATACAAAATACAAATAGTACGTGCAATATAAGAACAAGAGCAATCAGAAAACACTTAATCATATTGGCAATACTTGCCATACTGCCATAATATAATATTTGCCAGTGCATGCACCAGTGTATCGACCCAAATAGGCACCCAAGTCAGTATATGCTGTGTGTGCAACGAGTCACATACAGCGCTGATCTTCCGCTGAGGACCTCATACGGATTTTACGAATTTTACGAGATGACTAACTGGTGCGCACGAATTCGTCCGCGTCATCAAACTAGTACAACATGGAACACGCATGCCATACAAAACACTACGAATTTTATGGAACATTTAAAAGTGACATATGCGTAGAGCATGAACTGTCATTTAAAGCAAAACAAACATAATAATAAGTACGTAATTTAAAGAAAATGTGACTTTACGTCAACCCATTAGAGTTTAGAATGAAATAGTAGAAGTTGATCATTACTACCTTTTACCATTGACGCGTGAAGGCAAGAGTCCGCCATGATTCTGTCAAAGGCATTCTTTTTATGTGCCGCTTTGGCATTTGTGATGCAAATTCCATTGTAGTATTTCGATGGTCTGCGTTGAAAAAGAAAATATATGAGTGATACAAAGTCTGGCATTTTTATCGCGACAGTGGCGTATTTTTTTTCTGTTTTTAGAGGATGCCTCGGGAACCTTAGATTTTTCCATAATAAAAAGTATTCTATATGTTAATCTAGGTAATAAACTATCTGTGTGCCTAATTTCATCTAAATCTGTCCAGTAGTTTTTACGTAGCGTATAAATGTTTAAAAAGAAAGTTAATTCATAGATGTTTTGATCTTTGTGCCCAAGCATAAACAAATTTTAAACATTTTTGCTAGATTTTACACATATCGCGTCAAATTAATATGTTATGTAGTAGGTATAAATATATTTTATTATTGTTATCCGCTGTAAACGACACCACCGCTCATGGTTTTAGTGAATGCTCGCTTTCGGACTGCTTGACCTACATTTGTACTTAAACATCCGACTGTATATAACCCGATCCACTATGCATTTATGAATAATACTTCTCTCAAATGATTTATGTTCAAAATAAGAACAATTTATTTACGTACTTTATTTTTTAAATCAGATCATTATTTACAATGAAAAATATGTTTACCATTCTTGATAAGAAATAAATTATAATATGACTATTCCACAATAGGGATGTTGACATCTCAAAATATTTAATACTAGCTGTTGAACGCGACTTAGTCCGCGTAACTATAAGATATTATAGCTTATGTTACTCGCTGATAATGAAGCTTTATACAGGTGAAAGAATTTTCAAAATCGGTCGAGTAGTTTTTGAATTTATTCATTGCAAACATAAAAATATCTTCTCTTTTTATATTGCTAGTTTTAAATAAAACTAATACTTTAAAAAAATCCCTTACAAATTTTACTCCACTTTAAAATTTCGAAAATTTCCGTTGTGACGTCACACGTCCCCAACACTTGCAAGCTGTCAAGGCAATAGGTCTTTGACAGCGGTGATGTCTGAGAACAAGTGACATTATGTACTTTGATTGGTGTTCTTTGTCACGTGACTTGAGAGTGTATTAATTTCATTTTAATTATTAAATAAAAAAACTAAATACCATAAAAAAAAATTTTTTTTTAGTTTTCTGTTATGCAAACTTCCATTTCGCAGTTAAATTATATGTATTTTTATTTGAATACAGTCAAAATCATTATTATTATATTAGCCTGGGAAAATAAGAAAAATCAGGGGAAATAAATCGTGTAGTTTTGAAAATTGGTAGAATTATACTTTACGGTATCCAGATCAACATACTAAAAGTCCTCAAGGGTGGGGGTTGTGCTAAGGGTGTAAGAGGGGGTTGAAGGTACCTTTTTTGGGGTTTTTGCTCATATCGCGAATATCTGTAGGAATAGCATTATGATTACTTCTGACAAAAGTTTCTACATGAAATTGTCTACAAATTTAGATATATACATTTTTACTCTACGATCAATACTTTAGGGACTACAAGCTGTGTAAGTTTACAGATATATAAAAATAGACGATTTCAACAAACGGTGTCGTTTTTTTTTTCGGCGTTATTTATCGCCATTTTTAATTTAGAATAAGCAAGCTTAGTCATCGGCCTACCCAACATAAAAAAACCCCATGAAGATCCATGGAGAATTCTAAACAAAAAAGATGATAATGTAAACAAGGTCCGAGGGTTCAAGATACCGTGTGCCCTTAAGCAACGAAGGGCTTCAGCGGGTCGTGGATGGTGAGGTTGAGGTCCATGCATACCACTGAGGCTGAATCGACGTCTTTTCTACTGCATATACAAACAGGCCAAGATTTATAGCTCAAAAATGGGTTCGATCCGCAAAAAATCCTGCTATTTAATTTTTCGATTGGATTATGTCAGAGACTGTCTCCCAAGTATAAATCCAAGTTTGTGTCGCTTGAAACCGCGAGCGTTAGCCGCCATCTTGAGAAACGCCTTTTTGCAAATATCTCGGCAACGGTGAGTTTTACGTTAAAAATTGTAGGAATCTTTTTTGTAGAGAATAAAGTTTCCCATCGTTTTTATTTGAAACGTTTTTCTCTACTGTTAATATTTGCCGATATATGGTCGATTAAAAAAACCAAATTTTTGTTTTTGAAAAATATTTCGATAAATTTTAGAAATACGAAAAAAATGTGATAATCAAAGTTGTAGAGCATAAATTTTTCTATAATTTTTGTAGGAAACTTTTTTTTGTAAAATCAATAGTTGCTGAGCTCTACCGCAATTAAAGTTTCCGTCAGGTAAAAAAAAAACAGCTACGGCAACTTTTATGAAAAGCAACACAAGACAGAAATATAAAATATAAGTTTCCCATTTGAAATTGCGGCATAAAATTTTTTTTGGTAATTTTTTTTTCGGTAATTTAAAAAAAAAAGATTTTCTTTTATTTTGCTTTACTATTAATTGCCCTGATTGCCGATATTTGGCTTAATTTGCCTTGGTTATATTTGCACTATACGGTCCGCTACCCGCTTTAAATATGGCCACACCCCATAATAACTGTAACGAAAATGATCTGTAAATATGACATCACACCTCATGTATCGCTAAGGGACTACTAATAGACATTATTTCAGATTTCATTGAATGAACTGTGATATTTCTGGACGTGATGCGATCGTAACACAAGTCATTTCTTATGAATGTATTTAGGGAATATACTAATTTGATGGCGTCAAAAATACGCTGGCAATGGCACAGATTCATATAAAATAAGACATAAAGACAGAGCCCTGTAGACGGCAGAGTGTAGCAGGTAAAACTACGCCTTCGTCTAGGCCTCTCCCAAGGCAATAGCCCGGCTAGCTCAGTCGGTAGAGCATGAGACTCTAATCTCAGGGTCGTGAGTTCGAGCCTCACGTTGGGTGCAGTTGGTAATACGAAAGAACATCTTTTCCGTGGCGGTGCACCGAAGACGTGTCATAATTAGTGAAGTGCCGAATATCCGTATCCGCGGATATCCGCTGGAAAAGAAATATCCGTATCTGTATCCGTATCCGTTACTGTTTGGCGGATCTTTTTACGGATCTTTTACCTTATTAATTTTTAATTCATAGCTGAAATTCTACATTATAGGTGATTAGGTAGCAATGGAAAACTATTAATTTCCATTCAGATTATTTTTTATTTCTTAAAATCAAACATTTGACACCTTTAAAATGCAAGCGTCAAGTGGCGGACGTCAACTAACGTTTCAAGGTCAAGCGCACTGACACTGATTGAGTAAGAAAGTTAAGATCTGTATCCGTATCCGCGGATCTACATTTTTAACGATCCGGCACATCACTAGTTATAACGTCCCCGCGACTCCGCCCATCAACGGCCGCCCATCCATCGTTGGGTTTTAGCCGGTACGTGTCCCCTACACTGCCGGTTATCCAAGAAGATTTCCCAACGTTAAAAAAGACTTCTCCCAAGGTTCGCCACCACGCACGGTCTGCCACTTACTGTTCTTCCCATCCAACCACTTCCTGCGGTGTCTTTCAGGTCATCTAACAACTAGATAGATTTTTCTTAGATTTTAATGTTGAGGTCGACAAACAGGTAGACGGTACACTTGTGGCTTAGTACAAGTGCGCTGCCGATTACAGTAGGAATTGGGAAAATGGGATTTGGCATCTCTTACTCACTCACCGAAACACAAAAGCACACATGCTACTATTTCGTGGTGCCAAACGGGCTGCCCAAAGTGACTGCGAAACGCAGTGCCCTTAAATTACTTAAAAACCTCAATATTTTTATTTTTATTTTGATTTGATTTGATCATTTGATTTCACGGTCGTTTTCTGGTTACTGCTACCAGCTGGGCGGCTTATATTACATTTATACGAGGGGAATATAATTATTGAAGATACTATTTATACACTCGAAAGTTCACGGCACCGTAAAACTCAGATAATGAAGTCATTTGATACGAACATGGAATCGTGTGTTTTCATTGGTGATAATATTTACTCGAACAAAGGTAATTGCGATGAGCCGATATCTGTCCGTTTGACATCTCTCTGTGCTCCGGTTCAATTCGTAAATAATTCGCCAAATATTGGCCAACATTTGGGTCAAGCCAAACACACTTTATAAATACGCGATCATAGCGCTCTAATGAAATGCTTCCACGAAACTGTATGTTACTTGTAGTCGGGGAGCTGACGGTCAAAATATGTGACTTGTGTTCTAAAAGAAATAAAGGGAATTTTTTAAGAAACAAAAAACGATTTTATTTTTATTTTATTTCAGATTTGGAATGTTTCGTGAGAATTTGTGTATGAGTCATGATAGGACACGAAAGTTTACTTTTTGATTTAACTTTTAGTTTCAGTGAAATATTTTAATTTGATGTAATTAAATAATTAAATCCCGTCCTAGTAACTTATTCTTCTAAGGGCCTCTTTCACAAACTACATGTAAAGTGTTGATTAGTTACTTTTAGAAATCATTTTCTGTTATATTGAATTATGCACTCGGTTTACTGCATCATTCGATAGCCGATTTTTTTATTATTATTTTCTATTTAATGTTTGGGACATTTACCGTACAAATAAAGGTATATCAACTCCATTATCCCCTTTTACCGGTGACTTTAAATGACAGTTGGGCCTACTTGACGTTTGAGAAAGAGGCGCCAAGCCTGCTTAACATATAACAAGAAAAAAATATTAAAAGCAATAAAATAAGTAGAATGAGCATCTAAAATATTTTTTTGCAGTTTATTTTTTAACAATCGATTTTCATATGCTGGTATGAAAATTTATGGAAGTAAAATCAAAATTGTTACATGATCAAAATACAAGTTGTATTTTTTTTGAATATTTTAAAATATCTGAAGTTATTGCGACATCTACACAATATTATTTAAAAAAGAACAATGTTGTTCTTTCGGTGTGTTCGAGTTTTGAACATTTAAATTTTATAATCGTTCGTAAGGAGTAAACTCCAGTCATTAGTCGGAGCTGACACACACAATTTTTTTTGAGAACAAAATTAATATTAAAGTTTAATAAATAATAGAGTCAGAGAAATATAAGCGTTGACATTCGTGAATTTGGGTCAACTAGAAACATTATTCTTATTTTAAACGAACACGTAATCAACGAGAAAGCTTCTAAGCTCTATCTCACTCGTTTCTAGTTAACTAAAGCTCCTATATCACGAAAATACATATTTATTTTTTCTATCTTCATTTTAAAGATCTTATACTCATCTGATTCACATCCGTGTTTCAATGACTGGAATCCATAACTAATATTATACTGTCTGTATGTCTCCTACCTTTTCACGTCTTAACTATTCAACTGATCACCATGAAATTTTGCATACACGTTGTCAGGGATACAAGAAAGGACATAGGGTACCTTTCATCCAGAAAAAAGTACTGTTCCCGAGTGATCGTCTAAAAACATAAAGAATTGGGCGCCAAATAAAATCAAGAAATACTGGACTGATTTTAAAAATTCATTGACTCGTAGAAAGCTAAATTATCAGCGAGTAATATTTAGGTTATAATTTATAAAGTTACGCGTACGAACTCGCGTGCAACAGCCAGTAATCAATAAGTTGTAAAATTCTAAAAGTAATCCGCTATTCACCTTGATAGTGCAAGTGTCAGAAATACCTATGAGTAATCAATGAACTCGAAGGAATGGTAAATGGTGAATATAATTCTGAGGTACGGTCAACTCCGCGTTGGCTGGACGCCAACTGTGACTTCTGGTCGCCGAGATGACAGTACGCCTCAATCCATAAGCGGTAGCGGTTATCACAGAATGTCTAAAGCATATATATAAGAGGTCACTTCGTACACAAGCTTTAAAACTTCTTTTATTTTTAGATTTTATTTATTTTAGATATTTTAGCTAGTCTAAAATATAGACTAGCTCGTGCCCGCGACTTCGTCCGCGTTCTCTATAGCCTATAGCCTTCCTCGATAAATGGACTATCCAACACAAAAAAAAATTTCAATTCGAACCAGTAGTTCCTGAGATTAGCGCGTACAACCAAACAAACAAACAAACTCTTCAGCTTTATATATTGGTATAGATATCACACAGATTCAAATAGGTACATACATAGATCATGCAATCACATGTCACAAATTTAAATTTACTTTCTTTATTTTTTTTTCAAATAATGCTACTGTTTATAGCGTATATATGCTATAGAAATATGCTAAAATAAAGTGAAATAAATTTCTTTATTATTATTTTTTCTTTTAATTCAAACCTCAAGGGTTTTAATTAATTGATTAATTTAAAGAACAAGACTGACATGATTACAAAGTTTTTTATAATGGGATACAATTCAAAATTTTATACGTGAATCTGAGACCAGACGATTCAAATGTATTAAAAAATATGCATACAGAAAAAAACACGCAGTGTTAGTTTAGAGTAATGTTTTAAAACGAAAGCTGCATCAATGTACTACAACTATGGATTTCGCACACCATACAAAACACTACGAATTTTATGGAACATTTAAAAGTGACATACGCGTAGATAGATATAAAAGTGACAACTCTTGTCATCTGTCACTTAGAACCAACCAAACATGTGTAATTTAAAGAAAATGTGACTTTACGTCAATACATTGTAGTTTAAAATCAATAGCAGAACTTGGTTGTTACCTTTTACCATTGACTCCGCCATGATTCCGTTTTAGGCGCTTTGGCATTCGTGATGCAAAATCCATAGTTTTAGTACTTCGATGGAAAGCTGCCATCAGTTTTGCCAGGTATACAGATTCCTCGGTATACATTACAAATAACAAAATGATAAACCTTGTTATGAATTAAATGTTGATTTTGATTTAATATCTAAGATGAATAAGGACATTTACAAATAGTTATTGATTTTATTTCTTTAATTCAAATATATTTTACTAGCTCGCGACTTCTTCCGCATAAAAAAAGAAAATATATGAATAACTAGCTGGTACCCGCGACTTCGTCCGCGTTGAAAAAGAAAAAAGTAGCCTATCCTGTTTCATGAAAATCAGTTAATTCGTTTAAGAGTTACATACATACATACAGAAAAAAATTCTAAAAAAGGTCAATTTAGTGACCACCTCATACAAATTTATTATTAGTATTGATAACATCGTTACCTGCCACATAACCCGGCCATATGCCTTACATATGTTGCGCGCCCGCTATGTCGCGTGGCTTGTACCGCGACACATAAAACAAACGTGTGACCAAAATGAAGCTCTGGAAAGTAATGAAAAATCTTCTACAGCTCACAAAGTAAACAATAATCAATTTTATTAACTGCGCCGCAGAGTTGCCAGTTATTTTGTCGGCGCAAAGTTTCATTTCGGCAAAGTAACGCGATACTCTCGTTTCAAATAAAATACTATACCACTAGTAGATACATGAAGTTATTTGGGAGGAGACTTTATTGAAAATCTACAAATTTCTTTAAAAAATATAATATAAAAAACGCGAAATTCGTTAAATCTATACTAATATTATAAAGAGAGAAGATTGTAATGAATAAACTCAAAAACTAGTGGACCGATAAAAAAAATTTTACATGTAAGAAAGAAAGTCCTTGAAATATAATAGAAAAAATATCCAGAATACTTGAATTAATAATAAATAATTCAATATATTATAAAACGAGCAAGCGGTATTACTTCTGTAACAGTTCCATTAAAAAAAACTACCTAAAACGAATTTTATCGAAGATAAGACCCTGACGATCGATTTCTAGACCTAAAAATGATTTTCGTCAAAATCGTTAGAGCCGTTTGCGAGATCGTCGTGGCATACAACAATTCCTCGTTTAGTATTATAAGATAATAATTATAATTATGATAAGATTATAAATTAACTATTACTATTTTTGGTGAATAATTATAATAATTTAGAGATGTAGATATTTTTATCAGTCATGCTGTGAGAGTAGGTCGTATTTCATTCAAAATTCTGGACGTAAATTTGATTTACAGCCCCAGGGATATACCCAACTAAGTAAATTTAAAAAAAATATGAAGGCTGCTTTTAGACTGATTAATAACCAAATAAACTCATCTTCGTTCAAGTTGTTGGCATATACAATTTTTGAAAAAATGTATTGAGTAAAAATAATTACCAATCGCACTGGTCAAAATTTATTCTTGGAACTGCATACCCTAGAAAATGCCTAGAAATATTTTAAAACTAGTTTTCGCACGCGACTTTGTCCTCGTCTCTTTATAAATATGTGCTATGTTACTCGCTGATAAAATAGCTTCCCAACAGAGAAAGAATTTTTCAAATCGGTCCACTAGTTACGGAGACAAACAAACAAACAAACAAATCGTTCCTCTTTGTAATGTTAGTATAGATAATACAAAGGTTGGTTCACAGAACAGTGTAATTACAGAGTGCGTAGAAAAGAATAAGCACAGAAATGCTTATTATGTTTGGGTGTACTAGGTTCGATTCCTGAAAGGGCCAACATTGAAAATTAACTTTTTATAGTTGGTTTTATAGCGGCCAGATGGACTGCAAATTTTGTGATATCTAAATATATAATAATAATATAATAATAATATAATAATAATATAAAAATAATATAATAATAATATAATAATAATAGCTCTTACCCGCGATTTAGTCTGCGCCCTCTTTTTTAGCAGCTAAAACATTTTATTGCTCATATTTTTTTTATTAGGCGTTAAATTATTTTTAAATCTTTAAATTATCTCCAAAACATATACTTTTCTGTTACTGACAACGTGTATGCAAAATTTCAATTTTGGTTGAGTAGTTAAAGCGTGAAAGTGTAACAAACAAACTGACTTTCGCATTTATAATATTAGTTAAGAATTATAATATGTTAACACAATAATAACTAGTTGTTCTATATACTTTTTTTTTACGAGTTTGGTTAAGCACAGTTATTTCGCGGCGTCAACAAAAAGTCAAAAAATATGGCCTCGCTAACCCCTATAACTCGTTGTTAAGTTACAATTTTGAACTTAAATCTTAATCATTTTGTTGACAGACTGAAATACTGTTAAGTTTTAATTAAGCGCAGAGTTTTCACTTAATTCGGAATTATGCTGGATTATTTATAAGCCTCTGGAATGAAATATGCAAGAGTTAAATCCCCTTTTAAATATGTCTTTTTCTGCCCTGGTATTTTTTATGATAAATAGCTGTGATGGCCCATTTCACGGTAGGCGGAAACTTGCCCTGTATATACAGTCACCTGGAAATTAACACAAGAGGGATAAAATTGGGTTAACTACCAATAGGATAAGATTTTTTCAAACTTACAAGATTCAGTTTATCATGTCTTATCATTTCAACTTCAACAGTTTCAACTTCAACTTAACTTTCAACAATTTATACAGTTTATCATTTCAAACTATATCAGATGAACCCTAGCTTCATCTGGTATAGTTTGAAAAAAAAAATTAAAAATAATAAATTATCTGCTTCCGGCTCCCGGCCTAACATCCGTTGGCTGCAGTTCAACTATTAGTTACGCACTAACCGAGCCAAATTAATGTTGTCCGGTCGCTGGTGATCTGTTAGTTTGTACTACAACTAGCAATATGTAGCTCAAATTACACTGGCCAGCTAGGATAGCTTGTGTCATAGCTGATGGCATTGTTGTCTCGTATGGCATGTCGAATGATGGCTATCTGTAATTTAACCGTAAGCTTTTGCAACTTAAAAGCGCAATGGACAGCGAAACCTATTTTAAACTATTTTAACCTATTTGGAACTAGGTTTTTCTTTCGACTTCGTCGGTGTCACAAAATAATTAATAGTACCTTTTTTTGGAAATTGTTATTTTTATAAAAAAAATTTTTTTGAATAGTTTTTTTTTACATAGATTACTTTTTTGTAAATAAATACCTATTATAGATACAAACATCTATGACTCAAGAGGTATTATTTTATAAAGAAATTTTTTTGAATATTTTTTTTTATCTACGTAGATTACTTTTTTTGTAAGTACATACATTATTATAGATACAAACATCCATGACTCAGGTACCAAGGTAAAGGTAAGCGGGATTCGAACCCACGACCGTTTGGTTAACAGCTAAGGTCACTAACCACTAGACCAAAAGTGTCGTCAATAGTTCAAAATTACCTATTGGGTATACCTATAAAAATACAAAATCAAAATTGGGCAGCCCATTTGGCATCAGTAATTATCGCTTTCAGAAGAACACAATGAAATAATAGCACATGTGCTGTTGTGTTTTAGGCCAGGCGGTAATTGCTGAAAATCACTTATGTTTGGGTAAGTTTATATTATAGTAGTAATTATAATAGATTTTTGTTGAAATCGATCCCAAAAGTGATTAGATTAGAATATCCGTCAGCCTGCACGCGTTACTCTATCATAAAAAATATATTAGGCATCCAAATGGAAATCCATACAATAGTTAGTTTGCTATAAATATTTTCAACAAATATAATTATTGTCCATGCAAGGGCAGTCAATCCAAAAACAATTTCGTTCATGTAAAACAAACCAGAAGTAATGTTCGAAATTTATTTGTTATTCAAAACAAAACATGGCGACATCTGGCGAACGTTGAACAATTTACAGTAATTGTTTCGACACTAATTATCATTATTATTGTATTTCTGTTTACAATTTGTGATTATTAGCTTTTAAATTTAACTCGGAACCGCCTTCATGGATAACCTCAAAAATATGCATATTTGTTATATGCGATAATTCCATCATACAATATATAAATAGTAGTACGGGCCTTTTGATGAGTGGTTAGGGTGCTTGCCTTAATGTACTGTCTCAGGGGTCCCGGATTCGAATTTGAAAATAAACTTTTAGGCTCTAGTCTAAATTTGGAATGTAGTGGCAGGGCACGGTCGGATTACTTTTTTAATGTCACGCCACAGAGTACTTTATATTGTAAAGCCACAGATTACTTTATATTGTAACACCACAGAGTACTTTATATCGTAATACCACAGAGTACTTTATATTGTAACACCACAGAGTACTTTATATCGTAACACCACTGAGTACTTTACATTGTAACACCAAAGAGTACTTTATATTGTAACACCACAGAGTACTTTATATTGTAACACCACAGAGTACTTTATATTGTAACACCAAAGAGTACTTTATATTGTAACAGCACAGAGTACTGTGTATTGTAATGTTACAGAGTACTTTATACTATACTATACTCTATATTTATTATATATCATCTCAATACAAATACAATCAGTTTTAATAAATAAATAAAATACCTAAATTAGTCTATTCAGCCTGAAATTCTCCGTCGCGACAGTTCCCTTTCTGCTAAGACAGTAATTAGCGATGAATAACTTTGATAAATGTCAAGGGCTTAATAGCTTTTAGCGGCGACTGACTGATTGCAACGAATAAAAGTTGAAAGTTCCAATCACGATGGACTCCAATAAGGCCGATTTTGACGGCCTTAATTGAAAACAAAGCAATCTATCTTCGGCCTGTATCGTTATTAATCACCATTAACTTAACTTTTAATATTAATATATTATTTAATCGTTGACTTAAATGTCGTCAACGGTTTATACAATTAATACGAACACTTTGATCTCAGCGCTCTCGGATTCGAGAGACGTTTCGAGTTTTGGAAACTTTTATTGGATAACTGCGGATTTAATTTAACTCTTTGCTTTCTATATTTATCTTCATTTACGCATATACATATATAATTAAGAATATATCGCTGCTTAAAAACTAAAGGGCCACAAATCAAAATTACACTTTTTACAGGAGAGCTTAATCGAAAAAAATTAAATTATTTTTGTCTATTTTTTTTCTTATTAGAAATATACATCGAATATATGCATATTAAACATCGTTAGAAGCGTATTTTTAAATGTTTTAAGTAGGTACTTTTATAATAAACTGTATACTAGAAAAGAAATATTCATATAAGTTAAGTTACTTTTCAATATAAGTATAAAAAATGATCAAAAATATACTAAATATGGAATAAAATAACCATAAGTCTTTTTGCACCATACAATATGTTTGTGATTGTATTTTTGCAATAAAAACGTTTTTGGATTTTTTTGTTTTATGGCCCTTTAGTTTTTAAGCAGCGATATGTAGAGACGGCCGCTAATAATTAAGAATATTATGTATAGTTACTCCGGAACCGGAAGTTTCTCGAGTGGAGAGCCAAGAGTCAATCTGCCCTATTGGAAACTTATGGGGGAGGTTCATGTGCGGACGTCCACTGCTGGGCCTTTTTTTTATGTTAAGGTCGACAGACAGGCTGACGGTCCACTTGATGATAGGTGGCTATCGTCGCCTATAACACAAGCAACGCCATAAGTGCTACAAGTGCGCTGTACACCATAGGATTAAGGATAAGGGATAAGGAAGGGATGCGGTAATGGGCTCGGCAACCCTTACTCACCAAAACACCAAAACACAACAGCACGTAAATGCTGTTATTTAACGGGGGTATTCTGTAAGGGGATGGTTACTGCCGCCAGACGGACTGCCCAAATGACTGCGAAACGCAGTGTGCCCTACCACTTCTTTTCAAATCCAGACCAGAGTCAATTTTGAAAATTACATTAAAATTTCCATAGTTGACCTCGCCGGGAATCGAACCCGGGGCCCCTGAGACGTTAGGCAAGCACCCTTGCCACTCGTCCAACGGGCTCGTCAAAATGCTGATGCAAAATGCAACTGCAAAAATACCTTGCAAATTTGTAGCATTTGGAAAACGAATATGGGTATATACATTATACTATATCTTAATATTTGCACGTGTCTATCTATTGCTAAGGCTAGACGTATTAATATTGATTAGACCATAAACCAAGTAATTGTGGTTGAATTACTGGGATTAACCGCCTCAAACACATACAACACACATAAGGTGAAACATATTGACCCGTACTATCTATATGCTTCGAAATGACCTATTTAAACTGTTTGCATACTAAATGTGGCTAACTTTAGCAAATTCACGTAATTACTGTAACTCCATTAGAACGGAGCCGTATTGTAATTATTGACGCTATGTTTGCTATTTAATTTTTAGTAGAATTTAATGGAAATATTATAGAATTTCTGGCCTTCCAGTATGAAATGAATCCATTATAATTGTAGCTAGAGTATTTAAAACCTTATCCAATTTTTAGCACCCTCTACTTCGGGTACAGTAATTAAACCACTTTATTTTTAGGTCCCAATACTTTAATCGTCCGACCGATATATCAGAACTACAATTTAAACTATAAGATGTGCGGACATACGGCGACCAATGATTTCAAAGCAAGGATACGCCCAACGGAATATTTTATACAAATTTACTTCTTATAGACAAACAGTAGCGCCATCTGTTAGAAAACATTAGAATTCGTACCAATACCACAGGAAGCGCTTTGTACGTCTAGCTGTGATTGTGCCAATTTCCGATTTTGACACCAACGCGTCGGTACCATGTACTAGGAGCGTTAGCCTTGTCCTTACGCAGTAATATAGTAAGTCAATGACGACGATGACCTCTCTTAGCGAACGCGTTCATTCAACTGAGTGATACCCTTTCAATATCATACCACTGAATGAATTTGAACGAATGAACACCTCTTTTTGAAACGTCACAGATCACTTTTCAATCAACTTCAGTCGACCTAAATAGCAGATACTACATGTAGAATTCTTCTAATGAACCCTACAGAACTCTATAATGTTATCTAGAACACTAACAAGAATCTTGTGTAGTAGATGCAAAGTAGATCATCTTTGCATCTACTACACAAGATTGTGAACTGTTTATTCTCAAGTACTCATTGCACATACACTGAAAAAATGTCAAGTACTGTCCACTCGATGGTAAGTGGCTACCGTTGTCCTACCCTATAACTCAAATATTATATAACACAAAGTGAAAAGATATAATTTTTTTTTATGTCTTCTCACAATCCACACAGCACCATTTTGTAAATACGTACATATTATACAAAGGTAAAATGTCGACATAAACATTTGCCCGTAGCGGGATTCGAGTCCGCGACCGTTTAGTTAACAGATAGGGTTACTAGCCACTAGACCAAACGTGTTGTCAAAGCAAAACCATAGTTTGCTGCAAATGGGCTACCCTCTTCAGGGCGTCCCAAGACTATGCGTCATGAAAGGAAAGTACCTTAAATATCGTAGATAGGATATTTTGCTGAAAGAAGACTTTATGTTATTTTTAAAAGTTAGTAATACTGCATTCAAAGATTTTCTAAAAATTACTTGCTTCGTCTGGGAATCGAACCGACTTAAATGTGAAAAAAATAATCACCCGTATTTTTATGATGTAAATCGAAAGAATGGACAAATAATAATATTTTTTCTTGAGTAACATAGTATCTTAAAAAAAAGGAAGAACGTAAAATGTTTGATTCAAATTTCAAAAATATTATTTATTGCCGACGACTATAGAAAATTTTAGAAAATCTTATCTACGATATTTAAGGCACTTTCCCTTCATGTTGCATAGTTTTGGGACACTCTGTATATTAGGTATAGGGAAATGGGCAATGGCATCCCTTATCCCTATGTCGTGTTGCATTAATTGTTAAAGAAGAGATTTATTCTGCGTATTTTAGTGTTACGTTTTAAAATTTTGTTCTAGAGTAATATTGCATGTAGTTCGCGGTGTGAGTTCGCGTATTAATAGACGTGGCCAGTTCGATGCGCGATTTATTTTTGTTCGCGCGCTGTCTCTATAATTTTACCTTGTTACATTATTAAATACGCGTTTGCGATTAAAGAGAGGTTAACTAACATTTTGACTTTTAGACCCAACGAAATACTACAATGGAATTTGCGTCACAAATGCCAAAGCGGCACATGAAAAGAACGCCTTTGACAGAATCTTGGCGGATTCTTGCCTTCACACGTCAATGGTAAAGGTAGTAACGATCACCTTCTACTATTTCATTTTAAACTCTAATGGGTTGACGTAAAGTCACATTTTCTTTAAATTACGTACTTATTATTATGTTTGTTTTGTTTTAAATGACAGTTCATGCTCTACGCATATGTCACTTTTAAATGTTCCATAAAATTCGTAGTGTTTTGTATGGCACGCGGGTTCCATGTTGTAGTAGTTTGATGTTTAGACCGAAAATTACGTGACTTGATTCCTAATACCTCATTCTTATGGCATTGCTTGTGTCAATAGGCGACGATCTTGACCTTTATGTACTGTACTGTACTTCATAAAAATTTTTGAATACAACCTACTTGTTAAACAGTTCTTTCAACAGTTTTCTTTAAGTATCTGTTAATATGTTTCTTGCCAGTTATTATTATAAAAGAATTTTCATCCAGAACTTGTGGTGAACACAAAAGAATTGACTATTCTAATGGACTGGAAATTGTGAATTTGTTTGTTAAGTTTTAAGCCTTAACTATTGAACCAATCATCACAAAATTTTGCATGCAGATTGCCAGGGACATAGAAAACGAGATAGGATACAATTAGGATACCTAATTGGTACTTTTTCTTAGGGATCATCACATAAAAAAGACAAAAATATAACTACCAATAAAGTTTTAATAAATATTTTAACACCTAAAATCCTAAGACAAAGGCATACGGACGAAGTCGATGGTAAAAGCTAGTAAAGAATATTATTATGTAAACATATTTTTTATTTAACATATCCCTTTGGTTATATTCTGTACGAGTACGAGTAGATATTGGCAATATTGTTAAGAAATATTATTCCATTTTGAAATTTTATTTAGATTACATACATATTTTTGGCATTCCTTAAGAAGGTTGCATTGGCAAAAAAGAAACCCCAGAAAATTGTAATTCGGCTGGATTAGGAAAAGTCGTGGAAATGAGTCAAACATATACTTTTAACATGTTTGCGGTGCAAAAATTCAAAGGTTGTGAAAAGGTTTTTCCGTAATCGAATGTTCAAAAGAAAGGCGCGGTCTTTCATTTATTTTTGTTATGTGTCGTTTTTTATAAATTTCTACTAAATATAAATAAAGCTGTGAGTTTGTTCGTTTGTTAGATTGGATTCGATAAACTCTGGAGACTAGTCTAATTTAAAAAAAAATGCATTGAAGAGCCAAATTCTTGTGTAAGGTTTCTCAATAATCTATAAAAATACTAGTGACCATATTTAGTTACGAATAGTTACGAAATTTTATCAAAGTTGGTTCAGTAGATTAGGAGTTCATTGGCGTCATACATGTGACGAAATTTTTATATAACTATGTAAAAGTAAGGTATATAGAGATTATAAAGAAGATAAACATAAAAAAATATTAAAATCAGTCAAGCGGAGGAGGAGTTTGGTTACAAACATTTTGACACGAGAATTTTTTATAGATATTTGTTAATTTAATTTATTTTTATATCGAGTATACCAGAGAGCAATAGTAATAAATTTTTGTTCTATGACATAAAAATTAAAATGTATTATTTTTGTTCACAGGTAAATTACCGAACGAAAAACGACTCGTCATGTGCTGAAGTACAACTTCTCAAGTACTTAGTTCTAACTTAGTGTCGACCTATAAATTAAAATAAGTGTCTAGTGAGTGTGTGCTCTGTAATGGTGTGTGTGAGTCTGTGACAGTGTGACAGTGGTGCAGATTCAAGATGGCGTTCAAAACTCTTTTGACGGTTGTCATTTTAGCTGTCATTGGATGTCAACGCGCGCTAACTGAAAGAGGTATGTTCATTGCAATCTATAGCTCGTCTGTGAAATCCATCAATCTACTAAAACTATGGATCTTGCGTCACAAATGTCAAAGCGGCACATTAAAAATACGCCTAAACCGGAATCATGGCGGAATCTTGCCTTCGCTCGTCGATGGTAAAAGGTAGTAACGACTAAGTTCTACTATTGATTTTTTAAACTTCAATGTGTTGACATAAAGTCACTTTTTCTTTAAAGACAGATGTTTGGTTGGTTTTAAATGACAGATGACAGTTTATGCTCTACGCATATTATGTCTTTTTTAAATGTTCTATAAAGTTCGTAGTGTTTTGTATGGCATGCGAGTCCATAGTTGTAATAGATTGATGGCAAAATCGAAAAAACTCAAAAGTGAATTCTAAATTCAAATTGTCATGTGAGACAGCTGAGCTTTCATCACGCTGGACATTCCGCCCTTAAAGGGCAATCTATGAGCAATATAACGCTTGACATCTTTATTGCTGTTATAGTTTTGCCAGGCGTTGAATATTATTTTTTTATGATCCCTCTGGAATAATCTTTTCTTGGATGAAATGTGGGGTACATTTCTGGTTTAGTAGTCATATAGCACGTGCGAGATGACTACTTCAGAAAATCGTAGGGCGCCTACGATTTCCTGAAGATGTAATGTCGCATGCATATTGAAATCATCTGACTACTAAAAATAAATTTAAATTTGGTTTTTCGCACGTTTCGTCAGAAATAAAATTGTGCGAGATGACTACTAAGCCCGAATAAAAGCTGCTAATTTTTTTTTTCTACTAAAGATTCTCTTATAAAAAATTCACAATAAAAACCTCGCCGTATGAAACTTCTTCACAAACGGCTTTAATAGCCATCAGTTTAAACATGAACATGAAAAAAAAAAGACTAACAAAGAACGGATACAAGAATAAAAAAAAGCACACCGGCGTTTGAAACGCCGCGTTTCAACGTTCGTGTGAAACGACCCCGTAGCTGCTACGGCGTAGCATCATCAATCAAAGTTGTTTCGACCGAAAAGATCCATTGTTGATTTTATCTCTGATTGGCCGAAATGTATTAAATAAGGATGTCGGTTGGCGGGATATAAAAGAGGAAGGATAATAATGGATCGCCAATATATATTACTTACAAAACATAGTATCTAGCCACTAACTCCGTTTGCGTTACTTATTACTAAGGGGCAAGCAGAAGGCTGAATAATGTGAATAAATTTATTTGAAAATAACTGGCGCCCGCGACTTCGTCCACGTTGAAAAAGAAAAAAGTAGCCTATTCTGTGTCCTGTACGTCTAAATGTTTATCTACCAAGTTTCATGAAAATCAGTTAATTCGTTTAAGAGTTATGAAGAAACATACATACATACAGAAAAAAATTGTAAAAATGGTCAATTTAGTTTCAGTATCATGTATAGAGCCTATAAACACGATATCTATGAAAACAAAGTAACTTACTCCTATGACCAACCCTTACAGAACTATTATTAGTATTGATACTTTAGAAGGTTTTATAATAATGTTTTTCTGTACATTACGAGTATTTTAATTGTATTTTTGTATGTTTGTAATGAAAACTCAAAAACTAATGAACTGATTTTAAAAATTATTTCACCTGCAGAAAGCTACATTATTAGCGAGTAATATAGCCTCATTTTTTGCAAAAAAAGAGTTACAAGCGCCTGGCAAAATGAGACGACTAAACTAAATATTCAATTTTCATAGAATAAAAATTTCAGAAAACCTCCCCAGTCAGGTTTATAACTCTGCGTTAGAGTATTATAGAAGAGTTATAGGACAAGTTTTCAGCTTGCCTCAAATACCTGTCCGGAAATGTCTACCATCTGTAGGGCCATAATACCTACATTCAGTTACAAATTTTACATCGCTGTAATATTAGTATACAGGGCGTCCCAAGACTATGCGACATGAAGGGAAAGTACCTTAAATATCGTAGATAGGATATTTTGCTGAAAGAAAACTTTATGTTATTTTTAAGTTAATACTGCATTCAAAAATTTTCTAAAAATTACTTCCTTCGTCTGGGAATCGAACCGACTTAAATGTAAAAAAAAAAAAATCACTCGTATTTTTATGATGCCAATCGAAAGAATGTACAAAAAATAATAATTCTTCTTAAGTAACATGGTATCTTAAAAGAAAGGAATAACGTAAAATGTTTGATTCAAATGTCAAGAATATTGTTTATTGCCGACAACGACATAATTTTTAGAAAATCTTTGAATGCAGTATTACTAACTTTTAAAAACAATATAAAGTCTTCTTTCAACAAAATATACTATCTACGATATTTAAGGTACTTTCCCTTCATGTCGCATAGTCTTGGGACGCCTTGTGGATGGATGTCATGGCAGATGACGGTTACGAAGCGTGCAGACGTTCTGGTTGCGATCGCTCGTCTGCACAGCTCTCAATCAGTCCTCTCGAAACCACTGTGACGTGAGCTTAAAAGCTTTCGGGGATTTTTTAGTGTCCCCGACTGTGTATCGTCATATGGTGACGCCACCAAAACTTCGGACTTAGGACAAAAATTTAGGAATACGTCATCAATGTACTACAACTGTGTTTTTCGCATGCCATACAAAACACTAAGAACTTTATGGGACATTTAAAAGTGACATGTGTGCGTACAGCATGAACACTGTCATTTGCCAGTTAAAACTAACCAAACATCTGTCATTCAAAAAAAATGTGACTACGTCAACACATTTGAGCTTAAAATCAATAGTAGAGTTTTGTATGTTAGTTTGTGATGAATAAACTCAAAAACTACTGCACCGATTTTGAAAAATTTTTCACCTATATAAAGCTACATTATGAGAGGGTAACATAGGCTATATTTTATAAAGTTTAGCGGACAAAGTCGCGTGCAACAGCTAGTATAGAATATAGTGAAGCAAACCTATCATCAAGTAGATAAGATTTTATAAAAATACGTTTCTATATTTCGCAGCCGAAAAATGGTTACAAATATATTGAATTATATTAACTTTGATAAACACAGTTACATAAAAATATTTTTATTTGCTCAAGTTCACAGTTTACGTGTTGGTCCAACTTCCGGCCTGATATATGAGAGTATTTGGTGCTGCCGTTGGCTGCAGATATTCAATTTCGCGTGGCCACTAGAAGAAAAATATTTTTTTTTTGAAAAATACCTCTACCCAAACTCGAGTAATGGAGTTTGTTGACCAAAAAAATATTCCATTAAAACTAGACCCAAAACGTCTGTCTTTTGTGTCGAACAATATATTCAAAATATATGATATCTTAACAAACCTTAATAACAATAAGGGCCTCTTTCACCATCTGTCAAGTAGGCTAACCGTCATTTAAAGTTAACGGTAACCGGGGATAATGGAGCTAAGATACTTTTGTTTGTACGGTAAAAGTCCCAAACATTAAAAAGAAAATAATTAAAAAAAATCGCCTATCGAAGAATGCACTAAACCGAGTGCATAATTTAATAAAACGTAAAATTATTTCTAAAAGTAACTAATCAACAGCTGTAGTTGGTGAAAGAGACCCTTAATCTAAATCTAAAAGTTTCATGAATACACCAAGAATATATTTTTGAATCAAAATTACAACTTAATTTTATTACCTACTGTAAGTTTGATGTGGCTGACATAAATTTGTGATACGATTCGTATAATGTTATAATTACATTAAAATCCCATTAAACCGGTGTGTGTTATATAAGGAGGCACTCTGAATATATTTAACCTAATAAAATATTACGACAAATCAGAAATTTAATATCGCTCACCGGCGGGTAGGTCAAATGCAATTTATGAAATGACTACCCAATTTTACTTTACAATTTCCGTAGGTGAGTGTACATAAATGTAGGGTCAGCAAAATAATATGCCAGCCATTTTGTAATGGTTTTCTCAAAAAAAAAAAAAAAACTACTTTTTCGAATGTAACAAGAAATTAATTTACAGAAAAATTCAAAAAAATTTAATTAACTAAATAAATAAATAATAAATAAATTATCTTCACACATTCAACACAGTTGATACCAGACAAATGATATACTACATAGATTACTTTTTTTGTAAATACATACATATTATAAATACAAAAATTCATATCTCAGGTGCAAAGGTAAATGTTAGCACATAAACATTTGCCCCTAGCGGGATTCGAACCCGCGCCCGTTTGGTTAACAGCTAGGGTTACTAACCACTAGACCAAACTTGTAAGTAGTTGTTTTATAATTATAAAATTGTTTTAAAAAAATGTTAAAAACCTCATTTGCATAGTTTACTTTAACATTTTGTGCGAGAAAGAGGGGCTAGAAAGCAGACTTCCAATCAATGGTAAGTGGTGACCATCACTTAATCAATAGAAGTAAGAATTTGGCAATTGCGTCGCCAACCCTGATATACAATGTAGGAAGATAAAAAATAATAAATAGATATAAAAATACTGTTTTATGAGGTTGTGATAACAAGAATAATTCCTTGTAATTTTTTTTATATAATAATAACTCCTTCTAGCGGCCAAAGGGGGCTTAATCAAAGGAATTCGCGGCATTTGTCAAAAAAGAGCCGTGGAACGGAGCGTCTTTGATCCCTGCCGACTAGCGACTCTAGGAAACTTCTGACCTACGCCTACACCTATTATCTACGCCATGATTTACCCTATCTATACCTACATGTTCATATACATGTCCCTATACATGCTTGGATGATACATTTAAGTTTGTTCTAGTGGTTAATAACCCTAGCTGTTAACCAAACGGTCGCGGGTTCGAATCCCGCTAGGGGCAAATATTTATATGTAAACATTTACCTTTGTACCGGAGTCATGGATGCTTGTATTTATAATATGTATGTATGTATTTACAAAAAAATGTAATCTATTGTAGTAAACCAACTGTCTTGTATCCATAATACAAACATTAGTTTCTAAGTGTGGAACTAGATGGTGCTGCGTGGAATGTGTGAAGATATTTATTATTTTTATTATACATACATACATACATACATACATACATACATACATACATACATACATACATACATACATACATACATACATACATACATACATACATACATACATACATACATACATACATACATACATACATACATACATACATACATACATACATACATACATACATACATACATACATACATACATACAGAAAAAAATTCGAAAAATCGTCATTTAGTTTCAGTATCATGTTTAGAGCCTATAAACACGATATCTCTGAAAACAAAGTAACTTACTCCATGACCAACCCTTACAGATTTATTATTAGTATTGATAATATTAGGTACCTATGCTACCACTGTGCTAAACTATGAATTTTAATGCTATTTCGCTATAGTGACTGAGAAAACAATATCCGGAAATATTTTCAATTTCATCCTCGTTTCGTCCATTAATTTGCTGACTGTACGCGATACGCGTAATATGTTATTACCCATAATCCCCCGGGGTGCTGAAATGCCGAACATTTCATATGTTTTATATATTAAATGTAGCGAATTTTTTAGCGAATTTGGCAATTTTGCGTATTGCAAACCTCACGTATTCTGTTGTTGAATTTTCGTTGTAATGAAAAAGTAAGCGGCCTTTCAAAATTATAAATTACAATATGGTGGGAATATGCAATTTTTTTCAAGTCTCACCAACGCCCACCCTTTAAAATTTATAATACAATTACCCTTAAACTGTGTCTTTGTCTGCATATACGAGTAAATTATAGCGAACTACGACCCCCCTCGCGGCGTCGCCCAGAAAAAACCTAATTAGGATTTATAACTAGCTGATGCCCGCGACTTTGCATGCGTAACTTTGTAAATTATATACTAAAACCTTCGTCGAGAACCACTCTATCCATTGGTGAAAACAGCATGAAAATCGGTACAGTAGTTTTTGAGTTTATGGCGAACAGACAGACAATCGCGGCGGAGGACTTGGTTTTATAATATGTAGTGATAATGATGAAAATTCCGTGTTTTTTTTTATGAAGGCAGTGCTTGGCCGCGATCTCACTTGATGTAAGGTGTAAATTATCTAACTGAAGGTGAAAACCGCATCAAAATCCGTTGCATGGTCAAGATTTCCTTCGGAGAGCTTGCTCAGGAGCTGCATGAGCTCAAACCGCCTTCTCCTTTCTTCCATCGGACATTCAGATGTACCATCCTGGCTGGTTACCATCCTCGTCTTGTAGAAATCCCAATTTTTCGGACCAAGCTCTTCGAAACATTCTTTATTCAGCGCACTGGCAAGGTTTGAAACTCTAGAGCTCATATAAGCCAAATCTTTTCAAAGTTGGAGTGAATAGGCATCCGGTGAGCTCGCTCCATCATAGGCCTCATCTTGCTACGAGTATACAGCTAGATGCTGACCAAGAGCAAACCCATATCTAAAAAAAATATAATACAAAACGTCTCTCTCTCCCTCTCTCTCTCTGTGCGCGCGTGTGCGTGCGTGTGTGTGTGTGTGTGTGTGTGTGTGTGCGCGCGTGTGTGTCGATGTATTGAATAGAAATGGAACTTAATATTATCTGCATTTCGCGTTCATTTCATGCAACGGTTAATTACGCTGCCATTTTATTTATGGAAACTCAATTTTGGCGCCAACCTTTTGCCGCGAGCTAGCTGTTACAGTTTCAATAAGCATATTATTTATTTTTTACTAGCGACTCGCTCCCGGCTTCGTCCGGGGTGTAACCTAATATATAAAAAAATCGTGTCCCGTGTTTGTGCTCGAGGAATTCCTAACTACACAACCTATTTTGATAAAATTTTGTAACTACATATGTGTAATTTGGTCCAACTTAAAAGTTTTGATTTTGCACCCGTGCGAAGCCGGGAGCGTGTAACTAGTATTTTATATATTAAAATATTTCCCGTTTATCCCTCTTTTCAAATATGAATTAAAACCGGTCTACCCAATTTTGAGTTTTTAAAGCATACAAAAACCACCTTAACATTTTCATATACCTACTTACTAGCTAGTGCCCGCGACTTCGTCCGCGTTGAAAAAGAAAAAAGTAGCCTATCCTGTGTCCTGTACGTCTAAATATTTATTTACCAAGTTTCATGAAAATCAGTTAATTCCTTTAAGAGTTATGGAGGAACATACATACATACATATACAGAAAAAAATCTAAAAATCTTCAATTTAGTTTCAGTATCATGTATAGAGCGTATTTTTTAGTCGTAGCGACGAAACTATCTCGACTCACTGACTAAAAAAGTTTCTAGAATAAATTTGTGTCGACACAAAAGTGTCGAAATTTTTCGTAACAACTACCAAAAAATGTTATCTTCTACACTTACAGATTTATTATTAGTATTGATGATTGACGTATAACTAGCGACCTGCTTCCGACTTCGCCCGGTTTTCTTAATAATAACTCAGTAAAATCAAACATACTGTATATAACATCATTAGTGAAATGCGTTCCAAATGGGGTGTGCACTAATTGAAAACTGTATATATAGTTAAGTTAGTAAGAAACATTCACCCCAGAAAGGTCTTACGGAGGTTGTAGTTAATCCTCTACGAGATTGATGGAAGTCATTCAAAGAGGGTGCGACAACGCACCCTTCCACTAAACTGCTTTATTTCTTACTTATTTTTTTATGTGAACACGGCTTGGAAATTTGCTTCCAAGATACAATTTTTTTTTGGTATATATCGCTGCTTAAAAACTAAAGGGCCATAAAACAAAAATGTATATTGTATGTTGCAAAAATTACTTATGTTTGTTTTATTCCATATTTAGTATATTTTGATAATTTTTTATATATTCAAAAGTAATTTATATGCTTATATCTCTTCTAGTTTTCAGTTTATTATAAAAGTACTTACTTAAAACATTTAATACTACTTAAAAATACGCTTCTAACGATGTATAATATGCACATATTTGATATATATGTATATCTAATAAGAATAAAATTAAAAAAAAAATTTTTTTTTCGATTAGCTCTCCCGTAAAAAGTGTAATTTTGATTTGTGGCCTTTTAGTTTTTAAGTAGCGATATGATATATATTTGACTTGGGGCTGTACACAAAACATCCACACCCCAATTTTTTCAACCGACTTCCAAAAAAGGAGGAGGTTCTCAATTCGACTGTTTTTTTTTAAATGTTTGTTACCTCATAACTTCCGACTGGGTGAACCGATTTTGATGTTTTTTTTTAATTTGAAAGCTGGTGCTTTCCGTGTGGTCCCATTTCAATTTGGTCCAGTTCTGACAATGGCATCCATGAGAACAGATCATGAGACGGTTTGAAGTTGGTTTTTTTTTTGTTAAAAAGAGTTATTTATTGAAAAATAAAATCTTTTTCAACAATTCTTAATGAAATAAGAATATTTCCGAACATAATTTTACTAATTAAAAAAAGAACAAAAAAATAACGACTTCAAACCGTTTTGTCATAGATGCCATAGTCAGAACTGGACCAAATTTAAATGGGACTACATGGGAAGCACCAGCTTTCGAATAAAAAAAGGATCATCAAAAATCAAAATCAGTCCAAGGTTTTGAGGTAACAAATATTAAAAAAAAACAGTCAAATTGAGCATGAACCTCCCCCTTTTTTGGAAATCGGTTTAAAATACGGTTTTCAACAGTTCTTAATTCAATAAGAACAATTCCAAATATATTATAGTTAGCGCTTAATTTTACTAATTAAAAAAAACTTTTAAATGGGACGCATATTATATAAACAGTCATTTCATTATTATTCAAAAGTACGCCTAAAAAGGAATAATGGCGGAGTCTTGCGTTCGCGCGTCAATGGCAAAAGGTAGTAACAACCAAGTTTTACTATTGATTTTAAACTCCAATATGTTGACACGTAGTCATAATTTTCTAATGAAAGTCATACTTTCTTTAGTCATATTATCTTTGGTTGGTTTTTAAATGTTCCATAAAGTTCGTAGTGTGTTGTTATGGCGTGCGAAATAGTTGTAGTAAAGTCGAGGTAAGAAAACCTTCGTCAGTTTTGAAATTCTTTCCTTTGTCAAAATCATAAACTTTTAGTACCTTTTGAAACTAAAGCACTAAACAGGTAACTGACAGACGTTTGAAATGAAATTTTGGCACGACTGACAACTGCCCTGGTGCAATCATCCGACTTAAAGGGGACGAACCTTTTCTTACCCCGACTGTACATCGATGCCACACATGTATAACATGCTATATAATTATGTTTTGTGACATATTTTGTTAACAAAACACAACAATTTTGTTTGCATTAAACTCTGAAATATACAATATTCAATTGTATACCTTCCAAGCGTTAATCCCAACCGTTCCTTGAAAGGATATGCTTAACTAAGTATAATATATTTTCCTGTGGTTCTCCATACAAAAGCAATGAATTAATCACGCCTAAAGGCTCTTAATGTTAAGGCTTTGTTCCTTAACTAGTTCGAAAGGGATCTTAATTCTCCAGGGATTATTGCTCAGATAGAGGGAGCACCGATCAAAAACATGCTCTGTTATTAATAATTTCAAATTGAGTTTCTCGATTGTTTAGTGATCTTTGGTTAGATTTTAACTAATGGTTATAGTGGTTTAAAGTTAAGTGAGAATGTCAGAGCAAGAACGCCATTATTGTTGGCCCGGAATTCGTCGTGCCTATTTATGTTATTCTGATGTGATCTGATTGTGATTAACTCATACTATGTTTATTAGTATAAAATAAATAAATAAATATCTTCACGCATTCCACACAGCACCATTTACCAGACATTTGATATACTACATAGATTACTTTTTTCCTGGGGGATTCGAATCCGCGACTGTTTGGTTAACGGCTAGGGTTACTAACCACTAGACCAAACGTGTCGTCAATTAATAATTGTCAATTGTCGTAATTTGATTTTTGTCTATAATTAATTGAAATTATTATTTTATTATTTTAAATATGATAAAAAGAATGGGACCCTGAGTTTCTTTTGGGGTTTCTTAAAAGAATTGAATTAGGTTTATGGACCCCAATGTATAGTCTGGGTACGAAAACTTTCCGTAGACTCTTGAAGCACTGACAGATGTTTGAAATGAAATTTTGGGTGACTTATAAATTGGCCTAATGCAAACAAATGGCGATCTTTATAAGGTAAAGGACCTTTTCTTACCCCGACTGTTCATGTCAATTATCAAATTTTTGACTAATAAATGATGCAAGCAAATGTCTTTAAGGTGAACTGTTGGTGATGCAATGTGGCCGCGGTTTACGAAAGAAAAATAATACAACATTTAGTACGTCAATGTCCGAGATGCGAGCGGCTCAGTTTTCACCTATACGTTTTGTGTCGCAGCACGCGGGTAACTGACTCAAAAAGGTAACAATTTACCGCCCGCAATCTCGGTCCACCCTCATTTATTAATAAATTAAGATGACAATCAAAGTAACACAATTAAAATTGACGGTAAATGACCAAATACAAAATCCTAAAAGCAGGTACATAAAGTTACATATTTATTTATATATTACATATTTATACACACATATAGCCTACAGTGAACCTTTTCTTACCCCGACTGTACATGTCAATTATCTAAGTTTGGCATGACTGATAAATTGCACTGATGCAAGCAAATTGCGACTTTAAGGTGACGAACCTTTTCTTACCCCGATTGTACATGTCAATTATCTCACAGTTCATGCCCGATACCTGAATAACCTGAAAATGAATTAGAATAGAACCGATGTGTGCCATCCCCCGTGTATAGTAAATAATACCTTTAAAACAACATGGAAATATAACGAGTTCGCAACGGTAATGAGGGGTTTCTTGATGGCCTTTAATCGGGTAATGTGACTCGTCGACATTAATTCTGATTTGGATTTTTCCATTTGGAAACAAAAGGGAACATCTCCAGGGAAATTTAGTAGCTTTACGTCACTCACTCGACCTTTTTAGATGTTTATGTTGAACTAAGTGAACGGCGCGGGTTTGCGTGCGAAAAACATTTTACCGTTTCAAATGCCTGAAATTGTCTCCATATTTTTTCATTAGAAAAAAATAGTTTGTTTAAATTAGTAGGAGTATACACTTGTTACTAGTATAAATTATAGTATAGAGGCACAAATGCTTTTTTTTCCTAAGTTTGATGAAGGCTTTTTTTTGGGTAGGAGGAGAAAATCCATCATAAATACTGATGCCCCGAGTTTTGCTTATGCAAAACGACTATGACTATGACTATGACTATGACTATGACTATGACTATGACTATGACTATGACTATGACTATGACTATGACTATGACTATGACTATGACTATGACTATGACTATGACTATGACTATGACTATGACTATGACTATGACTATGACTATGACTATGACTATGACTATGACTATGACTATAAGTATGACCATGACTATGAGTATGACTATGAGTATGACTATGACTATTTAGTGCTAGGGCACACTGCGTTTCGCAGTCATTTGGGCAGTCTGTCTGGCGGCAGTAACCAACACCTTACAGAATACCACCGTGAAATAACAGCACATGTGCTGTTGTGTTTCGGTAAGTGAGTAAGGGATGCCAGAGCCCATTACCAAACCCCTCCCCTACCCCTTATCTTTAATCCTTCTATGGTTGGCAGCGCACTTGTAGCACTTATGGCGTTGCTTGTGTTATAGGCGACGGTAGCCACCTACTATCAAGTGGACCGTCAGCCTGTCTGTCGACCTTAACATAAAAAAAAATTACTATGACTATGAGTATGCCTGACTCCATTGGAAAATGTGTCTGTCCAGTGACCTACGGACTAAAACCTCCCCCTATTCCGATGGCAACCCTTTCAGGGCTTTAATGAAGGCTACATGTGTACTCAGTTAACTTTTAAAATAATTTAGAATGAATAATATTGACTTAACTGTATTTAATTGTCGGTTATAATATTTATTGGAGATTACCACAAGCGATTTAACCTCTACCCTTCAGAACATCGATCTCGGCACTACAATGGCTTGTCCGCAACATTAAACCTCCCTTGTTTAGTTGCGTCTAAGAATAGATGTTTAGGAAACTTGGCCTTGGGGTTTATTTCTCAGGTAGCTTATTCTGGTAAATAAAATATTAATGCATACGATTATTATAATCTATACAATCCATACTTATCCGTATTTATCCGTACTAATATTATAAATGTGAATTATAGTTTGTTTGTGTGTTACGCTTTCACGCAAAAACCACTGAACCAATCACCATAAAATTTTGCATACACGTGCAAAATTATTTCTGGGACACCAGAAAGGACATAGGGTACCTTTCATCCAGAACGCGGACGAAGTCGCGGGCACCAGCTAGTATAAATATGTGAAAGTAACTATGTCTCTTTGTCTGTTACCTTTTCACGCCTTAAATACTAAACCGATCATTGTGAATTTTTGCATACACGTGGTCAGGGATGCAAGAAAGGACATAGGATTTCAAAAATTTAACTATAGGGCTGGACCCACCCGTACTCAGGGGTTGTATTTTTTTATTTTTAACGCGAACGAAGTCGCTGACACCGGCTAGTTTGTTTATATATTATTATAGTTCGTTTGTTTGGCATATTATTAAATAAAAATGTAGAGGAGACTCGGGTAAACGAGGCACACATAAGTTAAATTAGAAATGTCTCGCGTTCTCAGTAGGGCAGTGTCTTCTCAATTTATAAGACAGTCGGATCGGTTTACGAGATGTCCCGACCTCCCCTCGATCCTCAGTGGGGCCCTTTTTTTCAACGTTTTACTGAGGTACTAACTATATCATGGGGACTTTTCTTTTTAATAAGAAACGTATAAACGTCTATTGCTAGTGGCCACAGCTAGCCATCTTTAATTATTAAGTAGATACCGACGTTCGTCGGCGTGTCAATTTCATATAAAAATAGCAACCAACTTTGCGATTTTTTGCCTAAGCAATTATGCTTGAGTTAAAATTTTAGGTTTATGTTTGTGGCCATTTTGACTTTTAACCTCTCCTTCTTGCATGAGGATCTTATCGTTCCATACGTGTTATTATTTCTATAGAAATAAATACATATTATAAAGAGAGATTTGTATTTTTGCATGTTTGTAATGAGTGAACTCAAAAACGAGTAGACGATTTTAAAAATTACTTAACCAATAGAAAGCTACATTATCACTGAGTAACATAAGCCATATTTTATAAAATTACGCGGGCGATGTTGCGTGCAGCGGCTAGCTTGTCATTACATAAGCGATTGGTGTCTGTGATCGCAAGTGCCAGTGATTTGTGAAGGAAGCGGTTCCTCACTGCGTCCGATGCGGCCTCACGCGATCTTATCTTTTACACAATCGTTACCCCGCCTCTACACTACTCGCGAAGTTCCTCTACGAAGTAGTATTGACCGAAGTATGAAGTGCGTCGCTAATGGTTAAGGAGCCCACGATGCTAAATGTGTAGTCACTCGAGCGTCGTGGGGACCTATTGGACTTTGAAGATTGGATGGTAAGAAGAAAAAAAGGTTATATGAAGTTTTTCATTTCAGCGGTGGGGTGAGCGTCTACAGGCGTTCAAAATTTTGTAGGCGCTGTATTTTAAAAAATCCTCCATATAATCGTCAGATTAAGAATCAGCACGATCAGGAATTTAGGCTGAACCGTCTGTATGAAAATCTGATGCGCTCGAGTATTACAAAATGACAATCGTCAAAAATATTTTTCGCATTTTCAAAAAGCTGCCACGAGCTTGCGTTACATCCGAATCGTCTGAATTTTAAATGGGAGCTTAGGTTAAGTTCACTTAACATCTCCTCTGAAAATCTGACGCGCTCGAGTTGTATTTAAAATTTTACCCCCACCCCCGCCAACCCCACCAACCCCACCAACCAAACCGTCAGATTAATACATATCCGTTATCGGAGACACGTGGGGTATATACATTGGCAATATCTGACGCGCTCGAGTAAATCCAAAAATCCCCTCTTGGGCTCCCCTACCATAACACTCGTTCGAGGTAAGGCGAGGTGCCCGTCCATATTCTCGTATTCGCCTCGCCTCGGCCAACTTCGTTAGTAGTGTAGAGGCGGGGTTAGCTTCGAGCTGTATTTACTGTAATGAAAGTGAGGCATGTTATACAGGGCGTCCCAAGACTATGCGACATGAAGGGAAAGTACCTTAAATATCGTACATAGGATATTTTTCTGAAATAAGTCTTTATTTTTGTGTAATTAAATGAAAAAAAAAATTAAAAAACTAAAATTAATTAATTTTCAGACAACTGGCAGGACCCATATGTTACGTTATTATTCTAGACAGTTCCATATTAAAACATTTAAGTAAAATATTATAATAACTCATTCCATTAAAAAAAAAAACAAGATCATTATTTTCTGGGAACTCGGATGGGAAATCAAAAAATGGAATTTTCACGTGTTTGTTTCCTAGCAATTTTTAGAATGTTTCTCTTCGTCAGAACTTTCCTCGTATTTCAACGAATACCTATTTGAAAAAAAGACGAATTATTGATCCAATTACTGTTCTCGAGTTTTAAGCCAGCAACAGATTTTGTGATGTATTTTTATTTATACATATAGAAGATAGATATTCTATTGAAATAGCTTAAAAAATTTAACTTTAATAATGAGCTTATTATCGACCTGTAATCTTTATAATATTATAAATGTGAAAGTTTGTATGTTTAGAAGCTTGTTATCAATCACATAAATAATTCATTGATTAACATATAGATAGGATACTTTTTTTTCTTGGAAAAATGATATGTTCCCTTGAGTTTAAAAAAAAAAACGAACTACAGTGCGTACGAAATCGCACAGAGCTAATAAATAACAATAAAAATGGAAGACATCCTTACATAATATTATAAAACAAAGTTCTCAAAAACTACTGTATCAAACTTCATGCTGTTTTCACCAATGGATAGAGTGGTTCTCGAGGAAGGTTTTAGTATATAATTTACACGCAAGCAGCAATAGTATAGTGTAATATAGTTGTCAGATTGAAAATATCCCACATCCTTTATTGCGAGAGGTTTCTCGACAAAAAAAAATAGTGTTCGCTATGATCAACATTAAGCACTTTGAGAGAGCACTTGAAAAAATAACCCATTCGTATGACAGTCACCCCATGATAGGGGAAGTTACGTCTAAGAGGCATTATCGTCGACAAAACGCCGCGATTTCCCAACAACGCCCAACCTCCCCTCCGTCTGTACCACGAGACACAATCGTAAACGGCGCTTTCTAAATCCCCTCAAGTACATCACCGCTTCATTATGCGGACATTTATCAAATCGTGTACGCGAAGCGGCATTGTATAATGCGCTGTGAGTGTGTGTTAAGGTTGGGGTGAGTTAAGGCAACAATTGGTAGGGGTTAATATTTTTTTCTTTTTCTATCTGCGATGAGTGTTGAATTTTTCTTCTCTAACGGTAATGTTATAGTCGGTATAATGTTTCATTGCTGACGTAGATCTGTAGGATTGATTAAAAAATCTACATAGAATTGATATTGGAGGTTTGGGGTTTTATGGACGGTTATCTTTTATCTTGGAAATGAATTTAAATAGTTCAAAATAACAATAATATTAAGGTTCTTAAATTACTTAAATGTAGTGGAAATATAGATGTGATTTTGGTGTCAAAGTTGTTTTTTAAATGATTTAAGATTAACTCATTTAATGACAACATGTTATTAATATATGGGAGGAATGGGAGCCCATTTCCTCCCCATGACAATCCCTATTTAAATGTGTGTCACAATAATTTTGAAAAAAATAATAATATATTAAGTTTTACAAGCTTACTTATTTAAATTGTAAATGTGACATCGGTGTATGTTTTTGACATTCATTTGATTTATGCGTAGACAGGTATTTTCACAAGAATATTTATGACTTATTATCGTATTAGGCATTTAAAAAAATCTTGCCGTTTCAGACTACCACCAAATCAATTAGTAGTTTTGCGAAAATCTTGTTACTTTAGCAGACCTTCGGAAGGTGTATTACGTATTTTTACAAGAATAATTAAGACTATTGTATTATCTTATTAAGCGTTTAAAAAAATCTTGCCGTAGCAGACTACCACCAAATTAATTGGTAGTTAGCAAAATATTAAAATTGGTAGTTTAGCGAAAATCTTGTTACTCTAGCAAGACCCTCGGAAGGTGTATAGCGTATTTTTACAAGAATAATTAAGACTATTGTATTATCTTATTAAGCGTTTAAAAAAATCTTGCCGTAGCAGACTACCACCAAATCAATTGGAGTTAGCAAAATATTAAAATTGGTAGTTTAGCGAAAATCTTGTTACTCTAGCAAGACCCTCGGAAGGTGTATTGCGTATTTTTACAAGAATAATTAAGACTATTGTATTATCTTATTAAGCGTTTAAAAAAATCTTGCCGTAGCAGACTACCACCAAATCAATGAGTCTGACCATCGATTTTAGTTAATGATATCCCCCAAATATAGCTCACTAGACAAATACGGCAGTGTTTTTATTTTTTTGATATCTTAAAAAATGACCGAGTTATAAGCGTTCAAAGTACGCGCGCCACCCAAATTTTTTAATACTACTCGCGAACGTTGATGACGTCACAAGGGCCTATTCTAGATGCAAGAAAGAGAGATTTGTATGTTTAACTCAAAAACTACTGGACCGATTTTAAAAATTCTTTCACCTATAAAAAGCTACGTTATTAGCGAATAACATTGGGTATAATTTATAAAGTTACGCGGGCGAAGTCGCGTGCAACAGCTGGTAATATCATAAAGAGAGTAGATTTCTATTTTTGTTTGTAATTTATTAACTCAAAAACTACTGGACCGATTTTAAAAATTCTTTCACCTATAAAAAGCTACGATATCAGCAAATAACATAGGCTATATTTTATAAAGTTACGCGGGCAAAGTCGCGTGCAACAGTTGGTAATATCATAAAGAGAGTAGATTTCTATTTTTGTTTGTAATTTATTAACTCAAAAACTACTGGACCGATTTTAAAAATTCTTTCACCTATAAAAAGCTACGTTATCAGCGAATAACATAGGCTATATTTTATAAAGTTACGCGAGCGAAGTCGCGTGCAATAGTTGGTAATATCATAAAGAGAGTAGATTTCTATTTTTGTTTGTAATGAATAAACTTAAAAACTACTAGACTGATTTTAAAAATTCTTTCACCCATAGAAAACTACATTATCAGCGAGTAACATAGGCTATTAACATAGACTATAAAAATACGGGGACGAAGTCGCGTGAAAACAGCAAGTTGATTATAAATTATAAAAATATTCTTAAAATGATTCTTGAGCGGGACTTACGAAAAAGATTTCCTCAATACTTTCTGAAGTTATCAGGTTCGGAATAAAAATACGTCAAAATTTAAAAAAAATTCAAAATGGTACAAAAAGTACAAAAAGTCCAGTGCTTATTATAGGTCAGTGGCGCCGGAGCATTTGAAAATTTAAATAATGACCGTTACTTTTGCACTATAATAAATACTAATAATAATAATAATAAAAGATACTAATAATTTGTACATAATATATAGTGCCTATATATTATGTACAAATTCAACCATCCACACACCTTCTAAATTATTTTTCCAAGTGCCAATGGATACGAAAAGACATAAAAAGTGGATGACCATGAAGCCCGTCACACACGTATTTTATTTTAGTGTGTGTAAGACATCGTCACTTTTCTCCCTATAAAAATATACTTACCTGCCTAGTATACTAACAAAAATACCTATTACACTCTTTATGATATGAGGATGACTTACAACCAAGTATATGCTTGCAAAGCAAAGTTGCAAGTAAAGTTGCAAACCGCAACCTAGCTGATACAACAAAACGTACATTTACATTTTGTGTCGAGAGACAGTTAAAACAAATGAATGATCTGTAGTACAGAAACGTAGACAAAAAGAACTGACCCGCAAGATACCTACTTCATTAAGATATTCTGAACCCGATAACTTCAGAAAGTATTGAGGAAATCTTTGTCGTAAGTCCCGCTCAAGAATCATTTTAAGAATATTTTTATTATTTATAATCAACATGCTGTTTTCATGCGACTTCGTCTGCGCAACTTTATAAAATATGGCTTGTTACTCGCTGATAACGTAGCTTTCTATAGGAGAAATAATTTTTAAAATCGGTCTAGTAGTTTTTAAGTTTAATCATTATACTCGTAAACAAAAATAGAAATCTACTCTCTCTATAATGTTACCAGCTGTTGCACGCGACTTCGCCCGCGTAACTTTATAAAATATGGCCTATATTATTCGCTGATAACGTAGCTTTCTATAGGTGAAAGAATTTCTAAAATCGGTCCAGTAGTTTTTGAGTTAATTAATTACAAAATACAAATCTATCTTTTTACTATGAACTTACGTCTAGCATCGGCCCTTGTGACGTCATCCACTTAGCACGGGCGAACTTGAAAATTTGAATAGCGACCGAAGTTTCGGTGTCAATAACTTCGGAAATACTGCATCGATTTTGATGAAACAAAAACTTTTCACATGTACATAACCATAGCTCTGATATTATGTGTGTTTTATAGTCATTTTCAAACCCATCGGTCAGACCCATTGGAGTTAGCAAAATATTAAAATTGGTAGTTTAGCGAAAATCTTGTTACTCTAGCAAGACCCTCGGAAGGTGTATTGCGTATTTTTACAAGAATAATTAAGACTATTGTATTATCTTATTAAGCGTTTAAAAAAATCTTGCCGTAGCAGACTACCACCAAATCAATTGGAGTTAGCAAAATATTAAAATTGGTAGTTTAGCGAAAATCTTGTTACTCTAGCAAGACCCTCGGAAGGTGTATTGCGTATTTTTACAAGAATAATTAAGACTATTGTATTATCTTATTAAGCGTTTAAAAAAATCTTGCCGTAGCAGACTACCACCAAATCAATTGGAGTTAGCAAAATATTAAAATTTAGCGAAAATCTTGTTACTCTAGCAAGACCCTCGGAAGGTGTGTGCGTATTTTTACAAGAATAATTATGATTATTGTATTATCTTATTAAGCGTTTAAAAAAGTCTTGCCGTTTCAGACTACCACCAAATCAATTGGTAGTTTAGCGAAAATCTTGTTACTATAGCAAGACCCTCGGAAGGTGTATAGCGTATTTTCACAAGAATAATTAAGACTATTGTATTATTTTATTAAGCGTTTAAAAAAATCTTGCCGTAGCAGACTACCACAAAATCAATTGGTAGTTTAACGAAAGTCTCGTTACTGTAGTAAGACCCCCGGAAGGTGTATAGCGTATTTTCACAAGAATAATTAAGACTATTGTATTATTTTATTAAGCGTTTAAAAAAATCTTGCCGTTTCAGACTACCACTAAATCAATTGGTAGTTTAACGAAAGTCTCGTTACTTTAGCAAGGACCCTCGGAAGGTGTATTGCTGAGCACACAGCGCAGAGACCCATTTAAAAGATTACATTTAGCGGATCAAAACCAATTGTATCAGTCTCCTTCGCCCGCTAGGCCTCGACCCCTTTAGGGAACGAATCACTTATTGTTTACTGACTCCATTATATCTGGGGTGGATTATAAAGTTAGCTAACTTGTAGCTTAATGTTAATGCGAAATGACAGCTTGAATCTTAAATCTGGATTTTATGAAAATGTAAAGTGTATGTAGCCATCAACTTTCACTGAAACTGACTTTTATAATACTGGCGATACGCCATGAAATTTACAAAAATCCTTACTTAACCTACGTCATATGTAAAAGAAATATATTATTTTCTTACCTTTCTAGACTTAGTATTTTTAGCCAAAAATATTAAATAAAAAAGTAAATTTTATAGTCAGAACGAATAAATTTATAAGTAAAGATAACATCGCCATAAAGATAAAGTCGCCGAATGTTTTCTTAAAATATTTTTAGATAAGCCCTCGCGAACAGTACTTATTTTTTGTATCCCTAAAAAGGTGTAAGCAAAATTTCATGATGATTTCTTGAGTAGTTAAGGCGTGAAAGCTAAAAAAACAAACTCACTTGCGCATTTATAATATTAGTTAGAAATCAATAGTATATTGTATTATTTTAGGTAATTTATTTTCCCTTTTACATGTGACATCTAAAGTAAATATTAAATTAACACCTATTACCTATATAATTAAATGCATAATAAGTTTCAACTTGGTAAAGTATCTTACAAAGCAAGCGCTAACGTGATGAAATAATCTAAAAAGCTGTAACACACTCATCATCCCCTCGGATGCGTACCCCTCCGCTTTAATACTGCCTTACATCCACACGTAATTAGAAGACATGCCTCAATATATTATTATTTGAATAAATACAGGGACATAGCCAGCACCGTATTAGCAGTATCAATTATATGGACCCTTGGCTAAAGGAGCCAAGACGTGTCTAGTCAATAATTCGTAAAATGTTAACAAAACTCTCACTTAACCTCAAAATTTGAACTTAAACTTAAACTCTAGGCCGTACCTTTAACTCTATTCTTAATCTAAAGTACGGTTTAGAGTTTAACATTTAAAAATTTAGTCTAAATTCATTGCGTCTTTTGTTTCTTTTGAAAAAAAAAATTCTTCATTTGCAATTTGCCATTTCAATTCTTGTTCCCTTAACAAAATTTTAAACAGGACCCATCTAGGGCAAGCTACGCCACTGTAGCTTGCCAAATAATTTATAAATAGCTGAATATGCTAGCTTATTCAGCTTATTTTATCCTAGCTTGTATAAATTTATAAATAGCTGAACTGTGTGTCTGTCCAAGTGACCAGATTCCATTGTTCTCCTCCTGGTTATAATTTAGAAATGAAATATGAAAATTCAGTATTAAATTTAACAGGGGTCGTCCACTAATTTTATAATGCAGGAATTATAGCTCACTTCCTTAACCGAGTGCGAGGGGAACGCAATAATCTAAGGCAGTTTATCTTTATTGCTTACCTATACATTACTGTAACACGTACAATTATGTCGAGCCTCGCTCGACTAATATCATAAGCAGGAAATTACGTGTAAAGGGGTAGCGGGGGGGACAGGAGGTGACATTAATGTTCCCGACTGTGGAGGTCGCAACATTCGATACCTGGAAGCAACGTCTAAAAATATATTAGTATATTACATTTAAGGTTTAAACAAAAGGTTTAGCGCCTCTTTCACAAACGTCAAGTAGGCCAAACTGTGTTTCGTTGTAAATATTTTATAATCAAAAGAAACGTAATCGGCTATAGAAAAAAAATAAAAATATTAAAGTGGGCGCCAGCTAACTACGGGGAAAAAAAAATAACGAGTTAGCAAATAAAATATATTACAATAAAATAACAAAACAAGAAACTTAAATAGGGTGTGGTTCTATGCCCAGTGCGGAATTATAAATATATATATTATTTTAAATTTTGAATCACTCTTCTATGAGAAAAACAAAAACTTATCTGTATGTCGACGAATTTGGTTCGCTATCCATAAAAGAAAATAAACTCTGAAGACGTCCACAAGAATAAAACGGCGAGCGTCTCGTGGCCCTGCCGTAAGAAAATGGACCCAGAAAGCCTTCTCTCCAAACGTCCAAACTTCGTTTAGACGAATAAAATTGGATCCAAGGAAATTATGCATCCAGCATAAAAAACCCTGGAATGCGATAAAAATATCTAAGCACAACATTCACAAGAAATATGTGCCTGACCGTGTAACTAAAATTTTGATATATAAAGTCCCTAAACGTTATTAATTTAAACAATAAATGGTCAGGCAAAAAGAAGAGTAAAAATATACAATTGCACTAAAATAACAAAAACATGCAATTGCATAAGAATAAAAGAAGCTGCAAGAATTAATATTATTCAAATACAATAGGAAAATTCACAATAAATTTAAAATTAACTAAATCACATAATATAATAGAAAAACATTAAAAATAATAATCTATCATTACAAATAAGATGAATTACGTACCCATATAAAATTCGGGGTTTTTATATATATTAAACTGAATAAAATTTACAATTAATATTGAAAAAATCAGACTATTTAAACATGAAAATTTTCAATGTTAAAAAACAAACTCCTTCTCTCACGGCCAAAATCCGAATGCGCACCGCTCTCTGCGACGAAGCAAAACAAAAATCAAATATTTTAGAACGGAATTCTTTTAAATGAAGGAATACTAATTATAAAAAAAGGTTTAATCAATAGGTATAAACAGATAAATAAACAAATAAGGTAATATAATAAAATTAGTAACACTACGTTACAACTGTCATTTAAAGTCACCGGTAACCGGGGATAATGGAGCTGATATACCTTTGTTTGTACGGTAAAGGTCAGGATAAGGTTAATACATTAGCATACAGACATGATTTTTAGGTTGTAAAATATTTCAGACGAGAAAATGCTTTGTAACTCCGAAAACTGCCCAATCGAGCCGGATTCGACGGATGACCTCTTTCTCAAAATTGGATTTACTTAGTTGTACAACTCGACCTAGGTATTGGTCGATGCAAATGTAACTTTGAAATATCTTTATTGTGTAGATTCAGTGCAAGACTTTGGTATCCGGCAAGAAAACTCATGAACTGTCAGAGGTAAGAATCCTGATCAGCCTGGCACTTCTGAGTCTTCATTTTTACTAATGATAAGGTTATCGTGATTAGACTGACACTTTTGATACTATTATTTTTTTCTAATGACCTGGCTATCATGATAAGACTGGCACTTCTGAGTTTTTTATTTTTTTCTAATGATAAGGTTATCGTGATTAGACTGGCACTTCTGATACTTTTATTTTTTTCTAATGATAAGGTTATCATGATTAGACTGACACTTCTGATACTTTTATTTTTTTCTAATGACTTGGTTATCATGATTAGACTGGCACTTCTGATACTTTTATTTTTTTCTAATGACTTGGCTATCATGATTAGACTGGCACTTCTGATACTTTTTTTATGACTTGGTTATCATGATTAGACTGGCACTTCTGAGTCTTCATTTTTCTAATGATAAGGTTATCGTGATTAGACTGGCACTTCTGAGTCTTCATTTTTACTAATGATAAGGTTAAAGTGATCAACCTGGCACTTCTAAGTCTTTTCCTTTTTACTAATAATAAGGTTAAAGTTATCAATTCTAAGTCTTTTATTTTTTTCTAATGATAAGGTCAGTGATCAACCTGGCATTTCTGAGTGAAGACTAATGATAACTTTATCGACTGGCACTTTTAAGTTTTTTCTAATCATTAAGGTTACTGTAAACCTGTCTATCTATCTTTCTTCACAGTTATGTAAGCTTCAACCAATCTGTAGTGCGTAGTTCAGTAAATCTCATACCTCGTCTCATTGAGACTTAAAATTGTTATGAATTTATTTGTTTTGTCATTGTTTGTTTTGATATTGTTAACCAATGTCAAAACATTGGTTTTGACAAATTTTCTACAAGGTAAAGCGGAATCGAATATCCGTTGTAGGGGAGGCGGATAAAGAGATTACGTTCCGAACGCGTGGAAATGAATCATTGTCTCTCAGATAAATAACCAACACGTGAGTTGAATACGAGAGAGTTTTTATAGTAGGGGCTCTTTTCATGTCTAACGTTAATTTTAAAATGAAACTTTATGGGATCTAGAAATAATTTATCCTTAATAAATAGTTTCATAGGAGAAATCCGGTATCATAATAATTATCAATCTTTTTATGACTAAAAATCAATCGCCATGCGTTAGTCTCGTAAAAACTCTAGAATAGATCGACCAATTTTGATTTGGTTTTCACTTATGGAAAGAGGGCTAAACGGGGGAGGTTTCTTTATATATAAACTAGCAGATGACCGCGACTTCGTCCGCGTTAAAAATTAAAAAATAAATAATCAATATTACGTCTGACATCTTTATTGCTATTACCTACAATTAAGGCAGACGTTTGTTTTCTTAATGTTAGATGATCCCTCGGGAACAGTACTTTTTTCTGGATGAAAGGTACCCTATGTCCTTTCTTGTATCCTTGACAACGTGTATGCAAAATTTCGTGATGAATATTTAGTAGTTAAGGCGTGAAAAGGTAGCAGACAGACAGACAGAGTTACTTTGACATTTACATATAATACTTATTTTTGTATGTGTTTATAGAAACTCGATTATCCGGCCCTCAGTTATACGGATTCGTGATTATCCGGACCTACAATATCTACAAGTTGAATTTATGCAAGCATGAACGCGTCGGAACTGGCACGAAAATCAATGCTAATAACATTGATTTTCGTTTATATGTACATATTTGTTATTTTTAATAACACATAACATTATGTACTACATTATGCACAAAACCCGCTTTTCTTCATACATTCGTTTATCCGGATTTTCGATTATCCGAATGTCTAAGGACACCAATAAGTCCGGTTAATCGATTTTCTACTGTTTATTTATAAACAACTAGCTGGTGGCCGCGACTTCGCCCACGTTGAAAATTATAAACTAAAACCTTCCTCGAGAACTACTCTATCCATTGGTGAAAACAGCATGAAAATTGGTGCAATAGTTTTTGAGTGTATCGCGAACAGACAGACAGACATACGTGGCATAATATGCCACGTCATAATGTCTGTCTGTCATAATGTATGCCGGCATAGACAGACAGACATAATATGTAAGGATTAGTATGGATTATTGTACCCAGGGCAAAGCCGAGAGCGGATCGCTAGTATACATATAGGTAGATATAATATAGGTAGATATATATATAGTCCAGTGGCTTTGCTTGCCCTAGATGGGTTTTTTGTATCAATTTTTTTAGCCTGACCCAAATGGAAGGTAAAGATTTTTTTTACAAAAGAAATAAAAAATCTCGCATGTTTTTAACTCAGGTTTTTAGATGAAATGCATTTTACTCTAAACTTGTAAAAAAAAATAAGCGAGAGTGAATAGGTAACATTTTACGAATTTCTGCTTACATACATTAAACTACTACAACATGGAACCCGCGTGCCATACAAAATACTACGAATTTTATGGAACATTTAAAAGTGACATATGCGTAGAGCATGAACTGTCATTTATAACAAAACAAACATAATAATAAGTACGTAATTTAAAGAAAATGTGACTTTACGTCAACCCATTAGAGTTTAAAATGAAATAGTAGAAGTTGATCGTTACTACCTTTTATCATTGACGCGTGAAGGCTAGAGTCCGCCATGATTCTGTCAAAGGCGTTCTTTTTATGTGCCGCTTTGGAATTTGTGATGCAAATTCCATAGTAGTATTTCGATGCTTACATAAATCAGGGCATCTGTAGCGCGGTAACCGCATATAATTAACTAGCTGTTACACGCGACATCGTCCGCGTAACTTTGTAAAATATAACCTATATTACTCGCTGATAATTTAGCTTTCCATAGGCGAAAGAATTTTTAAAATTGGTCGTATGTTTTAAAATTTAAAACATACAAATCTTTTCTCTTTATAATATTAGTACAAATGATCAACCATAAACTATTATAATAAATTAAATTATGTACTGACATTTTCTCGCGACTTCGCTTGCGCCCTGCATTAATGACGTTTATTCAATTTTTATTGCTCATATATTTATGTCAGATTTTCTTATTTTAATTTTTACTAGACTGTGCGACCGAGCTTCGCTCAGGCGAAGCATTATAGAAACATTATAGAAAAAAAAATTCAAGAATACTTGAATTAATAATTAATAATTCAATCAAAATATTATAAAAAGTGCAAGCAGTATTACTTTTATAACCGTTCCATTAAAAAAAAACTACCTAAAACGAATTTTCTCGAAGATAAGACCCTGACAGATCGATTTCTAGACCTAAAAAACCCCTTACCCTAGATTTTTGTCAAAATCGTTAGAGCCGTTAGCGGGATCGTCGTGGCATACAAGAATTAATCGTTTAGTATGTATTAGGTATATGATCTATCAGGAACTGTACTTTTTTTCTTAATGAAAGTATCGAATGATTACAAAATTCCTATTATCCGGCGTTTTTTAGTTTCCTATTATCGATTTTTATTTTCGATTATACTGCGACATTTGTTTCATTCTTCGGCTAAAATAAAATGGCCTTTTATGGCGTTCGTTCCATTAGCAGATAAAAGCAATCGGCAAAGAAAACAATAGAATAGATATTTTCTATCGGACAAATCAATGCGATAGCGAAATATATTACATTAGTGTGCTGAGAGGTGGAGGTTGTATGCAGCCGCGAGCCTTTTCTCCGAAACGTGACCTAATTTAGAAGAAACAAAGCTATTTCGCACAACTGCGGAACCTGTGCTGTTCTAAAACTGCAAACGGCACAAGAAACCTTCGGAAAACTACTCGATTCAACTGAAAATTCAACTTTGTGTATCTTCAGAAGAAAACGTAACTCCAATACAGCTGGGACGTTGGAAAATTCACATTGCCAACTAGGTATTAACGATTTTCGCGACCGCAAAGATAACTTTGTAAAACACATTTCCCAGGGCACGTTCTTTCCACGTTTCGTTCACACGAATTTCAACTTTAACGCGACGTGTTAAGGTCTTTCCTAAAGGTGAATAGTGTTGGTAATAGAACGGACAGTAGATTTGATAAGGGCCTTCGGTTTCAATCATTGGAGGAATAAAATTCGGGATATCTTCTTCCGATCGTGATATCGTATTTACTTGATTGTATAGGATGTGAATCAAGGATTTTTATGTTGTTTTGTTATTTTGTTGTGTTACTAAAACGTTTATGTAATCACACCCTTATAAGGGCTCACAGTAATCCAACCTCTTAGTTATATTTATACATTTAAATTTGAACAAACTATACAATTTAAATCACATACCTTCGCATATTATAATATATAAATATATAAATACATCATATGTTACTTGTGTTTATAGAGGATGGTAGCCACAAAGCCAAATAAATCCAGCCACTTACCATTAAATGGACAGTGTCTGATAGCCACCCTTATCACAAAAACTAATAAGGTTCTTAATAATTTCAAACAAAGTAACGTATCTCACTTTATAGAGTAATATCTAAGCATTAATAAAAGGGTAATAAAACGCAACTGGTAAAATATGTTCTGCATTTAGAAGCCAAGATTTATATTGAGTTGTTAAAGGCACGCGTTCACTATATATCTGTTATCGAAATAAATTTGACATAATACGGTGTACGTGATATCGTTCCAGCAAAAGCTCGAAGCTCGCAGCTCGACTTGAAGCCGGATAGGAATTAACAATAGTGTCTTCAATATACTAAATCTATATTATTGACTCAATACTAATAATAAATCTGTAAGGGTTGGTCATGGAGTAAGTTACTTTGTTTTCAGAGATATCGTGTTTATAGGCTCTATACATCATACTGAAACTAAATTGACCATTTTTTTTCTGTATTATGTATGTAAGTATGTTCCTTCATAACTCTTAGGGCCTCTTTCACAAACTACAAGTAAACTGTTGATTAGTTACTTTTAGAAATCATTTTCTGTTATATTGAATTTTGCACTCGGTTTACTGCATCATTCGATAGCCGATTTTTTATTATTATTTTCTATTTAATGTTTGGCACGTTTACCGTACAAACAAAGGCATATCAGCTCCATTATCCCCGGTTACCGGTGACTTTAAATGACAGTTGGGCCTACTTGACGTTTGTGAAAGAGGCGCTTAAACGAATTAACTAATTTTCATGAAACTTGGTAGATAAACATTTAAACGTACGGGACATAGGATAGGCTACTTTTTTCTTTTTCAACGCGAACGAAGTTGCGGGCACCAGCTAGTAATAATAATAAAGCTTAGTTTAATTCCATAGCCTACTAACAAATTTACAATTAATATTTGTACAAGAATTCCTTTTTTAAAACCATGGACCTCTTCCGGGAAAAGCCTCCTCCAACCCTTCAATTTTTGCAACTAAAAACAGTTTCCTCGTGGTACGAGTATAAGGTGTTATGATTTTGTGGAAAATCTATAAGGCCCAGATTAGGCCCCTCCCTAACTTCTGGGCTGGTATCTTTTTGACACCTTGAAGCATATGACGATCCAATTTCACATAACAACGGTTAGAACCTCTCAGTTTAAGATCATCATTTCGTGTCCTCAGCTTTCCTCAAAGAGGTCCCCATTACCTGGCCTGTAATGTCTGATTTTTTCATTGCCTAGGATATGCCCATGAGACCTGTTATCATCAACTTTTTCAACTAACATCAGTTCCTTTAGGTTATCCGGTTCCCTACGGAGATTTGAGCAAATCAACAGTGTTCTTACAGTGCATAAACACAAGGTTTGAAGGTATTCTTGAATTCTACCCAATCTGCCCTACGCTTGTGTCCAGATATGTCCACAATTTAAATAAAAATTTCTGATTCCAAATACAAGTATTAAGGCCTACTTATTAAAAGTTTTATGATGTAGATGAAGGTGTAATTAAAAAGCACAGTAGATATTAAAAGCTTTTTAAGCTCCAGATTAGATAATTAATTCTAAAATGTTCTTTTGTACGAAAACAGCAAAGCAATCTAAAACCTCTTAAAACAGCCTCTCCCGGTGAGGGCTCCAAAAAATAGAAGCCATTGTAAAGAAAAATAGGTCGCTGTTTTTTAATTTAATCAAAATAATATTGAAAATTGGCCAACCCTACGACTTTTTATGTTTTGAACCCTTACCCTATTAAGTTAAGGTTCAAATTCGGTCGATATTTCCTCAACCTGCGTATGGAGTTTTAAAAAAGATAAAAAAGTATCGGGCGATCGCACAATTCGCGTTCGATGTACAACAGAGCTTGAAAAATAACGAAAGAACGGACCAAAAAAATTAAATGCGGTTGGTAAATTATGTGGAACGCGCTTCTGTAAGAAATTTCAGATTTTCAATTATTTAAAATTTTAATAGTTTTAAATGTTCCTTTCTGGGATATATTCTATTTTTTTTTAACATTACTTTAATGATTTAGCTATGAAAAATATATTTATTTATTGCTGAGATTTATACATTGTTTTTGTAGGTCGTCAATCAGGCTGACGCAAAGTCTGCAAGCAAAGTCACGGGTACTGCAAGTATATGCTGCCGACCATAGAAGGACCATACAGGAAAAGAAATAGGGCACTTTTCATCCAGAAAAAAGGACTGTTTCCGAGGGATATTAAAATAAAAAAAAAAAGTCTGGCCAAAGAGTTACAGCAACAAGAAGTCAAGCGTTAAAATTTCTTATATATTTTTTAACACGGACGAAGTTGCTTGCATCACCTAGTTTTATTATTAAATCTCCCGAGCCCAGTGAATAAATGTCTGTCTTTCTCTCTTTCTTTCTTTCTTTCTGTTCCAACATAAAATCCCTTTCCAATACAAAAGCTGTCTCCACACTTATTGTGCTAAACTGGTGCGCAAATAATGAAATACAACGTTTATAAATTAAATCCGTCCCATTTGAGCTCGTCTTAATGCTGTTTGATAAACTCAAAGTGCTGTATATCCCCAATAAATACATTATTTTTCTCACAGGTATCTCAGTAAATAAGTATTATATACTTAGTGTACCTGTTACAAATTCTCACAGCTGATGATACCCACGTAAATTAGTTGGCAAAAACTCGTTGCGTTTTACAAATACGTTAAAATAAAATTTTCGGACAAAAAGTTTTAAAAACTGTCTCATAATATGCAGTGCCAAGCTTTGATAAAGCTAGATTCTGGGTTGCTTCACTAAAAGTGGCATAGTAGAATATCACCGCAACACAGCTTGGGGTGATATTTCAAATTAGTTGCACAAAGTTGTCTTTAAGGTGAACACGTGTTACGATTTGAACCAATATTTCTAAATTTTAAGTTTCAAATCAGTCATGCAACATTTATATTAACTATTCATCTTTTTATCAGAAATTAATGCGAGAAAGTGATAGCATGTTTAAAAAAATCAAGTGGACAATTTTTCGCAGTGATTTTGTTTGAGAATCTGAATCTAGTGTATCCTTTATCAAAGGTACCAAGGATTGGAACTCCCTCCCAGCATCTGTATTTCTGAGCTCATATAAGGGTCAGCGCGCGCCGACGGAGTGGCGGCGAAGAGACTAATGAGCTACCATTTGAAAATCGACTTCAGTTTCTTTAAAGCGATATTAGACGGTTCATCAAAAGTGATTCATTTTTGCAATGAATGGTGAATGATGAATAGTGAACTGCGTTGTTGTATAGACGCATCATTTTTGATGAAAGCTATTATTCCATTCCTTGTGGAATTCCCGCGTGAACGTTTCGAGTGATTTAAAGATACAAGTCGCTAAGTCGCTGTTTAGACGTTTCACTAATCGTTCATTGCTGATGAATGATGACCGATGCTAGTGAAAACAATCAGGAGCCGCAAGCTTTCATCGCGAAGGCACACTCCGATGAACGTCAATTTAGACATTTCATTTTCGGTCTTTCATCGATGAAACATCGAAAATGAAAGCAAAAATGCCGTCTAATATGGGCTTTAGCTGAAGCTTCACCGAGCGCCGCTCGACCGCGCTTGCCGACGCTAGTCTTTTTTTTATTATACCACTTTCAATCACATACTGAAGTAACTAAAGTCGATTTTCAAATGATAGCTCATTAGTCTCTTCACCGCCACTCCGTCGGTCCGCGCTGACCCTAAGTCTGTTCAAAGTTGGACTGAATAGGCATCTTCTGGGTGAGCTTTTTCTTGCTGGCCAAGAGCAAACCTATCCATACTATAATATTATAAATGTAAAAGTAACTCTGTCTGTCTATTGATCTGTTACCTTCGCGACATCTTCCGCGTTCAAAATTAAAAATGGCGTTAGTTTTATTTTTATTTTAAACTTGCTGGTGCCTGCGACTTCATCCGCGTTGAAAAAGAAAAAGTAGCCTATCCTGTGTCTTGTACGTCTAAATGTTTATCTACAAAGTTTCATGAAAACCAGTTAATTCGTTTAAGAGTTATGGAGGGACATACGTACATACAATACCTACACTTACAGATTTATTATTAGTATTGATAATATATAATACTCTTATAAAATTCCCTCAAAAACAGTCCTTTATTGTCTGGATGAAAGGTATCCTATGTCTTTTCCTGTATCCTTGACAACGTGTCATTGCAAAATTTAATGATGTTCACTTGAGTAATTAAGGCGTGAAAAGGTAACAGACAAAGTTATCACATTTATAATATTAGTATGGATGAGATAGATATATAAACCTTTAGTGAAATTTTTTTTTTTTTTGTAAACTCGACAAATAAAGTGATTTATCACCTTAAGATTGAACATTCTTTGTATGTTGTAGAATGATAAGGTCTGTTTTCCTTTGAAAATTCAAAGTGACAATTGTGTCGTTCATTGTAAAAGTGGTGTAACTCCCTATTTTTAAAACCATCTTTTCTTGCCTAATGGTATCACATTTAGTCATATCTTTCAATAAAAAAGTGAAGTAACTCCAATAGTTGCATTAAAATCCCATAGATGAAAACAATGAAAGAATGCTTATATTTTTTTTCCTACACTATAATTCGCAAAAAGCTCGTTATTCTAAAATTCAGTTACAAGGAGATAGTTCACTTTTAAAATGAACGACACAATTATGTCAATCAGTAATCAATTCCTATTTCAAATCTAAGCCTTAACGAATTTTGAAATGAATGGAATTTGTTATCGAAACTGATAAAGCACTTTTCTGGTCGGTCATACATAACTTTTACTCAACTGTTAGCAAGATCCTTTCACTTTCCAACATATACTTACTCAATAGAATAGAAATAAACAATTTACATAGGCCAAACATTCGTTCCATTTGAACATATACAGATACTTGGCATTTATTGGAGTCTTCAGTTTACACAGGCCGTTTGAAGAGGACGTCACTCATGCCTGAGTCAACATTGCTGACCCTCCGAAGGAAGGGACTCTACATCCCTTATCCTAATAGATGTACCGAAGACTATCTGAAAGTTTTATAACACAACATTATAAGGCCTTTTAAAATATTTATAATTACGCTATAACTATAAAGCTGAAGAGTTTGTTTGTACGCGATTATCTCACGACTTATTGGTTCGAATCATCAAACTACTACAACATGGAACCCGCATGCCATACAAAACACTACGAATTTTATGGAACATTTAAAAGTGACATATGCGTAGAGCATGAACTGTCATTTAAAACAAAACAAACAAAATAATAAGTACGTAATTTAAAGAAAATGTGACTTTACGTTAACCCATTAGAGTTTAAAATGAAATAGTAGAAGTTGATCGTTACTTGACGCGTGAAGGCAAGAGTCCGCCATGATTCTATCAAAGGCGTTCTTTTTATGTGCCGCTTTGGCATTTGTGTCGCAAATTCCATTGTAGTATTTCGATGGTTCGAATTGAAAAATTCTTTTTGTGTTGGATAATCCATTTATCGAGGAAGGCTATAGGCTATAGAGAGCGCGGAAGAAGTCGCGGGCACCAGCTAGTTTATAATAAATACAAATATGTATTTGTATTTATTATAAACTAGCTGAATTGAAAAAGAATTTTTCAATTCGAACCAGTAGTTCCTGAGATTAGCGCGTACAAGCAAACAAACAAACAAACAAACTTTTCAGCTTTATATAAAGGTATAGATTACTAGCTGACGGCGTAAATTTGTCAAAAAATAAAAATTTGTTGGTGCCCACGTCTTCGCCCGCGTAACCTTGTAAATTATATACTAAAACCTTCCTCGAGAACCACTCTATCCATTGGTGAAAACAGCATTAAAAACGGTGCAGTATTTTTTGAGCATATCTGTATAGATTTAAAATCTTAATTCGAATAATATCTCCTATGCAATGCAGTCACAGTTGGATTCCGGTTCAACGAACCGAAACACGAAGGTCATAGAAAACAAGACAATTGTGCGAAAATCTCCCACGGCTCATACTTATGGCTTCAATACAAATTTAAACTCTACGCGCATTCAAATACAGTCTAGTATCCTTTAACTTGACACCTTGACACTACAGTTTATAATTATAAATGCTATGTGAGTAGAAATAAGACTCAATTTTGTAAAATTTCAAATCGTGTTAAAGAGGTTAAAAGTTTCCCATAAGTTCATCAATATGAATCAGATTTTTTTCGTGTCAATTTTTACTGAGAAATTTTTATGTTATTTTTACGCACTATTGATGTTATTGCGCATGGGAAATGTTAATGGTTTTGAGTTATTCTAAGTATTTAGAAAAAGAATAAATAGTTTCAATAGAAACTTTATAAAAAACGACTTCGTCCGCGTAAATAGCCTTCCCAAATGTGAAATAATTTTTCAAATCGATTCAGTATCTAGTTTTGGAGCCTATTCATTACAAACATACAAATCTTATGTCTTTATAATATTAGTATAGATATTGAAATGAAAAAAGATTTCTTAGTAGTGTAGTCCGAACATTAGTCCGAAAGATTCCTTCAGAGATTTTTTTCAAATATATTTGTATGTGTTTTATACTTATTTTTATTTATAAACAATATTTATCTTAGATTTCATAGTTATATAAATATCCCCCAATCCTATCCCATATCCTTAATCCTAACATAATTTGCGAACCCTGAATATGATATTTCATTTTTGTTAATTATTGTAAATGTTATTTATTGATTTTTAATACAATAATTTATACTAACAACTTGTTTTATTTAAAAGAAATATCTCGTTATAATTTTAATATTTAGTTATTAAGTTTTAATGTTCAACTGTACAGAATCACCGTTGTGGGCGAGTTGTCTACAAAAATAATAGGTAAAATCAAACATGACAATAAATTTGGACGAGTTGTCCATTAACTCGATTAATCTTCTAATAAGTAGAAAAAAATATAGTAAAAATAATTTAATAAATATAACTAAAACATATTATTAATATGTATTGAAGAATATTGTAGCCTGTAACGCGTAACGTGTGACATGTGACATTTGATTTTACTTACATAAATTTTCATACCTCGGGCTTTTATACGAAAATCGATGCTTAGGAGTAAACTCTAAAAGGACAAAAAGAAATCATTGAATTTAGCAATTTCTTATTACAACAATAAATTCAAATATTTTAGAAATGTGAAGAGAATTGTAATACCTTATGTTCAGTAATTTCATCTGGCATTATCCTTTAACGAAGCTAAAATGTAAGAGAACATTCCATCTTTAAAAATGTACTTCACCGCTTCATTTAAGAAGAGACGTAATAAAAAGAATCGATGTCACAATTCACAAATAAGATAAAGCGATTTCCTTAAGACTCAAAGAGCATTTTGAATAACGCTCATTTAGACGTCACAGGAAACGCGTGGTACAAGTTACAAAATGCGAGCGATAACATTACTTCATATTTTTCAATAACACGTTGTCAAGGATACAGAAAAGGACTTTTAGGGTACCTTTCATCCAGAAAAAAAGTACTGTTTCCGAGGGATCATCACTACATATTATAAAAAAAAAAGTAATCCGCCGTATCTGTCTGTCTGTTAACAATAAACTTAAAAACTACTGCACCGATTTTCATGCTGTTTTCACCAATGGATAGAGTGGGTCTCGAGGAAGGTTTTAGTATATAATTTACAAAGTTACGCTGGCGAAGTCGCGGGCACCAGCTAATATTGACCAATTTTGTAAAAGTAATATTAGAGAAATATTTGTTTCGAAAGTTACATAAATATTAATGTTTACAATGAATAAAAAAGTCTCAAAAAACAGTTAATCTAACCATGTTTACGTTACTACTAGCTGTTGCCCGAGACTTCGTCCGCGTTCAAAATGTTATATAGCCTAACTAAAGCCTTCCTCGATAAATGGACTATCCAATACAAAAAGAATTTTTCAATTTAAACCAGTAGTGCTTGAGATTAACGCGTTCAACAAACAAACAAATTCTTCAGTTTTATAATATTAGTAAGTATAGATGTTTATGTAACTAAATTGGCAATAATAACAATATTAATTATTAGTAACAATGTCTTATAAGCCCTTTGGTCGAATGGTAAAAAGTGTAATCTAGAGTCAGATCCTGGCAAGCTGAACAATGGAAGATAAGCATTACCAAAATCAGGCCAGACAAACTTACGTCAGCGAATTTATGTACTTCTTTTTCAAATGAAAATTTTATACCTTCTAAATTTATCTTTTCAAAACCACTTTATAGATTTATGTAGACTAGTGGCCAGAATTCGACCATAAGTCATTTAATTTTTAAATACTTATTACTCTACACAGTTTTACTACCGTAAATCGACACGTTGTCACGTGATTAGGAATTGACCACAAATTTTGATCATGAAAAAAAGATTGTACATCATCAATCAATACTAATAATATAAACCTGTAAGGTTTGATCATGGAATAAGTTACTTTGTTTTCAGAGATATCGTGTTTATAGACTCTATACATGATACTGAAACTAAATTGACGAACTTTAGATTTTTTGAGTATGTATGTATATATGTATGTTCCTCCATAACTCTTAAACGAATTAACTGATTTTCATGAAACTTGGTAGATAAAAATTTTGACGTACAGGTCACAGGATAGGCTACTTTTTTCTTTTTCAACGCCGACAAAGTCGCGGGCACCAGCTAGTACTTCATAATTATGTAATGTCAAATGTGCGTGAGTGTATCGAACACGCGGTGTGTAATGTTTATTTTAATTTATTTAATGTATTTCTAATGCATATTAAATAAAAATATTAGATTTCTCTAGTCCTTCTTCATATAAACTTTAAGTGTACCAACTTCGTCCGTGTAATTTTATTAAAAAGGGATCCAAAGATTTTTCACGTTTTTTTTCGTATTTCACAATGTAGATACTCTTTTGACAAAAATATTATAGATAATTGTGTTGTTATTCGAATTTACACCGGCGTCGAAATGTTTCTGAAAGAACTCAATAAAAAAAATACTCAAAATTTTAGCGAGCGCACGCTGTCCGCTTCTATCTTGGGCCACAGAAAGTGTGGGAGGCAGGAAAAGTCTGATACCTTAAAAAGTCATTGATTTTGTATTGAGAGTCATTTGGGAAACAAAATGAGCTCCTCTTAGGAAAGAGGATTCTTCGAATAATTTATAACTACGTAGAGATCCTTCGCTTTATTATCAGTGATTTATTGTTAAGTCTCCAGTTTTTATGTTTAACAATTTGTTTGTCAATTTTAATTGTTGTTTTACTTGAGTTATTAATGCCAGTAAATATTTCATGCGAAATTCAAATTTCTATAGTTCCCTTTTTTAATTCAACTCAGCTCCATTTCCAGAATGTTAAAATATTATAGTAAATTATACTAACAACTTATTTTATTTAAAGGCAATATCTATTTTCCACTTTAATATTTTATGAAGTTTTTATGTTCAACTGTCTACCTATTGTGTGCAAGTTGTTTAGTGAAATAATGAGTAAAAATTAAACATGATAACTCGCGCATTCGGGCGAGATGAATTCGGGCGAGTAGTCCAGTATTGATTCTAAATTTTCAGACAGACAAACAGGACAGGTTAGTAAGATATGCATAGATATGTATAATCACTAATTTTGGTTCACTAAAGACATTCGTTCTTATAGCTTACAGTGTCAAAATGGTGTTTTTCCAATAGCCATAAAAATAATTTGACAGCAACCTGTCCAGTAGTATATATTACAAGTCAGTGATATCAGTACAAAGTAATGTACATACACAAAATTAATGATACCTTTACAATGTGAACTTAGTGTAAATAATACACAAACATAGATTGGTAGGTAACCCGCTCATGGGAAACTCTATTGTCTTCGTTAATGTATTCGGTTCGGTGACACCGTGGTCGATTAAATACAATTACAGGGGTTTAACAACGGTTGAATGGTACACCATTTAGTCAAGCGTGAGATATATCTAAACTCGTTTTTCCGTGTTTAGCCTTAATTATTTTCCAATACACATTGAATATTGATTGCCACATTAAGAAGGCAATAGCGGTATGTACTTAAAAATATTTAATACGAAAGGCCATCGTTTATAATTAATAATGGCCTTAATGCTAGAACTAATTATCCTATCCCAATTTATTATTATACTATTTTGTGGGTTAATCATCTTGTTAGTATGTATGTTGGTATAACAATATGTTTCTAACCACATGTTAGGCTGCTGTTTCACAAAATTATGCTATTATACTAAATAATATGTAAAAGTGACACATGAAGTTTTACAGTTCACCATTGTGATATTAGACCAAAAATTATTTGGATTTTTTTTTATTTACTTGAGCTGCATATTTTTCTATTTACACTAATTTGTTGAGACAGAGTAATTCATTAAATGAACTTACGATACGACGAATGTGGAATAAACAGATATTACTCTTCATTCCACATTCGTCGTATCCCTTTGTAGTATACCTACCCAGAAAAATATTTCTGAATTATTTAAAAATTATTTACATAATAAACTGTTTTTATTTACTATTTTACTAGCTATGCCCGCGACTTCGTCCGCGACAATTTTTTTTTTCAATACAAACCATTCCTGATTATCCCTCTATCCATAAGTGAAGACAGAATTAAAATCGGTCCAGCCGTTTAGGAGGAGTTCAGTGACATACACACGCACAGAAGAAATATATATATAAAGATTATCAAGAAATCCGACTTAATTCAAACTATTTATACTCAAAAATAACTTTTCAAATTTATATTTACTTTACAATGATTATACTTATTTTACGTTTTACGATGATTATTGCATTGATTTATTTAATTTTTTTATTAAATAAATCAATAAAACAATAATTACTTTAACTCAAATTTCCCAAACCAACGCTTTATATTAATAACCTTCATAGTGTATGTAAGTTGGGACGACCTCGAATGACACAAGATTAATTATTAAACAATAGTTAAGCAAATGTTTTAACGAACCATCGTGCAATTGACCCCCGCAAAGGTAGACGAACTCAGCCTACTAAACTGTAATTTATTCTTAGTTAATTGAGAGTTCACAGTTAAACTGTTCTATGTTGATTGCTCACACAGATTTTTACAAACCCTATTTATTTGAAGAACTCCTGCAGATAATTTAAATGCACATTTCGTACGAAGTAAAATCGTGCGAGATGACAACTAAACTATCTTTCTACTGGTTATTGCAAAGAGAATGAGCCCTATATCAGTCATCATTTTTTAAGGGAGTTAATAGATAAATCGCCCGAATTTATCTCGCCCGGGCTGGGCGAATTGTCATGTTTTATTTTACCTATTATTTTTATAGACAACTCGCCCACAACGTTGATTCTGTACAGTTGAACTTAAAACTTAAAGAAGTTGTCAAACTAAGATATCTTAATCAAGTTGTTAGTATAAATTACTAAATTATGATCGTATATTTTTAAATTAATGACGCCGACGCAAAAACAAGGTTTTATAAGTTTGACGTGTGTGTCTAAACTGCATACAATTTAAAGTTGGCTTTTCGCACATTTCGTACAAAATAAAATTGTGCTTTTATATCATTAATTAATTGTGATTTATTTCATTTAATTTAAAGTTTATTTTTTTCTTTTTAGGGCACTTAAATAAAAGCTTGTTTTTAAAAAGTTTTTTTTTTACCATAAATTTATAAATTGCTCAATTTGATTATAGAAATAAAAATTTTCTTTTTTGTTTCAGGTAAACGAACTTCTGGTTTCCGCTGAAAGATGCTCGAAGGCATTCGTAAGGAAAAAACTTTTCATGATTCCCTCAAACTTCCGAGCCGTGGTTCTGTTCTGAAAAAAAAAAAGATAAAGATTTTAAACTGATTTTTATTCTATACTAGCTGTTGCACGCGACTTCGTCCGCAGTATGTAATTTTATAAAATATAGCTATAAATATGTCACTATAATTATAAAATATTTTACTCGCTCATATATATATTATAATTATAGCTTTCTACATGTGAAAGAATTTTTGAAATCGGCCCAGTAATTTTTGAGTTTATTCATACAAACATACAATAATCTTCTCTCTTTATAATATTAGTAATAGATTTTAACTGCTCGAAAAATATTACATGGTGTACTGAGCCAATTGTCGACGCCCGACACAAAAACAAGGTGTTATAAGTTTGACGCGTGTATCTTTGTGTCAACCTTGTCGGTGTCTGAATACATGTTTTAACACGCAAAGAAAGGGGGCGCGGACGAAGTCGCCGGCAAAAGTTTGTCCTTACATATTATATAACAAATTCCTCCGCCGCCTCTGTCTGTCTGTCTGTTCGCGATAAACTCAAAAAATACTGCACCTATTTTCATGCTGTTTTCACCAATAGATAGTGTGGTTCTCGAGGAAGGTTTTAGCATATAATTTACAAAATTACGCGGGCGAAGTCGCAGGCAGCAGCTATAGTTAGTAAATATGTTTGAGAAAATAGTAAACAACCTATACTCGTAAAAGCGCCAAGAATAAATTTTTCCGCCCAAAAAAACATAAACAGAAAAAACGCGAGTAAATCATCGTTAAATTATGCATTCCAAATTTAAAATTTGAAACGAAAACGTCGCGTCTGCGAAGAACCGATTACCTTAAATGAAGGGACATTTTTCGTGAAAAACTTCCTTTATCTCGAATGGCTGAGTCATTAATAAATGCCCTGGTGGATGGCTGGCATAAATTTAGGGTTTAACCGACGTGAAGACATGCTCCTGTCTCGTTTTTAACCCACCTACTTATACATATAGTGTCTGAAACGAGTACTTGTTTTTTTTTAATGATAAAGCATACACATACAGATTTTCTAATTGTAAATTAATCTTGTGTCATTCGAGGTCGTCCCAACTTACAGACACTATGAAGGTTATTAATATAAAGCGTTGGTTTGGGAAATTTGAGTTAAAGTAATTATTGTTTTATTGATTTATTTAATAAAAAAAATGAAATAAAACAATGCAATAATCATCGTAAAACGTAAAATAAGTATAATCATTGTAAAATATAAATTTGAAAAGTTATTTTTAAGTATAAATAGTTTGAATTAAGTCGGGTTTCTTGATAATCTTTATATATATATTTCTTCTGTGCGTGTGTATGTCACTGAACTCCTCCTAAACGGCTGGACCGATTTTAATTCTGTTTTCACTTATGGATAGAGGGATAATCAGGAATGGTTTGTATGTAAAAAAAAATTGGTCGCGGACGAAGTCGCGGGCACCCACTAATATTACCTTAAAAACAGCTCAAGTATATAACACTAGCTAGTGCCCGCGAGTTCGGCCGCGTTGAAAAAGAAAAAAGTAGCCTATCCTGTGTCCCGTACGTCTAAATGTTTATCTACCAAATTTCATGAAAATCAGTTAATTCGTTTAAGAGTTATGGACGAACATACATACATACAGAAAATAATTCTAAAAATCGTAAATTTAGTTTCAATATCATGTATAGAGCCTATAAACACGATATCTCTGAAAACAAAGTAACTTACTCCATGACCAACCCTTACAGATTTATTATTAGTATTGATAACATTATACTCGTACAGTCGGCCGCATAAGTCGATTAACACATTCAAAAGTGCAAAAAAACTGAACACTCAACTTACTTACTTAATTACTTACTTACTTAATTACTTACTTACTGAAGCTTTTTACGATCGTTTGTACATGAAGTTTATTATGTTCTCTAGTCGTGACAACAACTTATGGCGCCTTAAGTGTTACGTTTTTTTGCACTTTTGAATGTGTTAATCGACTTATGCGGCCGACTGTACACACATTATGTAAACGTGTATTTGTGTATGTGTTAAAGTGAGAAATAAATGCTTTGTTTTCATCTTCACACGCCAACGCAGTTGATAATTTAAATCGCATTAAATTTATTTTTGGTTTTACAAATTCTGTATTGTCAGATCTATTATACTTAGGGTGGGTTGCACCGTAGGCTTAGTTATTGTTACGGTTAAAGTTAACTTTAGCGGTAACTTTAACGGTGACAGTCGATAAACATTTAAATGTACGGGACACAAGATAGGATACTTTTTCTTTTTCTACGCGGGCGAAGTCGCGGGCACCAGCTAATAAATAAAATAAAAATGTTTATTTACAATTAGAAAAATTGTTTTTGCAATTTAAGCGCGCGTGCGTGCGTGTGTGTGTGCGTGCGTGTGTGTGCGTGCGTCTCCATATGTAAATCGAAAAATACGGTGTTTCTAGACAAAATTACGGTGAATCTGCTAAAAGTGTACCGTGTAATTTTTCAAAGGAAAAAACAATATTTTGAACAATTTCTTTGTTAAAAAATCGTGTACACTTTTTAATCAGTTAATTTAAAAATCAAATATCAATCTCTCTCTCTCTCGTTGGCGTTGGAACAATGATAAATTAGCAACAGATCTGCAAATTTGACTCCTTCCGATATTTAAATAAGGACGAGAATAGATTGCGTGGAGATAAACTTTTAGCTATTGGGGATTCTCCTGGAATTCTCGACAACGAGGGAGTCCAGGAGAAGTGTTGCCATTAAAAAATTTGTTAAGTTGACTGACTGAGATTCGTTTTACGCAGTAAATGATCACAGTACATCTACCGTCAAGGTAATACTTTATCACCTTGACGGTAGATCAAAACCAGATTACGGTGCATCTACGGTAATTATTTATAACAATTCTTTATTTATTCGGCGAAACCTTCGGCTTCACCAAAGGGGGTATTTTGGCCGAAGGTGGCCGAAGCCGAAGCCGAAGCTTCGGTCGGACACTATTTTTAAATAAATAAAAAATATTAAGTTTAAGTTATTTTCTAAAGCGAAGTACTTACTAGACACCATAAAACGTCTCGATGGTAACAATTTACAAAGCCTTTGATAGTAAAACGTTGGAATGTACACCGTACTTGTATAGACAGAGAGTTTAAATTGCATTATAAAAGTTTATGTTCGGTTTCATTACGGCTCTAGTATTGCTAATGGTATTACTGCAGACGGATAAAATTGTGTCCATGGATGCGACATTTCTACATTCATTCCTGACGAATTGGAGACAAGTTTAATTTACTAGCTGTTGTACGCGACTTCGTCCGCGTAACTTTATAAAATATGACCTATGTTTCTCGCGTATAATGTAGCTTACTATAGACGAAGGAATTTTCAAAATCGGTCCACTAGTTTTTGAGTTTATTCATTACAAACATACAAATCAGCTCTGTTTAAATAAAATAAATAAAATAAAATTATTATTATTATTTATAGTATTACTAGGTGTGGCACGCGACTTCGCCCGCGTAACTTTATAAAATATATCCTGTTACTTGCTGATAATGTTTCTATAGGTGAACATAGGAGATCTACTATAGGAGTTTATTTCAATCTTTACTGCTCATATAATATTTTTGTCAGGCGTCGAATTTTAAGTGTCCATTTTTAGATGATCTCTAGGAAACTGTACTTTTTTTTTGATGAAAAGTAGTACTCTATGTATTTTTCTGTATGTTTGAAAAAACGTATGCAAAATTTCATAATGATCGGTTCAATATTTAAGGCGTGAAATCATATCAAACCAACTCCCTATCTCTCGTAATTATTTTGAGTGATTTATACAATTGATTAGGTATATAGCTTTATTATAAACTATAAATCCCTATACATTAATAAAGTGGTCAGTGCGAGTAACGGAATACAAAGTTAAAACGTTTACGAGCCAAAAGGGTAAGAAAATAAAGATATCGGCGCACAGAACGGTCGCATTTGCTAAGAAATATAACAACAGCATCAACAATAAAGCCAAATCTTCTGTAAACCAAACGTGACTACGTAATGTAGACCTCCAACTATGCTATAGTCACAACCGTCTTACGCTTCAACTGAGAGATCAAGATATGTTGGTCGTGAGACCACCACTTTACAATGACCCTCCAAACATTACCTTGCTCTACCATCTGCAAACATAAGAAAGGTTTCGCGGAGGGGAAGGGAGGTCAGTTTAAAATAGTCTCCAATATCGTTCCCATCGGGCTTGAACTGGACATGAGATATTGTAGTTGTTTCGGTCTTTGATTCGCTTTTATGACTCTTTTCCAGTTGTTTAATGGACGACACGTTAGAGATTGTTATCTACGTAAGCCTTGACCGTGAAAACTTTGTAGCAAAATTTAGTTAAGGTGTCTAAAATGAAATTAAAAATCTATTAATTGTTTTTATTTAAAATCAAACAAAAAACGATTTAGCAGTTATATTTACGTAATGTTTTATTTAAATAATTTGTCATGATTGAATAATACCATTTTGTTATCCATACTAGTATTATATAAAAAAAGATTTGTATGTTTTTAATTAATAATCTCAAAAACTACTGGACCGATTTTGAAAATTATTTCACGTATAGGAAGTACATTACCAGCGAGTAACATATTATGTTATATTTTATAAAGTTACACGGGCGAAGTCGCGTACAACAGCTAGTACTATTATATTCGGCAAATCGATTGTAGACTCTCTATTAAACAAGTTGCCTTTTCTCCATTAGCCTTTATTTAGTGACCTATTTATGAAAAAGATAAATCAGTTGTATTATTCAACCCTTAAGTACCGTTATTGATTACTACAAGTTTCATGTTCACACATGACTTGACGTAACAAACGCTTAATTAATTACAGTTGGAGAACAAACAAAAAACTACACGTTTACCAGGTTTATTGGTTTCAAGGATACTTCATATACTTTACATAATAATTATGTAATTATATGCTTCATCATCTCCGCCGTAGGACGTCAACTGCCTCCCCATAATTTTCTAATAGGAACGGTCAGAAGCAGCCTGGATCCTTCCTCGACTCGCAATCTTCATCAGATCGTCTGTCCACCTTATAGGTGGACGTCCTACTCTGCGTTTGTCGGCGTTGTGGTATATTGCTACTAGTATATTGTTTTCCGAATGTAATAAAAATGCATGAACTTCATTGCAGAGCTATTCCTGACACCAACAAGTCGAAGTTGTGTATAACTAATCCATTTGTTTCAGCACGGTTTAGCTTTTAATCGTATCCAGATTCGGTTTGCGGGTGTAGTTAGAAAATCCATTCATTTTTAAATGGATTTGTGGAATTGTTATTACCTAGCTCCAATTTGAGTTTATTTCGAAATAGTCTGGCAGAATTCGCTAGTGGAATGTCTACACTAATATTTTAATGCAAAAGTAAAACTCTATCTGACGTTTGTCTGTTGAGTTGTATTGCGAATCTATTTTGTTTAAATTTGGAATATATTGTTTTTTTTTTTTATATATTAAGGTTGATAGACAGGCTGAGGTTTCACTGAAATTCAATGAAATTCAATTCAAAGTTCAATGAAATTGAAAACCGACGAAGGTTTTCGTACCCCGACTATACGTTTCACATACATTTTCAGAGTTGGTGTTGGGGCCTGAAAAAACAGAAACGGGAGTTAGTGTAAATAAACCTACGTAATGACTCCCTTGAAGCCCATTCTGTGATTTTTCGTCCTATAATTGTCCTAATTACACATCTGTTTCCTTTTAGGCCTAAACAAGCATGACACAAAAAAACATTCTTACATCATTCCACATTTAGCGCCTCTTTCACCAACTACAAGTAAAGTGTTGATTAGTTACTTTTAGATCATTTTCTGTATTATTGAATTATGCACTCGGTTTACTGCATCATTCGATAGGCGAATTTTTATTATTATTATCTATTTAATGTTTGGGACGTTTACCGTACAAACAAAGGTATATCAGCTAAATTATTCCCGGTGACAGGTGACTTCAAGTGACGGTTTAGCCTACTTGACGTTGGTGAAAGAGGCGCTTAGTCTATTATAATTATTTCAAAGTGAAGTACAGAATGAATTATGTTCAATAAATAAATAAGATCAACTTGTGATAACTGATAAGCTTCATAAAGTTTACGTGTGTAAGAAACTATAAATAACTATAGTATATTACTATATAATCTATGGTTTCATTAGGGTGAATTTTCTTCACCGCTCCTGGAGAAAAAGTACCAACTCTAAATACTTGAGATCTCAAAGGAAACATTAATTTATTTTTTAAGACTCAAAACTACATTTGAAGATTTTTTAAAATACGCTTGCCACACAACCCGGATATCAAACCAGCATCCATAAGCAATCCATAAAATTAACCCTGGAATTTTATAGTATCAATCGACAACTGTGTGAGAAACTATAAAAAAATGTATCACACACAACAATTGAATAAAGTAATTTTTTTGTATAAAAAAATTGTTTTATTTCACACTAAAAAACGTAAATTACTTTCTTGCCAACCTTAATAGATATCTACTATATTATAAAAATTTTAATTTTATAAACCTAACGAACTAGATGCGAAAGTAATTCTTCAGATAAAAAGTCCAAAAAAGTATCCTCAAAGCTTCACGTCGTTATAATAAATATTACTACACAAATAGAATCTTCCAAGAGAACTTTGCAGAAACGAACTTAAAAATAAACATAAATCTCTTTACAAAACAGTTTTACCATGTCATTATGAAAAAAAAACTTATTAAATAAATAACTTCGAAGTTGTAAGCGAGAGAAATGTTGAAAGGCATGTTCGAAAATAAACCATTATACTTTGAACCCTTGTTACATTGAATTGTAATGTTACGACAGAGCACCTTATATTTTAATTATATCCAATTATGGGTGACCTCTCACTATATAAATACTGTATAACACTGTATACTATATTGGATTTTATATATCGACAAGTTGGTAACCGCGATTTCGTCCGCGTTGAAAAAAATAACTTTATTGACTTAAAACAATATAACACCTGACATACATTGACGTCTGACATTATACTTTTTCAAGCGTTGGATTTTTTTTAGAAAGCTGGTGCCCTATTGGAATATTTGGCCTATGTGCATCCTGAAATTCTATCCTAATTATCCAACTTTACATCTTTATAATGCTTATATGAAACATATAGTTATCGATTTGTGTATTGTTATTATGAAGTGATTCCATTTAAAAGTTTCCTGTGAAATTCGAAACACTTGATGCATTTTTAAAAATTATTATTTATGACAAACATTACTTTTCGAAAAATACCTTTTAATTATTTGTATGGTTTCAACTACGAAAAATGTTAACATTAATATTATTTAAAAAATATATGTTAAAATGTTGAAAAATTCTAAAATAAGTTCTAAAAAAACTTTAACACAAATTTTCTGTCTCTGTTCTGCAAAATATAGTAATGTGTTTACTGAAGATTGTATGCAGAATTTGCAAACTTTGAATTACGTTGCAAAGTTGTGAATTTTTAAAGATATCTCGTCAAGTAACTTCAAGTTCTGATGCGCGGAACGTGTATGTAGCGTACGCTGTCTCGTTATTTCTTAGCTTGTTAACTTGACTTTGTGATGTAGGGTACTTGCAAAATAAAAATGTTTACGAGCTCATCCATACTTTATTATCGCTTATCTATCCGGTACACGAGGAAGAAGAAATAGTCTTTGTCATCGCTGAAATGGGCTACTTCGCTAAATCCCATATCTGAGTTTATACTGTAATAAATCTGTATCTAAGTATTTGAAATGTTTTATTGTACGAAAAATCTATAACGTCCCCAAAAACAAGTCGAGAATATTCATCGTATATTTTTCTCGGCGAAAGATTAATGATTTGTCAAAGTTTCCTAATTTTCTTAAAGCAGTTTTAATGAATTCCGCCCAAGGGCGTGGTTCGAGGCCATTTCACGCCATTTTTAGCTTTCCACGAGTTTTTTTCTTAAGGTTTGTTTTATTAGAAAGAGTTTTTCCAGCGGTTATGTTTTAACTCAATTTTTTTACGCTTATTTATATTTTTGGTCCTAATTTGCGTCTTTATTTCATTTTTATTAAAAGACAAAGCTTTTTTGTATTGTTTGGGCATACAAGCTTCCACAATCATATTTAAAATGCAGAATCTGGTTACAGTAACCACCCCAATACAGAATTCCATCGTGAAATAGGTAATCGCCAGTAAAAGTACCTTTTTCCAACACGTAGAATCATCACTTATTCATATTTGATGATGTTTCAATATTTTTGTAGCCTTAATATTAAACAGGCCACGTTCTTTTAGAGAGAAATTCACACTTCTTTCTCTTTTACAATTTTTCATACCGTTTTCCATTTTTAATTTTATAAACGAATGCAAAATGTGTTTTACAACACAGTATATTGGTGTTTTTAACATAACGGAGCCTTTATTTTATAATAAAAACCCAAATGTTGATATTTAGTGTTTAATTTTGTTATCGAAATTTTGAGTATACAATGCCGCCATGGCCGTTTTGCGTGCAGCGAGAGTGGAATGAATGAATGTGCCGGTTGAGTTGTTTGACGTCTTGGACATTTTTAAGCGCCTGCGATATTTATAATGCAATGTGGCGTGAAGCCGCAACATATTCCCGCCTCGTTGAAAGACTGTCTTTCAACACTGAAGCTGTAGGTAGTGGACAAAGACGAACGAGAGGTCTTCGAACGCAGCCTTTGGTTGTAGTTTCGTCTGAAGCCTTGACGACTCCGTCAGGTCCCAGGAACAGGCGCGCCACTCGTCCGAGCCGCCAGCACAGTGGGCGCGTTGTCTTCTTGAAGAAGAACCAAATTACCGACGTTCAGTTTGGCGCTGCTGGTTCTTCACTTGGTTCTTCTCTGTGGTGATTACGAAATATGTTCCCTCTGCAATCCTCTCGTAAAATGCTGACGAATTTCTTAGTGCGTGCGTAGCGTTGTAGGTAATTTTGAGTGATTCTCCAGTGCAGGTATCGGGAGCGACGTGAGAGTTCTTCCGATAAGTATGTGCCCTGGAAAGAGGGAAAGGAGGTCGTCAGGAGAGGATGACATGGGGCACAAGGGGCGACTGTTAAGCATCGCCTCCACTTGCGCAATTAAAGTTACAATTTTCATCAAAGGTCACGTGACTGTTCCCTAAGACGCGTTTTAAATGATATTTAGATCTTTAGCGGCTTTGACACCAGCTTCCTAGATGCCGCCGAAGTGAGGAGCGTGCGAAAGAGTGAAAATAAGTTTAATGCCTTCCTAACTTGCAAAATCAGAAAGAGGTTAACGATTTTCCTTTAAAAATTATGCTAACTCCTTTGCAGTGGCAACGAAATTACGATCGTTATAGCAAAATATTTCCACTGGCTCGCCCCTTCGCGATACGACTCGCATCATTGTTATTACGAACGCGTAGGTACTTACTTAGTCACTGACCGCTTCTAAAATGTTTAAATTCTAAATGTAAAATTTTAATATTAAATTTTGTTATTTTGTAAAATAATTTTGATTTAATTTACAGACAGGACAAGAAAAGATTAGATAAATTCAATTGATAATAATTAATACTTTGCATTTTAATTTAGATAGATTCTATGAGTCACCGAGACAGTTTAGCGACTGAGTCAGTGGCAGCTTAACTTCTACTAACCTTTCCGAGTTTAAGCGAACTGTGTGAGCCAAGAAGTGTTTTACACATTTTTGTTTCTTTGGACTCGAAACCGCCTTGCTGGGAACCTTTTGGTTTTCCCAGAATTTGGTCAACATTGTAACGTTATTTTCTTGTGCTGTCGACATAGCGTTGTAATCATGTTTACAACGAATATTAGTGTCTGCAATTGTTGTATTTACAGGACCAGAAATTATCCAGCCAAATTTAGAATTTCGTAATTTAGGATTTTTAGGACCCAAGGAGTGCTGTTCACTACCAAGGATATCCCAGAATATATCTGCCCCAATCAGCACTTCTACCGGTGCAGGTTCATTGAATTGGGGGTCAGCTAATTGAAAATGCTTCGGTATCTTAAGATTTTTGATGTCAACTGGACATTTAGGTATATTACTTGTTAGCTCTTCTAGCACGAGACACGACAAAGTAACTTTAAATGCGTTATTAATTGAGTTTAATTGAACATTACATCTCTCCATTACATTATTTGCGTAATTATTGCCTATTCCTATGACCTTTAGACAGTCAATTGGATTAGATTTTAATGATAATCTCTCTTTTAACGATTTCGTTATAAATGACGACTCACTGCCACAATCTAACAATGCGCGTACCTTTTCTTTACGATTAGAAATAGGGTTTGAAATTTCAATGAACGCGGTGGACAAGAGCACTTGATTTTTATTTACGTTAGTACTACTATGCGATGACATAGTTGAACTAACTGTAACCGAATCGTTTGTGACAGGTATAGGTTCATGCAGCAAACTATTATGTCGTTTGTTACATTCACGGCAAGGACCCCTACGACACTCGCTAACTGGGTGTCCTTGTCTAAGACAGTTGGCGCATAATTTATATTTTGACACGTCAGCCAATCTTTCTTTAATGTCTTTAGCTTTAAAATTAGGACATTCAAATACCCTATGATTGTCACTACATATTATACAAACATAGGTCAAAGGTTTGCCTTTATTGTTGTTAGCAAATGCCTTTGAATTGTGATTGGTGCTAACAAATGACTTTACATGGGAAGTCCGTTCATATTTATTATTATTATAATTAGCAGTTGCTGGAGGAGCTGATCGTGAAGTTGACGGAACAAATTTAGAGGAATTACTTTCGAACTTGTTTCTATTTAGCGACTCTAGTACATCAGCACGATCGATTAAAAATTTATTAAACTGATTCAGAGTTGGGACGTCATCGAGCGTATTACGAAACTCTTCCCATTTAAAAAGAGTGCGACTGTCTAATTTAGATGACAACATAAAAATTATTAATATGTCCCATTTGTCCGTAGGCTGACCTAAGCTTGCCAGTGCACGTAAGTTCTTCGTCACATGATCAACCAAAAAACGTAAGGAGCTCTCAGTCTCTCGAGTGTGCGCTTGAGTATTGAAAAGAGAATTTAGATGTTGATTGATCAACAACCTTTTGTTATTGTAACGCTCTCCAAGAAGCCTCCAGGCCTTCTCGTAATTAGCTGAAGAGACTTCGAGGTTCGATAATATTCTAGCAGCGTCTCCTTCCAAATACGAAACAAGATAATGGTATTTATGTATTGCCTTTATGCGATCGTTATTATGAATCAAGCTTTCAAACGTATCACGAAACTCAAGCCAGCGGAAATATGTACCATCAAATTTAGATATCTGTATTTGCGGTAATTTAAAACCTAATTCATGATGATCGTGAACGTATTGTGCTTCGACTGCCACAGAGTGGCGCCGTTCGATCTCGATAACGCTATGTTTATCGATCAAAGTTTTTGCAAGGGCTATGTTAACTATGATCTTATGCTCAATAGTTTCACGTTCATCAATTTCCGCGGACAAACCTTCTGGATTCAAAACCTCAATCTCATTTTGCAAGGTATCAAACTTAACTGATAAACTTTCAAATTTGGTTAATTTTAGAGTTAATTCTGCTAATTCAATTTGTGAAATTTCTGCTTCATTCATCGTTTTTATATAATTTTGAAATTTAGTGATTTGACCTTTAATCGAACTTCGCATAGTAATTAAATCCTTTAATCGGTCTAAATCGGTTTTATCAGTTTGTGTAGGCATTTTTATTAAATAAATATTAATAAAATTTGACTTCAAAAACCAAAACGTATAGAAAAATGTAAATTATAATTTAAATTATCTCACGCTCCTCATTAATCGTGGCTCCGCCGCTCAGGGAAAGCCGGGGACAGCTGATATCGCCGCCGCTAACTTGCAAACGTGTCCGCTAGATACAGCGGCCGCCTCGTAGACAAAACCTGGAATAGTCGGCAGAGCGCTTGAATACAACGAAATAATAATCAAATCGTTGTAGTAATGAATTTACCGTTATTAGGTCTGCAACTATGTTGTAAGGAAATATTATAAAATGTACGATTAATTTTAGTTATTAATTATTAATTAATAAGCGGTAGGTATTTCGTAATAAGTTTTCAATTAATATGAAATTATTGTTCAAAAACATGGGCCACCAAAGAGTTTACAAATATTTTTATATTAATTGTTTTACTAGATAGGTAGATTTTACTTTATTTTTATTTTTCATATGAAGTAAGTAGGTAAGCGGAAATAATCACGATTTAATTAATATACGATAATTTCGTAATTGTATGCCTTTTGTACGTAATTGTATTTATGTTTTACGTAAGTGGAGGGATTATCCAACTAATTCACTATATATTAACGAGATTACTAGAAAATTGTTTGCAATTTTGACTAGAAATAGTTGAGGTAGGTAGGAAAGACAAAGGATGAGCACTTATCTGCGAAACTATCACGCCGAGCGGGGCGATGCTGACGATGCACCACCTTCCGGTTCACCGACGAGGTCCAGACAAGGTTTACTCTGCTCCAGTCTCCAAGGATCCAGTCTTCAACCTTTTACAGCATACGCGCCGTGTGTTGAAGCCGCGACTCGATCTTGATATTTTTACGTAGCGAAGATTTTCGTAGCTTATTGGTCATCTCTACGAAAACTCCAATATGTAACCCAATATGTTAAATGCTAACTATAACATTATAAAGAGATTTGTATTTTTGTTTGTAATGAATAAACACATACTAATGGACCGATTTTTTACATTAGCGAGTAACATAGGCTGTAGGTATTTTATAAACAAAACCAGACGAAGTCGCGTGCAACTGCTATAGCATTACATTATTTTCACGGGTAAGAAAAATCGGAGAAATGCGCGCATTTAGCTTCAATTTATGGACCAATTTTTAGCTATAAACTACTCGAAAATAGATTACTTAAGCATTGTGTAATGTGAAATACGGCAACGATACGATCCATTACGGTTGTGTTCAGCTATTTGTTTTATTTAAAGTTTGCTAACCAATGTATCTTGAGCTCTCTCCGTCCAAGATTTATTACGGCGGTTTACGATTCTAGTTACGGTCCGGTCTCGCGTTATGTTTAATTTAAAACTTAGCCCTTGACATCTTTTCTATTTTGAATATTTCTTTTGAAATCTTATTATCTGTATGTATTATTGTCTTGTTTGTTAATCTATACCTTACTAATATTATGAAGAACGAAGATTTGATTGTTTGTTTGAATTGAATGGGCTCCGAAACTACTCGATTTGAAAAATTCTTTCACTGTTGGGAAAGAATTTTTCATAGGAATTAAATCAAGTTAACTCAAGCAACAGCTAGTATATAGATAAAATTAAATGCTGTTCGTTTGTGACCCTTCAATTGAGGGCTTAGATTCAAATGTTTCGGTAGAAACTTATCTGACACCTTGCACTGAAATTTTACATGTTTGGAGTTTTTGGGTTTATGTTCCGCAATATCTAACGCAAAAATGGCTGAACGGTTAGTTTATTATCTGGATTTTACAAATAGGATACTTTTTCATCCTCGAAAAATGTTAGGTTAGGTTAGAATCGTCTAAAAATATTTAAAAAATATGTGTCGGCACCACTATCGTCACAGCGATAAAGATGTCAGATATTTTCTCAGGTTTTATATTTTTCATTTTCCCACATAGTGTACAGTCGGGGTAAGAAAAAGTTCGTCACCTAAGTCGAAATTTGCACGGGGCCAATTATCAATCATGTCAAAATTTCATTTCAAACATCTATTAGTCGTCTGCTTAGTTTTAAAACATTCTAATTGTTTAAAGGCCTCTTTTACCATCTCTGAGTAAAGTGTCAAGTAGGCTAACCACCATTTAAAGTCACCGGTAACAAAATGTTTCACCATCTTCGAGTAGCATTACTCAAGGGTAATTTCAATGAAATTGACACAAGATACTCGTAACATTTACTCGCCAATAAGCTTTACTTTAAAAGTAACTAAACACTTTTTTTATGTTAAGGTCGACAGACAGAACTTTACTTGTAGTTGGTGAAAGAAGCCCTGAGACTTGATAAAAAAAATGTATTTCAAAACTGACGAAGGTTTTCGTACCCTGACTGTACATATAAACCAATGAATATATTTTAAGAAAGACAAAAATATTGCCAAGAACTGATTAATTTATCTTCCTAATAAGTATTGAATGAACTATAGAGAATGAATGTTTGAACGGATCCAGTGAATGGTATAACATTACTCTAATTAATCCAGGCCAGTGTTTTGAAAGCTCTCTCTCTGTACTTGTATGTTCTGTAACACTAATTACATTCCAATAATTAGTTACTGCCTATTCATTAGTCTGTGGCATTTGAACGTTTTATTTAGCTGAGTTGGTAACTAATGAAGCTAAAAAAAATCTTCAGTACGATCGAAAATCAACGCCTAGCAAAAATATATAATAAAATTTTATAAATAAATAAAAATATTTATTTACAGTTAGAGAAATCGTTTTTCAATAACCATGATTGAAGGCTCCTTTTGAGCGGAATAAGCCTGTGCCAGGAGCCTTCGCTCTTCCATAAAAGCTAGTAACAAAAAATATATTATATAACTAGCTATACGCTCCCGGCTTTGCCCGGGGTGCAAATGGTGCAATCCGTAGTAGCTTAGGATTTCATCGGGAACAAACATGTGACACGAGACTTTTATATTATATAATACTAGCGACCCGCTCCCGGCTTCGCCCGCGTCGCTACTTCACAGGATCACCCGCTGGACTAATCTGAAGATTGTCTGAAAGTTCGGTTCACTGGTTTTGGAGTCCATAAGGAACACACACACAATACACACACACACACACATCGCAGACAAAAATTATAAAGAATAAGATTAGGTTTGTATTAGTATTGCCATTTAAAAAATATCAAACTATTACAGAGAGGTACTTCATAAATAACGTATTATTTTAGTTTAACCACAGAATAGATAATAGTACAATGTTTAAATAAATAATTTTTCGTACTATGCACTATAATTTGTGTCATGATACGAATAAATAATTATATTTATGCTTTGTTATCAATTCATATAACTGTTTACACTGTGCGCTCGTAATTTAGGTGAGTTTGTTCACGGCTGAGTGCTTACATTATATTTGTAATATTGTTACGTGCGGGGTGAGTTAAAATGCCGTTTAGGGTTGTAAGAACACGATTTATTACGCAGACCAAGATGACTTCCAAAATATCAGAGCTTTTCCAATTAAACCGTAAAACTTGCCAAAAGTCGTAAATAATTCACTCTATGTGTCAACAATGCACTGTCGCAAATATCTTCGCAAAAGCTCCCAAGAGTTGTTTTCGTATCGCTTGTTGTCGCAGAACTGTCCCACTCGAGCGATGGCACCCGTATTTATACACGCGCAGTCGCCGCGATGTTTTTGGAAAACACTAGAAACTTTAAGGTAAACAAGCTCGTACACAAGTAAACAAGTCATAAAAAACAAACATCGTAAACAACTCTCTGGCTTAAGGGAATGTGAACCTTATGTCGCGAACATAAGGAACAGTTTTCTCTGAGACAGGAGGGCTTCCTTCTACGTATGGAAATTTCCATACGCCCAGGTCTCATGATAAACAACAACACGCTGTTTGTTTATGATAAACAAACGCTTCGAGAATGTTCGGTCGTAACATTACCCCCCCTCTTAGTTATGATCGTCCCGATCATCATTCGTGCCGTGATACTTTGTCAAACGGTCAATGTGTACGACCTTCGGTTTTCCTCTTTGCCCCTTTTTGATTCGATAGGTGACGTCGTTGATTTTTGTAACCACATTGTAAGGTCCTTCCCATCGTGCTTGCAACTTTGGGCTTTTGCCCTTTTTCCTGAAGGGGTTATGAAGCCATACGAGAGTTCCCTCTTCAAAACCGTTGATGTTTGATCTCCTATCATAACGGGTTTTCATTTTTTCACCAGTCTTGAGACTGCACTCGCGAACTAGCTTATGCACTTCATCCAGCTGTTCTCGAAGATCGCTGACATAATCCGTCACAAGTCTTGGGCTATTCGGCGGGGACCCTGTTATTGCATCGACTGGTAGTCTTATTTCTCGTCCAAAATTCACTCTGGCAGGGGTAAAACTAGTACTATCATGTACAGCGGAGCGATAAGACAACAAGAAAAGAGGAATGTACTGGTCCCAGTCTCTCTGATGTGAGTCGACTACTTTAGCCAAATTATTTTCCAATGTTTGGTTAAACCTTTCGACCATTCCGTCAGACTGAGGATGAGCTGGTGTCGTACGGGTCTTATGTATACCGAGAAGGTTGCACATTTCTTGAAATAGGGCTGATTCGAAATTTCTCCCCTGATCGGAGTGTATTTCCAGAGGTACGCCATACCGACAGATTACATCCTGAACTAGCTTCTTGGCAACAGTTTTAGCTTCTTGGTTAGGGGTCGCAAACACTTCCGGCCATTTGCTGAAATAGTCTTGCACTACAACGATGTATTTGTTGCCATCCTCAGTTTCAGGAAATGGTCCGGCCACGTCTATAGCGATACGTTCCCATGGTGCTCCTACATTGTAGAGCTTCAGTTTTCCCCTACTTCTTGTCTGTGGTCCCTTGACTGAAGCGCATGCGTTGCATTTACGACACCAATCTTCTACGTCTTCCCGGCAATGGACCCAGTAGAACCGCTGTCGCACTTTCAAAAGGGTTTTCTTCACTCCAAGATGACCACCAGACACCCCATCATGGATATGACGTAGTAGAGGAGATACCTTACTTCGAGGGACTACAACCTGTACAGTCACCTGATGTCCGGTATTAGACTCCCATTTCCTGCACAAGATTCCGCCTTCCAGGGTCAAACTATCCCATTGAGCCCAATAGCTTTTTGTAACAGGACTGGAAGCTGATACATCCGCCCACTCAGGTTTCACTCCCTTTTTTATCCAATCTAAGATCAATCGCAGGTCGTCATCTTCCTCTTGCGCCTTCCTCATATTTTCTCCAGACCAGTCATCGTCTAATCCTTGGGTACGGATAATTTTTACTGATTCCTGAGACTCTTGTTTCCTGCAGTGTTTACAGATTTCAGGACATGGTCTTCTCGATAGAGCGTCAGCATTACCATGACCTTTACCACTTCGATGTTCTGTTGCAAAATGGAATTCCTGCAATTGCTCAATCCACCGTGCTACCTGTCCTTCAGGACTTTTAAACTGAAGAAGCCATTTAAGTGCAGCATGGTCCGTCCTTAAGGTGAACTCACGTCCAATGAGATACTTGTGAAAGTGCTGCAAGGTCTTCACTACAGCTAACAACTCTCGACGTGTAACACAGTAGTTTCTCTCTGGCCTGGAAAGCGTTTTGCTGTAGTACGCAATCACAACTTGTTTGTCTCCCTGCACTTGTGACAACACTCCACCAATACCCGTGTTGCTGGCATCCGTATCCACAATGAATTTTCCATTCCGTGTCGGATAGCCCAATATCGGGGACTCACATAAACGCTGTTTCAGTTCTTTGAAAGCGTTGTCACAATTTGCGTCCCAAGCAAACACCTGTTTATCTTCAGTCAGGCGATGGAGGGGTTTGGCTATTGTTGAGAAATTTTTGACAAAGCGCCTGTAATATGCGCATAAGCCAAGGAAGGATCTGACTTCGGTTTTATTCTTTGGTGTAGGCCAATCTTTTACAGCTTTGATCTTTTCTGGATCTGTTTGAACTCCTTCCTTAGTGATTATGTGCCCCAGATAGCTAACTGCGTTGCTGAAGAAGGTACACTTTTTAGGACTTAGTTTTAAGTTTGCCTCGCGTAGACGGTTGAACACCTTTTCAAGGTTCTGGAGATGTTCCTCGAAGTCACGACCCATGATGATTACGTCGTCCAGATACACCAGGCAAACATCTCCCAGAAGACCCACCATAACTCTGTCCATAAGGCGCTCAAACGTTGCGGGAGCATTACACAAACCAAACGGCATGACATTGAATTGCCAAAGTCCATTTCCGATGCCCGTAGAGAATGCTGTTTTCTCCTTATCCTCTGGACTTATTTCCACCTGCCAGTACCCACTTTTAAGATCAACGGTAGAAAACCATTCCATTCCACTGAGCATATCTAAAGTGTCATCAATACGCGGTAGAGGATAGCTGTCTTTCTTGGTAACGTCGTTCAGCCTTCGGTAGTCTACACAAAACCTGGTTGTGCCATCTTTCTTTTTCACCAGTACCACAGGTGACGACCAAGGGCTTGTAGATGGTTCGATGACTTTGTTTGCCGCCATATCCCTTATCATATCCGCAACTTCCGCTTCTTTTGCCCACGGGATTCGACGAGGTCTTTGTCGTATAGGTCTTGAATCGCCGGTGTCTATTCTGTGCTTCACAAGTCCTGTTCTACCGCAATCATTTCCAACGGCAAATATGTCTTTGAACCGCATTAAAAGATCCTGAGCTTGCCTCAACTGAACTGACGACAAATTTCCTTTCAGCGAATCCAATAACTGCGATACCTGGTAGTCTGTGCTATTTACTGCGTTTGTTGTACTGCTTATACGTCTTAAATACTTCACTTCCTGACACTTTCCAACTACGCTGTTTCTTCTGAGCTGTACCTCTTCATTGCTGAGATTTAAAATTCTTACTCTGCCTATCCTGCTTGTCATTAGTAGTGTTCTGGCCATTATCCAATTAGGATGTGTTCCTTCATCCTCCGCAATGACACATAACCCGTTCTTGACGTTGGATGAGAATTTCGTCATTACTAGATTTTCTGATCTGGGAGCTAGTTTGACGTCCCTTAAACAATAGAGTGTACATGGGGTCGAGCCTTCTAAGAAAACTTCTTGATCAGGAAATTCGAGTACTCCTTGGTCGACGTTCAAAATACAACGGTGATTTTTTAAGAAATCCAGTCCTAATATGCAGTCGTCAGTAATATTGGCAATCAGCACTGAGTTTGAGTACAACTGACTACCAATTCCAATTTCCACGTCTGAGTCACCGAGGACAGGTACTGGCTGGCCCGTTGCTGTTCGTAGCTGACATGTTGGAGATCGTTGCTTCCATGAGATAGTTCGTTTTAAGAGTTCAGGTCTTACAATGGTGCGCGATGCTCCTGTGTCTATTGTGAACCTGCACTTTTTACCGTTCAGCGTACCCTCGATGCTTAAACTGTTTCCGTTAGAAGCTTGTCTGATAGTAATAGCAGGGGCTTTCCTTCTCCCAGCCAGCGCCTGCCCCGCGGCCCTGGCAACGCTTAGTTTAACTGCCCCTCGTCAACTTGGGTCTCCATCTCTGAGACCCTTTTTCTCTTCTTCTTTGGGCAGTCCAGCCTTATGTGGCCTTTTTCACCGCAGCCATAGCAGGTCGGGCCATAGCGAGGCTTTCGCTCCTCGGCTACCAGCTCCCTGACCTTGAATGGCCTCGTGTCACGCCGCACAGCTTCCACTTCCAGAGCATGTGCCAGTGCACTCTTCAGGGTCTGGTGGTGACCCAAACGTACCGCTGCGCGAACTTCGCCGTCCCTTATCCCGTCCACAAAAGCTTGGAGTAGAGTTATTTCTACTGCATTCGGTGTTGATGTATAGGCGCGACGAACTAATCTCTCGATTTCGTCAGCCCACTGCTGGAGTGTTTCCGTGGGCTTCTGCGTGCGATCGCGTAGTTGAGCCCTATACGTGTGCTCCATGTGCTTGTCACCATATCGTGTCTCTAGAGCTTCCAGTAGGGCTTGCAGAGATCTTCCTTCTGTAGGGAGTCGCTCCAGAATCAGTTGGGCGTCTCCTCTTAAGGCTAGAGTCAACGCCATGAATGCTTGATCCTCAGTCCAGCCGCTGCAGTTAGAGAGGGTTTCGAACTGGTACTTATAGGCTGTCCAAGAAGATGTGCCATCAAACCGTGGCAAGTCCAGCCTACCTTGTGTAGGTACCGGCGCAGTGAAGACTGCCTCCCTCGTCACCAACTTCTGCACTTTCTCGGCGAGCGCCTGGTGGCGAGTGTCGGTTTGGTCGAGTCTCTCTTCCAGGCCTTCGACTTTCACTGAGACCCCTTTAACTTCGGACTCTACCTTTTTAACTTTATCGCTGATGACTTCAAGGCTTGTGTCCAATTTCGAAAGCAGCATTTGGCTAGCAGATTCCTGTTCACGGCGAGCGGCTTCCTGTTCACGGCGAGCGGCTTCCTGACTGGCTTGTATGCTCTGCACAGCAGCTTCCTGACTGGCCTGTATGCTCTGTACAGCAGCTTCCTGTTCACGGCGAGCGGCTTCCTGACTGGCTTGTATGCTCTGCACAGCAGCTTCCTGACTGGCCTGTATGCTCTGTACAGCAGCTTCCTGTTCACGGCGAGCGGCTTCCTGACTGGCTTGTATGCTCTGCACAGCAGCTTCCTGTTCACGGCGAGCGGCTTCCTGTTCCCGGCGAGCGGCTTCTTGACTAGCCTGTATACTCTGTACAGCGGCTAGCAGCGCAGCAAGGTCCATCGACGGGCTCGATGAAGGTGTTGCCGTAGGAAGCAAATCAGCATCGGTGCCGTCCTCCGACTCCCCATGTGCTCGTTGTCTAGCAGCATCCATCTCCACTTGCCTCCTGGTCCGTGGAGTACGAGTTCCTTCGTCCCGTGGCATTAACGGCATTCCGCTTCTGACACCAGTTGTTACGTGCGGGGTGAGTTAAAATGCCGTTTAGGGTTGTAAGAACACGATTTATTACGCAGACCAAGATGACTTCCAAAATATCAGAGCTTTTCCAATTAAACCGTAAAACTTGCCAAAAGTCGTAAATAATTCACTCTATGTGTCAACAATGCACTGTCGCAAATATCTTCGCAAAAGCTCCCAAGAGTTGTTTTCGTATCGCTTGTTGTCGCAGAACTGTCCCACTCGAGCGATGGCACCCGTATTTATACACGCGCAGTCGCCGCGATGTTTTTGGAAAACACTAGAAACTTTAAGGTAAACAAGCTCGTACACAAGTAAACAAGTCATAAAAAACAAACATCGTAAACAACTCTCTGGCTTAAGGGAATGTGAACCTTATGTCGCGAACATAAGGAACAGTTTTCTCTGAGACAGGAGGGCTTCCTTCTACGTATGGAAATTTCCATACGCCCAGGTCTCATGATAAACAACAACACGCTGTTTGTTTATGATAAACAAACGCTTCGAGAATGTTCGGTCGTAACAATATTAACAAATATTGGAGCCTTAAAATGTTGCATGGCTTTTTGAAAGGGCAGCATAATAAAATACTCTGTGTTAAAAAAATCACTGCCACGGACTCTTATGTGAGAAGTAATGTCAATTTGACATTGACAGTTGACGAATAAAGTAATGAATGTTCAAGAGTCCTATGACAGCAATAAACTAGCCCTTTACAGGAAGATATAAGAAGGTTTTGAACCTGACTGTACTTACCAAACTACATACATATGCATTGTAATATAAAAATGAGCGCGGAACTTAACCCGGGGAACTCTTAAACTAAACTTGTGTAGTATTTGAAGGGTAATTAAAAAGTCGCCGTGTCTGGTTGCCAATTACACTGAAACGCTACCAACTCGTTTTCTAAATGCTGTTTCTATTTTAAAAAAATCGGGAAATGTTGTGAACTGATTTTGTAATTTCACACTTTATTCGCGAATTGTTTTTCAAACTTTATCGAGATATTTCTGGAAAAGTGTTTATGCGTTCAATCTTTGTTATGAAAGCCTATTCACATTTTGTAAAACATTTTTAAAGTTAAACTCCACTTGATGGTAGGTGGCTACAACCACGTAATGTATAATATATGTCGGTGGTCGATCGTATAATCCGGCAATTCGTGATGTGCCTAGGCAGATCGTGATATGGTGCCGTTTTATGAAGTTCCTAACTAATATCAGTCAAATTGTTCGTTCGACGATTTGGCTGCTCATTGAGATGTGAGATTATGATTAGTTTTTGATTAATTGTAATTTCATAAGCACTTTTTTTGATCACTGCATTTTGAACTGCATGAAATACCGCCATATAGCGATCTGCCTATCTAGGCACATCACGAACTGCCGGATTATACGGTCGGCCACCGACATATATATTACAATTCGGTAAGAGTGGCATTTTAGGTGCCACAACGCTTGTTAATATGAATATGAAAATTAATGCGTTCACGTTCACATAATCTATGTGACAAAAGAAACCCTCTAACAACACAAGATGACATCTTACATATATTTTTGTACTAGCTGGTGCCCGCGACTTCGTCCGCGTTGAACGATGAAATGTACTCTATGTCCTTTCTGGTGTCCCCAACGTGTATGGAAAATTTCACGGTGATCGGGTCAGTAGTTTTTGCGTGAAAGCGTAACAAACAAACAAACTCACATTCACATTTTTAATATTAGTAAGGAATATTTATTAACGAATATTTATTAACAAAATATTCGTCATCGTCTCAGTCGCAGGACGTCCACTGCTAGACATAGGCCTCCCTTATATAGACATAGAAGATGAATTCGCATGCAAAAGTTAGTTGTTAAAATAATATTCACCTATCTTTACTATTATCGATCGCCACTCTAAACGGAACCGAGTGTGACCGAATGAATGACCGACTGAACGAGTGAATGATTGAATTAAATCGGCGATCCATCATCGTAACAATGTAGCAATTTTTCAAATGCGTCTGTGCTATTGGCAAATGATCCTTATTGCGGTGGTATAAAGTATAATTTCGAATGAAATCTTATGTTTGCGAAGCAGCCTATACTTTTGCGGTGTACGGTGCGATGTGTCGTTTTTTATCCGCTAGTGAAAAATTGTTGGAGCAACAAAAAGTCCGAAGCGTCCGTTTAAATGGATTTCAAGTGAATTCATGCTAAATACATGTGTAGGTTATATCCATATATCCATAATATAATATTATAAATTAATGTGAAAGTAACTCTGTCTTTCTGTTACGCCGATCATCTTGAAATGTTGTATAATATATATTATACTGTGTTATTTAAATTCTCTCTCTCTCTCTCTCTATCTCTCTCTGTGTGTGTGTGTGTGTGTAGCTTGGTCTTATCAGCTACCTATATATACAATACAAGCTGCTGCCCGCGACTTCGCCCGCGTAACTTTGTAAATTGTTTACTAAAAACCTTCCTCGAGAACCACTCTATCAATTGGTGAAAACAGCAAGAAAATCGGTGCAGTAGTTTTTGAGTTCATCGCGAACAGACAGTCAGACAGTTATAATATGTAGTGATAATATACCCATAGTAACAAATGTGTCGTTCATTGTAAAAGTGGTGTAACTCCCTATTTTTAAAACCATCTTTTCTTGCCTAATGGTATCACATTTAGTCAGATCTTTCAATAAAAAAGTGAAGTAACTCCAATAGTTGCATTAAAATCCCATAGATGAAAACAATGAATGAATGCTTATATTTTTTTTCCTACACTATAATTTGCAAAAAGCACGTTATTCTAAAATTCAGTTACAAGGAGATAGTTCACTTTTACAATGAACGACACAAATGTTAATTGTCGCGTACCTATATTGTTCAAATATGTTCCACCATTTTTAACGCCGGGTTTGGGAGGGAGAGGGGGAAGTTGGGTTTTATCAGTTTTTCTTAAATGTTTCGAAAACTATGCGGTTTAACGCAAAAGTGCTCAGGAGAAAAATAATCTACATTTAATTGCGAACAAAAATGGTCAATAGCATAATCTTGCTAAAGTGAACGGTTTCAGAAAGTGAACGGAGGGTGTAAAGTAGCAGTTATTCGATTTTTTTTTCTAGATTTTTGGAATCTGAAAAATTACAAGTATAATGGTACCCATTAGATCGCAGACGAGCTGGCTGACTAATACTAGTTGTAATAATAAACCGTAATAACATCATCCCCTTCACTTGTCATTTACGAACCCATGCCTCCGGGGGATTGAATATTTTAAATTCACCCCAAGCTGTACTTAATTGTAATTGACAGTTTTTGGGCTATGACACGGCACACGAATTTAAGTGCACTTCAGCAGCACTTAATTTTTTCAACCGACTTTCAAAAAAAGGAGGTTTCAATTCGACTGTAATTTTTTTAAATGTTTGTTACCTCATAACTTTCGACTGGGTGAAACGAGTTTGATGATTCTTTTTTCATTTGAAAGCTGGTGCTTCCCATGTGGTCCCATTCAAATTTGGTCCAGTTCTGACAATGGCAACTATGAGAAAACGGTTTGAAGTCGTTTTTTTTCAACCGACTTCCAAAAAAGGAGGAGGTTCTTAATTCGACTGTATTTTTTTTATGTTTGTTATAACTTTCGACTGGGTGAAACGAGTTTGATGATTCTTTTTTTTTTGAAAGCTAGTACTTACCATGTGGTCCCATTTAAATTTGGTCCAGTTCTGACAATGGCATCCATGAGAAAACGGTTTGAAGTCGGTTTTTTTTGTTAGAGATGTTTTTTAACATCTTATCAAAATATTTGATCTACATGACCGGCGATTCTAAAGTTGGCTGTTACCTCAGTCAAAATCACAGTCAGTACATTGCCATACAAAGAGGTAATACAGCCAGCATGCTTGGGATCCTGCCAAAGGGACCGATGCTTTATGTTATACTAGCTGCTGCCAGTGACTTCACCCGCATAACTTTGTAAATTATATACTAAAACCTTCCTCGAGAACCACTCTATCCATTGGTGAAAATCATCATCAATCGTCAACACTAATAATAAATCTGTAAGGGTTAGTCATGGAGTAAGTTACTTTGTTTTCAGAGATATCGTGTTTATAGGCTCTATACATGATATTGAAACTAAATTTACGATTTTTAGAATTATTTTCTGTTTTAAATAAACTTATTTTTAGAAGAGATTCTACGCTTTAGTTATTTTTCTATGATCACATTTTATTCCACTTTTATTGTACCTGGTAACAGTTATAACATATTTTGATGGTAAATTATGATTGACTCGGATATTGCTGTGATTTTGGGGAGCTATTTTGGCTATAGATGTGATATCATGTATGAATAAAGATATTTTATACATTGTTGTTATATTGCATAATACATCATCTATTACTAGCTGCTGCCCGCTACTTCGCCTGCGTAACTTTGTAAATTATATACTAAAACCTTCCTCGAGAACCACTCCATCTATTGGTGAAAACAGCATGAAATTCGGTACAGTATTTTTTGAGTTTATCGCGAACAGACAGACAGACAGACGCGGCGGAAGACTTTGTTTTATAATATGTAAGGGTTAATATTATAGAGAGAGGAGATTTGTATGTTATAATGAGTTAACTCAAAAACTACTGGACCGATTTTAAAATTCATTCACCTATAGAAAGCTATAACATAGGCTATTAATAAAGTTACGCTGACGAAGTCGCGTGCAACAGCTATTTGACGACACGTTTGTTCTAGAAACCCTAGCTGTTAACCAAACGGTCGCGGGTTCGAATCCCGCTAGAGGCAAATGTTTCTGTGTTAACATTTTACCTTTGTACCTGAGCCATGGATGTTTTGTATTTATAATATGTATGTATTTACAAAAAAAGTAATATATGTAGTATATCAACTATCTAGTATCCATAATACAAACATTAGTTCCTTAGTGTGGAACTAGACGGTGCTGTGTGGAATGTGTGAAGATATGAAAAAAAAAACTGGTTATACGCGGACGAAATCGCGTGCAATAGCTAGTTATATAAATAGAGTATATATATATAGATAATATATGTGTATAGTATGTATATATATAGACGTGTTTCTTGAAAAAGACGACAGTGTTACCGATTAAGCCGCAAGTACAGATAACTTAAGAAATTAACAACATAATTGTTTCAACAAAACCACCCATCGCCTCGAAACGTTCCGAACGACAAGTTTACTCACAATCACGACAATGACTCTTATTTCTAACGCCTTAGAATCGTTTTTCCCATTTCTTCCCTGCGTGTTATATTTGTTAATTTCACTCCAACCTATTTTCGTAGGAAACTGTGCCATTTTAAAAGGTTAATTGAGCAAAAATGGCCGCCAAATGTGAAAAGTTGTAAGGGGATGTTAAAGTTTTATTGGCTATTTAAGAGATGTAAACTTATGTTTGGAGTAATTTGAATTATATTTTGGATTTATTGTATGTATTTACAAAAAAAGTAATATATGTAGTATATCAACTGTCTGGTATCAATACTAATAATAAATCTGCAAGGGTTGTTCATGGAGTAAGTTACTTTGTTTTCAGAGATACCGTGTTTATAGGCTCTATACATGATACTGAAATTAAATTGACCATTTTAAGAATTTTTTTCCTTCATAACTCTTAAACGAATTAACTGATTTTCATGAAACTTGGTAGATAAACATGGGTATCTACCAAGACCTTGGTAGACAAGACACCTTGGTAGACAAGACACAGAATAGGCTACTTTTTTCTATTTCAACACGGACGAAGTCGCGTGCCACAGCCAGTATTATATGCTTGAAGTGCATTTACACTGACGCTGCTATCGCTCCGTCAGCTGTAAGTCTCAAGTTGCACTAGCTGACTCATCAGTCTTCGGTTTTTGTTGACGTTACCTTAATGAGGTTACGTTTTGGTTTGTTTGAATCTGTGTCAACGGTTTCTCTTTAGTGCTTTCAAAGGTTTCTAGTAACACTTCATTTACACTTAAGCCTATCATCCTTATATATAACTAGCCGTTGAAAAAAAAAGTAGCCTATCCTGTGTCTTGTACGTCTTTTGTTTATCTACCAAGTTTCATGAAAATCAGTTAATTCGTTTAAGAGTTATAGAGGAACATACATACATACATACAAACAGAAAAAAATCTAAAAATGGTCAATTTAGTTTCAGTATCTTGTATAGAGCCTATAAACACGATATCTCTGAAAACAAAGTAACTTACTCCATGACCAACCCTTACAGATTTATTATTAGTATTGAGTATTGATAAAACAAAGTCCACAGCCGCGTCTGTCTGCCTGTTCGCGATAAACTCAAAAACTACTGCACCGTTTTTCATGCTGTTTTCACCAATGGATAGAGTGGTTCTCGAGGAAGATTTTAGTATATAATTTACAAAGTTACGCAAGCGAACTCGCGGGCAGCAGTTAGTTTTTACATAATTTTAAAACGGATTTTTCAAGAAACATATTTGTGCCGTGGGTTTGTCCGTCCATTTATCGACTGTTCAAGACTTTTTTCCCCAAAAAAGAATCTTTTACGTATAACATAGAAAATGGAATCAGATCAAAGAGCATCATGCATGTCCTAGACTAGACTAGACTAACGTTGGAAGAGCGTTTATGCATTGCGAAGTTTGTCGTTAAATTCGTTCCATTTCTAAAACGAGAAAAATCTTTCATGCTCCATTCCTGGTTCGGATTGAATTTGTGAGTGAGGTCCATTGAACTTTTAACATGTAGTTTTTCTAGTAAATTAACCTTTGTCTGTGGCTTTGCTCGCGTTATTAAATAAAAAAAATTACTTTGTAACATGAATTTGAAATGACGAATGTTTTCGTACCCCGACTGTACCTACCTATAGAGTGTATCTATATTTATATACCTCAGCATTTTATTATTGAAAGCATTAAAATCTGTGACATTCCTCGCTACATTTAAAGTTGAAGGACTAATATAATTTAAAATGAAACTAATTCTGTCTACGAATATCAGATAAAATAAGAACTAAAGATAGAGCCCTATGGACGGCAGAGTGAAGCCGGTAAAACTACGATTTCGCTGTGTACATACACGATTACACGCACACAAATACAATCAAACTACGCCTCGCCTTATTTAAAATATTTACTAGTATAATTTATAAGTATACTTTATAAGAAAATCAAGACGGCATTTATTGCCGTATTAGAAACAAGTATCACTGACCATAAGTCTGTTTTCCTTTGTATATCTAAAGTAAAAAATAAACAGCCCTTGAATAAAACTAAAACTAAAATAGACTTTGAAAGTGCCATACTTTATTTGCAAAATAATAACATTAAAGAATTGTTAAATTATGATGACCCTACTGTTATAATTGATTGCTTAATATATAAAATTAGTAAATCCTTGGAATTAAATACTATATTAGTTTCAGTACCGAAATCTAAAAGAACTATTAAACCATGGATTACTCCTGGGATATTAAAGTGTATAAGGAACCGAAATAAGTTACAGAAAAAAGCAAAAACTAATCCTCACAATGAGATAGATAGAATTACTTATATTCGATACAGGAACTATTGCAATAATCTTATAAAAAAACTTAAACGAAATCACGAACGCGACTTATTAACTAAATCTCTAAAAAATAACAAAATGTTGTGGAAAAATATCAAAAATATAACTTACACAAACAAACAAAATAGTCAATGCTCTGAATTATTAAACATCAAATCCTCTAATGAGGCTTCATTAGATTTTATAAACTGTTACTTTGCAGGTGTCGGACAAGAGCTTGCTTTGCAAATCCCGGCTAATCAAAATTGTGATTTTAATTCATTTTTAAATAATATTTCAAGTAATCAATTCACTTTTGTACTGCTTCCAACTGATGATCACGAGGTTAATACAGTTTTAATGGGTCTTAAATCTGACAGTGCTGCAGGATGGGACAATATCCCTACAGGATTTATTAAACTTGCAAAAACAGAAATAGTTCCAGTTTTAACGCATCTTATTAACCTCTGTTTCTCAAAAGGGGTTTTCCCAACTCCTTTGAAGCGCTCCCTTATAACTCCTGTTCACAAAAGTGGAGACAGGAGTGATGTAAGTAATTACAGACCAATCTCAGTCTTGCCGGCAATCTCAAAGATTGTGGAAAAGATATTGAACTCTAGACTCATCAACTATTTGAACAGATTTGGCTTGCTTTCCTCTGCACAGTTTGGTTTCAGACGAGGAAAATCGACTGAAGACGCAGTTACTGCCTTAAGCTCCTTGGTTGCCGAATATTTGGATGGCGGTAAAAAATGTATATCGGTTTTCCTGGACTTAAAAAAAGCGTTCGATACTGTGTCTCACTCGGTGCTTTTACGTAAATTGGAGTGTATAGGAGTTCGTGGAGTGGCTCTGGACTTGTTGGGAGACTATTTGAGCAACCGGGAACAGTTGGTGAAGGTAGAGCAATTTATCAGTGGGGGTGCAGGCGTGTCATATGGCGTCCCCCAAGGCAGTGTCCTAGGCCCTACACTATTTTTAATTTATATAAATGATCTTTGTAACATGACCATTCCTAATGCTAAAATTTTTTCTTACGCCGATGACACTGCTATCGTCCTCGCTGGTAACTCTTGGGTTGATGTTAAAGTGCACACTGAGAAAGCTATGGCTCTTATAGCCGAGTGGTTAAAGGGCAATCTCCTTACACTTAACACCTCAAAGACAAACTTCGTGTGTTTCAGCATTGATTCGCGTTCCCAACCTGATGTGAACTATTCCATAAAGATACATTCCTGCTGCCATCTTTCTGACGATTCGAAATGTAGATGTCCTACGATTGACAGAGTCACTTGTGTTAAATATTTGGGTGTAATGGTAGACCAGAGACTTTCGTGGTACCCACACCTGGAACATGTTAGCAATAGAATTCGAAAATTATCATGGATCTTTAAACAATTGCGACATGTAGCACCCAAACAAACAAACACTCAGACCCCCTCTAACAATCTACTAAATTACGTATATATCTCTTTGGTTCAGTCTGTAATAATTTACTGTATCACGGTATGGGGAGGAGCGGCAAAGACCCGTTTTCTTGATCTAGAAAGAGCACAACGTTTGCTGATTAAAATAATGTATTTTAAGAAGAGGACATTTTCCACTGATACACTTTATAAACAGTCTAATATCCTATCAGTCAGAAAATTATATATCCTAAACTGTGTATTGAAAAAACATAAAACACTCATTTTTGATCCTAGGATAGTTTCACGAAGAAGAAGAGATAAAGTAATTAAAATGGTAAAAGTAAAAACTAAATTTGCTCAAATACAATACCAGAGTAGGTCATCATTTTTATATAATAAAATTAATAAAGAAATTTATATATATGACAAATTGTATTTCCAATGTAAAAAACTTATCACGGATTGGCTTAAAACTAAAAACTATGACGAAGTAGAAGAACTATTAATACAAATACAATAAAAACACACCCACATACACACACACCCACCCACACACACACCCACACACACACACACACACACACACACACACACACACATACACACACACACACACACGCGCGCGCACACACACACACACACACACACACACACACACACACATACACACACACACACACACACACACACACACACACACACACACACGCACGCACGCATGCACGCACGCACACAAAGCCGCGCGAGTGTGCGCTCACATTCGTTCTATTAAAAAAAAAAAATCTTTTTTCTTGTTTTAAAAATTTTTAGTAATTATATATATTATTACTAGCTTTTAAGGAAGAGCGAAGGCTCCTGGCACAGGCTTCCGCTTAAAAGGAGTCTTCGATCATGGTTATTGTAAAAACGATTTTTCCAACTGTTAATAAACATTTTTATTTTTTTTATTTTATTTAAAATGCCAAATTGCTTAGTGAAAACCAAGTTCTAAATAAAAAACTGACGGAATCACTCCATTTCACGAGTTACTAGACTACTCGCTGGAATTTAACTCGCTTGAACCGGCGAGTTAAGACTCAGCTACACAAGGAGAGTTTCTCGAATGCGAGAATTCAATTTGTCGTGAAACAATATAACTATCGGCTATTGTAAACAAATGCTTCGAATTTCGCCTCTCGAAAGAAATTATCGCCCCTTTAAAGTCTTCTCGCTCATTGCATTATATGATTTTTTTCCACTCGCGTTCGAAACTCGCACACCAAACTCTTCTTGTGTAACTGAGCCTTTATCATGTTAGTTTTTGACGAATTATTTCACCAGACAACTCACTCGCCAGCATACTGTACACCGTTCTATAAAGGTATAAACATAATGGAAATGAATATCCATACTATTATTATAAAGTGATTTTGTCTGTCTATTTCCTTTTCACGCCTTAACTACTCAACCGATCATAGTGAAATTTTGCATACACGTTGTCAGGTACACAAGAAAGGATAAAGGGTACCTTTCATCCGGAAAAAATATTGCTCCCAAGGGATAATCTAAAATAAAATAAAAAGTTAACGCCTGGCCAAAGTTTTTAGCAACAAGGTCTAGCGTTATATTACTTATTTATTTTAAACGCAGACTAAGTCGCGGACACCAACTAGTTTTCAATAAAAAAAACGAAAATCGTAGTTTTTATAAATCCGGCTTCACTATGTTTTCCGCAAAATTCTGTCTATAGTTCTTATTTGGTCTGAGCTACGAATACAATAGTATTAATATTAAAGTTACCCTTTGTCTGGGGTAAAATAATTGATGTCTATTTAATTTAATGTTATTAGAAAGGTTATTCGGCGAAATTTTTTTTTATAAAAACTCGTTCACAATGGCAAGAGAATATCACCTTTCTTAACCCAAGATATCGGTGTGCGGATATCGCCAACTGACATCCTCTATCCAACTTGATAAACGACTTTCCTTCAAGAACTCTATCCCTCCTACACAAATATCAACCTTATGACAAACTATTTACAGTTGCAAATGCTGTAACAACGCGGTCCGCTGTAATGACTTTGAAAATTGATCTTTATTCTCTAAACCATAAATTCCTATTTGAAATACTGGATTCTACACTGGTCTGTATGGTGCGAGGAAGTTTAGATTTTATGCGTAAAGCAGTACGGTTGAATTTTGTTTGAATTTTTGCATTGTTAGGGTAAGAGAGTGCGTAGTTGGCACCAGATAATTTATATTAGAGAGGACATGGGAGTTTTTTTCAGTGAGCGATCCCTCGCGCTTCGTTAGATTTAAGATTCGAATGAAAATTTTGTGAAAATACTCATGTTTCATAATTAAAAACCACTTTATTTTATTTTATTTTGTTTTCCTAAATCGAAGTCCTAGTTTCTTTAAACAAAATTTCATATTTACCCTCACTGATCTGTTTGGTTTGATCACCCTGTATATAATATTTATTAAACGTCCGCAAATATCAAATAGGAATTGAATTTGAAATATTTAATATGTATCCGAGGAATCACTTAAATGTCAAAACCTGCGCGGTATTACACGGCAGTTATTTGGGTTTTACATCAATGTAATACAAACAAAAATGGACCGTATTCCGTGTACTTAGAGGTACTATTTTAATTGAATGTTCGCGTGACCACAACTATTACAGGCTGATTGGCTAGCCATCGTAATAATTTAGCTTCAGATACTAATCGAAAGACGGCCATTGCAATTTGTAATCTATGCCTATCGTTTTAAGCGTCACAGTTGTCTGTATAATTTACAGGTTTGATTGATAGCGTGTTGTCTCCACTTCGTTGAGTTCCTTAAAACAAAACTGACCTTTGTGTTAGATATTGATTTTTTTTATGAGAAGGTGTCATAAAAATCAGTCACCTTCTCAACCTACTAATTTAACTTTAACACGACTAGCTGTTGCACGCGATTTCGCTCGCGAGACTTTATAAGATTATGCCTATGTTACTGTGTTGAATCTTGGTAATGTTTTTTTGGGCTGTAATTTTTTTTTTAATTTTTTTTTTTTATGAATATGTCCGATTAAAACTTTTTTTGCAAAGTCTACTATGCACTGTATTTTATCTAAGTTTTAATTTTACTCTAAGAATTTAAATTAGGCCACAAAAATAAGGTTTTTTTTCTAAATTTATAAATTTTGACATTTTTTAAATAATGAAAAAAATATTTGTTACAGGTATGGATTACAAATACGTAATAATTTGTAAGTATAATGCAACCGCCCTGGTTTACCTGTGACCTCATCAGATCGCGAAGTTGTACCCAACATGATTTTATATGCACTTTTCGGTAATATAAATGCACTTTTTTAATACAATCAACTTTTTACATTAAATAATTTAAATAAAATAGGTAATTGACATGAATGCTAACTTAAGTTTAAGCTACGAAAAGTTCTTTTCAAAGTAAGTATGACATGTTATTGGTGTACCATCAAATATCACTAATAGTTATAAAAATAAAATCAACATTAACCTAACAAAATATATTTTCGTAATCATATTTGAAAATTATCCACAAAAAATAAACAATCATTCACAAGTTAAATGTTCATAAAGTTTGAGAGCCGATGGAATAGCAATACGTTTTTGACAAAAGGCAAAGTTTGTCAAAGTATATATAATGTATGGACGTCTTGCCAATAAATCATACCATTCATAAGAATTCAGCAATAAATCTCATACCTTTTGCTTGTATTCGAATGTCAAAAGTTGGAAGGCTCAGACGTAACCACCCCGACTGGCGTCTAGCTTAACGTACGAGCATGTACTTACTCTTTTAGTTTATAGTACCTACCTGTCCGACAGTACTATACTGTATGGTATACTATACCGTATACCATTTATCTTTATATCGCACCTTCGGCAAGACAAGGGCATGAGTGCACTTTTTGCAATTTTACAGGAGAGCCATTTTAATTTTTTTGCATTTTTTTTTTGCAAAATTTTTTTTTCAAAAAATTAACTTTTTTTTTTGCAACTTTTTGCATTCAATATCGTATTATTCTGCTTATATTGCTTTTAAACAATTCTTTGTCAAATAAGCCCCATAGTCTTGTAAATATTATTTAATTTAATGATGTTTTTAAAACATTTCTGCATAAGTATATTTTAAGTTTAACTAATTTTTATAAATTTTTGTTAATTATGCCCTTGTCTTACCGAAGGTGCGATATATAAAAAGGTTATGTTCATTTGTGTACATATCTTTCAAAAACTTGAAAACTAGCCAACGGATTGACATGAAATTTTTACACAATATGCAATCCACAATAACAAAATATTAAAATTATCAGAAAAAATACATCACAACCTTAGAAAAGTTTATAAACCTTTAGAAAAGGTTTTTGAAGAAACCAATTTCTTATCAGCATATGCGATGTTGTGTTTTGATGCCTTAGAAAATGATTTTCCTTGTCAAAATTATGTAAATTTCAAAAAAGAAAAACTACTGTGATTTTAAAAAAACCTACAAATATAATTAATTCATTTTCCGTATAAATATAAAGAGAGATTATAATGAAGTTTGTATGATCGGCGGTGGAAGGAGGCGAGCGATCAATCACATGGACGAACAACCAATGGTCAACAGAAAAACTGGTCATTATCGCACAAAAGGGAATGTTTTCTGATGAAACTGGGGTAATGACCGCGCGCTATGATTTCTACTATAGGGCTAACTAATAATAATATAAATGTGAGTGTGAATTTTTTTGTTTTTTTACGGTTTTCACTAATGAAAAGACAGAAAACGAGGAAGATTTTTATGTATACGTGTAACGAGCTAGGAAGATAAAACTATATATATTATATATAGACAACGTGTATGCAAAATTTCATGATGATCGGTTTAGCTAAGGCGTGAAAAGGTAGCAGACAGGCAGGCAGAGTTACTTTCACATTTATAATATTAGTATGGATTTACAGAAAAAATCCAGAAGCGAATCGCTAGTATCATAAACTTTATTTTTATGGATAATCCTTCTAAAAATATGCATTCCAATAGAAATAAATACATAAAGTGCATAAAATAACTGAAATTCGTTCAATTGTTACGTATTACGACGACGCATACAAAATATTTAATTGGGACCCCTTTGTTGAATCCCAATGCAAAGTATAGACTTATTACAGTAGGTAATGTCAAGCAGAATACACGGGGCCGCGTAATTTAGCATTGTCTGCTTTTTAAGCTAACTAGCTGCCCTAGTCTGGCATTTCTATATGATTTTTAGAATTTTTAAAATCGGTCCAGTAGTTTTCGAGTTTGTTCATTACAAACAAAAATACAATTTTTCTCTATGATATTAGTATTAGCGCCTCTCACCAACGTCAAGTAGGCTAAACCATCACTTAAAGTCACCTGTCACCGGGAATAATTTAGCTTATATACCTTTGTTTGTACGGTAAACCTCCCAAACATTAAATAGGAAATAATTTAAAAAAATCGCCTATCGAATGATGCAGTAAACCGAGTGCATAATTCAATAAAACAGAAAATGATTTCTAAAAGTAACTAATCAACACTTTACTTATAGTTGGTGAAAGAGGCGTTTAGTATAATTTTAGTAGTATACAGATCTCCTCATTTTTAATTCGATCTCTTGTTGTAACCCCGAGCATAGCCCTCCATAACTTGTTGAACTACGTTGAGCTTTCTTACTAGGCCTATATACCACGTTTCAGCGCTATATATGTGTTTTGAAAAAAATCCATATAAGCAATTTTTGTTAAATAAATGAGTCTCACGATAAAATATTGTAATTATCAGTATAAGTACTATTATTAGGTAAACTCGGTTACATTTAAATTTTATATGTGGAGATTGCATACTGTTGTGATCCATGTACTGCGTAGTGACAGGGGACCAGGTCGGAGAGTAATTTCACGTTAATTACAGCGTTGGTATGCATTTTTATTGTCCTCAAGTGTATTGTTCGTTGATTGTTTCAATGATGTAATAAAATACATTTATATTATTTACTAGCTGGTGCCCGCGACTTCGTCCGCGTTGAACGATGAAAGGTACCCTATATCCTTTCTGGTGTACCAGACAATGTATGCAAAATTTTACGGTGATCGGTGCAGTAGTTTTTGCGTGAAAGCGTAACAAACAAACAAACATTCACATTTATAACCTATAGTATTATATAGAGAATATATTTGTATTTTTGTTTGTAATGAATAAACATCGATTTTGGAAATTCTTTTTCACCTATATGAAACTGCATTTTCAGCGATATATTTTATAAACTTTCATATTTTATAAAGTTACGGGGACAAAGTAGTAATAAAGCTAAACTAAGTAGTAATAAGCTAGTATTACTAAAGCGAGTCACGATCGAGTTACCGTGGTAGGCTCGTTAAGACGAATGGACATATGGATTGGAAGCGACCACTCGCTTCTCTGAATCAAATTGAATTATTGTCTAACACCAAATTTATTTCGAATTCACTTTATTATTGTATTATTCGATGAATCTCACCTTTTCAAGTTATGTTTATTATCTAATCTATTTATATCCCTAATATCGAGTGACGAGAAATGACGGCGATGTTTATAAATTATAGCTAAGTACGTGACCACCTCACCATCGGCTCTAACGAAAGCGCAGGTTGTAATTGCTGAGTTGGACTTTTGCTGAGTTGGACTTTTGCTGAGTTGGAGCCGGTTTCTGTTTGTCTTTCTATAAATGTTATTTTACTTATGTATGTTTTAAATGTTCTTTGCTACAAATAAAATATTATTCTATTCTGTTCTGTTCTGTTCTGTTCTGTTCTATTCTACGATTTCAACTGCACAGATACACGGAGACTCATGTCAATCTTATGACACGCCGTTTTAGCGTCGGGCGTTAAAAATTGTAGGAGGATAATAATTTACATAATATATTTATTTCTAACTAGCTGGCGCCCGCGACTTCGTCCGCGTTTAAAAAGAAAAAGTAGCCTATCTTGTGTCCCGTACGTCTAAATGTTTATCTACCAAGTTTCATGAAAATCAGTTGATTCGTTTAAGAGTTAAGGAACATACATACATACATACAGAAAAATTTTCTAAAAATGGTCAATTTAGTTTCAGTATCATGTATAGAGCCTATAAACACGATATCTCTGAAAACAAAGTAACTTACTCCATGACCAACCCTTATAGATTTATTATTAGTATTGATGATATCTAATATTGTGAAATAAACACTAATCTTGAAGAATATGGTTGGCTTATTAAGTCTTACATCCGGGTGAGTCTGTTAAATATATCAATGTAATAAAAAAAAAGTGTAATAGTCAACTTGCCATGAAAAGTGTTCCATGAAAAAAGCTCGCCTTAACATTAAACTTTTGTAAATGAATATTATTATCAAAACTTGACAAGGTAAAGCTGAAATGCTGTTGTTATAATAACTTAGTTTGAATATGAACCGGACACAGCTGTCAATCTGAATATAAATATCCGATTACTAAATCCGTACACAATTTATTACTAGCTGGTGACCGCGACTCCGTCCGCGTTCAAAATTAAAAAATAACTAAGCAATATAACCTTTGACGTCTTGTTGTTATAACATTTTGATCAGGCGTTAGTTTTTTTTATTTTAGATGATCCCTTGGGAAAAGTACCTACTTTTTTTTTCTTGATGAAAGGCACTCTATGTCCTTTCCTGTATCCCTGATGCAAAATTTCATGATGGTCGGTTGTGTAATTAAAGCGTGAAAAGGTAACAGACAGACATATAGGCAGAGTTACTTTCAAATCTTTACCAATATATAAAGTTGAAGAGTTTGTTTATTTGTTTTGTTGTACGCGCTAATCTCAGAAACTACGGGTTCGAGTTGAAAATATTTTTTTGTGTTGAATAGTCCATTTATCAAGGAACGTGGACAAAGTCGCGGGCACCAGCTAGTTTATAATATCAGTATGGATTTGGCATATTGTTATCTGTAAGACATTTGCAAGAGTTGAGCCCAAAGGGTTGGCAACCATCAACAAAGTAATTATAACTCTCGTCACCAAGCAATCACTTACGGGTAGGGTCGACATAAAAACCATTGTGAATAATGACAGTAGTTTCGGTGGGAGGCCGTACGGTTATAAATCAACTGCTGTGTGGGGTAACGACAGCATAACAGCTTACATGAATTAAATATACATGATTATATGATGACAGGATTAATAGTTAACTAAAGACTGAGATTATATTTACTAGCTGGTGCCCGCGACTTCGTCTTCGTTGAAAAAAAAAGCAATGTAACACTTTATACCTTGTTGATGTAACATTTTGGCCAGGCGTTAGATTTTTTTATTTTAAATGATTCCTTGGAATACGAGTATATCCCAATTTTAGTTTGTGACAGTGAAGTTTTTTTTTATTTTATAAAAAAATCTACCCTCAAGTACACTTTATGGTATGGCTACTGTCACCAGGTGTTGGATAATATCACCAGTATACGTTAAAGCTTGCTATTAAATCCTCTGAAAAATTCTAACAGCGAGTTAGTTACTGAACCGTCTGTATGAAAATCTGACAAAATATTACAAAATGAGAATCGTCAAAAATATTTTTTGCATTTTCAAAAAGCTTCCATGAGCTTGCGTTACATCCGAATCGTCTGAATTTTAAATGGGAGCTTAGTTTAGGTTCACTTAACATCCCCTCTGAAAATCTGACGCGCTCGAGTTGTATTTAAAATTTTACCCCCACCCCCGCCAACCCCACCAACCAAACCGTCAGATTAATACATATGCGTTATCGGAGACACGTGCGGTATATACATTGGCAATATCTGACGCGCTCGAGTAAATCCAAAAATCCCCTCTTGGGCTCCCCTACCACCAGTAAAACATTAATAGTGCAATTTCACGTAGACGCTGACCGTATAGTGTAGGGTGCGTAATATATAGGAGTTCTTCAAGTCGGGTCCGAAAGCAAGTCAGTTTAATTTGTGCCAGGTGTTAACTTGAACCAACTTGTGCACTTAACATGATGTATATCAGCCTTTATTGGGCTAGTTGAAAAACTGTACACGATGTAGTTAGAAAGTAGCCTATTGAGTGATCTAGCTTTTGTACGCGACTTTGTCTGCGCCCTTTTTTATTAGGTGTCAGACTTTATTCAATCTTTACTGCTTCAAATATATTTTTGTCAAGCGATATTTTATTTTTATTTTAGGTGATCCCTCGGGAACAGTACTTTTTTCTGGATGAAAAGTACCCAATGTCTTTTTCTGTATCCCTGATAATGTGTGTGCAAAATTTCATGATGGTTGGTTGAGTAGTTAAGGCGTGAAAACGTAAGTCAGACAGACAAACAGTTACTTTCATATTTATAATATTAGTATGAATGGAAGTATGGTTTAGGAAAAATAAGGAGGGTATTAAATGGGCTCTGGTATCTTTTTCATCCATCTAAACACAATAGCACACGTGCTGTTATCTTAAGGTGGTCTTCTATAAGGGTAGTTACTGCAACCAGAAAGGTTGTCCATTTTATGACCGTGTAAAGCTTGAGTATGGTAAATATTGTATAAAAAAAGGTATTAAAAAATTCGTCTCTTACGTGAGAGTAACCCTATTTCCAATTGTTCAAATGTCATTTCAACACCGCGATCATCTAAATTAAGTCACATAAAATGTCCGTTCCTACAGGACGTTCAAAATTTACGACCCCTATATACAGGGCGCGGTGATTTGTTGCCGGGACCAGCGACGAGTAAATCAAAGTTTCGATGCGGAAAGCACCTGACTTCCCTCCCCTGAAATCTTACTCCCTTGGGAACAACCAGAATTATATGTAGTCGCGTTAATACTGGAAATATTGTCACACATACCTTTTTGGGTCCAATCTTGTACCTAATTTACACAGCAGACTTACCGACCACACAAGAAGTTCTCTCTGCAACATTCGCAGATGACACCGCAGCGTTATGCACACATGAGAATCCTAACATGGCATCATTGGTCCTTCAAAACCACTTAAATAAGATGGACAGATGGATGTCAGAGTGGCGCATAAAAGCCAGCGCCAGTAAATCTGTCCAAGTGACATTTACCCTGAGAAAAGGCGCTTGCCCTCCTGTGAAATTGGGAAGCGACACACTGCCACAAAGCAAGGTAGCCAAATACCTGGGTATATACCTTGATAGTAAACAGACTTGGAGGCATCACATTCTACAGAAACGCGACCAGCTCAGACTGTTACTCCGAAAACATTTTTGGCTTCTGGGACCTAAATCATCATTGTCCTTGAGCAATAAGTTGCTCATTTATAAGGCTATACTCAAACCAGTCTGGTCCTATGGTATTGAACTGTGGGGCACAGCTAAGAACTCAAATGTTGAGATCCTTCAGAGGTTCCAAAACAAGACTCTCAGAACCATCTCGGGTGCACCTCTGTTTATCAGGAATTCTGAAATGCACGAGTGTTTGCAGTTGAATACCATAGGACAGGAGATTGAGCGCAGAACAAAGACGTATAGAAAAAGAATAATCGGACATGTCAACGCCCTAGCCGTGGAGCTGGGCGAAGCACGAAAGGTCAAAAGGCTTAAGCGCTACCACATTTGGTGAAATAATAAAATAAAATAAAATAAAATAAAAGGCGAGCCCCTCATTGGAAGGACTGGCCTTACAAGTCAATAAAGGCTCACAAAACATCTGTTTATGGTTTGGAACCGATTGCATGATTCACACACAGAAAAAAAAAAAAAAAAAAAACACATACCTTTTTTTAACGTTGGGTAATCCTCTTGGGTACCCGGCAGTGTACGGGACACTGTGGGGTTATGCCGGATTCGTACCGGCTGAAACCCAACGACTTTTTGGCGGGGTCGCGGGGACGTTGTGACACGACATCGGTGCCCTTCGCCACGGCTATCCAGCGCGGGAAGGGCTACGCTCCCTGTCAGAACCACGGCGTACCCGAAAAGTGGAGGTACGCCGGCCATCTCGGGGGACCTGTTAAGGTTATGTACCGAATGTCTTGCAAGTCCTAGTATACCAGTCAATGATCTAGCTTTTATTTGACACTAAAATGTCGTCAACCTTTCCCATAAAAAAATACTAAAAATAAAAACTGCTAGTCATGTATAACCTGTGAATACATTTTCATCTGGACATATTTTTTCTGTTGAAAATTTAAAATTTAACGAGCCTATTTGTCAGTAGAATAGAAGATGAATGGCCGCGCACTAGTGATATATTATTCACTAGTCGCTATACTAGATTCATGATCAAGCTTTTGACAGAAATAGAAAAAAACTAGGCTTTTATATTGATTTCTACTTTCTATTTTTACTGGAATTTTGGTCAAGGCTATTGCTTGACTATAGCTATACTATAGCTTTCAAATTTATAATCTTTTAACTGATTAAATATTTTTCGACTTGCAAATTGCTATAATTATATTATATAGTCGAGCCTCTTCTATAGATTCTATAAAGGGATAAGATTTGTATTTTTGTTTGTAATGAATAAACTCAAAAAGTAGTGGACTGATTTAAAAAAAATCACCTATAGAAAGCGACCTTATCACTAACAGTTACGCAGACGAAGTCACGTGCTATTATATAGGTCAACAGGCACGCTGATGTTCTATTTGGATATTTAGGCTTTAAATATTAAGGGTAACAAATAAGGTTTTTTATCTAATTTGTCTTCCATAAACAAGTAAGAAAAAGTAATTACTATTTTGCTGTAGGTACCTTTAATAGTAGAATAAACAGAACTAAAAACAAAAAAAGTCGCGGACAAAAACTAGTTTGATAATAAAGTCTTGCATTAAAAAAAAAGTGTTAAAAAAATGTAAAAAAAAATTATTGACAGCATATTTTATGTATTAAAAAATAACACTGATATTCTGCAAAAGGCACCGTAGCAGTAAGCGTTTAGCCTTAATTGGTTGACACGTATTTTATTACATTACCTATCATACATTGTCATTAACCCTGCTTCGCTGAAGCACCGTGTAGGTACAGTCATGTACATGAGTGTTATCGCTCAGCGAAATGGCAGACATCCGTCGCCGGTATCGGCGAGCACAATTTTAACGTCAATTTTACGAGCAGGCTCCACAGCGTTACATCAATATCGCTTCGCGTTACGTTCGCAATGAATTTTCATTGTTGTGCCCGACTGTATTTTAATGTCGAATTCAATCAAATGTGTGATTAGATGTATGGAGTTTGTGACGTGTTTAAATTTGCTTCCATATTTTTTGTTATGTTAATGTCGGCATACAGGCTGACGGTCCACCTGATGGCAAGTGGCTACCATGGCCTATAACATAAACAACGCTACATATAAACTTCTCGGGTATCCTAGTTATAATGTTCCAATTATCTCCACTTTCACGAAAAATTAAACTTCAAGTTAAATTTATTGGTATAGAGGTATTTTTGAAAATAATATAAAAAAAATTATGGTCGTATCCGCGGAGATAGACGTACTGTTCCATCTTCTCAGCCACCAGATGTTTACTGCTGGACATAGGCTTACCTATAATTTTCCAATAGGACCAGTCATAAGTATATTTTCTCATTTCTGATTTCTGATTAGATCTTTTGTTGTACCCTGAACATAGCCCTCTCCATAACTCGTTAAGAGACGTTGAGCTTTCTTGCAACTTCCTTAGTTATCATAAATATATTATGTTATCATAAACAGCACCAAACCTTCTTTGGAATTAAAATATAAGTAAGACTCGTAAATTTTGTAGAATATTAAAATTTAAAGCGACAACCCTATTTGTTTTGCTAGGGTTGCCAAAATAATATTTGCATTTAGGATAGGCTTTGTACTTGAAATCATATAACAGAGCTTCTTAACGTGTATTCCTTACGTATATTAAAAAAAAATAACAAGCGCACCCACTAAGTATATGTTTATGTTAACATAAACAGCACAATTTTCTTTAGAACACAAATTGGAATAGTAAATGTAGAATATTACAATTTAAAGCGACAACCCTATTTGTTTTGCCAGGGTTGCCAAAAATGGTGTTATTAATTTTTATTACTTGTTTCAAGGATCATTTTGACCTAGTTTTGAGATGAGATAGTCGATCGTTCATTACGCATTTAATGTTGCAGTCGAATATATATTTTCATAATTATTTTGAGTTATTACACAATTAAAATGGACAATTCTCTGAACCTAGATCAACGGACAAAGGAATACCTACAGTATTATTCTATAACCCAAATCTTTTCGTAATACTATTTATTATAAAAATTTACTTAATATTTTTTCTATGCGGATATATTTTTAATTGATATTAAATGTAAAAAAAAAGTTTCTTCTTACAATGTTCATGCGTTGGAAAATTGATTTCACAAATATCTTTATTATAATGTTCAAAAGAAACATTCACCTAATCGTTTTCGTGTCAACGAGCCGCGTTCCGACTATTTTTTTAAGCTGCGGTGACCTTTTTAAAAGGAGCTTACTCGAGTGAGCTTTTCATATACACGGCTCATCGCTTTTCCGTCACTACTTTCGTTTTATCTTATTTCTTTTTCAACATTTTTAACGGATAGCAATGAAATTTTAATTGTTAAATAATTTATTTTATAATACTCCAAGGATTGGAACTCCCTTTTTTTAATGTTGGAAAATCCTCTTGGGTACCCGACACTGATGGGGTTATGCCGGATTCGTACCGGCTAAAGCCCAGCGACGTTGTAGCGAGGTCGCGGGGACGTTGTGACACGACATCGGTGCCCTGCCACGGCTATCCAGCGCGAGGAGGGCTACGCTCCCTGTCGCCTGTCGGAACTTCGGCGTACCCGAAAGTGGAGGTACGCCGGCCATCTCGGAAGACCTTACGACAGGCAACAGCCCGGGTTCTGGTTAGGGGGAAGTCCGCCATAGGTCATCTGTGTTCCCAGCTCATACAACTAGAATGGATTGGAATGGAATGGAATAGTTAAAATTAAAATAAAACTTATAAATATAAAAAAAACCTATATTTTTATACAAAGCAAAAAGAAATAGAAAATATAATCTACTAAATCAAATATTTTTGTGAATAGACAAAGAATAGTTCGTCCTTATCTTAGAGATATAAATAAATAAACTATGATTTATTTAACGTGAAAATTTTATCTGAGAAAGATAAATTGCTCGTAGGTACAGTGGTGTGGACATCATTAACAATGCAAATGATCCGGGGTTGCCATTACGTACACATAAAAACCTTTGTTGTCTCTGTAGTAACCACTGGCTCGAGTTTGTTGTTTGCGTTAAGAAATTTATAGTTTGTTTTAAGGAAAAATCAATTATTTATTTATGACGAGATCGTCGCGCGAACAATGGACAACGAACTCTGGCCAAACGACATTTCGATCTATTTAATTTATTCATTTAACCGACGAAACCAACTCAGTATGTAAATTTGTTTAAGATACAATTAATTATTGAAATTTTGGAAGGAAAACTAGTAAGTTATATCTTAAACTATAAGTTCAGTTTTTTTTTAAAGTATTTTTATGACAAAAAGCGCAGATGACTTCCGCAGACATAGATTGCAACCTAAGATCTTCAAAGGTTTATTATTTTTCATGTTAAAGTCTGCAGACAGCCTAAAAGTTCACTTGAATGTTAAAAAACTTCTTTTTTTTACTGTTGAAGTAAAAAAACTTCTGATCTATACTAATCTATATACTTCTTTATACTATTATATAAAGTTGAAGAGTTTGTTTGGTTGAACGCGTTAATTTCAGGAACTACTGGTTCAAATTGCAAAATTCTTTTAGTGTTGGATAATCCATTTAACTAGAAAGGTTATATAAAATTTTGAACGCGGACGAAGTCGCTGGCACCAGCTAGTTTAGAATTAATATTTGTTTCAAACACCATGTAGTATCACAATGTTTTTGATCACAACCACTTTGTTCATGAAGGGGCTTTGTTTAAATTAATTTTGACACGTGTAATATAAACAAGCATCCTTTAAGAGTATTTGTGGAATATGTAAAACAGAATATTTTGAGTAGACAAAGAGGTAGGAAGAGATCCATCGGTGTGTTCCCACGGGACTCGTTAATATTAATATCAGATTCAGACACGCTCCGCTTACCACCCGGTGAATGTTACCACGTAAGTAGTCGTGGCAGTATAGTTATTTTAAACTAGCTATTTTTAACTAGTTTTATAGATAAACTAGCGGGCAGCAGCTAGTTTATCTATAAAAAGGTTGTGTTGGTTTGTGTATGTCAAAAACTCGAAAACTAGCCAACGGATTGACTTGAAATTTTTACACAAAATGCAATCCACAATAACAAAATATATTTATTATTAAAACTAGCTGGTGCCTGCGACTTCGTCCGCATTGAAAAAGAAAAAAATAGCCTATCCTATGTCCTGTACGTCTAAATGTTTATCTACCAAGATTCATGAAAATCAGTTATTTTGTTTAAGAATTATGGAGGAACATACATACTTACATACATACAGAAAAAAATTCTAAAAATGGTCGATTTAGTTTCAGTATCATGTATAGAGCCTATAAACACGATATCTCAGAAAACAAAGTAACTTACTCAAACTTACCAACCCTTACAGATTTATTATTAGTATTGATTGATGATTAAAACTAGCTGGTGCCTGCGACTTCGTCCACGTTGAAGAGGAAAAAAGTAGCCTATCCTGTGTCCTGTACGTCTAACTATTTATCTACCAAGTTTCATGAAAATCAGTTAATTCTTTTAAGAGTTATGAAGAAACATACATACATACATAGAATACACACACTTACAGATTTATTATTAGTATCATCAATACTAATAATAAATCTATAGAGTTTCATTGAAATCCATTTAGTATACATACAAACTTTCATATTTATAATATTAGTACGGATTAGTAAGGACTAGTAAGGATTAATATAGATTAAAGGTAGAAAACCGGTCGTCGTAAGTGGAATAAATCAATCACTTGCTGAGGTTTCACTGATCGGGTTTCGTACAGTAATGTCCATTTGTATTTGAACCATTGACACCTCTATTCGTTCCTGTTTTAATATGAAACGACTATGAAGACAGAGGGGGGAGGTAGTTCAAGCAATATTGGCCGCTGGTTTAGAATCATCGAGGTATATGATGACATCTGGGTGGTAATACAGGCAGATGTTGCGAACATTTGAGGCAGAATATCCAATTTTTAAGAAAGGTATTATTCCGAGGATTTTATCATTTCAATCATTTTTTAGATATTTATATTGAGAATAGTCAATGTAATAGTTATAATAACAAATTGCATATTTTACAGTTTAGCTTGTACATTTAAAGGCTGCCACAGCATGCATTACACAAATTTATACATATTCAATTTAGTCAAAAATAAATAATAATGGATAACACATGTAACTTTATTAAGGAACTCTAAAATTCAGAAAACTTCTAAGTATCTTTGTTTCAATATTATTTTAGCTTTAAGCTCTAAGTAAACACATTTTGACTTAATAATTATTAAAAAAAATATAAAATTCAAAAAACTTCCAAGTATATCTTCGTTTCAATATTATTTTAGCTTTAAGCTCTAAGTAAACACATTTTGACTTAATAATTATTAAAAAAAATATAAAATTCAAAAAACTTCCAAGTATATCTTCGTTTCAATATCATTTTAGCTTTAAGCTCTAAGTAAACACATTTTGACTTAATAATTATTAAAAAAAAATATAAAATTCAAAAAACTTTCAAGTATATCTTCGTTTCAATATTATTTTAGCTTTAAGCTCTTAGTAAACACATTTTGACTTAATAATTATTAAAAAAAATATAAAATTCAGAAAACTTCTAAGCATATCTTTGTGTCAATATTATTTTAGCTTTGATCTCTAAGTAAACACATTTTGACTTAATAATTATTAAAAAAAATATAAAATTCAGAAAACTTCTAAGCATATCTTTGTGTCAATATTATTTTAGCTTTGAGCTCTAAGTAAACACATTTGACTTAAAAATTATAGTAGATAAAACTAACTTTAATAAAACAAGTCTTTTACCACTATTCTTATTGAAGCAGTCTGAAAATAGGTGTGACTAAAGAAACCTCTTTCGTCTCTTCAAAAAGTTAAGAGTCATTTCAAATCAGATGAGTACTCTTCAAAATAGACGAGCAAAGATAAACATTTATACAATTTTCCCGCCAAATGTCTTGACATTTTCTCCCATTGTTTCAACGTCTCTCGAACTATCGCTACGGATTCGCTGCTATCTAGAAATGCACTCTAAAAATAAAGACACAGCATCCAATTTTAAATGAGCGAGCCTAGCCAAACGACTGGAAATGTTATTTTCCATTGGAAATTCGATTTTAAAAACTGCGCTCACGGTTCTAATTTATGAAAGCATCGTTTTGGCCGTTCCCATTGGAGATTAAACTTTAATAGATGCGTTTAGGGTTCATTATAGGTTGGACGGCATATGCAAATATGATCGGTATGGCTCTGCGATGCAATGCAGTTGGTAATGCAGTTATTGTGAGGATTTTCTTTGCGAGTCGCTAAGAGAATTGCTTTTTATCCGACAAAGACTTAGTAATGCTGTTAGGGTCGCCTTCTTTGAGGCGAAACAGCAACTGTCAACTTTGTTGAATAACTTTGTTGGATTCCGATCTTAAGATTTGCTTTGACATCTCTCTAGAAATGAAAGTCTTAAGAAAGTTTAAAAATTATTCATAGAAAAATAGTAGGAAATAGATCTAGCCAGATCTAGGCATGACGTGACTCAAGCGCAAATCCTTCCTTACGTTTGTCTGTTCGCGATAAACTCAAAAACTATTGCACCGTTTTTCATGCTGTTTTCACCAATTGATAAGAGTGGTTCTCGAGGAAGGTTTTAGTATATACAATTTACAGTTACGCGGGCGAAGTCGCGGGCATCAGCTAGTCAATACTAATCAATACTAATAATATAAATGTGAAAGTAACTCGTCAGTCTGTTTGTTACCTTTTCACGCCTTAACTATATACTCAACCGATTATCATAAAATTTTGCATACACGTTGTCAGAGATACCAGAAATTATGTGTTAAGTGAAAACTAACTTATGGTCACAAACTCACCCATTTATTAAATAAATTATTTTGAATTTGAATTCAAAATTTAAAGACTTATCCACGTCAAAACCTGCAAGTAGATTTTATCCACACAAAGAGGGGCCAAGTGAAAATTTGTCATAGAAGTCAGCTTGTAATAAAATTCTAAAAGGTATAAATTTTCCTCGCAAGCCGCTCTATTTAAAAAGTCCCTTTCAAGTTTTCAATGACAAAATTACACGTTGTGTGACAAGATAATAAGTGGCGTACTATTTAAACTGGACACATACGCTGTGTTCACGTGGGCTGCATATTCTTTAATTAAAAACAATTTGTATATCATTATGTTAGTATAAAATTAAAGACCGTATTGACCTGAGTGGTTAGGAATGTTTGCGTTAACCATTAACGCTCTGTTCCAGGGTTCCCAGGTTCTAATCCCAGCTTGGTCAACTTTGGGAATTCAACTTTTTAAAGTTGGCTCAATAATTTATATTATTTTGAATATTATTCAAAAATTAAAATGTAATAACTGGCTTTATATTATTATTATTAGGGAACCGTTTTTAATTTAGAATCATAATAAAATTGTTTAAATTTTTTAAAAGATCCAGACAAAAAAATGGTTGTAGTGCGTAACGAAAGGGGTCAAAATGGATCGGGAGAGTTTGTGACCATAAGTTCGTTTTCACTTGACACTTAATTGCACTGACGAGGAGTAAGCTCGCTTACTAAAAAAGTAACATAAAGGAATCGGCCATCCGTAAATCCTTAACGTGGTTACCCACTGTCGAACGTCCGTTTCTTTTAAGGACATTTACACCTTGCGATATCCTCATATATAAAAATTACGTATCACGTTGTTTGAGACCAATGAACTCCTATACTACTGAACTGATTCTGATAAAACTTCGTAACAATGTGTAATTTATTTTGGTCCAACTTAAAAGATAAGATAGTCGTTATTTTGAACCTGGGCGAAGCCGGGAGCGTGTAGCTAGTTTTAATATAAATCATTAAAATAATAGGGTTTTAATATTGTGATAGTAAATTGGTGATTATGATATTAAAACCCAATTATTTAAATTAGGAATTAAACAAAACAAAATAAAAATTTTGAAAACTCCGCCAAGTGAGAATACTCGCAATGACCATTGCAATAAATGTCGACGAGACATTCGTCACATTCGCTTTTTATAACATTAGAAAGACAGTTTCATATCCGTTATTGGTCATTTTATCGTAATGTGCAATCATTAACATTTTTAGTTCTTAACATGTACAGTCCGTCGCTACGACTACAATACGACTTCTCAATCGTGTCGTAGTCGTAACGTATAAATGGCGCCTCAAGGAGTGTTCAACGAAGCATGAATCCTGCGCAATCGCCCCACGGGACCGCGTCAAGGTCGGATCGCGTGTGAACGTTCTTTTTCTTTTTTAATAACTGTTTAAGACAAACAAACTGTAACGCGTTAAATATCTTCTATAATGATATTATGATGTCTTGATGTGATAAAAATAGCGTTACGGAGGGGTTAACGGCACCAGCCTTTTTTACAAATATTTACTATATAATAAGTGGCATAAATTCTTTTTTTTATATTATTATCTATTCCCCTATTAAATTGTAGTCAAAATCTGCTGTATTTTTTTATGTTAAGATCGACAGACAGACAGAATGACGGTCCACCTGATGGTAGGTGGCTACCGTCGCCTATAACATAAGCAATGCCACAATTGCTGAAAGTGCGCTGCCAACTACACTAGGATTAAGGATTATCCCTTATAAGGGAGGGATGGGGTGATGGTCTCTGGCATCCCTTACTCACTCACCGAAACACAACAGCACTTGTGCTGTTATGTCACGTTGGTGGGCTGCCCAAATGAGCCACTACTATTTTAAAGCTTATAGAAGCATTAATATTAGATATACTCGTATAATCAAGAATATTGTAGTCGTATTACACGATGTATGCTACACATACTACACATATCGCTGCTTAAAAACTAAAGGGCCATAAAACAAAAAAAATCCAAAAATGTTTTTATTGCAAAAATACAATCACAATCCTTCATATTGTATGTTGCAAAAAGACATGGTTGTTTTATTCCATATTTAGTATATTTTGATAATTTTTTATATTATATTCAAAAGTAACTTATATGCTTATATCTCATCTAGTATTCAGTTTATTATAAAAGTACTTAAAACATTTAATGCTACTTAAAAATACGCTTCTAACGATGTATAATATGCATATATTTGATTTATATCTAATAAGAAAAAAAATAGACAAAAAATAATTTAAATTTTTTCGATTAGCTCTCCTGTAAAAAGTGTAATTTTGATTTGTGGCCCTTTAGTTTTTAAGCAGCGATATATGCTATATAGGCTTTATTTTATAAAGTTACACAGACGAAGTCGCGTGCTTACTCCATGACCAACCCTTACAGATTTATTATTAGTATTGATATAATAATAATAATAATAATAAGCTTTATTTGTCCCATACATACATAATCATTTCATAAAAATTTAATTACAGTAAACATTTGTTGAATATTTTAAGTAGATAAAATAAAGTAATAGTAAAAATTAAAAAATTAAAAAATGTCTTCCTTTTTCGTCATTATTGGTATTCATAGTTCTCGTTCATTATCAATCTAAAATTTAATCAATTTATTGTCAATTCTGCATGGGCCCCTCTCGGGTAAAAGCCTCCTCCATAGAATGCCAAATATCTTTGTTTTGCGCTTTCTCAATCCAGTTGCTGCCTGCAATTGCCCTTATTTCATCCTGCCACCTGGCACATGGTCGACCCCTGCGTCTTTTTCCCTGCGGTCCTTTCCATGTTGTTAGTGTACGTGTCCATCTCCCATCTGTGTACCTTGCCACATGGCCAGCCCATTTCCACTTCAATCTCTGAGCGAAGGTTGTTGCATCAGTTATCCCAGTTTTATTGCGAATATCTGTAACTTTTACTCTTATCTGTACTTTATCTGTAACTTTTACTTTTTTTTTTTAAAAAAAAAAAAAAAGGATTAGCACCAAAAAGGGCACTTACGATGGAGGAAATAAAAGAGTTGTTAGTAAGCATGCAACAAGAAATAAGACAGCAAAAAACTGAAATGTCAGAAATGAAGGAAGACATAAAAAATACAATCAACAACAACATTAATGAAAAGTTCAAAAACTTAGAAATAAAAAATGAAATTCTTGAGAAAAAAATTCAAGAACAGAGCACCGCAATAAAAAATTTAGAAAGATATATAAGACGTAAGAATTTGGTAATGTTTGGAGTGGAAGAGGGTGAAAAAACATACTATGACTTAGAGGAAAGAATAATAAAAATAATAAATACACATTTCAACGTTCAGTACAACAGCAACAATATCGAGGCAGTTAGAAGAATAGGAAGAAAAGGCGAAAAGGCCAGACCAGTCATAATATCATTTACTACTTTAGGCTTGAAACTAAAAATTCAGAAACATGGCAAATATTTACATAACACCCAATATTACATAAAGGAAGACTACCCATTGGAAGTTTTAAATAAACGAAAAGAGCTACAAACTACACTCAAGAAGGAAAAAGACCTAGGCAAAATAGCTTTCATTAAGTACGACAAACTGATCGTACTGGACAAAAATAATAAGACCACTTATCGCAACTATACTACTAACAAAAGAAGCCTATCCGAATCTCCAGACGCGTCCAATCTTAACATTCAACAGGACAAACAAACGATAAAACAAGCACCTAAGAGGAACAAAGCTACAAATCTGAAAGATTTTATCTTGCAGAAAGAAAAACCAAAATCAACGCGTTCGAACACGGGCGACAACGATGAACAGGCAAAAGCTGCACAGCAGGGCAATATATAGCAATCACAGATTGCTATATATCCTCCTCATCTCTATCTCCCAGTACGGCCGGTCACCGCGGGAGAGTTCGACCATAACCCTCCAAAGAATGACGAACATAACAAAGCAATACACATCTGTTCTCTCAATGTCAGAACCTTGTCTTCAGCAGAGAAACTTCTCGAATTAAAAACAGCACTACAACGAATCAAATGCGACGTACTTGGTCTGTGCGAAATCCGACGTCTCGGAGAAAAAATTATAGAAGACGAAGAATATATTATGTATTATATAGGATAAACAAAAGGTTTGTATGGTGTAGGATTCCTCGTCAAAAAAGAACATAAAGAAAAGATTATAAAATTTGCAGGAATATCAGAAAGAGTTTGCATATTGGAAATAGAATTTGAAAAGAAAGTCTTTGCTATCATACAAGCATATTCTCCAACGGAGTACTCTACGCAGGAAGAATTAGACCATTTCTACAAAGATCTAACGACAGCACACCAAATGATTTCTACCAAATATATAATTTCAATGGGCGACTTCAACGCTCAGATCGGAGTACCAAAGCCTTATGAAAACAAGGTCACGGGAAAGTATGGCCATGGGACAAGAAGTAAGCAAGGGGAAAGATTAATCCAGTATGCATACGAATATAACTTGAAAATATTAAACACGACATTTAAATTAAAGAAGAAAAATAGATGGACTTGGATATCTCCAGATAAAAACACAAGAAATGAGGTGGACTATATAATGACAACAACACCTCACCTATTTTCCAAATACGAGGTACTAACCTCTTTTAGCTTTGGATCAGACCACAGACCAATCAGAGCAAATCTAAATTTAACCATAAAGATAAGTAGAAGACACTTCGGCAGGCAAAAATGCGCTTTGAAAACATTAGAAGAGCAAAAGACCTATCTCACAAATTTAAATAACCATATAAAAAAATTCGCAACAACATACGAAGGCTACACAACCAACCAATACTGCCAAATAATAGAAAAGTCTATAAAAGACAGTTTATTAAACATAAAAGGAAAATTGCGACAAAACATTTTGAATGAAAAGGCTAAGGAACTTATCAAAAAAAGAAATTTATTGCAAAACAAAACTAAGTTGACCAGAGAAGACAAGCATGATTTGAAGGAACTGTACAAAGAAACAAATAAAGAAATAAAAAAATGCTACGATACCTACAGAGAGAACACAATACGTAGACACCTAGAAGCCTCAAGAAGTGCTAAGAAAGCATTTAAAGAATTAGACACCGCTAAAGCTTGGATTCCATCTCTGCATTCTGGCTCAAACAAAAGTAGATCACGCGAGGAAATTATAAACATAGCAACCGATTTCTATACTAAGCTATATAGCCAGCCAAACCCAGCACATGGTGTTATGACGCACAATCAGCCTATCACTATCTCTACACAATCTAACGTTAAAATGTTTGAGAAAATTGAGGTCTTGAAAAACATACTAAAACTAAAGTTAGAAAAATGCCCAGGACCTGATGGCATCAGAAGCGAACACATCAAATATGCTAAGGAGTTGCTGCTTGCCCCACTGACACATCTATTCAACAAAGTCCTTATCGATGAGAAAGTGCCAGAGAGTTCTCCTCTACAAGAAAGGAGACCCAGCAGACATTGGAAACTACCGACCAATAAGCCTTATGTCGTGTGTGTACAAGCTGTTCGCCTCTTGTCTTCTTGATAGAATATCCTTAGACATAGATAGACACCAACCTTGCGAACAGGCCGGCTTCAGAGCAGGCTTTAATACAATCGACCATATCCACGTATTAGAGCAGACTATAGAAAAATATTTAGAGTTCCGCAGTCCGTTATATCTGGCATTTATAGACTACACAAAGGCTTTCGACTCAATTTCTCACAACAGCATCTGGGAGGCACTAACTTATCAAAATATAGATACTAAATATATAAACATTCTAAAAGATATTTACAGCAAAAGCACAAGTAGAGTCAAATTAGATAGGAAAGGCAAATGTGTAAACATCCACAGAGGGGTAAGACAAGGCGACCCAATATCACCTAAACTATTCATAGCGGTACTGCAAAATATAATGAAGGATCTGCCTTGGTCAAAGCAAGGAATTAATTTGGAAGGTAGGTTCATGAGTCTTTTGAGGTTTGCAGACGACATCGTCCTCTTATCAGAAACTCCTATTAAACTAAACACCATGATAAACGAGCTTCAGGCCGCAAGTAAGCAGGTGGGGTTAGAGATAAACCTAAGCAAATCCAAAATCATGACCAATGACAAAATGACACCTATTTTAATAAATAATGAACCACTAGAGTATGTACAGGAATATGTCTATCTTGGAAAACAACTATCATTCAAAACGAATAGAAACATAGAAGAATTGGAAAGACGGATAGCTTCAACCTGGAGGAAATATTGGGCGCATAAAGAAATATTGAAATCTAAGCTACCAATGAAAATAAAGAAAATAGTTATGGACTCAGCGATACTGCCTTGTCTGACCTATGGTTGCCAAACATGGTCATTCGATCAAAAAGTAAAGACAAAAATTCAATCCACACAGAGAGCAATGGAGAGAAGCTGTTTAGGAATTACCTTAAGAAACCGAGTATTGATATACTAAAATTTAAAACATTCGTATGTCGTATTATGTTTAACAATCCATACATGCGATAACTACAGAACGGTTGTGAACAAAATAGTTGAAGCGAACTGGCTGATAAATCGGAATACAATACGGGTCCTGCCAAATATAATATTTACAGCAAATATGAACTCTAAAGACGCACACTTAAGATTTAAATTTGCATAATCAAATGTGGATAAAATAAAAGGTATACCAACAGTATATACTTAGAAGTTGTATATTTTTATAGACATCTTGCAATGAACGTCTTTTTACGTAGGATAGAAATTAGCTCTGACAATGGTAGAAGAGATATAAGTATATAAGTTACTTTTGTATATATAAAAAATGATCAAAATATACTAAAACTACTACTACTACTATTAATATGGATTAAAACAACCATAAGTCTTTTTACAACATACAATATGATGGATTATGATTGTATTTTTGCAATAAAAACATTTTTGGATTTTTTTGTTTTATGGCCCTTTAGTTTTTAAGCAGCGATATGTTACTTTTGAATATAAAAAATTATCAAAATATACTAAATATTGAATAAAACAACCATAAAGTCTTTTTGCAACAACATTTTTAGATTTTTTATTTTATGGCCCTTTAGTTTTTAAGCAGCGATATGTTACTTTTGAATATTAAAAATATATCAAGATATACTAAATATTTAATAAAACAACCATAGTCTTTTTGCAACAACATTTTTAGATTTTTTGTTTTATGGCCCTTTAGTTTTTAAGCAGCGATTTGTGCGGTGTGCTTAAATGCGAGTAAATATTGGATCGAATGGAGAACTCTCTAGGCGTACAATAAAAACAAAATGTCAAAACCGTGGCGTAAAGCATTAAATAACAATTTACATAACGCATTATATCACCCGAAAGCCGCGGCCCGCGGCATACGCCCGATATGCCGGACGGCTAAGGCTTTTAGTCAAATTGGATCCTCACCGTTACCATGGTAACGTCGCAGTCAAATCTCAAATAAAATATTTATTCTATCAACTGGGGAAATTAAAAAAAAATACATGAGCGTCCATTTCGTCCTGTTATACAAATTAGTTCGATCGATCTAAAAACCTGGAAAAAAATTTTTTCGTTTATTTCAATCTTTTCTTTTCAAAGTTGGAGTGAATAGGAATCTTCTTATAAGCCTCATCCTTGCTACACAGCTGGTTGTTCGCCAAGAGCAAACCCGTCTCCAATAAAAAAAACCTAGGCTAACACAAAAGAAATAAAGTATTTGGATCGTACAAAGATTATTTTGAAGTGATGCTCGTTAGGTTAGGTATAAGCCCGTGATATGAAAATTTATGGGAGCAAAATCAAAATTGTTACACCGAATGCGTTATATTTATGTTCTATTTTTTGAATATATTAGAATATCTCTAAAATTTCAGAGATATTGCGCCATCTACACAATATTATTTAAAAAAAAGAACAATCATACTTTCGGCGTGTTCGAATTGTGAAAATTTAAACTTTGCTAGTGGGTGCCCGCGACTTCGTCCGCGACCAATTTTTCTTACATACAAACCATTCCTGATTATCCCTCTATCTTGTGAAGACAGAATTTTAATAAGAACAGAACAAATATATTATATAAAGATTAATTTATATAAGTTCGTAAGGAGTAAACTCCAGTCGTGTGTCGGAGCTGACACACACTTTTTTTTAAAATGTTAAGTTTGATATACAGTAGGCTGACGATCCACTTGATGGTAGGCTACCGTCGCCTATAACTTATAGGAAGGTTTTTATATGCCTGGCTATGTAGTATCTTAAACCTTCGCCTCCGGCTAAAAATGACTCACTGGTCAGCCGTTCTATGGGAAGTCGAAGGTTGTATTTATCCAAATCCAAAGTGTCTAAGAAGAGTGTAGAATCGTAGTTGTCATACAGAATCAGGGCCAAGGTCTTTATTTGCCGATAGTAATTTTTTTTTTCCGTACATCTCCAAAACGCGTGGTAGGGGATTGGTTGGTTCACAGATGACCCAGTTCTTGCATCCGCGGATCTAAAATTCTGTTTTGCGGTTCACATCTAGAATCATTTACAAATTAATTTAATGACAATGCATTCGACGTAATAACACACGGTGTGAGGAGTTGTCAGTAAGTAGTGACTAGCTCCCGGCTTCGCCCAGGAAAAAACTTAATTGGGTATTATTATATATTAAAAAAAAAACCGTGAAAAATTACCTAGCTGATGGTCTTTTCCCATAGACAGCCGGTAGTCTATGTCTTTTCCTTATCAAAATCCGTTGCATGATTTAGGAGGTTAGCGGACGGACGCCGCAAGCGACTTCAATATATCTAAATAGGTACTTCTATACTAATGTTTAAAAAAAAAAATAAACAGAAAGATTTTTTTTTGGTAACTCATACAATTTTTGTATTATGCTAGCTGCTGCCCGCGACTTCGCCCGCGTAACTTTGTTAATTATATGTACCTTACTGTATTCGAAAATTTCTCTCAAGTTGCATTCGAAAATTTCTTTTACCCATTGGATATTACATGCATATCGCTGCTTAAAAACTAAAGGGCCACAAATCAAAATTACACTTTTTACAGGAGAGCTAATCGAAAAAAAATAAATTCTTTTTGTCTATTTTTTTCTTATTAGGTATATATCAAATATATGCATATTTTACATCGTTAGAATCGTATTTTTAAGTAGCAATAAATGTTTTAAGTACTTTTATAATAAACTTAATACTAGAAGAGAAATATTCATATATAAGTTACTTTTCAATATATAAAAAATGATCAAATTATACTAAATATGGAATAAAACATTCATAAGTCTTCTTGCAACCTACAATATGAAGGATTGTGATTATATTTTTGGAATAAAAACATTTTTGGATTTTTTTGTTTTATGGCCCTTTAGTTTTTAAGCAGCGATATATTCTAGAAACATAACAAAAAATCCCCCAAGGGAGTCGGATATTGATTTGTTAGTAAGTTTTTCTGGACTATCCCATTTGCTTATCCCTTGACTCAAGCAGCATCTGTGGTGTTGCTTGAGTCATAGGCGACGGTAGCCACTTACCATCAAGTGGACTGTCAGCCTGTCGACTTTAACATTAAAAACAACATAAATTAATGTTTTTAGTTTAGCAAGATAAGATTTTAGTAATACATTTAAACCTTGAATGCTACAATGCCAGGTCATAAATGAAGATAAGAAATGCATACGTTGTCATCTCGTGTGTGCATTGTGTTTTGTTTTGATATCTTAACGCCTTTTGGGTGTGGTCCCATTGAATAAAAATTTAATGAACTCCAGCGAAGCGTATAGCGGAATAAAAAAATTCCTAATACCTACTAATTTTGGAAGGTATGAGTAATGATTTTTAAGTCTTTGAACTTTATGAAATTTATGACTGTGTAACGCAGTGTGTTCTGTACCTTTATCATGAGTTATAATCACTCGCTAACGAGAGCGTAAAACATTTATATGAAAAACGGTCAACTGTCAATGTCAAATTAACAATTTTCCATAAAAATATTTTACGCTCTCGCTAGCAAGTGCTGTCAATGTCAAATTTACAATTTTCCATATAAATATTTTACGCTCTCGCTAGCGATTGCGGTCATTGTAAACTCATGGTAAATGTACTGTGAGGGTTGAAATGATTATATACAAAAAGTAGTTTCAAAAATATTATAGTTTGTTGCTCCTACATTTGGTTTTGCAATCCGCCCGCTTGTAATGTAGCCACACCTTTATTTACATTATGCATGTTTAAGTTACAGAATGGTTTGGTTTTCTTTATAGCTCTTGTCTCTGAAGCGCCTAGACAAGTTACCGTTGTTTCAGAGTAGACGAGGCCTCTCCCAGTGTTTGCCTGAAAAGAGCAAAGTTCAACATTTCGTGCGGGTTGTCAGTTTCAGGGAGAACTTTATATTTTTATTTTGTTTTGAATCTCAATCTCAGTTATATAGAGTCTACTCTTTTTTTCATACATTTTTTTCCATGCAACATCAATGTATTTTTTGCACATATGTATAATATATCAAGTGTATAAATTTTTTTGTATAAGTAAAATTTTTTTGTATAATAAGAAATAGTTATTAGGACATAAAATATTTGCGAATAAAGTTTTAAAGTAATAAATCCCAGCTAATAGTAGCCAGAACTAGCTACAAACCTAGGAACTATAAATATTCCAAAAGTTTTCGCCTCTAAAGAGTTCCATTTGAAATTGTGCTCAAAATGTAAAATTGAATCGGAACTCTTGTGTACAGATAAATACGAGTTGGAAGCTGTTTTCAATTCGCTGAAAGGAAAGTTCTCAGCTATTTCTCCACGAATCCAGATTTAAACCAGTTTCTTTTAAACATTTCCATTTTTTTATCATTTTTTCACTTCACTAACGCTCTGCAAATCCTTAAAACGCGTATTATTTGAAGAGCGAAACAGCTGGCCAAGAAAAATACACATTCAAAATGTCAAATGTGTTTAAAAATGTTGTTAGGGTCGGTTGTAGTTTCAGGACCAGAGCGATGGTCTTGGGGGAGCGAGCCATAGACTCAGTAGTAACCGAACTATTGAGACTATATTCCCTTAAAATAATTCTTAAGTTATGAAAATAATACTTAAGTTATTAAGATACACGAATTTAGTTTATTAACAGTCAAGTCAATTTATTTTATTTTATTTTGACACAATGCATTCTACTTTTTAAAGTTTATCTAAGAGAAGGCTATACATTTCGCTGCTTAAAAACTATAGGGGCACAAATCAAAATTACACTTTTTACAGAGCTAATCGAAAAAAAAAATTGTCTAAATATTTTTTCTAATTAGATAATATCAAATATATGCATATTATACATCATTAGAAACGTATAGCATTAAATGTTTTTAGTACTTTTATAACAAACTGAATACTAGAAGAGATATGAGCACATAATTTACTTTTGAATATATAAAAAAATGGTCAAAGTATATTAAATATGGAATAAAACAACCATAAATCTTTTTGCAAAATACAATATGAAAGATTGTGATTGTATTATGCAAATAAAAACATTTTTGGATTTTTTTGTTTTATGACCCTTTAGTTTTTAAGCAGCGATTTAAAAAAATGTTATCAAATAATACATATTGCAATGTACATTAAGTTGGTTTGTGTACGGTTCAAATACTCGAGAATGGATATACCGTTTTTGATTCGATTTTCACATATGGAAAGAGGGATAAACGGAGAAGGTTGCTAGTTCACTATCATGATTAATTCAACGTGACTCCCAAAAGAATTTGTTGTCAATAATATATTGAAAGTTATGTTTAGCTAAAATAGTAAAAAAATATTGTGAAGTTAGCTTCGCAATATATTTTTATTCACAACATAGAGAATTTATTGAAGCTTTCGAACGATAGATAGATATGATATCGTCGATCGATGTTAATCCTGTGAAGAGTACTCATGGCTTGTTATACACATTGAGTTCTAACGAAAATATAACCTATACACTTCACTATATTATAATAACATTGATTCGGATAAATATAATATTTCCTATACAGTGAAATATAGAATTCATTAAAACAAATCTAATTAGCATACTACACGTAACCCGAAAACGTACTAAAATGAATCATAATGTATAATAATGTTCGTAAACAGAAATTTGCATATAAATTGGCTTGACTCTTTGTTGTTCAAATGAAATTATCCAGTATTATATTTTGATATAATTAAACTTCGGAACAGCGGTGACAATGCGATATAAGGTATACTATACTACTAATATTATAAAAAGAGTAGATTTTTGTATGTTTGCAATGAATACTCAAAAACTACTGTGCCGATTTTAAAAATTCTTTCACCTAAAGAAAGCTCCATTATCCTGTTATCCCTGGTAATTGAAATAGAAATAGAAAGAATAGAAATATTAATTTCTATTCTAATAATAAATAAAGGTATAAACAAATACACTTTCTCATTAATATTGTTAGTTAGAATTCAAAATGGCCGATACAGTTTTATGCTTATTAGTAAAACTAGCTGTTGCACGCGAATTCGTCTGCGTAACTTTATAAAATTTGTGCTATGTTACTCTCGCTGATAAAAGTTTCCCAACACTGAAAGAATTTTTCAAATCGGTCAGTAATTTCGGAGCCTATTCAATTCAAACAAATAAACAAATATTTCCTCTTTATAATATTAGTATGTATAGATTGTAATAAAAAAATTAAGTTATAAACAAACACACTTTCTCATCAATACTAATAATAAATCTGTAAGGGTTGGTCATGGAGTAACTTACTTTGTTTTCAGATATCATGTTTATAGGCTCTATACATGATACTGAAACTAAATTTATAATTTTTAGAATTTTTTTCTGTATGTATGTATGTATGTATGTTCTTCCATAAATTAAACGAATTAACTGATTTTCATGAAACTTGGTACATAAACATTTAGACGTACAGGACAGAAGATAGGCTACTTTTTTCTTTTTCAACGCGGACGAAGTCGCAAGCACCGCTAGTTTATTAATATTATTAGTTAGAATTCAAAATGGCCGATACAATTTTGTTCTTATTAGTAAAATGATTCGACAAACCCAGGGGTTATCTGTTCCCAGTTTGAAGGGTACTTTGTATTCAACCGGTCCTGAATGACCCTCTCTATAGACGAGTGGCCACTTGCGACTCCCATTCTATTATTTCAGAGGACTGAATATCGCGAGTCAAGAAAAAATATAAAAAAATGTACGTACCCAATTCTAATTGTAACAAACTGGCTGAAAGGGCTAGTCGTTAACTCGAGGAGTTTTAGAATTAATTATTAAAATTGCTATGGTATATTATGTGGAATGTTCATGGGGATGTAAAGTCGGGGTACGAAAACTTTCGTCAATTTTCAAATTCATTCCTTTATCAAAATCGTACCTTTTGAAACTAAAGCACTAAGCAGACAACAGAGAGACGTTTGAAATGACAAATTTGCATGACTGACAATTTCTCTGGTGCAAGCAAATGTCGTCTTAAAGGTGACGAACCTTTTCTTACCCCGACTGTACATCTACTTTAGATTTAAGGCGAGGAATTAGCACAAAAGCGTTATTTTCGTCGCCTAGTTTGACTTCTTAGAGTAAAATAACAAGTTAGATAAAAATACAGTGCATAATAGACTATATGGAAAAAAGTTTGAATAGGGTTAGATTTATAAAAAAAATCATTTTCTGAGAAAAAAATTAGTAAAATTATGCTAAAAAAATACTTACTGTACACAGTAATAAAATTTTTCCGTGACAACTACTTTTGTTTTTAGGCTTATTAATTAACTTACGTTCTACATTAAAGTTTGAATCGGCTAATTTTATTTCTTTTTTCATATTTTACATAATATTTAAGAAAAGCCTTCCCAATTTTAAATTCTCCGAAGTGCTACAAAAATTTGTTGCGCAATATTGCACCTTAATTCATAGGATATTAGGTTGCGGTCATTATGGTAAAAATTGTGTTCGGTCTGAGGTTAGTCCTTGTCTCAACATAATAATAGTCTCACCCCATAGATGCAGGGGATTTTGTGTTACGTTGTAATCAAAAATTTTTCAAACACACATGAGATACCAAATAAATAATAATAAATATATCTTCACACATTCCACACAGCACCACCAGACAGTTGATATACTACATACATTACTTTTTTTTTGTAAATACATACATATTATAAATACAAAACATTCATGACAGATACAAAGGTAAAATGTTACCCCATACCCCCCCCTCCCTCCCTTTTTATACCTTATCCTTAATCCTTCTATGGCCGGCAGCGCACTTGTAGCACTTATGGCGTTACTTGTGTTATAGGCGACGGTAGCCACCTACTATCAAGTGGACCGTCACCCTGTCTGTCGACCTTAACATAAAAAACAAAAAAAATAAAATAAAGCCCCTAGCGGGATACGAACCCGCGACCGTTTGGTTAACAGCTAGGGTTACGAGCCACTAGACCAAACGTCAACGACATAACATTGACATAGGGTCGTCTAGACAGAGGTTGAAGGGTTGACAAGACTTGCTAAGTAAATTTATATTTTTCACTTTGCCCTTCAACTAGTTTCATAATTAAAAAAACCGGCACTTGAGGTGATTTATACAAAATAGACTCATTACTCTCCACCCCACAAAATAGTCTGAATGGGCCTGAAACTTGGCCATTCAGGTAGTCTGAAGAGCTCTTTTGTTCGCCATGAAATGGGGTATTTACCTTCATTGTGGACTAGGTCGCTATTATTTTCTATTTGCTCAGTTGCTTTTTATTTGTTAAGACTATTTTAGAGGTGGTGAATGTGTTTATACATTAAAAATCATGCTAAGAATTTATATCTGAGCCCGTTTCCAAAGGGCTCTCCTGACACTGTAGTAGCAGTACTACTACTGTACTACAATTTTGTTTTATCGCGAATATCTCTATGTATAGCATTTTGATTACTTAAGACAAAAAATTATACATAATTTTTTCTACAAATTTGAATATATTCATTTACGATCTACGATCATGTTGTTGTTGGTAATATGTGGAGTAGTTCTTCTAATTTTCCTTCTAATTCGCCACCAGCAATTTTTCCTTGACAAGCCAGGAAACCAAAAGGGAAAGTGAAAACTAAGATATTTTCGTCACAATTTTTATAAATGTACGCAGACGAAGTCACGTGCAAAAACAACTATAATATATGTAGGTATATTAATAAAAAATAAAAACCTCTCATCGCTGGTAAATGGTAAATAAAAAATAGGGAAAAAATACTAAGTGCCCACTCTAAATTCAACGAAAAAATGTCATAAAAATATTTAAGAAAAGCGTCATAATATTTAAAAATGTTAATACTAAAAAAAAATATTTCCCGTCAAGCCCGAGGAGAATTCAACGACGCATACGGAATTGCATTTCTGCGTTTTTAATAATTAAAAAAAAAATTAATAACCTGTTATTTTTAAAAAGTTCGCCATTCAAAAAGTGCATAAAACTAGAAAATGCACTTTTGAATACTTTATATTTTTTGGCTGGATGCACTTTTGATGCCGCTTGTGCGAAACGAGTGCGCTTGTGGCATTAAAAATGAAAACAAGTTATTTATAATTATACTCGTAATTATAAACTAAACAAATTTCCATTTCTATTTCTATTAATTTTTTTCTATTAATATTTACTTAGATAAAATTTAAATCTAGGATTTGCTATTTCTCTTTATACGCGCCCTTAAGATCAAGTTGTCTAGCTTAGTGTATGCCAGGGCACTCCGAGCCTTGTTATTATTTATATCTGGCAACAATAAGATTGATGACGTCAAAGTTTTTTCGTATCCGTCTATTGAATGATTTATGTTCTTAAAGCTATATGAAATTACTTTTGAAGTCAGATTTATTTAGGCGTTTTTTGATTGACGATTATGTGTCCAATTCAAAGAAAAGAAATCTCCAAAATAAAATGCTTTATTGAATTGCTGGGATACATTTTTCTAATTTTCTTAACTTATAAATCTACTAGTTGCCCGCGGCTTCGTCCGCGTTGAATAAGAAAATATATGAGTAATAATTCATATAATTTTACACGAAAAAATTAAGTTAAGTTAAGCTACGTTGTTAAGTGTATGCGTTTGGCCTCTTAACTGGCTTTTTTCCTGTGAAAACCTACATTGGTAAGGCATATCATTCGATTTACCCATGATTTACCATAAAACTACCTTGCCCAAAATAGGCGCATGAAATTTTCAAGATAAAATACGCCTTTTAAAAAAAACATGACCAATAAAAAGTGGTCGCGGAATGACAATAATAATTCCCAACAATTTGTCCCCATCTGAATTTAAATGAACGAATTTACATTTGAATTAAAATCGCGGCGAATTTTTCATTTATTTTCATTCATTCATTCTCGTCCTTTCATTCTATTCTCGAACTCCTGTCGTCCCTTTTCCAAGAAATATGCAAACCTGAGTCAAGGGGACACATATTTGTGGAAATCGCAGTAGAACAACTTTTATGTGATTTCTTTTTGAATTGAACATAATATTTGTTTAAATTTGCTTCAAAATTAAATCAAAATATTTATTTATCAATTAGGTTTCTCATTCGTCATTATTAATTTAAATTTATAATCTAATTTTCGGACAAACCTAATTGATAGATAAACATTTTGATTTTTGATATTTATCATATACGAGTACTGTATTCAAATTTTAATTACAGAACTTAAGTTAATCAATAAGCTTAAAAACAAATGCAGTTTTCGCTACATTTTTTTTTATTGAGACGAAAGTTTTTTTGGGCAGTAATTTACTATTATTTTTCTCAGAATATATATTTTTTGTATATATTTTGTATTATTTAAAAAAATAATCAAATATAGTCTATTATGCACAGTATTTTTTTAAATAACGCTTTTCTACTAAAGCCCTCGCCTTAACAAATGTTGTAAATTAATACATTTTTTTTTTGAGTTTGTATTTCATTCATCGCTTCTCACCCAAAGACCCAGACAATTTTGCTCAGTGTGCGTCCAGCCTAATAAAGGCAATTTTTCCATTTCTATTTTTAAAAACCTTACATCTAGTACTGGCTGCATGAATAGGAAAAGTTTATTTCGTGTTATATAGAGTCACATCCGACTAAACAAACGCGGATGTGAATTCAGTTTGAAACTATCTGTATATTTTTCGGATAGGCTTTCACATCTATTAAGAACGCCATCCAGTCATAGCGAAGCTATATTCAAGATATAAAAACTGATGCAATGTATAAGTATGTAGATATTTTATCGCTACTTAAAAACTAAAGGGACATAAAACGAAAAAATCAAAAAATGTTTTTATTGCAAAAATACAATCACAATCCTTCATATTGTATGTTGCAAAAAGACTTATGGTTGTTTTATTCAATATTTAGTATATTTTGATCATATACAGAATATAATTGATAAATATTATGATGTATATATCTGTACATTACACTAGAATTATTTTTATTGCTAATCCAAAATAATTTGCAGACCAGACCCGAGGTATGACCTTGCGACGTTTCTACAGCTATACTTTAGTTACAATGGACACGAAAATGTTGTAATTTTTTACAAATTTTTTATCTTACGATATTTATTTGAATTTATTTAATAATGAAGATTGGACTCAATATAATAATATTTTTTATATAAAAATATTAATATAATTATGTTTGTTACAGGTATGGTTAAGCAACTACGGTTATTTTATACGCTTGTAAGTATATTAGTATGTCAAAATTGCATACACATATAGGGGCAACAGATAATAAATTAATTGTATTTTTTATCACACTAGGTATGAATAATATGTATGTAATATATAATATTTACCTGTACATATGACGTAAAAACAGTGGTCAATATAAAAAGCAAAGCGGTCGTCACGTGGCAACGCGTCGTCCACGTGACGACCGCGTGAATAGGTTGAAATTATTACAAAACAAAATCAAAATAAATAATAAGTACTAAACCGTTTTGTCCTTGCCTATTTAAATACATTTAAAAAACAAATTAAGACAGTATCACAGCATGCAACGCTAGCTTCGCTAGCTTCCAATCGCTCGCAGACATTCATGGGCGACAAGCCTTAATACAATGTACAGTCCCTGTAACACGAGTTATGGAGTTTCATTTTTTTTTTTCACTTTTAGTGCATTCGACAATTCTGTTTTTGGAATGGAAACTATAAAGGGTGTTACACGGGATGACGTGGAAAACGATTTTCCCATCCTATTTTTTTCGGAAAATCGTTGAAGCCCGTTTTGTGTTAATTTTTTAGCTCACATTGAAATTCAGTCTGAATCCATCGCACTGCCATTGTAGTGCAGGATAGTTCGAAACTGTAGTGAAATATCTAAAAATTGAATTTCTAAAAACAAATTTGTGTGTGAGAAAAATGAAGCCGTTTATTGTTTAGCATATGACTAACTAAGAACTATTAGAAAACTATTAGAATACTGGCGTTAGTTTATACATATTTGTCAATCAATACTAATAATAAACCTGTAAGGAGTAGTCATGGAGTAAGTTACTTCGTTTTCAGAGATATTGTGTTTATAGGCTCTATACATGATACTGAAACTAAATTTACCATATTTAGATTTTTTTTCTGTAGGTATGTATGTATGTATATTGTATGTATGTTCCTCTATAACTCTTAAACGAATTAACTGATTTTCATGAAACTTGGTAGATAGGCTACTTTTTTCTTTTTCAACGCGGTCAAAGTCGCGGGCACCAGCTAGTACTATATTAATATTAAACAGAGATTTGTATTTTGTTTGTATTGAATATTAACTCAAAAACTTTTGAACCAATTTTAAAAATTATTTCACCTATAGAAAGCTACGTTATCAGCGAGTAGCATAGACTATATTTATTAAGTTACGCGGACGAAGTCACGTTCAACAACTAGTCATATATTATGTATTTTATTTTTATTTCTTATGTAAAGGTCGACAGACAGGCTGACGGTCCACTTGATGGTAGGTGGCTACCATCGCCTATAACTCAAGTAACGCCATAAGTGCTACAAGTGCGCTGCCGACCATAGAAGGATTAAGGATAAGGGATAAGGGAGGGGTGGGGTAATGGGCTCTGGCATCCCTTACCCACACACCGAAACACAACAGCACATAATGCTGTTATTTCACGGTGGTATTCTGTAAGGTGGTGGTTACTGCCGCCAGACGGGCTGCCCAAATGACTGCGAAACGCAGTGTGCCCTACCACTACTAATTAGTAATGTAGTGGGAATTCAACGAACTATCTAAATTTTATGTAAGTAAGTCGAACCCTAAATCTAGCTTTTACAAGCTATTAAGCTGTAAACGAGAACAGTGTGCACGGCACCATACAAGTACAAGCTGTACGGTTTACAACATGGCCGCAGCAGCGCTATATAATAACAAATTATGAACAATAACAGTTTATGACATGTTAGTTTCGAAACTAGGGCACAGTCATTTGACACAACAGTATGTCAACTATTCCAACACGTTTTACAGCATCATTAGCATTACTGGTCGGAAATAATTGCTTACAGCATAAGAAATTATGTCCAATCAGTATCAAAGTTCAAAGTCAAACCATGACCGCCAAGAATGTCACAGAGCAAGAAACAGAACTCACTCAAACAGGACTTTGACGTTCGTCGCCACAGTCGATCAAAACAGAACAATTATTATTAAATTTAAACGTAGATTCTCTATAGAATAATATGTGGTCACCCTAGTCAGAGGAAAGAAGTTAGTTAACGCCCCAGTATAATATGCATACAAAGTAAGCAAGAACTTTGTAAATACTCGAGAAGTTTGTTCGGCGCGTGATCGGATTTACGAGGTGTTCGCTCATTATTTCGTTTAGATAAGTATCTACATTTAAATACATACATTATACCATCCTTTTTTTTATACCATCTTAGCCTCACCTGGCAACAGTTTGCTGCAATGAAGACAGTAACTAGATCTCAAAAGAATCCAATTCTTTTTGGGTTTTTTTTTCTTTATATAAGTGAAATATTGGAGTTTACCCTTAAAATTCCATATATATATAAGCCCGAGGTATGAAAATTTATGTGAGTCAAATCAAATGTCACATGTCACACGTTACGCGTTACAGGCAACAATATGCTTCAATAAATCACTATATACATATTATAAAACAAAGTCCTTCGCCGCGTCTGTCTATCTGTTCGCGATAAACTCAAAAACTACTGCATCGATTTTCATGCTGTTTTCACCAATGGATAGAGTGGTTCTGGAGGAAGGTTTTAGTATATAATTTACAAAGTTATGCTTGCGAAGTCGCGGGCAGCAGCTAGTATAATATAATATATTTATATGTTTTAATTATATTTATTAAATTATTTACTTATCGTTCCTAAGGCGTAAACTTCAGTCGTGCATCGGAGACACACATACACACCCTTGTTTTTTTCTTTTTAATTCCTATTTCTTTTTGTTTCATTTGAAAAGAAATATATGTATCATATTATATAAGTTAAGTACGGAGTGTCTCGTAAACACTCGAAACAGTGACGCCATTAAATAAAAGGAAGACATTAAAGAAATATGACAAGAAACGTACATCGAAACCCATTACAAACATCAGAACGCGCTACAACAGAATACTGATCTCATCCTTAATTCAACGTGATAAGAATCAATTTGGCTTGATTTACTCTCACTCAAATACCAATACAGTTGGTGGCTCATTGTATCACGAATTACGACGCCATATTGAATTTATCCGCTCAGATATAAAACATATCTTTATGGGTTATGTTATCCTGGTACTCCGGGCACGTCTATTGCTGTAAGTCTAACTGAGAACGACTTTCCGCGCTATAAAAAAACAATATTTTTTTATCAGACCTAAGACAAAAAAACTTAGAATTTTGATTATTTTTTAATTTTTAAAAAGTAGTAGAAAAACATGTCAGTCTTTGACTGCACGTCAGAAATGAAAACTAAGCTTCACAAAATTACATTATTACTGACAGTGTCGCGAGATCAATGATTTCATCCCAATTGTTCTTTTTTTTAATTATTTTGGAAAATATACAGAGGTCTCGGTTACATTACATTACATGAAAGTGTCGCGAGTTCATTGTTTTTTCCCATCTCAAAAATGCCAAGAAGTTTTCACTTCAAAAAAGTCTCCTTAATTATCAGCTTCAAATATATCTTCTTTCAAATTCACAGCTAGAAGCTAGTACTAACATACAATATACAACGATATATTAATGAGTGCGAGCTATTACAGCTAGTACTTAGCTAGTATAACAATAGCTGTTCCAGTTCTGGTTCCAGTTACGACGTTACATTGATGTAACTTGTCAAAGGTTTTTTGTTCCGTTAATTTGTTTTGAAATGCATATATCGTAGGCTTTTTTAGAGAAATTTTCTTTCAAGTATAGAGAATTACAGGCAATTTTAGTGTATCCCGTAGTCTCATTAAGAGGTTTAGAAATTTAAAAAAAAATCGGTAGACTATCTAGCTTACATAATAATAATAATACATAAAAATTAACTCGTAAAATTTAATCTAAATTAAAATTTTAAATTCAATCGTAAGCTTTTTAAAAGGACGTTCATTACAAATGAAATAATATATTATTGAACAATACAATGGGCGAAACGAGTTAATAGACGAATCGCCCGAATTTATCTGCATATAATACTTTCTTCTTAAACATTTCCAAAAACGAATTTCAAAATCGGTTCATTGGAGGAGAAAAACCTTGATTTGGTAGACTTTTAGGAATAAACCCTAGATTTTTAGGCATTTTTGCTATTGACTCATTCGCTCAGTACTTGATTCACAATACATTTTTCCTTAAGAAATTAGCGCTTGTTACTCGTACATTATCGAGTTACATTACCAGCAATGTACAAGGAAAAAATATTCTTCGCACAGTTAGCAACACGTTCTTCTACACAAGTTTAGTAATTCATTACAAAAATGACGAATCTGTATAGCCATGAAGAGACCAAAAAGTTTCACACAAAGCAGACCCGCATTATCTCCGCCGTGTACACGAAAAGAACCCACAGTTTCTCTTTTATTACGACCTAGCAACGTTATTAAAAGACATCATTCCAAACAGCCTACAATAAACAACCCATTTACGGCGCTCCCAGCGCGATTCACAGAGGTAGCTGAACACACATACCTGTCTCTTTCTAACACACGTGTGACGTGTATATTTGTCTCGCGGGCCACTAAAAGCGTTCTCAATTTAATTCGGCTAAAAGCAACAATTTATAATCTTCCAACAAAACGTCATATACATAGCTCCCGAACATTTCTTGGCAACCAGCGTTTTCGAATACAATTTTACATGTTTAAAATTTATAATATGGAATATTTCAAGCAATTTTGTTGTTTACAATTTGAAATGCTAATGTGTGTTTGTTATTAATTAAGTAATTGTTGTTAATTTAACGAGGTATGGTGCAGAAACGTGGCCTCTCACGGCAGGTCCACAAACAAGTTCAAAGTCTGTTAGAGTTACGGAGCGGGCTATGTTAGGCGCGTTGGGCATTTTTGAGATGGGAAAAACTATTGAACTCGCGACCTGTTACCGTAACCGTGTAACCAATTAATTAAAAAAAGTACAATTTTTGAGATGAGAAAAAACCATTGAACTCGCGACTGTTACCGTGTAACCGTGTAACCGAAAATCTGTATATTTTCAGATTATAATACAATTTTTGTAGTAGTATACCATTATATAAAGCTGAAGAATTTGTTTGTTTGGTTGTACACGTTAATCTCAAGAACTACTGGTTCGAATTGAAAAATTCTTTTTGTGTTCGATAGTCCATTTATCCATTATAGGAAGGCTATAGGCTATAGAGAACGCGGACGAAGTCGCGGGCACCAGCTAGTTACAGATAAAATACTAAGCCATAATAACGGAATGAAAAATATAGATAGATACTTCCCTTATTTTCACGGTTCAGGGGGCGCGGTTTATTATTTAATATTTTACTATTAATATTTCATACTACAAGTATTATATTTAATATAATACTTGCAGTATGAAATTTGTCAGCCTTTACAGGAGAAAAAGTTTGCACATATTTTTTAAAACTGTCACTTTCCCGGAAGAGATTCTGATGAACCAAATAGTTTACCAGGATACCCTGGGGGATTAAGTTAGGGAGTCCTATTGGACCCCATTTATAGATTCGAACCAACCATTGGTTTTTTAAATAAAATATATATAAATAAATAAATAATTTATATTCAACATTTACATACATTAGGTCCAAAAGTTATACACCTATATTTACATATTATATAATACTAGGCTAAACTACATAAAAATAAACATAAATTAAATTAAATAAACTAAACTTAAATATTAACATAAAAAATAAAATTAAAACCACGTGCAATCTGGGAAGGCAGAGTCGTGGAGCTAATTTGCTAAAAATGAATAAATAAATATCTTCACACATTCTACGAGTTAACACATAGCAGGATTCGAACCCGCGACCGTTTGGTTAACAGCTAGGGTTACTAGCCACTAGACCAAACGTGTTGTCAATATAGTCGTACCAATTTCGAAACACAAGAGTAATCTGTGTCGTAGTAAGAAAACAATGTATCCACTTGCTACTTTATAAATCGTTGCTTTTAGTCAAATCGTACCGTGGTTACACTTTATTTCTTGCTGTACTTCCAGCCCGTGAGACAGATATATAATTTCTAATGTGCTAGAGAGAGATAAAGCTATACACTCGACGATCTTCGAGAACGGAGCGTTTATGCTGAAAGCGTGAATTATCGTGGAAATATTGCCACGTATTTGTCTAGGCGATGCTTTCTGAGTTATTGTGATAAAGTATGCGGTGCGTTAAAATAATGATTACTGTCTTCGAGTGTGTATTACTAGCTATATAAAAATCTATAGCTAAAAAAAATACTAATAATAAATCTGTAAGTGTAGGTATTGTACGTACGTATGTGCCTCAATAACTCTTAAACGAATTAACTGATTTTCATGAAACTTGGTAGATATACATTTAGACGTACAGGACACAGGATAGGCTAATTTTTCTTTTTCAACGCGGACGAAGTCGCGGGCGCCAGCTAGTAATATAATAAAAAAATATTGCCTACTAGCTGGTGCCCGCGGCTTCGTCCGCGTTGACTTTTTTTTAATATGACTTCTTTTTTTATATTTTTCAGAAAAACTTGTCAAATCGACGATTATGACTGACTAAAGCTTATTTTTTATTTTTTTTATTTTCAACCATAGAACTTTCCCTTATCCTCGTAGGGATAGGGAAGATGTGGGGTGAAGGGTTCTGGCATCCCTTACTCACACACCGAAACCTATTACACTTAAAAAGTTGTAAAAATATTACACCTTTTTTTAACGCAAAAGAACTCGCTGGCACCAACTAACTAGTTGAGTTTTAAAAGGCTAAAATTTAATAAAAGTCGCTTTGTAAGTGGACTACAAAGTCGCCACGTAGAAGTGCAGTTTGAGGTCAGAAGAGTGGTTTACAGAAATATGGGTCGCGCCACAGAACCTTAAGAAAATGGATTTTTACTTTGTGATTTTAACCCCCGACCACCCAACGCAGAAGAGGGGTGTCTGACATGTTTGACCTGTGAATCTGTCTGTGGCATCATAACTCCAAAACGTATTTACTGATTTTGAAAAAAAAAAATTTTGATTGAAAGCTGACATTAAAGAAATAGTTATAAAATATATTTTAATTAGGTATTATATTATAATTTTTTTTAAGGTTTCTAGTTTTAGGTTCAATAGTAAGTTTTGTTTTTTATTTAGTATAGATTATTTGTAAATATATATAAAAAAAAATAAAAAATTATGAGATTAAATATGTTACATTTTTTTATGTTTGTATACATTCATTTATGTCTACATCTTAGTAATAAAGTTCTTAGCTAATAATTTCAATAAATCATCAGCTCATTTCAATAACGTCCACAGTTTCGACTCAAATAAAATAAAATAATTTAAGACAAACACACCACTATGTAATTAGTTACCATTGTAATATTAAACCTTTGTAATTTAAAAAATCATTATTGGACATTTGTATGGCCCTTAAAGTATAGGAACTATTACATTTGTGTTAGTGATAACAATACATGTATATTATGCAAAGTTGGCTCAGCCGGGAATCGAAGCTGGGACCTCTGAGTCAGAGGGCAAACACCTTAACCACTCGACTATTGAAATATTATATTAGATCTTTTTTTTAGTGTTTATATAATTTAAAACTCATTTTAACTTCTTAAATTTTGTGGGTTCATATAAAAGTACACTCAGATTGAGAATCACAGATTTAGTCAAAATCAAATTTATCATATAAATTTTGAATTCATAATTATTAAAAAAAAAATACAAAGCCCTTCTAGAATCGAACAAGTACATCCAAGTTTCGGTTTATGGTACCGTAGCATATTTCACGACAAGTTTACGATTTTCACTTCACGTGGGAAATAAAGATAAACCCTAACTGTAAAATGTTTGACAGACATAGTAGTGTATAGTAGCCTTTTTTTACGTTATTTATGAAATTAAAAAAATAATTAAGCTCATAGATTTAATTTTTAATTAAAAAATAAAAACAGAAACTACACTTCTGTAAAATATATGCAAGTATTATAAAATGTATCTAAACTAATCTAAGGTATATTAAGCTTATATTATTATAAGGTATAACATACTAATCCATACTCAATATGAACTCTGTCTGTTTGTTACCTTTTCACGCCTTAACTACTTGACCTATCTGACATAGGTGACATTGATTGAAAAACAAGGGGTGTATTAATAATATTTCGAAAAAAAAAAATGGTCGATTAGTACTCTGTACCATTGTACAGCAGTACCAAACTTTATAGAGCAAGTGAACTTGGATCGTTAACTCTACTAGCTACATAAGGTCTCTGACCCATGTCAGAGGTACCCTAGCCGGTAGGACAAAAAAAACTTGACCTATCATCATAAAATTTTGCATACATATTACCAGGAATACAGAAAAGGATACAAATGTACCTTTTATCAAGAATAAATGTACTGTTTTTGATTATATAAACATAAAAATATAATCATTTAAATAAATCTCTTGGTCTCTATAAAATCTAAATTAAATTTATAATAATATTCACAAATAAGTTTTGAATCTTCAATAAAATAAAGATCAAACGCCTGGCAAAGCAATAAAGATGTCAGGAGTTATTATATACATATATTTCACACGTAATATGCATTTTGTTATGCGTTATATAAGAGTATTTCACCAGTCTACTAAAACATTTTATGCTGTTCACTTTCAAGGCGAGCGAAGCCGCGGGGCACAGCTAGTTGTATAAAGTACAACGTTGCTATTAGTTTCATAGAACGAACGCTCTTGTAAAGAAGAGAGATCGTAGACATTTCGTAGCAGTTGTAGCTGACGTAGCCTTTCAAATTCGTAGCGAGTTACGTAGCACCTCTACGCATTTCAGAGCGCTTTATTGTTCTGTGAGGCACTGTTGTCTTTATTTTATTTTTTAAATTTTAAGTTACACTTATTAAAAAATTACTTATTATAAACCAAAAAGTACGTACTGATTAGGGTAGATAGCGCTTATTTCATACAGTAAAACATCACTGTGGGTGTCGCTCACAGAGCGTGACTTCATTGTTTTTTTAAAGAGCCCAAAAGTTTATCTTTAAAAATCCTCATTATTGAAAAATTATAATCGATACTCACTAATTGATATAAATGTTAATAGGTTTCTCAAATTTATTTTTTTCAAAAAGGTTCTCGTGAGGGTTAAAAGATATAGACGACTCGGTCGTAGTATCGCATCGGCGTAGCCAGAAACACATTACCATTATGTGCGGATGAGGTTGCAAGAATTTTATATTCAACCCTAATCTGCTGACATAATAAATGGGGCAAGTTCGTAAGTGGGTAATTTCCACACTTCACAAGCCCTCTGTAATATTTTGTGCGTATAACATTGGCGGTTGTTTTGATGTTGTTAAAGATTATCACAACACACACTTTCCATAGAAACAACAAACCCTTTTCGGTCCTTCACAAAGAAATCAAATATCTAAATGTGTTTTATTGCAAAGTACCAAATTTCAGCCAGTTACCACACATACACACATTTTCACAATTATTTAAACCTAGCGACGCGCTCCCGGCTTCTCCCGTAATGATGTTGCATTTCGGTAAGAAGTCTATAGAATATTCTATATTTCTGTATTCCGAGCTCATATAACCCATTTTTTATTACTAGCTGGTGCCCGCAACTTCGTCCGCGTTCTCTATAGCCTATATAGCCTTCCTCGATAAATGGGCTATCCAACACAAAAAGAATTTTTCAATTCGAACCAATAGTTCCTGAGATTAGCGCGTACAACCAAACAATTTCTTCTGCAATTAATTTTTAATTTTTAATTGTAATTTTTTCTCAAAATTTTTAGCTTACCAGAGGACAGAGAATTATTAAAAAAAAAAGAATATTGAAATACAGAAATTCTCTTAGCTACGAGTGTGCTACGCAAGCTACGGTGAGTCTACGAGTTCCTCCCATCTCAGTTCTCGAGCTTTTAGAAGACTTTTTTTGGTCTCTATGAAATTAAAGGCCAAGGGACTTAGTGTCTCTTAAGGCTTTAAAATACATAGTATTCTATGTTGATATATGAACAGCCGTTTCTCAAACAAACCGCACATTTATAACGACGACCCATGAACCATGAAATGGTTAATTCGACGACACCGACTCCCGGCTTGTACAACGCTGATTTACGACCGCCATCTTTGTTTAGAAACGGTTCGCCGATGTTCAGATCACGCTGTAGATAAATACACTTTATTTACGGGATTCCGTTAACAATTTGTAATTACGCAGATTTAAGAGTATCACTGTCATTCGTGAGAGCGAGGTTTGATAGGGAAACGTTCCGAATTAAAAAAAAAACAATGGATGGAAATGTTTATAGAGGAACTAAATTATATTTAAAACATACCTCTGGTCTCAGACAAAATAGGAACTATATATTTATAAATATAATGTGTGCGTAGGTCATTTGCTGTATTGAGATTTTGTGTTCCAAGCATCGAAGTACTACAACTATGGAATTTGCATACCCAATGACAAAACGGCACATAAAAAGTACGCCCAAAACGAAATCAAGGCGGAGTATTGCCTTCGCACGTCAATGGTAATAACGACCAAGTTCTACTATTATTTTAAACTCCAATGTGTTAATGTAAAGTTACATTTTCTTTAAATGACATAATATGTTTTGTTTGACAAACGTCAACAGTCACTTTTAAATGTTTCATAAAGTTCGTAGTGTTTTGTAAGACGTGCGAAATCCATAGTTGTAGTACATTGATGGTTCCAAATTATTAAACTGAATTTTTGTATATTTTTATTGAAAATATTCGTTGCCAAGTTTGTGTTATAAATATTAGAATTTTATTTGTTTGTATTTCGAAACTACTTATTGAATTAAAAAATCTTTTACTAACAGTTAAGCTTTCATTGAGGTAAAACTGTCTTTAATAACTCAATATATTATAATACTAGATGGCGCCCGCGACTTCGTCCGCGTTGAAAAAGAAAAAAAGTAGCCTATCCTATGTCCCGTACGTCTAAATGTTTATCTACCAAGTTTCATGAAAATCAGTTAATTCGTTTAAGCGCCTGTTTCACAAACGTCAAGTAGGCCAAACTGTCATTTAAAGTCACCGGTAACCGGGAATAATGGAGCTGAAATACCTTTGTTTGTACGGTAAACGTCCCAAACATTAAATAGAAAATAATAAAAAAAAAAAATGATGCAGTAAACCGAGTGCATAATTCAATATAACAGAAAATGATTTCTAAAAGTAACTAATCAACACCTTACTTGTAGTTTGTGAAAGAGGCCCTAAAAGTCATATATACAATAGTATTGATTCATTCTTTTATTCTTTTTAAAGCGAATTTAAATTAAACTTGACAAAGAAGGGAACATAAAAGAGAAGCAAATGGAGTAGTCTAGAACTTTGTATGAAATACCAAAGTATTCTTTGTGATGCTACTTCCTAAAGTGAGCCAACTCTTCAGTTTCAAGTGTCACTAGCATCCAGTTGAGCTGTTATAACTTTGAACATGTTTGCATGCAAAAATTTGGCTTCAAAAGTGAGGCGGGCTCTCGGACTATAGTTGCGAAGTTATGAACACAGCTTTTTTCCTATTCAAAAAGGAAGTTTTTAAAAGTATAAATTTAAGCTATAAACATGACGGGAATTTTTAAAATTTGAGTTATTTTTTTTTTCGAAGTTTACCTTCCATTTAAACTTCCATTCAAAAGCCTATATAATAATTGCATTCCACGAGAAAAAAAAAATAGATTGGTTAATTTTTCATAACTTTCCAAATCGTTATGACACGTTTGGTCTAGTGGTTAGTAATCCTAGCTGTTAACCAAACGGTCGCGGGTTCGAATCCCGTTTGGGGCAAATGTTTATGTTGTGTTAACATTTTTCCTTTGTACCTGAGTCATGCATGTTTTGTATTTATAATTTATGTATATTTATGTACCTATGTATTTATTTATATATTTTATGGTCCAATTTCGATAAGCTGGCGAACGCTTATGGATTTTTAAGTCGCTTAATCTGGAATACCTTCATAGTAGAGTTAAATTCGTGAACAAATAGGAGACAATACAATTTTGATAAGAGTTTATTGCGTTCGTCTCATAAAGATAATGCTCTTCACTTTGGCATCGCACGCGGCTGCAATTTCACCAAATGGGTCGTAAATTAAAAACAAAAAAATCGGATTGTTGCCAAGCGAATTACATTAAATAGGTTATGTAATCACGAAAAATACAAAGATTACGATTGACATATTAAAACCGACCTTAGATTAATATGTCTGGATAAATGTTAATAACTAATGTATAAAAAAACGTAAAATATGGGTCCATTTGCCTGAATTAATTTAATTCAATTCAATTATAGGCGACGGTAGCCTACAACACAAGCAACGCCTGTCACTGTATTATAAAAAATATGTTTTGAAAGTTTGACGTGAAATCCTCATAACAGGTTTTGTAGAAATGTTAGCTTTATTCTCGTTACTTGTAAAGTAATATGCTGATTGGTTTCATTCAAACAAATGAATTAATATCACTTTTCAATTTGAAATCTGTCAGCAAAATGTCACTATTCAAATTTCATAAGTGCTTCCGCATGTGAAATGCCTAAAATATAATGTTACACAAACCAGCTCTCTGATTCTCATCAAATCGAGACATTATACAGATCGAGACTCCATATATGAAAGCATATTCGATATTAATAGCAAATCGATAGTAGATAGACAAAGTAACGATACGATAGATAATAACAAACATCGATATTCGATACATCGAAATCTTCTAACATCCAGTCGTAAAATGTAACATACCAACAGTTTATTAAGGCTCGGATGTTTTATGATATACCTTAAGTTATAAGCTGCGAGCGGAATCTTACAATGTAGGTATTTATATATCTACTAGCTGGAACCCGCGACTTCGTCCGCGTTCTCTTTAGCCTAAAGCCTTCCTCGATAAATGGACTATCAAACACAAAAATAATTTTTCAATTCAAACCAGTAGCTCCTAAGATTAGCGAGTACAACCAAACAAACAAACAAACACTCCTCAGCTTTATATAATAGTAGTATAGATAAAAGTTTTCTTGTCACGTTGTTTGACACCAATGAATTCCTAAATTACTGAACCAATTTTAAAAAAACTTTGAACTATGGTAATTTGGTTCAATTTTGCACCCGGGCGAAGCCGGGAGCGTGTAGCTAGTTATATATGAAATTCTCGTGTCAGGTGGTGTTTGTGACCAAACTCCTCCGAAACGGTTTGACCGATTTATATGATTTTTTTTTGTGTATATTCGGTAGGTCTGAGAATAGGTCGTAAACTATTTTTATACCCCTAAGTGATAAGGGTTGCCTACCCCAATTTTTTTTTGGCAAAACAGCGTTTGCCAGGTCAGCTAGTAAATAAGTATTTAACCATGTAGTTATTTAATAAAAATAGGTATATGACACTTAAAAATTTTAATTTAGATTTAGATTTCTATAATGGACTGTGGGAAAAGCTCGATGCTAAAATCTGATTCCTGAAATAGCGTCCAGGACTTTTAATACACATTAAAACCACTAATTCTACTTACTCGTCAAATAGAGAATGAATTTGTTATTGCTGTCCCAACTTTAAATCGTAATTTTTTTATTTAATTTAATCGAAATACCAACAGGACATCAAAATAATATAAGTCAACTACACAAGTTACATTTGTGTACCAATTCTGTTAAAAATTTATTTTTTTTTTTTTTTATTTTATTGAAACATAGTCACACAGCACTCATACAACAATAATATAAAAATAAATACATATGTATACTTAAAACCTACTGCCAATAACGGACTTCGTTATTTTACCGTAAGAAAAACAATGAACACAATAAGAAATAAAATCAAAAAACAATAAAACAAACAAAAAAGAAACCAAATAAGTAAACAATAAACACAATTTCATAAGAAGAGACGCGTGTGCAGTGGTGTGTGTGCAGTGGTGTGTGTGTGTGTGTGTGTGTGTGTGTGTGTGTGTGTGTGTGTGTGTGGTGTGTGGTGTGTGTGTGTGTGTGTTTATACATTAATATTAGAATCTTTATTATTAATAAGCTTTATTAGCTGACTCTTAAACACTGCCTTTTTAAAGTAAAATAAGTCTAATGATGCATATAATTTATTGTAATTTCTGTGCAGCCTACAAACTATAGAATTTTGTGCATAGTTAGTATATGAAACAGGGACATGAAATAATGGAGTGTGCCTAGTTCTGACAAGAGGTGCACGCAGCTGGAGGAAAAGAGTCGTGAGTTCGGGGCTGTCAATTACTCCGTTGCAAACATTGTATAAAAAGAGCATATCCAGTAGGGAGCGTCTACTTTCAAGTGTCATTAGGCCATGAAATAAGTTAGATTCAGCGTTGCTTACATATTTATGACGTTTTTTGTAATTGAGATGCTTTAAAAATTTTGACTGAACTTGCTCAATGCTATTAATATGTGTCTTGTACTGGGGGCTCCATATGTTACTACAATATTCTAGATTGCTCCTGACGTAAGCATAATATAAAACCTTTAAACATTCAGTATCGGAAAAAGCCTGACACGTGCGCAGAATGAAACCCAAATTTTTATGTGCCTTATTTACAATTAATTCAATATGCTCGGAAAATGTCAATTTAGTGTCAAGTAAAATACCTAAATCTTTAACTGATCTGGCTTCTTTAATTTTTAAATCATTAATTTTATAACTAAACGATAATTTATTAATTTTACGTGTGAAAGTAATATGAACACATTTATTTACATTAATACCAATTAAATTTTGTCTGTAATAGCTCTTAAGTCGATGTAAGTCTTCCTGTAGTTTATCACAGTCAGTCTTACTCCTAATTACATTATAAATCTTAGTATCATCCGCATACATGATATAATTAGAGTGAATTAAGCATCTTCCTATATCATACACATAAACTACATACAACAATGGGCCAAGGACTGATCCCTGTGGCACACCAGATGGGATTTCAATGAAATCTGAGCAAAAACCGCCTACTACAACTGCCTGACTACGATTACGGAGGTAAGATTCAAACCACCGAAGCAGATTACCTCTAATTCCAAGTTCCTGGAGTTTTCGCAGTAATATCATATGGTCAACGCGATCGAACGCCTTCTCGAAATCCGTATAGATCACGTCAACCTGATGACCGCCATCCATTCCGCGAAGAACTTCATTAGTAAAAACAGCTAAATTAGTGTTTGTAGATCGTCCTTTAACAAAACCATGCTGCTGCTCAGGAATTGAGTTAGAAAGAATAGGATAAACGTGATGATGAACCGCCTTTTCAAAAACTTTACTCAAAACATTAAGAATTGAGATCGGTCGATAGTTTTCTATTACTGTTTTCAAGCCCTTTTTGTGAATAGGAACAATCTGTGCAGTTTTCCATATGGTTGGGAAACAGCCTTCATGAAGTAGTCTGTTGAAAATATTTGTGATAGGTATAACAAGGGAATCCGCACATCTAACGAAAAATAATGGAGGGATCATATCACTACCTGCCCCCTTAGATATGTCAAGTGATTTTAGGAGCTTTAAAATTAAATCAGTCTCAAATCTTAAACTGTGTACTGTATTTAGCGAAGTATTTTCAGAAGGGACCTGATGAACAGGATGTGAAGGAGGATTAAAATTTTTAAGAAAAAATTCATTGAAACCGGCGCAGATTTCCACCTGACTAGAAAATGTTATAGTGCCAAAAGTCATCATGTTGGGATAGTTTGACTTGTTGTTCCTTTTACTTTTTACATAATTCCAAAAATTTTTGGGACATGATTTAATATTAGTTTCTGACTTCTTTATATAAGAGTCATAACATTCTTTCTGAAGCAGTTTTTGTCTGGCACGCAAAATGGAGAACGACATATAATCTAAAGGGTTTTTATACTGTTTCCAATGTCTGTGATTCCTGTTCTTCTCTTTGATTAAATTAATTAATGCACGACTATACCATACAGGATATTGACGAGCCCCAGATATCGACATTTGGGATACGTTGTCGTGAATAATGTCGTGAATTTAGAAAAAATAATAATTTTATGTTAAAACTAATAATATAAAAATATCGACTTAAACTTAACTTAAAAAATTTCAAAATTCTTAAAACGCTATCTTTCATGAAATTGGACCACCGCTTTTGTCATTCCTACTACTTGTGTCTTAATTGGAGAATTATTGCGAACCTCTTACGTTCTGTGTACAAAATTAACTTTGCTGTCATATTATACGAATTTGAACTCTGTTCCTTAAGGCATAATGCATTTCAAACTTGTACAAATAAATTTGCAATTAGATTTAAATTGACAAAGATAACTTGTGACACCGTTCAAACGAAAATGAACTCTATTACGAATGCCATAAGAGTGTGGTCTTGTGACTATCAATATTTGCGTGTTTGCTAATGTCTTTTCCGAAATAATGGAGAGGCGTCCTCAACACAAACAGAATGACAATAAACAAAGTTAATTTATTTGCCGAAGCATTTTATTAAACTTTCTAATTGAATTCTATGAATTTACTACAAATAAACAAATTTGAGTGTATTTTTGAGGGATTGTTGCGGTTTGTTTGTATTTTTGTTTAATTAATAACATTTTTGTTTTACAGAAAATTAGATCTCCTACTGAGATATTTGTATTTTTTTAAAATTAATTTGATTCAATTTGTAAGTTTAAGACAAGGACTTAGTACTTAAGTTTAAGACAGACAGTGCAAAGAAGTTTGCAGGTTGAGTGTATTATCCTACTAATATTATAAGTGCGAAAGTTTGTGCGAATGTATGGTTGTTTGTTACTTGGATGTTGTACTTTCACTCAAAAACAGTCAACAGTTCAATTTTATTGCCTTGATTAACATATACTTTATATCCTGGAAAAATGTTAGGTACTTAATATATAAAAAAATTGGCGCCAGGCAACAGGCATAAATGTACTAATATATTTTTTTATTTCTAAACTCTTATAGTATTATTATATACAATGAAGTCAATATTGGCATAAACTATGTTTAGACCCAGTTAGTATTCCCAAGCGCGATTTCGGATAACTAACGCTACCGTAGCATGAATTAGTGACCTATTTTCGTTTGTAAGTACAAATACGGACTGAAACGGTTCCTCGCCGCAACTAAATCCGCATATTTACGAATAACAACGTACAAACGAAATAAAAATCCCTCTCGTACATCAAAAAAGACAGCCCCAAAGGGGTAGGAAAGAAAGAAAGAAATGACACTATCAAAAATGTTATTCCGCAAGAAAGTACCGCTGTAGGGCTTTGCAGTAAAACAGCGAAGATAACGTGCGATACACACAGCCCTCACGATCGGATAGCAATTTCGCGAACAAGTTGACAATCATGAAATTAGATGTTACCTGTTAATTCTAAACAAAAATACTTTTTGTCATTAAGTAAATTTAGTATACTGATAGTATAAATTTAGCGGACATTCTGTGTAGTGACCACCCGCTGACAGAAGTCTACCGTGAAATAACAGCATGTGTGCTGTTGTGTTTCGGTGAGCGAGTAAGGTATATCAGAGCCCATTGCTCTATCCTAGGAAAGGATCACCTATCATTAAGTGGAGCGTCTACCTGCCTGACGAGCTTTACATAAAAAAATTAAAAAAAATAATCTTAGTCTATCTTATCTGACATATTTTTAGTAGGAACTGATCGTGCAAATTTTGGCTCTTTTTATTAAAGAGCCATTCAAAAGTAAGTCTAGAAAGATTATACTTATTTTTTTTGTTAAACGACAAAGACAGTGCTTCCGTGTGATGTCACAATAACTTATGCTGACATTATACTTTCTGTGAGGGCGTGCTGTGACTGACAGTGTAAATAATAATAATAAGTAGAAGATAAAATAACGGACTCGGTCTCTTCTGTGGTGTGACAAACAGATCACTTTATCATCACACTACCCAGTAGGCTTTGTGGCTACTAAATTTGTATCGGTTTTGTAAGACATAATGTTTGTTGTTTTCCATGGCCGTGTGTACATCGAGATAAGGTTCTCTTTATAGTGCTACGCTATGAGAGCTCGACTCGACGCCTTTGTATATTTTGTAGTGCATAATATGACGACCTGCCTTCGCCACAGCTCATTTAGTCCAACAAAGATACTACTTTAAACAATATTTTTACACTTCAAAAATAATACACTTTGTAATAAGACCAAAATTGTTGGCAATATCGGTGCAGTGGTGGGGAGCCCCCTAGATCGCTCCATAGATCGCCTTTAATCATGTTTACGATTTGCTTACTCATGAGGCGATAAAGGGAGCAATCTAGGGGTCTCCTCACTGCAGTCACGATATTGCCACCGATTTTAGGGCCGTGTGTATTTTAGGATTTCAATCCTGCCCACTGCCACTTCAACTTACTAATCTGTGGGGATATTTCGGTAACATTCGTACGTCTACGATCCTCGTTCTTGATTCTTGATTCGATCTCGCAATTTAACCCCGAGCAACGCAGTTCTCCATAACTCGTTGAGCGACTTTGAGCTTTCTTTTGTGGCACCTATGGGCCTGCAAAGGCAAATTCATTGTTAAATTGAGAAAAAAAAAAATTGTATTTTGATAAAAATACTCGACAAGTCGAAATCGCGAGAAAAAGCTGGCAATGTATAAGTTAAAAGAGCAAAGTAAAAACTCTAAGCGAATTATATTCTAAAGCCATTACTTAAAAGCTATTCGCTATCTATTTACATGAAAAAGTTGGCCTCCCACTGCATAATGCAAAGTGCACTCAAGTCAGCTGCATTTGCATTTCTTATTCCGCATGTATGCTTATTTAAGAATATCTTATTTGTGGCAAACTGTTCCTGTTAGTATTATCAAATGAAATTACTTCTTAGAAACTTGACTTAACTAAGTCCGCATAAGATAAAAGTTATAAATATATTTTTTACTTTTATTTGCAACCAGCGACCCGCCCAGGCTTTGCACGTATTCAGTTTTTTCTACAATTTTTTTTATACACTAGCTGGCGTCCGCGACTTCGTCCGCTTTGAAAAACAAAAAAGTAGCCTATCCTGTGTTCTGTACGTTCAAATGTTTATATACCAAGTTTCATGATACAAACATACAAAAAAATAAACATTCAAACATAGAAACTTTCGCATTTATAACATCAACAAAAAGTCTCGACTCGAACATAGAACTTGTTTCAACGAAATGTATACTTAAAAAAAAAATGCACACTTTTGCAAAACTCATTATTTTTCTTATTTTAAAAGTCGCGTCGCGTCGTTAACATTATGAGAAATACACGTGGAATGTTTACTTATTGCAATATGTTCCACTACTTATTTCTAACTTAACTACTGTGAATGTAAAGGGTGCTTGTGCCAGTCGGGTGAATTTGCAAGTGGGCCCCATACTGTTATACTTTTAAATGTATAACATCAAGTTAACATTAATTTGAATGACGCATTGAGACTTTTTATAACTTAAAAACATACGAGTCGACACTTAAGTTACGGTATACGTTCTTAAGTTACATTCAAGATTCTAAAGTGAAGTTATTGTAGAATAGTATATTGAAATCTAATGCGGGGCGAATTTGTTTTAAAAGGTTTGCTTGGAAATTTGTTTGCTTTTTTTTTGAAAGCCCCACTACGCTGTCACTTAAAAAGATATCGACCTTACTATACGACATAGTATATTTTTTTTTAGAGTTTACTCCTTAAGAACCGATTTCATATATAAGCACGGGGTATGAAAATTTATGGGAGTAAAATCAAATGTCACATGTCACACGTTACACGTTACAGGCTATACATATTAATATAATTAGTACATTAATATATTATATTAATACAATGTTTTAATTATATTTAAATTATTTATTTACTAGCTGGCGCCCGCGACTTCGTTCGCGTTAAAAAAGAAAAAAAGTAGCCTATCCTGTGTCCCGTACGTCTGAATGGTTATCTAATTCGATTAAGAGTTATGGAGGAACATACATACATACATACAAAAAAAAAATTTAAAAATTTAGTTTCAGTATCATCTATAGAGCCTATAAACACGATATATCTAAAAACAAAGTAACTTACTCCATGACCAACCCTTACAAATTTATTATTAGTATTGATTTATCATTCGTAAGGAGTAAACTCCAGTCGTGCGTCGGAGCTGACACATACACTTTTTTGTGATGGACGGAAAATGCTGGAGGAGGAAAACCTCCATGATTTTCCACCATGTGGGTGGACATCCTACGCTACCTTGTCCGGTCCTGCCCTCTGCCTTCCTCCATACAAACGTAGAATGATTATTACTCCGTTGTTTCATGTTTAATTTACAAAAGTAAGCATGATACCGATTTATCTTGTCGTTAGTTAGGTTCCTTGTTATACAAACTTTAAAAAAAAGTATTAATTTAAAATATATAATCCTTGAAAAATCCATATTTTAACACAAATTTTAATGCAACTTTGAGGGTGAATAGGTCACTCTAGTGTACAAAAACTCCAAAATACTTTGCCTACAAACATTGCTTAATTATTCAAGAGTTCAAATAACTTTACACGAAATAGATATATGCAGTAGTTTTGTCAAAAAGAGTATATGCCCAAGGGTCTGTTTATGATATTTTTTTGTATGAATCATTGTGCATCTCACTCGACTGCTCTTCCCGCGCATTGTGCTGTGTGAGACAGAATGAATTTTAGCTACACGCACCGATGAGTTCGAGCCGCCGACTTGTGTCATCTTAAGATACAGAAACCCGACCATATTTTATTAGTAAGAAACAGCCTATGGGTATACTGTTATGATGAAATTAACCTGAAATCCTGTTTTCGGTTAATTAAGTAGACCCTGGCGTACAATGATAAGAGCACTCGCGGATTAAATTAAATCCGAGCCGTTATGGCTGTCACGCGCAGGACACTTGAAAAAAGGCCCTTTCAGGATACGGAAATATATTAAGGCCTATGTCCCTGAAAAGCGGTTTATATATGAAAACGCGTCACACGGGAACGCCAAATTCATTTGTGTATTGTGTCTTGTTAATATTAGAATTTTAATTTTTTTTTATAGATTTATTATTATATTTTTATAATTATATTTATTATATTAGAAATTATTTGTTTAATATTACATCTTATATAACTATATATAAAAATGTTATGTTAGTTTGTGTATGCTACAAAAAATTTAAAACTAAAATTTTTTTTACACATTTTATTTAAACAGAGGAATAATCTTATATACTTTTTTCCCGAAATTCCACCGAAAACAGATTTAAAAAAATCTTTTCTCTTTATTATATTAGTAATTTAGTATAGATAGCTTGTTGCACGCGATTTCGTCCGCGTAACTTTATAAAATGTAACTCTATAGGTGAAATAATTTTCAAAATCTGTCCACTAGTTTTTACGTTTATTCATTGCTAGTTGTTGCACCCGACTTCGTCCGTGTAAATGTACTATGTTACTCGCTAGCTTCCCAACAGTGAAAGAATTTTTTAAATCGATCCAGTTTGGAGCCTATTCAATGCAAACAAACAATCAAATCTTTCCTCTTTATAATATTAGTACAGACAAACAAAAATACAAATATTTTCACTTTATAATATTAGTATAGATATCATTTGCGAACACAATCAATTTATCAACTGTTATTAATTAAATTTGTGAAACCATTATATCCGAATTCATGCAAATCTGTGATCATTTGTGATTATAAGATTATTTGATTTGTAACACTTTACAATTGCTTTACAGTTTTTTGTGGTTGTTTCTGTATTTGACCTTCCTTCACTACAATAAAGTTGTAAATGATATTGACATATTTTTAAACAATTTGAATCCTTACAAAAAGAAAATTGGCGAATTACTTTTAAAATATTTTTTTTCATATAAGAATAAGAATAGGAAATTTTAAAATTAGAATAACAACTTTATATATATTTTTATATTCTATTTAAATTTATATTCTATATTAGAATATAGAGTATTTTTCTTTTTTGGTTTTATATTAATTTGTTTTTTTTTTTTAATTACCTAATAAATAAATAAATGTAAATAATTTTATAGATTCTATAGGCCAATTTGTATTTAATTTATATATAATATAACAGATATATAATGGCTGTATGTAGTCTAAAAAATAAATAAAAAAATAGAATAAAATAGAATAGAATAATATTTTATTTGTAGTAAATGACATTTAAGAACATACAATACATCTTCAGATAAGTACATTATAAAAAACGAATTACAGGAACACTTTTATTTTAAACCAATATTCTCCATGAAAGTATTAAATGTATATATTCAATTATTTCCGTGTCGAAAATGTTTCACGTTTTACTACGACTATGGATTTTGCGTCACCAATGCCAAAAGGTAGTAACGACCAACTTCTACTATTGATTTTAAACTCCAATGTATTGGGCGTAAAGTCACATTTCCTTTAAATTACAGATGTTTGGTTGGTTTTAAATGACAGATGACAAGAGTTCATTGCTCTACGCATATGTCACTTTTAAATCTATATCTATACTATACAGTGTGGAAAAATAAGTCGGGCCCTGGAGGGAAACTACCTTAAATCCTTAAGTTGGCTCATTTTACATAAAGGAGACATTCCTTCATTTTTAAAAATTAGTACTGCTGCATTTAAAGATTTTCTAAAAATTACTTGCTTCGTCTGGGAATCGAACCGACTTAAATGTGAAAAAAACACTCGTATTTTTATGATTGCCAATCGAAAGAATGGACAAAAATAATTATTATTATTAACTAACATAGTATCTTAAAAAAAAGGAATAATTTAAAATGTTTGATTCAAATTTCAAGAATAAATTTATTGCCGACGACTATAGAAAATTTTAGAAATTTTTAGAAAATCTTTGAATGCAGTTTTGTTTCTTTTTAAAAATAAAGGAATGTCTCCTTTATATAAAATGAGCCAACTTAAGGATTTAAGGTTTCCCTCCAGGGCCCGACTTATTTTTCCACACTGTATATAGATGAAGAGTTTGTTTGTTTGTTTGGTTGATAGCGTTAATCTCAGGAACTACTGGTTCGAATTGAAAAATTCTTTTTGTGTCTAATAGTCCATTTATCGAGAAAGGCTTTAGGCTATATAAAATTGTTAATAAAGTTCGTAGTGTTTTTTTTATGGCTTGCGAAATGCGTAGTTGTAGTACATTAATGAACGCATGGACCAAATCCATTAAAATTCATCGGAACCTCTGTCAAAACATTGGTGGAATGAATAAACGCGGCTTGTCGATAAACAAATGCACCGAGGAGAGTTGATTAAAAAAACATCGACACCAAAAGTCACATCACTAAATGGTTCCGCAGTGAGGGATTAAAACAGTATAATCTGCAACTCGGTTTACCGGATTAAGCCTAGTACACATGAGCGTCTACATAGCTAAGTAGGCTGCGGTTAAGATTACTGGAAGTGGCTTAAACTAAAAAAATAAAAAATAAGCAAGAGCTTTTAAAATCACATTGGCATTATCGTTGTATCATTAAAGTTTGATACGAGTATGTTCATAAATAAGTACTAATAATAAATATGTAATCTTTTTTGTCTTGGTATTTAATTTCTGTTCTAACTCTCTTCTAATGTAAATTACCTATGTGTTAATTTTTTTGTTTTTTTTTTCTCATTTTTGTTTTTATTTGTGTTTGTGTCGCAAAAATAATAAAATCAATAAACAAATTTCATTTAATTTTTGGTTGACATAATCGGCGATTATATAGCTGGCTATTATTACCTCGGGCAACAGATTACCTTAGCCTAGGGGACCGAAGCTCTATATTATATAACTAGCTATTGCCTGCGACTTCGTCCGCGTTGAAAAAGAAAAAAAAAAGTAGCCTATCCTGTGTCCCGTACGTCTTAATGTTTATCTACCAAGTTTCATGAAAATCAGTTAATTCGTTTAAGAGTTATGGAGGAATATACATACATACAGTATCTACACTTACAGATTTATTATTAGTATTGATTGATATGTAAATATATTAGAATAAATGAATTAATTTGACTACAAATCAAAACCATAATATATGATTAGACGCAGTAAACAATGTTAATAACAGCCAATTAGGAGCGAAGAAGTTCCGAACTTGTAACAGAGCCTCGAGGCTGTTTCAAAGTGCGCCCTTAGCGCTTCCATCATTGTTTATAACTCGTTGAAAATGCCATAGAGCAAGGCTAAGTCTGCACACTCTGATGGCTTTATTAAATTTCAGACACTTACTGTTAGCTTTGTTTTAGTAACGCCCCGAGATAATATCCAGTAATACTCGCTAGGGAAGTACAACGACCGGCGTACCTCCACTTTCGGGTACGCCGAGTTCCGACAGGGAGCGTAGCCCTCTCCGCGCTGGATAGACGTGGCGGGGCACCGATGTCGTGTCACAACTTCCCCACGACCGGGATTTCCTGACGTTAAAAAAATCAAGCCTTGTATTTTCTTCTTCTATTGGGTTGACTTGACATGGAGGAAGTTCTATATTTCTTATTCTATGTTCATTTTGCGAGTGGTTTGATATGTCCATTGTTGGGAAAAAATTTAGGGCAGAATAACTGCTTCTTTTTCTTCTCTTCTAATGTCTTGGCTCCATCAGAACGTCTGATGATTTTGCCAGTGTCATTTGTAAAAATAGGAATTTAGATGACCCTAACATTTAACAGTCCTAAATCTTAGGGTCGTCTAAAAGTAATATTAAAAAATTCGGTGCCACTGACGTCAACAGTGGCGGCGCCACCGTCGTCACAGCAATAAAGATGTCAGGCGTTATATTATGCATTTTTTTTCATGTGTTATATTTATCATTTTTCAATGCGAACGAATACATCAGCTAGTTTTTTTATTTTTTTAAAATAAAACATTGATATTTTGTAAGAAAAAAAATTTAAAGAAGAAAATAAAAATAAATTCTCCGGAAAAATAAAATCATAGTGAAATTTTTCGGCCATTTTTCAAGTGATATAATAAAAAAAATATTTCCACAAAAGCGGTCGCGGTAGTTGTTCGAGAGAATTACAAGCAATACTTCCCCGCAGGGGCCTGTAAACATTTCCTTTGACCAAAAAAAGGTTGCGGTCCACTGAATGTTTTGCGTTTATTTATGAACTCACCCTCACATTTGTATGACTTTATGTGTGTATGACGCCTTAATTTTTGGAATTATTGAATGTCGTAAACGGAAATTGTTTGTCTATAGTTCTATACTAATATTAATATTGTTGTTTGTTTGTTTGTTTGTTGGAATTGAATAGGCTTCAAAACTACATGACTGATTTGAAAAATTCTTTCACTGTTGAGAAGCTATGTTATCAGCGAGTAACATAGCACATATTTTATAAAGTTACGCGTACGAAATCGCGTACAACAGCTAATAAAAAAGTAATTTTATGTAATTTTTTTTTGTATTTTTTTAAATACAGTCAAATGTTTAGTTTTATTTCCGTCATACTCTCCATCGCAAGTTGGCACTTAGCCAATTTTTCTAGGTGGATCTCGGTTAAGGACCTGCTTTCACGGAGTATACCTCTACAAAAATATATTGACTGCGGTTGTTTGAAAGAAAAAAAAAACCGCGGTCAATTGAAAGTACTATAAAAACGGAGCTATTGAACGGACGTCGCCTATTCTGATACGTGTGGGCGCATTTTTTTTTTGTTTAGACGTGGAGAGGTCGTTAGTTCGCCCAATTAGTTCCGTAAAGAACCGTTAAAAACCTGCTGGAGTTTGTAAAGGATCAATACGGGCCAAGAGAAAGCATAAAACTACGTAAAAACCACTAGAAATAGAAGCGAATTTTTGGTGGAACATTTCTATACAATAACACTAGGATATCGCTTCGGCTCTTCTTGATAATGAATAAATTTTCAATGTAATTTATAGATAAATATGTAGCATCAAACTCTATTCCAAGATTTGGTATCAACAATTTTAGAATTGTCTCCCACTGTAGTAGCAAAAGACGACGTCCGAAACCAGGCCATTGTTTGGTTTTTTATTTACACTTTTTTTGATAATAAAAGTTTTTCTTTAATTTCATTAATTTCTTGTGAATATTTCATTTAAAAATTAAAAAGACTTTTTACTTTCAAACTTTTTAAATACTTTCAAACTTAAATATCAATGAAACCCCAAATTGCATGATACTTAGAAAAATCTATATTTTCTTCGTACGTATTCATCAAGTTTCAACTTTAAAAAAAAAAAAAAAACTGATAGCCTGATGTCCATAAAAAAATCTTATTAAGCTGATTGATCCCTTGAAGCACGTCGTGGTCACGTCAAAAACTTGTTTTTATTAAAAAAAAATGTGTGCGAGATGACTACTATATATATATTTAAATTTAAAATTGGCTTTTCGCACATTTTATTTCGTACGAAATAAAATTGTGCGAGATGACCACTAAACCAGTGAGTGAGGCTCCGAAAATAATGAATACCTAGATCCCAAAGTGACAACCCTACGTGTCAAGTACCTACAATTTGCAATATTTGTATGAGGGTTCATGCAATAAATATAAGTTATTATAATAAGTATAAATCAACAACAATAACCTTTGGATAGCTCAAAATAGTTATTTTTGAGCTTAACAAAAGTTGTTATGGCAACTTTGACGACACGTTTGGTCTAATGGCTACTAACCCTAACTGTTAACCAAACGGTCGCGGGTTCGAATCCCGCCAGGGGCAAATATTTATGTGTTAACATTTTACTTTTGCACCTGAGTCATGGATGTTTTGTATTTATAAAATGTTATGTATGTATTTACAAAAAAAAAAATCTATGTATAGTATTATATATCAACTGTCTGGTATCCATAATACAACATTAATTGCTTACTGTAGCACTAGATGGTGCTGTGTGAAATGTGGGAAGATATTTATCTATTTATTTATATATTTAACTTGTTTTTTTATATTAATGTCGACAGGCTGACGGTCAACTTGATGGTAGGTGGCTACCGTCACCTATACTACAAGCAACGCCACAAGTGCTGCATGTGCGCTACCGATTGCAGTAGGATTAAGGATAAGGTATAAGGAAGGAAGGGAATGGGCTCTGGCATCCCTTACTCACTCAACGAAAAACAATAGCACACATGCTGTTGTGTCACGGTGGCCTCTGTCAGACAGGCTGTAAAAATGACATGTGCCTTGCCACTACTGAACATTTTTATCCCGTTCACAATCATGTTTATCATAAACTAGCTGTTGCACGCGACGTCCGCGTAACTTTATAAAATGTAGCCTATGTTACTTGCTGATAATATAGCTTCCCAACAGTGAAAGAATTTTTCAAATCGGTAATGTAGTTTCGGATCCTATTCAATTCAAACAAAAAAATCTTTCCTCTTTGTAATAAACCAGTATAGAAAAAAGCTTACAATATGAGAATTGGCGTCATTTTCCTTGAGTAGGAATAAACACATTGGTTTTCGTATAAGCACAAATTTTGATCAATTTTCGCTTATATTCAAAATTAATTTTCATGCCCAAACGCACCAGTGGCGGATTTGAATCTGTTCTATTCCGTTTCGAGATTAAATTTGTACTCGATTTCGGATTATGGTATTGCTAAATTAGATTTCAAACTGTATTTGGAACTTTCTCCTTCACATTTTCATGGCTGCATTTGTGCCAGCCCTATGTGCTTATACAATTATTGCAAATACATGACATTGTAGGGTTATCACTTTGGGATGTTAGTATTAATTTGTACCAGCCCTATGTGTTTATACAATTATTTCAATACATGACATTGTAGGGTTATCACTGGGATGTTAGTATTCATTTGTGCCAGCCCTATGTTTTTATACAATGATTGCAATACATGACATTGTAGGGTTATCACTTTGGGATGTTAGTATTAATTTGTACCAGCCCTATGTGTTTATACAATTATTGCAATACATGACATTGTAGGGTTATCACTGGGATGTTAGTATTCATTTGTGCCAGCCCTATGTTTTTATACAATGATTGCAATACATGACATTGTAGGGTTATCACTGGAATGTTAGTATTTATTTGTGCCAGCTCTATGTGTTTATACAATTATTTCAATACATGACATTGTAGGGTTATCACTTTGGGATGTTAGTATTCATTTGTGCCAGCCCTATGTGTTTATATAATTATTGCAATACATGACATTGTAGGGTTATCACTGGGATGTTAGTATTCATTTGTGCCAGCCCTATGTGCTTATATAATTATTGCAATACATGACATCGTAGGGTTGTCACTTTGGGATCTAGGTTTTCATTATTTTCGGAGCCTTACTCAGTTTTAGTGGTCACCTCGCACAATTTTATTTCGTACGAAATAAAATGTGCGAAATAAACTAGATTTCATTTTATTTTATGTTAAGATCGAAAGACAGGCTGACGGTCCACTTGATGGTAGGTGGCTACCGTCGCCTAAACCACAAGCAAGGAAGGGATGGGGTAATGCCTCATACATTTTTTGGCATCCTATGGCAATTCTTTGCAATAAATTACTTTGCTTAGTTATTTATAAATTATAAAAAAAAATTAGCTCCCTAGCGACATCTTTAAAGGTGTTGAATTTAATTAAAATTCAAAACCATAACCATACTACACATATCCCCAAAAATGTCAGTCTACCGTTATTATTATCCCTACAGTTAAATAATTATTGAACTTTGAAGTATCCACAGACAGCTATTTACAAGGACCCAAACACAAGAGTATATATACAAGTCTTGCTGTAACTTTAATAGTTATGCAAATATCTTTTGGGATAATCACTCAAGTATGTTGGGTGTCCACAAGTGTGTATAACTTGGGTTATACTACTCGTAGGTAAATGTAGTTAAATTATTTATTATTTTAAAACGGGTGGTTTTAACTATCACAAAATAAATATATGTTCCTTGACCAAATTAATTATAGGGTGTAATATTTTCTGTATTTATGTACATTAAATAAAACATAAAAGTCTCAGATATAATAATCATGAAGGTTCTAAGAATTTGTGATATTTTCGCGGATTGAATTCTCGTAATTGCTTACTAAAAGCCAAAAATATTTTTTCCATGAAAACATCCTGTATATACATAATTGGAATTTTAAAAGGAAAAAAAAAGTTGAGTAGTTAAGGCGTGAAAAGATAACAGACGGACAGACAGACAGAGTTACTTTCACATTTATAATATTAGTATAGTTGGTATAACATCTTAGCATATAAAAGGCAATGTGTGTATGTATGTATGTTTGTACCCTATGGATTCCGAAACCGAAATTTTCAGACAACCTTCAAATTAGTCCAACGGGTAATCCTGTGAAGTTTGGTAGCGATCAGACGCGGGCGAAGTCGCGGGCATACACTATTATGAGTATAAGAATTAAATATATAATGGTTACATAAGAATCTACTCTTATTTGATAAAATAAAAATACAAAAGATCAAATACAGCGACCGCATTTGTTTTCAGTGGCAAATAATTGTCTCGAATTATATTTGGAGGTTATTTTAATCATAAAATGTGTTCTCAGAAAATATTTTAATTACAAAGTGAGGTTATGAAATTAATTGGGATTCAATTAATTTCATAACCTGTACTCACTTTGTAATTAAAATATTTTCTACTAAATGTATATTTGTTCACAATTTTCTATTGGTAGGGGAGCCCAAGAGGGGATTTTTGGATTTACTCGAGCGCGTCAGATATTGCCAATGTATATTCCCCACGTGTCTCCGGTAGCGGATATGTATTAATCTGACGGTTTGGTTGGTGGGGTTGGCGGGGGTGGGGGTAAAAACTTCATATAACCTTTTTTTCTTCTTACCATCCAATCTTCAAAGTCCAATAGGTCCCCACGACGCTCGAGTGACTACACATTTAGCATCGTGGGCTCCCTAACCATTTGCTTGTAGTCGTAAAAGCTCTGCAATCTAAAACTTAGACCAGTAATTTTAACAAATTTTAATCAATTTTAATCTTACTAATTTTAATTAATTTGGATTAAACTAATGTTAATTTAGTCATTGGTTTTAACCTCTGCGGTTTGGGCTCTGCGTTGATTAATCACTCCGGACAAACGGTTACATAAGTATAGGTAAAATATAGATAGAAGAAGATAGGTAGATAGAAGATAGATTATGCTACTTAATGCTTACGAGTTTTAAATATAAAATTTCAGTGTAAATATTATACTTAACACGATAAAACCTGCTTGCAAAAATGTTGCGTATCTTTTAAAAGGTATCTTTTAAAATTTGTCGTCCGCCCTGAAGTTTGCAACAACTCGTATTAATCAAGACGCGACCATCTCGTTCCTTATTAACGTAATGCAGCCAACTTCAGATTTATGGTGGAGATTAGTAGGAAATTAAATAATTTACAAATGTGCTTTACTTTTCAAATTGTTAGTGTATACATTCAGCTTTTGCCTGTGGCTTCGAACGCCAGATTTTAGAGTCCATTTCGCTAGAGCCGTATTTACACGACAAGTTTATATACTTGTGTAATGTTTATTTTTAAATCATTGAGTTGCTTCCTCAAAAAAAAAATTTTAAAAAAAATTCGAGTCACTCCTACAAAACCAAGCGGTTAAAGATGTGCTCTAATATTCTTCTTCAACGTTCAAGCTTCCTCTATAGGTACAAAAAGATATAATGGAGTATACTTATGTATACTAATATAATGAAGATTTGTATGAGGATTTGTATTTTTGTAACGAATAAACTCAAAACTACTGAACCGATACAGAAAAAGACATTTATAGAGGGTATCTTTCATCCAAAAAACAAGTAGGTACTGTTCTACAAGGATAAAAATAAAAAAATCAACGCTTTTAAAAATAATCAGTAAAATAAAGTTTCTACAAAATTACTTATGTTCTTTAATCTTGTAAACGTCACAGAACGACGGACAGTTTACACATTATCATTTTAGTACAGATTTGAAACAATATTGACTAGTGTTGGCAATTCACATGACTAATGATGCGTACCTAATATATTTGGTAAACATTCGTCCTATGTACATAATATAGGTGCTTTTGATAAAATATTACCCTAATATTTGCGTGTTCAGCAAACAAAGCTAATACCAAACACGTGTGATCGTTTTACATCGGTTTTTGGACACACATAATGGAAGCCCTCCTTAATAAAAACCAAACTCCTGTCGAAAGGCTACTATAAAATCACTGATTATTTAAGCGACAATGAAATAATCAAGATTTAAAGCTTGGATTCGGAGCTCGCACTATGTTAAAAAATTAAAAAAATAATAATGACTCGATTTTACTATTATTTTTCGAAAAAATATTCACTTTTTTATGAATTTTATAGGTAGATGTTAAGTAAGAAAATTGCGTTCTTGCATCATGTAAAGAAATTTCGAGTAGCGCCATACATGGCTAATATAATCACAACTTGTGACGCCATATGCATTTTCCTTAATACGATCTTCGTTGGAAACCCAACATAACCGTCCAATGTAATGGCGATGGCTCTAAACAAAAACAATTTCTTTAAGAGCAAAAAATGTAACTAGTTCTGAGAACGGCCCCATCAGTAAAAGTATCGATGAAATCCCAGGCGGGTAATATTCAATCCACAGCCGTATCCGTCATCGATCTCATTTGTAAATAGAACGCGTCCGCCATGATTAATTCGCGTTCCAAATTTGAAATATGGCCATTGCGAACTTGCGTTGGTGTAAGCTGTGTGCTGAGAGATCTCGGGGCTAAGCCGGGGAATACGTTGATGGCAGTTTACAACTAGGGATGATTTTTAACTTTGTCGATAAACATCAATATTCAACGTCGATTGGAATAATATTTATAGTTCTTACATTTGGTACGTTATCGAAAAATGGGTCTCATCCATCCATACTAATATTATAAACTGCTACGTCGCCGTAGCAGCTACGCCGTTGTAGCTAAGCCGTAGCAGCTACGCCGTAGTAGCTACGCGGTAGTAGCTACGCCGTGGTATCTATTTCGTAGAAGATACCTCGTAGCAACTACGCCGTAGCAGATACGCGAATCTTGTAGGCATCAGCATATGTCATGGGAATCTTGTAGGAATAGTCCTATGGGAAAGTTCGCGTATGGAGAATTTATTTTCAGGTAAGTTTAGTAGGAGTCTTGTTAGTAAGCTTAGACTTGGGTATCCATACGCCACCTGGTATAATTTCCAGCTATTTTTTTTATATAATTTTTTTCCTAACCCCTTTCATAACATTAGATACGAGTATATAACAAGTCATTCGGCATAACGTTGTGGTATAATTTTGAAATCAGGTCATAGAGACCTTTCATTCGATAACTCACTAGTTTCAATCGATAAAGATGTCAGTATTTCATATTTTTTTTCAAAAAGGACAAAATCGCAAGCTAGTTATAAAATAAATCTTACTAATACTAAACGCTTTTTCAATGTTTCATTGTGATTTGAAGTTAAAATATTTTTAGGTAAAATTACAAATAAAAAATATTTTTATTTCACAATATAACAAACTTAACTTTAATATTCCTTGTATTTTATTAATGAATAATTCATTGTAACATGAAATACACAACGCTCTAAATCTCCCTGTAAAAGCTGCGTGGGATATTAAACAATATATTACCGAGCTAAATATCTTCTTAAAGTAATTTCAATTTTAATGTAGAAAACACGAAACAGGATAATGTTTCGTTTCTCACAACATGTCCAAGATGGTTCGTGAATTTTCTCATTAATCTTTATCTGCTTACACGACTTTATTTAACCTTGTAAGTTTAATTTTTTACAGACTTGATTTATTGCCTCTTTAAAAAGTGTCATGTCTTTAAAACATATTATGTGATGTTATTACCTTTAAAATATTTTTTTATGTTAAGGTCAACGGACTTAGCTTTAGCTTTAGCTTACTTAATGGTAATTTGACGACACGTTTGGTCAAGTGGCTAGTAACTCAAGCTGTTAACCAAACGGTCGCGGGTTCGAATCCCGCTAGGGGCCTGAGTCATGGATGTTTTGTATTTATAATATGTATGTATTTACAAAAAAAAGTAATGTATGTAGTATATCAACTGTCTGGTATCCATAATACAAACATTAGTTGCTTAGTGTGAAACTAGATGGTGCTGTGTGGAATGTGTGAAGATATTTATTTATTTATAAGGTTGGCCCTGCTGGGATTCGAACTCGGGAACACTGAGACGGAGCTCATCCAACATGCTCGTCTAAAAATAAAAATTTTAACGCCTGACGAAAATATGTACGAGTAGGTATATACTAATATTATAAAGAGAGTAGTATTTGTATTTTCGTTTGTATGAATTAACTCAAAAACTAGTGGACCGATTTTGAAAATTCTTTCACCTATAGAAAGCTACGTTATCAGCGAGTGACATAGGCTATCTTTTTAAAATTTACGCAGGCGAAGTCGCGTGCAATAGCTAGTGGAGCAAAAAGATTGAATTTAATGTTTTAACACTTGAGAAATAGGCCTTAACTATTGGAAAAAAGCAACACTAGCAAGATATTTTATGATTTTTCGAAAATAAAATGCACGCGAAACCAGGGACGGATTGCTACTTAAATATTAATTGGCCAATAGATTTTCTTGTTACTGATAAAAACCTGAGAAATTATTTTTAACTGTTATGCTATTATTATATTATATTATTTTAAAGAAGACAAAAAGAATGGTAAATTAAGTTTTTTTTTGGGTTTCTTCTTAGGATCGTCATCATCTTGGCTTTTTTTTCCGAAACCCTGGTAAATTTAAATTAATAATGTTTCTTTGAGATACCTTATCGATAAATAAATATTTTGATTTGATTTGATTTATAACTATCGATATTGTAAACGCCCACATCGTCTCCCATCACTATTCAACTTATATTGTAAGGTTCCATGAATGTACGAGTATAACGGTGTTTACTAACAATTAGGACCCGTTTCAGGGTTTAGAACAATCAAGCAAACATGCAAGAATTTTCATGCTGTAACTTTAGCGCTTAAGAATTTTAAAAAACAGGTAGATGGTGACGGTCACCTTGGTGGTATACCATCGAATGTGAATTTGTTCTGAAGGAATGGAGGTCATCCCTTACTCAAACAACAAGAAATGATATTGTCAATGACTTCTATATTACTTCGTAAGGACAAGGCTTACGCTCCTAGTACGTGGCACCGACGCGCCGGTGTCAAAATCGGAAATTGGCACCAATGACGGGTGTTCATTCTGTGCGTAAAAATACGAAAATGCCTACTTACCAGTGATATGTCCAACCAACCAATGAGAACACTTTACAATAACAGAATACGCAAATAAGAAATAAAAATACGTATTAAGATGGCAATAAAAAGAAATTATTTTTAGTAACTAGATGTGCAAATTGGAGGACCATTTTTTTGTCACTAGTGGTATGGTAAGGGCGCATCTAGTCTTGTTTAACATATCACTGGGTATTGTTAGCTGGAAATTTATTTGATATTCTGTGGCAAGCGATGTCATTTGTCAAAAGATGCTAATTGTTCTACTGTCAACAAGTACTTACTTATTTAATCATCAATATTTAATACATCATAAATATATTCTAATGTATTTCTGATGTACATTAAATAAGACAGCGCAATTAATAGTTTAATTATGTTTTCTTTGATTATTATTTGATATAACGACAATAATTTTCCTCAGCGTTTTTCTTTAATTGCTTGACGCACTTTGGGATCACTTTGGGACCTATTGCACTTTGGTTTAATAGGCATTTACATTTAATTAGATAGTATATAAGCCCATAAATTGTTAAATAGTATATAAACCTTCCACATCCTCATATTTACCGCGGCTGTTTTACAAACTTGATTTTTTTTACTGGCGGTGAAAGTCTACTGTCGGCCTGTCTGTCGACCTTAACATAAAAAAAGGTGGACGTTACTTTTTTTATTCCGGATCAAAATGATGGGCTCACGTTTCGTTCCTTATTACAAAACCTTAATAAAATTTATTTGAATTACTCTCAAACCTGGGTCTTTCTTTGCGTCTATTCGAAGCACTCATCATGTGGAAAATTAGACAATATTTAGACGAGATATTTCGTCAGTATAACTACATTTCGCTGCTTAAAAACTAAAGGGCCATAAAACAAAAAATCCAAAAATGTTTTTATTGCAAAAATACAATCACAATCCCTCATATTGTATGTTGCAAAAAGACTTGTGGTTGTTTTATTCCATATTTAGTATATTTTGATCATTTTGTATATATTCAAAAGTAACTTATATGCTTATATCTCTTCTAGTATTCGGTTTATTATAAAAGTACTTAAAACATTTAATACTACTTAAAAATACGCTTCTAACGATGTATAATATGCATATATTTGATTTATATCTAATAAGAAAAAATAGACAAAATATTTTAATTTTTTTCGATCAGCTCTCCTATAAAAAGTGTAATTTTGATTTGTGGCCCTTTAGTTTTTAAGCAGCGATATGCCACAGCACTAAATGGCAGTTCGCTTGACGAAACTAAGAAACGCAATCTGATGCCAAATTAAATAAACATATTACTTATTTTTATCGGCTCAAGTTTTGAACGCAAAGTTGTAATATCTGTCATCAGGCAATTCACTAAGGCCAATAAAAATCTTACTCTTTCGCCCAGAGTCGCATCAAAAGTAGTAAATCATAAGAAAGTTGGATAGAGCCCGCGCGCGATGAGTGCCAAAAACCCGGCAACTTCGCGAATTAGCCGAAAATTTATGTAGCGGTAAAGATGTTAATGTTGCGTATAATATTCTGAGGGCGGACGCTCCGCGGAATATCGGAAAAGTTAGTTGCGCTGTAACTATGGTGTGGAAAATGACTATAGTTACCAAAACTTTTACCAACCACATATATAATAATAATATAGATATCCTTCTACAGTGTAGACTACACACACATTTAAATGCTCTGGAGACTTTTTCTGCATTTTTATAAGAGAAAAAGCGATACAAGAGAAAATTTTATTTACCTATATTATGTTTGAAGAAAAAACTTGCATTTTTTATGCAACATAAAAAATGTGCTGTCATCAATTTTCGAACCTTTACACTATCCTTGTTACAGTTATAAAAAAAAGTTGTGTGTGTCAGCTTCGACACACGACTGGAGTTTACTCCTTACGAACGATTATAAAATTTAATTTTTTAACAATTCGAACACGCCGAAAGAACAATATTTGTCTTTTTTTAAATAATATTGTGTAGATGGCGCAATATCTGAAATTTCAGATATTCTAAATTATTTAAAAAATAGAACGTAACTACGCATAATGTAAAATAAGTAATATGAATATAAAAAAATTAAAAAAATAACGCATTCGTGTAAAAATTTTGATTTTACTCACTATATTTTCATACCACGGGCTTATTACATAACTATGTACTAATATTATAAATGTGAATGTGAGTTTGTTTGTTTATAACGCTTTCACGCAAAAACTACTGAACCAATCACCATGAAATTTTGCATACACGTTGTCTGGGACACCAGAAAAGACATAGGGTACCTTTCATCGCTCAACACGGACGGATGTCCTTTCTGGTTAGTCCTTTCTGTTAGATACCCTATGTCCTTTCTGGTGTCCCAGACAACGTGTATGCAAAGTTTCGTGGTGATTGGTTCAGTAGTTTTTGCTTGAAAGCGTAACAAACAAACAGAGAAACTCACATTCACATTTATATAATACTAGCTTACTCCATGACCAACCCTTACAGAATTATTATTAGTATTGATTAGTAAGGATTAACTTCTGCACTATCACTCAATTCAGCACTGCATTGTCTGAAAGAGGCTGTCGTACTATGAAAAAGGCAATATTAAAAATTCATCACACATAATTCACCAATCAAAGAGTTCACTCTATTTAAAAATGCAATTTATCACCTTCAACACAAGACTCAATTTTCTCTAATAATTACAACTCATTTGCAAGGCGGTTTTTTAACTAGGAACTTATTTTGAAAATGTAATTAACTGTGTACCGCCATTTTGTCCATAAAAAGTAATATTTTGCAAATTAATTCAAATGAATGGGCAATTAGTTCGCGCGGTCGCCTCATTTATAATATTATTATGTAATATTAAAATTATAATAATTGGTTGTAATGTTCGACATTTTTGATGATGTTTTAACAATTTTTTATTAGAAAATTTACTAAATGAACATGAGCACTAATTTCATTTTTGTTTATGGCCTAATATATCCAATATAAATAAATAAATACATTTTTTTGTTGTCTATACCTATGTCTATACTAATATTATAAAGAGAGAAGATTTGTATGTTTGTAAAAGGTTTGTAATGAATAAACTCAAAAACCACTGACTGATTTTGAAAATTCTTTCACCTATAGAAAGCTACATTATCAGCGAGTAACACATAGGCGATATTTTATAAAATTACGCGGGGGAAGTTGCATGCAACAACTAGTGAATAGATAAATGACCTTATTTTAGATTTTATTTTATTTTAGACCAGCTGGCGCCCGCGACTTCGTCCGCGTTAAAAAAGAAAAAAGTAGCCTATCCTGTGTCCCGTACGTCTAAATGTTTATCAACCAAGTCTCATGAAAATCAGTTGATTCGTTTAAGAGTTATGTAGGAACATACATACATACAGAAAAAAATTGTAAAAATGGTCAATTTAGTTTCAGTATCATGTATATAGCCTATAAACACGATATCTCTGAAAACAAAGTATCTTACACCATGACCAACCCTTACACATTTATTTATTAGTATTGATGATTGATGATCCCTTCGAAACAGTATTTTATTTCAAGATGAAAGGTACCATATTATGTCTTTTCTGGTATTCCTGACAACGTGTATTCTAAATTTCATGATGATCAGTAGAGTAGTTAAGGCGTGAAAAGGTAACAGATAGACAGACAGAGTTACTTTTGCATTCATAAAATTACTAGCTGGTGCCCGCGACTTCGTCCGCATTGAACGATGAAAAGTACCCTATGTCCTTTCTGGTGTCTCAGACAACGTGTATGCAAAATTTCATGGTGATTGGTTCAGTAGTTTTTGCGTGAAAGAGTAACAAACAAACAAACTCACATTCACATTTATAATATTAGTACGGATAGTATAGAAGTATAGATGATGAAGGAGTAGTATTAATATAATAGGATTAATAGGATATAATAGGATTTTAAGAACCGTGAACGCATTATCTCTCTTTGAACACACATTCGGCCCGAGCGGTCGCATCCTCAATAATAACTCGTATAATTTAAGAAGGTCACCGGTTAACGCGATTATGCGGTGTAATCTGTAAGCCCTCTAAATTCGCAAGGGATACACTGACCTCCATTAGGGTTGTCAATTCGCATTATTTACTACAGTACATTACGACCAAAAACAAGAAAATAATTTTTTAATTGTATACCTATTAAAATTTAAAGGTATACCTCATGCTAGCGGGCGAGTCGTCTATTAAAATAATAAGTAAACTCAAACGTAATAATTCGCCCATTTGGGCGAGTAGTCCATTAAGTCATCTATACTAATAAGCAAAATTTAATTGTCTGTTAAATTGTCAAAATAACAGCTTTTTACTAGATGTATTAATATACTCGTATGTACTTATAACATAAAACCAATATTTATTTTTTGTCTGTTTGTTCCGGCTAATCGCCGAAACGGATAGATCGATTTTGGTGAGATTTTCACTGGCAGATAGCTGATGTTATAAGGAGTAACTTAGGCTACTTTTATTTTAGTAAGTTTTTGTTTAATAATAATAAATTGTAACGACCATAATGTTTGAAATCCTGGTTATCGGCACCACCAAATTGTAACGACCCCTCCCCCCCCCTCTGAATGAAATAAATCCTAATTCATAACGATGGTAACATGTCCATAAATTTTTCGAGCTTATCATACTGTACTTCGAGTCTACAACACTACAAATGTTCAATATGTAAATTTTCCTCACTCACACATACTTGCACACTTAATAATATTTACATATAAAATATGTATTCATTTTCGTAATACAGTACTAGATATATTTTATTGGCATTGTGATCGTCAAATAGCGGCATTGCTCTACATTGTGTTCAATAGTAACCCTTTAGCTCTTTATAGAGGTACGTAATACTTTGCGCTAAACTGCTAAATGAATTAAATAGATATATACTCTAACATATATTTTCTAAATATTAAGAAGCTAATAGAATTTTATTTCAGTCATTTAAGGATATAAGATTAAATTAAATTGGGTTAGGGATAAAGGATTAAATTTACTTGGGTAAGTTTTACTATATTGACTAATGAATATGCAAGCCAGAAGGCTAAAGGAAATTAAAAACCCATTCTAAACGAAAGGGTTAAGGATATTTATGAGCCCCAACCATTCGCCCACAAATCGTGAAAGTCAACCACAGTTTCCTTTCCCCGTTAGTCAGGAAGGAATATCGTTGCGTCATAAAGACGATAAATGGTAGGAAATAAGGAATCCTCCAATCCCATATAATTGTATTTCAATATTTACCAGAGAGTGTCTCTAGGTCAATCAACACCATCATCACGATGTTAAGGTTTCAGGAACATGGTTGTTTGTCTCTTTGAATGATCTGTAGCAAGTCATGTACTTAAGATTGCTCGCAAGCGCTTTTTCAGTACTACGGTTAGTGGTACGGGACTACATTGGCCTCGACTGTTAAATACTTCCCTCAGGGTTTGTCCTGCCGCTGAGATCGTCAGTAAATTAACATCTAATACAAAGTGCCCCAATTATGTGGGTACCACCTCCCGGATTACGCCATACTCAAGTCGCTGCAGCCGAAGAAGAACACGTATGTTCGAAGCAATGCCTGCTTACAGTCACTCGAAAGGACGATATTTTAATTCAGTAATATATTGTCGTTGGGTGAGGATCACCAGATGGTCGTGTTAGCTGACCACGAGCTTCTCCATGTGGAGTAATCAAATAATCATTATAATTCCAATTCAATATTGAGATTGGAGTAGCTTGGCGAGTAAACTCACCGTAGGAAGGTTTCATAGATTTGCAAGCGCTATGCTTGGCAGGTATGTTGTTTTAGTAAATAATAAGACTGTCCATTTAGAACAGTCGTGCATTGTAGGTGGTAACTGGAACAAGGCAATACTATATCGCCAGTATAAATTTAGCATGATTGTAAATATATATGTATGTTGTTATTTTAAATAATAAGACTGTCCATTTAGACTAGTCTTGCTTGTAGATGTTATCCAAGTAGTGAATAAAGTGATTGGCTGTAGACCAAATAAATCAGTTTATGAAAATTGAAAGTCGCTTTTGAGGAAACTGCAACCCTTCAGTACTTGCGAGGTTTCTACACATGGTTTAAGAATACTGGTAGTCACCGTAGATACCACGGTACAACTGTTAGGCTGTCCTGGCATCCACTAGAGTACGCGGGGCAACTACTAGAATTACATCGATTAAACCAATAGTAGTGGAAAAAGCATTCACGAATGTATACCTCTTCGTAGCTCACCTAGCACAGTCCGGCTACAATCCCTCTAAAGGACGCTGATTTTATTTACAATGTATGTTAATTATATTAAATACAAGCCTGTCCATTTAGACTAGTCTTGTTTTCCAGGTAGTAAATATTACAATTGGCTGTAGGTCAAATAATTCAGTTTCATAAAAATTGAAAGTCGAATTCGAGAAAACTGCAACCATTCAGTACTTGCGAGGTTTCTACACATATTTTAAGAATACTGGTAGTCACCGTAGATACCACGGTACAACTGTTAGGCTGTCCTGGCATCCACTAGAGTACGCGGGGCAACTACTAGAATTACATCGATTAAAACAATAGTAGTGGAAAAGGCATTCACGAATGTATACCTCTTCGTAGCTCACCTAGCACAGTCCGGCTACAATCCCTCGAAAGGACGTTATCTTTATTATTATTTTAATATGCAAATTGTTGAATCATAACCAGATGACGAATAGTATTCAATATTAGAATTCCATGTTATTGTTGTATAAAATTTTGATAGGTATACAGTGAATAGTCAGTCGATATTGTCAGTTGCTGCAAAGATTATTGATTCTTTATGACAAAGACAAAAGCCATGGTGTGTTATTTCCTTATAATGGCTAGTTGCCTAGTATACGTAGAATTTTATGACAAACTATTAAAATTCAGACTATGCTATCATAATTATATTTTAAAATATTTTATATAAACTACAGTTTAAAATATATGTGAATGAAATTGTACTCAATTTGAGCTACAATCTCTATATAAATAAATACTACTAAGCCACAACATAAAACACCACACACTATCTGATTTTCACACTATTATGGAGACTTTCCGCTATTTCTTAAAAGGGCTACCTCACTCATTATAAGAATTATGTAATTAGCTAATTTGCCGTTCGTTATTGCCTAAATTGCTCTGACCCTACTAATGTACACTACACCATCGTATAAAATTATTAATCTAAATAAAATTCTTGTAACGTTTATGTTCAAAATAAATAAATAAATAAATAACTTCTCTCTATGGACCCTCCCACTAGCCATCTACCTATCAGTAATTTTCTTCTACCTTAGTCTTTCTCTACTCAAGCCAACAGTAACTTTTCCAAATTTATATTCTAGTATCACTTGTTCTCACTTGTACATATTAATTAATATCTGTGTTAAGACTTCTTATAAGATATGTTGCTTGTATGAAACTAAAATAAACATAAATTAATATACTTAAAGTCCCAATCTCATCTCACATACACCTCGCATTCACAATTACGTTAACCTATATTTATATCTACTCCCTATTCCTTTATTGTTCCCTTTCTAACATTGATGTTGCTTCTACATACATTGAACTATGATCCGTAATTATTACAAGTAGTTATTATAGTATATTATAATAACAATAACCGATTCAGATTTTATGAATTATATAAATACTTAACTTTTCAATATTAAACATTAATAAACACCAAAGTAATTAATTCTTATTCCAAATTATAATCTATGTTCCCAAACAACGCGGTATGATGAAACCAATGCCTAAGTCCTCATAATATTGTCTATTATAACCTAATTCAACGTGTAATACAAATAACCCTCCGCTATATAACTGTTTAATTAATTCAGTCAAATGAATCTAATCACAACACAAAATAATGCATAAGTATACTATAAAATAACAGAAATTAAAAATTAAAATAACTATGTAGATTGACTCTAATAATCTCTACCGTAACTAAACAAAAGATTCTAATCAAAATTAAATAAAGTATTGAAATGTACGAATTAACCCTCGAAACGTAATAAAATCTATTCCTTTGATTATTAACTAATTCTGTGAATTTAACACCTAAATTATCATAAAAAAACATACACAAGCAAAATAATGCGAATAATAAAAATAAAGAAATTCAAATCTAAAATGCCGTTAAAACACACACAAAATAAAATATTGCACATATAAAATAAAGAAAATCAAAACCTAGATTGCCGAAAAAAAATCACACACACAAAACAAAATAATGCACATGTCAAATAAAAAAAATCTAGACCTGTAAATAAAAAATCATGCTTACTTACCTTAACACAGCTATATTACCGCTCACTCTTTCAGGCTCTGAAGTATATTGAAGTGCTGCGCTGATTCCTATACACTCGTGAATCTTTTATAAGAAACAGACTAATTAACCCGTATTTGCTTGCAACAATCTCAAAGCTTTCGTGCGAGATTAAATTCAAACCCGAACGCGTCTTACTTGATCAAAGCCAAAACCGTGGACAATAATTATGTTTTACTTAAACAAAATCACAAATAAATCGCCGATGATAACGTCTTACTCAACCAAGGATCAGACCCGACCAGTCCCGTCTTCGCCCTTGTCAATCTATTTATGCTCTCCTTACCTCCACCCCGCTGCATCTTAAAATAAATATTCCCATAAAATCATCACAAAAGACACAAAAAGATCGTCACATCTGTTTTCCCCAACCGTCGAACCTTCTACCTGAATTAACCAAAATGTTTCTTTGTTAACGCTGACAAACTTCACACGCTACCATACCAGGCAATGCGAAAACAACACCCCCGAGTTGCGCGCAACACATCTATTGTCCAAACAAAGACGGATCCTTTTAACTTATATTTCTTTATTACTACCATCATCCGGTCACTCTATTGATACAATTATGCATAACAATTTTTTTCTAATTTTTGTTTTTAAATTTTACGTGAGAACGAAACCTATTTGCATTCACACGACGGCTTCAAAGAACACCTCACTATGCTCAGGTAGATATTTTTTTTCCGTGCAATTGTCTCATTGAGTTTAGTGACGCACTAAAATAAAATACACCGAGAATTTTATTACATAATTACTTTACTTTAAAATTTTTAAATTTTACGTGAGAACGAAACTTATGTGCATTCACACGTCGGCTTCAAAAACAACGCACTATGCTCAGGTAGATATTTTTTTTTTCGTGCAATTCTCTCATTGAGTTTAGTGACGTACTAAAATAAAATACACCGAGAATTTTATTACATAATTACTTTAATTTCAATCACGAGGATTGATCCGTTACAATCGCCCCCTAAATTTTGAGAGTTTAACTAACGACTTAAAATTTACAACATTAACTATTAACTTTGTGTGGGTCATCCCTAACTGCTAAAATGTAACCAAAAATTTAAAATATATATTTCGAGGTATTTTCCTAATATTTTATCATCCAGTTTTACTGACTAACAATCAATATAAGTTTTGGTCCAGCCTCCCTGCACCCCAACGACTAAACCTATTACTTACTACATATGGAAGTAAATCACGAAAATTAATAACAAAAGTAATACAAAGCAAAGTTCAAGTTGATCTCCATAAGCAGTGGATAGGTGTACTCGTGCTGAACTCCCTAACCAACCAGTTTTTTTTTTTTTATATATTTTTTCACATACAATGGACACATTACACATTGAATATACACTTACACTTTTACATTTTCTAAAGAATGCTAAAATTAACTAAAGATTTATATTTTCACATATGCCAGTTTTTCTCTATTTCCTGTCCTGTTCTACACTAATCAAAAACAAACTACCCTGATTAAATCTTGTACCTCTTACTAATCACACGAAATATCTACTAAATTAACACACTATTAACACTTTTAATATTCTCAGTACAAGATGTTCATGGCTTTAATATTACTACTCGCCTACTTCACTAAAAATTTTAAAATTATCTTACTCTAATTCTAAGATGAATCACTCAATTAAATGAATTTAAACATAATATTTTGATAAATGTATAGTGTTAAAATTTCCTCTAATATGTTGTGTTTTTGGATCGGCCAAAGTATAAACGTTTGGGTTTGGAACGGCAGCAACTACATAAGGTCCTTCGTACAACAATTCAAACTTTTTTGTTAATTTAAGTTGTTTATCGGATTTATTATATTTACGAACTTTCACCATATCACCTACATGGAATTCCGCTAACCTGTGTGACCTATTAAACTTAAGCTGTCTGTTTTTGCTCGATTTCTTTAAATTTAACCGAACTTCGTCACGTATGGTTCTACAATCTAATTTTCCCCGCGATTTTAGTAAATATTTATCTGTAGATAATGTATTCCGTTCACCTAGCACTATCTCATTGGGTGTGTAACCAGTACTCTCGTGATAAGTATTGTTATATAATGTCTCTATGTTGTTTAAAATAGAGACCCATCCCTTATGATTGCTATGACAATAAGTCCTAAACAGGCGACCTATCTCCCTATTAACTCTTTCTGTAGTATTCGGTCTCGGGTTTCTAACTGTAGTATATATCGGTTTGATACTCAAATCCTGCAAAGCTTTGCGCCAAACATTACTTATGAATTGACTACCATTATCCGTCATGACTACCTTGGGTTTTATTATTTTAATAAACTGTTTTAATTTTGATACTACAGCTCGCGAACTGGCCTTTCTTAGATCATAAAGTTTTATAAATTTGCTAAATGAGTCTTGTATAACTAAGATATAGGCTGAGCCAAATTTCCCTTTGGGTAACGGCCCATACAAATCTGCCATAACAAGATCCCCTATATCATCTGTAACAATGGACTTACATTCCCCAACATACTTTACATTGTTGCTTTTTGATAATTGACATATGTGGCATTTTTGTAAAGTTCTCTTCACATCTCTAGTCATTCCTACCCAACAACATAACCCAATTATAATTTTTTCATTGAATGAATGACAATTACGAGAGTTATACTCACATAAATTGAATCGTGATTTAAAATCTAAAATTTGACTTTAATAAAACAAGTCCTAAAATTTTAACTTTAAGTCTAATTGCCTAAACTAGCGTAATTAGGAAGCATCTCGCCCCCATTTTCTAAAACCCGTAGTTATATATTTATAACTCTGTTAAGTAAACATATTAAAGAAATAATTTAGCACAATCGATTACGTTTTCTAACCTCTATCCATTTCACGGACAACAAATTGTAGGCATGTTTAGCCTACATATTAAAATATTAAAGCCGTACGACCATAATCCTGGTTATCGGCACCACCAAATTGTAACGACCATAATCCTAATTCATAACGATGGTAACATGTCCATAAATTTTTCGAGCTTATCATACTGTACTTCGAGTCTACAACACTACAAATGTTCAATATGTAAATTTTCCTCACTCACACATACTTGCACACTTAATAATATTTACATATAAAATATGTATTCATTTTCGTAATACAGTACTAGATATATTTTATTGGCATTGTGATCGTCAAATAGCGGCATTGCTCTACATTGTGTTCAATAGTAACCCTTTAGCTCTTTATAGAGGTACGTAATACTTTGCGCTAAACTGCTAAATGAATTAAATAGATATATACTCTAACATATATTTTCTAAATATTAAGAAGCTAATAGAATTTTATTTCAGTCATTTAAGGATATAAGATTAAATTAAATTGGGTTAGGGATAAAGGATTAAATTTACTTGGGTAAGTTTTACTATATTGACTAATGAATATGCAAGCCAGAAGGCTAAAGGAAATTAAAAACCCATTCTAAACGAAAGGGTTAAGGATATTTATGAGCCCCAACCATTCGCCCACAAATCGTGAAAGTCAACCACAGTTTCCTTTCCCCGTTAGTCAGGAAGGAATATCGTTGCGTCATAAAGACGATAAATGGTAGGAAATAAGGAATCCTCCAATCCCATATAATTGTATTTCAATATTTACCAGAGAGTGTCTCTAGGTCAATCAACACCATCATCACGATGTTAAGGTTTCAGGAACATGGTTGTTTGTCTCTTTGAATGATCTGTAGCAAGTCATGTACTTAAGATTGCTCGCAAGCGCTTTTTCAGTACTACGGTTAGTGGTACGGGACTACATTGGCCTCGACTGTTAAATACTTCCCTCAGGGTTTGTCCTGCCGCTGAGATCGTCAGTAAATTAACATCTAATACAAAGTGCCCCAATTATGTGGGTACCACCTCCCGGATTACGCCATACTCAAGTCGCTGCAGCCGAAGAAGAACACGTATGTTCGAAGCAATGCCTGCTTACAGTCACTCGAAAGGACGATATTTTAATTCAGTAATATATTGTCGTTGGGTGAGGATCACCAGATGGTCGTGTTAGCTGACCACGAGCTTCTCCATGTGGAGTAATCAAATAATCATTATAATTCCAATTCAATATTGAGATTGGAGTAGCTTGGCGAGTAAACTCACCGTAGGAAGGTTTCATAGATTTGCAAGCGCTATGCTTGGCAGGTATGTTGTTTTAGTAAATAATAAGACTGTCCATTTAGAACAGTCGTGCATTGTAGGTGGTAACTGGAACAAGGCAATACTATATCGCCAGTATAAATTTAGCATGATTGTAAATATATATGTATGTTGTTATTTTAAATAATAAGACTGTCCATTTAGACTAGTCTTGCTTGTAGATGTTATCCAAGTAGTGAATAAAGTGATTGGCTGTAGACCAAATAAATCAGTTTATGAAAATTGAAAGTCGCTTTTGAGGAAACTGCAACCCTTCAGTACTTGCGAGGTTTCTACACATGGTTTAAGAATACTGGTAGTCACCGTAGATACCACGGTACAACTGTTAGGCTGTCCTGGCATCCACTAGAGTACGCGGGGCAACTACTAGAATTACATCGATTAAACCAATAGTAGTGGAAAAAGCATTCACGAATGTATACCTCTTCGTAGCTCACCTAGCACAGTCCGGCTACAATCCCTCTAAAGGACGCTGATTTTATTTACAATGTATGTTAATTATATTAAATACAAGCCTGTCCATTTAGACTAGTCTTGTTTTCCAGGTAGTAAATATTACAATTGGCTGTAGGTCAAATAATTCAGTTTCATAAAAATTGAAAGTCGAATTCGAGAAAACTGCAACCATTCAGTACTTGCGAGGTTTCTACACATATTTTAAGAATACTGGTAGTCACCGTAGATACCACGGTACAACTGTTAGGCTGTCCTGGCATCCACTAGAGTACGCGGGGCAACTACTAGAATTACATCGATTAAAACAATAGTAGTGGAAAAGGCATTCACGAATGTATACCTCTTCGTAGCTCACCTAGCACAGTCCGGCTACAATCCCTCGAAAGGACGTTATCTTTATTATTATTTTAATATGCAAATTGTTGAATCATAACCAGATGACGAATAGTATTCAATATTAGAATTCCATGTTATTGTTGTATAAAATTTTGATAGGTATACAGTGAATAGTCAGTCGATATTGTCAGTTGCTGCAAAGATTATTGATTCTTTATGACAAAGACAAAAGCCATGGTGTGTTATTTCCTTATAATGGCTAGTTGCCTAGTATACGTAGAATTTTATGACAAACTATTAAAATTCAGACTATGCTATCATAATTATATTTTAAAATATTTTATATAAACTACAGTTTAAAATATATGTGAATGAAATTGTACTCAATTTGAGCTACAATCTCTATATAAATAAATACTACTAAGCCACAACATAAAACACCACACACTATCTGATTTTCACACTATTATGGAGACTTTCCGCTATTTCTTAAAAGGGCTACCTCACTCATTATAAGAATTATGTAATTAGCTAATTTGCCGTTCGTTATTGCCTAAATTGCTCTGACCCTACTAATGTACACTACACCATCGTATAAAATTATTAATCTAAATAAAATTCTTGTAACGTTTATGTTCAAAATAAATAAATAAATAAATAACTTCTCTCTATGGACCCTCCCACTAGCCATCTACCTATCAGTAATTTTCTTCTACCTTAGTCTTTCTCTACTCAAGCCAACAGTAACTTTTCCAAATTTATATTCTAGTATCACTTGTTCTCACTTGTACATATTAATTAATATCTGTGTTAAGACTTCTTATAAGATATGTTGCTTGTATGAAACTAAAATAAACATAAATTAATATACTTAAAGTCCCAATCTCATCTCACATACACCTCGCATTCACAATTACGTTAACCTATATTTATATCTACTCCCTATTCCTTTATTGTTCCCTTTCTAACATTGATGTTGCTTCTACATACATTGAACTATGATCCGTAATTATTACAAGTAGTTATTATAGTATATTATAATAACAATAACCGATTCAGATTTTATGAATTATATAAATACTTAACTTTTCAATATTAAACATTAATAAACACCAAAGTAATTAATTCTTATTCCAAATTATAATCTATGTTCCCAAACAACGCGGTATGATGAAACCAATGCCTAAGTCCTCATAATATTGTCTATTATAACCTAATTCAACGTGTAATACAAATAACCCTCCGCTATATAACTGTTTAATTAATTCAGTCAAATGAATCTAATCACAACACAAAATAATGCATAAGTATACTATAAAATAACAGAAATTAAAAATTAAAATAACTATGTAGATTGACTCTAATAATCTCTACCGTAACTAAACAAAAGATTCTAATCAAAATTAAATAAAGTATTGAAATGTACGAATTAACCCTCGAAACGTAATAAAATCTATTCCTTTGATTATTAACTAATTCTGTGAATTTAACACCTAAATTATCATAAAAAAACATACACAAGCAAAATAATGCGAATAATAAAAATAAAGAAATTCAAATCTAAAATGCCGTTAAAACACACACAAAATAAAATATTGCACATATAAAATAAAGAAAATCAAAACCTAGATTGCCGAAAAAAAATCACACACACAAAACAAAATAATGCACATGTCAAATAAAAAAAATCTAGACCTGTAAATAAAAAATCATGCTTACTTACCTTAACACAGCTATATTACCGCTCACTCTTTCAGGCTCTGAAGTATATTGAAGTGCTGCGCTGATTCCTATACACTCGTGAATCTTTTATAAGAAACAGACTAATTAACCCGTATTTGCTTGCAACAATCTCAAAGCTTTCGTGCGAGATTAAATTCAAACCCGAACGCGTCTTACTTGATCAAAGCCAAAACCGTGGACAATAATTATGTTTTACTTAAACAAAATCACAAATAAATCGCCGATGATAACGTCTTACTCAACCAAGGATCAGACCCGACCAGTCCCGTCTTCGCCCTTGTCAATCTATTTATGCTCTCCTTACCTCCACCCCGCTGCATCTTAAAATAAATATTCCCATAAAATCATCACAAAAGACACAAAAAGATCGTCACATCTGTTTTCCCCAACCGTCGAACCTTCTACCTGAATTAACCAAAATGTTTCTTTGTTAACGCTGACAAACTTCACACGCTACCATACCAGGCAATGCGAAAACAACACCCCCGAGTTGCGCGCAACACATCTATTGTCCAAACAAAGACGGATCCTTTTAACTTATATTTCTTTATTACTACCATCATCCGGTCACTCTATTGATACAATTATGCATAACAATTTTTTTCTAATTTTTGTTTTTAAATTTTACGTGAGAACGAAACCTATTTGCATTCACACGACGGCTTCAAAGAACACCTCACTATGCTCAGGTAGATATTTTTTTTCCGTGCAATTGTCTCATTGAGTTTAGTGACGCACTAAAATAAAATACACCGAGAATTTTATTACATAATTACTTTACTTTAAAATTTTTAAATTTTACGTGAGAACGAAACTTATGTGCATTCACACGTCGGCTTCAAAAACAACGCACTATGCTCAGGTAGATATTTTTTTTTTCGTGCAATTCTCTCATTGAGTTTAGTGACGTACTAAAATAAAATACACCGAGAATTTTATTACATAATTACTTTAATTTCAATCACGAGGATTGATCCGTTACAAAATGTCTACCCATGCGATGCCCGGAGAAGGTCGCTGGTTATAAATAATTTGAATTTTAAGCAAACAAATATCTCGGAAGTGACAACCCTGACTTAAGCGCCCTTTACTGTTGTAAGTGGGTGAATGAGATTTGGAGGTTACATTTCAAAGTTACGCCCGTTATGATGTTTTAATAATGAAAAAATTCACAGCCATTTTGTTAGCGGTTTTATTTTTACCCTCATAAAATATGCCAACAGGAGCGAGAGCTTTTGGGACCTTCAGCGACTGCATTAGGTCCAATAATATTATTTTTTTTACAAAAAAAAATCATAGAATTGACTAAAAATATATATCAATAAATGCTTACAAATAATATAAACTATTTCGCCCGCAACTTTATCTGCAACCCTTTTCCTCATATGATAAAGTATTTATTTATTCATACTAATATTACAAATGTGAAACTTTTTTCTGTTACTTGTTTGTTTTGTCCTATCTGTTAACTTTTCACGCCTTAACTACTTAACTTATCATCATAAAATTTTGTTCATACCCATTGTCAGGGTTACAGAAAAAGACATAGGGAAAAGAACTGTTCCCGAGGGATCACGTATTTTATACTTATTATTTTAAGTATTAGTGTTTTTATATGTAACAAACAAACTTACTTTCGCATTTGTATACTTCGTTCCATAATTCGATGGAGTAATATGCAGTGATATGTTAAGTAAGTACTAGATTGAGCACTCCCTACGATTTCTTACTAAATTCATGTTCCAACGCGGAAGGTGCGCGAGGGACGGCGCGGCAGTAGTGTCAAGGTCAATACGTCAAGTCGTAGACAACTGAATATTAATATGGCCGACCCGATAAGCACGTCGGTTTTAACAAATTAAATATTAACCTATTAAACATTTCAATATTAATAAAAGTTACCTATGGAACATCACACCAGCAGTTTTACCAATATATTTTGTTGTATTTTTGCAATATCTCATTATACAAGACGGTATTTTTATTGGTTTTGAAAATAATAACGCGCCTAATCTTTACGAGCGCGTATGGCAGACTGTGAACGGGTAGGACGTCGGAACTCCAATCACTTGGAACACTCATCGCGTCTTGAGTGTTCCTGGGTTGCAGGTTTTTGCCCATACAAAAATAGTGATGTGACCTAATCGAACTTATTAAAAAACTTACGGTTTTATAAAACCGTAATCAATGCTTTATAGAACATTAATAAGTTTAGAATTAATGTTAATTATTATTTAATTGTTTAAATTATATTTTTTGCCAAGTCCGTTCAATAAGTCGTAATTCTTTTCGATTATTATATTTTTCATGATGAAAATATTTTCATAGGTGACATAAAATTATCACAAAATATTGACTATCACAATAACAAGCTATTGAATGCAATTATACTATTTTTATTTATTTGACTTCACATATAAATTGTAAATTGTTTTTTAATTCATTCCAAATCGACTTGGTCATTAGTAATCGTGCTTTAAACGAAATTCAAATCTTAAAATAACAATACTACGAATGTTAATCAATAAAACATGATCAAAAATATTTTTACCCAAAAAAAATTATAACTATTTAAATAAAACCGACATTAGAACAGCACTACGGAGAAAATGTTTGTCACATTATTTTAAAATTTGACATTACGACCTGTCAAATTACTCCATTGAATTTTGTATGGAACGTACTATAGTATTATAGGATTTAAATGACGACAGAGCCAATGTTGCCATAATTAAAAAAAGCGCTTTAGTACCTTCCAATTGATTTAAGCTCGAAATTCTCTGTAATTTACGTGCAATAAAATCAAACTGATTTATCGCCAGTGACAAAATTATCCGTAGCAATTAACGGCACGGTTATCCGAACACATCAGTTAACATCATTTCAGTAAATACGTCTATCTATATGTATAGAAATACATAATATACTATGTGAAACAGGTTAAGGCTTTACATAAACCGTGTTATATTAATTATAGAAATTTAGACAAATGCTTTTTAGAATTTATAATAAAAAAAAAATTCTCGACCGTTCTCTAATAGTATTGAATCCATAACTAATATTATAAATGTGAAAGTAACTGTCTGTTACCTTTTTACGCTTTAACTACTCGATAGATCATCTTGAAATTTTGCATACACGTTGTCAGCGATACAGAAAATGACATAGGGTATCTTTCATTAAGAAAAAAGTATTGTTCCTGAAGGATCATCATCAATACTATTAATAAATCTGTAAGTAATGTATGTATGTATGTATATTCCTCCATAACTCTTAAACGATTTAACTGATTTTCATGAAACTTGGTAGACACAGGACACAGGATAGGCTACTTTTTTTCTTTTTCAACGCGGACGAAGTCGCGGGCACCAGCTAGTCTAAAATAAAATTTAAAAAAACTAACGCTTGGCCAGTTTTTACATATTTTTCATTTTTCAACGCGAAAATTGGACCTTTAAGGTCCTTTACTACTTTAAAGGTAGATACAGTAATACCTCAAAATTAAGCAATAGGTGGGACTGAACGATAACCCCGTAAGTATTAAACTAACTAACTAATATTACATATAAATTATTATTAACTATTAGCTGTTGCACGCGATTTTTTTCCGCCTATGTTAGATACTCTCCTATATAGGTGAGATTTTTGTAATTTAAGAAAGTCGAAGTCTAAAAACGAACTCGCTCTTATCTTTCAGAGCTAGTTTAAATTTTATTCGTACCTGTACACCTTTTCATATACATATACGTTAATTTCGAAATGAAATTGCAATGTTTCATTAAGTACAGTCGGCGATAAAATGTAATAAAGCAACATTGCACTGAGATTCCAGCGAGTACAGTCTGCAAAACGAACAAAAGGTTTTAACATCATAAACCGTTTTCAAAGGCGCCTCATCGCGGCTAATTGTAAAACCCGCTTCGTATTATATGGAATCAACAAGGAAATCCTGAAAACCAATATCAAATTAATGGACGTTCCCTAAATTGGATTAATCCTTAAGAATCGATTTGCATATATATTATATTATATTATATTATATTATATTATATTATATTATATTATATTATATTATATTATATTATATTATATTATATTATATTATATTATATTATATTATATTATATTATATTATATTATATTATATTATATTATATTATAGTATATTATATTATATTATATTATATTATATTATATTATATTATATTATATTATATTATATTATATTATATTATATTATATTATATTATATTATATTATATTATATTATATTATATTATATTATATTATATTATATTATATTATATTATATTATATTATATTATATAAGCCCGTGGTATGAAAATTTATGGGAATAAAATCAAAATTGTTACACGAATGCCTTATGTTCATAGTTACATTCCATTTTTTTAATTATTTTAGAATATCTGAAGTTTCATAAGTAATGCGCCATCTAAACAATATTATTTAAAAAAAGAACAATTGTTGTTCTTTTGGTGTGTTCGAATTGTGAAAATTTAAATTTTATATTCGTTCGTAAGGAGTAAACTTCGTCGTGTGTCGGAGCTGACACACACACACACACACAAATTTTTTTAAGTTAATTTCGATAGACAAGCTGCCGGTACACTTTATAGTAGATAGCTACCGCAGAATATAACACAAGCAACGCCACAGGTGCTGCAAGTGCGCTGCTAGCCGTTGCATGCAACTTTGCCTGCGTAACTTAAATACTAGCTCGCGCCCGCGACTGTATCCGCGTTGAAAAAGAAAAAAGTAGCCTATCCTGTGTACTGTACGTCTAAATGTTTTTCTACCAAGTTTTATGAAAATCAGTTAATTCGTTTAAGAGTTATGGAGGAACATATATACATACAATACCTACACTTACAGATTTATTATTAGTATTGATAGCCTATGTTAGCTTCTACGAGTAGGTGAAAGAATTTTCTAAATCGGTCCAGTAGTTTTTGACCTTATTCATTGCAAACACACAAATCTTCTCTCTTTATAATATTATTAAGTATAGAAGTATAGAAAAACCGACATTGTATTGTCTATTTTTTAACAAATGAGGCATGTCTTCTCATTTTAATGCGTCGACTAGAAGGAGAGGGGAAATCCGCCTCTAGCCGGATTATAGCACATTTTTCTCGCAACAAAATTACTCGAGGCCAACTTGAAATGTAAGCTGTTAGGAAGCGTTCATGGCATTTATACTTAAGCGGTGATAATTCTAAGTATGCCGCTTCTCAAGTTGTTCACAAGCAATATCATAGGAGACTGAATAAATAATTTTAATTCAAGATAATGAAGGAATTTGCTTAATGAAAAATTTGTGGAATGGAATATTCCCTTGTATTCCAAAATCAAAACTAAGCACCCTGTCTGCCAGCAGTAACCACTGACCACTGCTTTACAGAAGAACCCATTCTCGTAAGACATGCTAGAACCCATTCTCTTATCCCTTATTATTTGTACTCTTAAGGTAAGGCAAAAATATATGAATCCGTTGCTTGGTACGGAACTGAAAGGGACGGAACTTTCTCTCTCTCTCTCTCTCTGTCTCTCTCTCTCTCTCTCTCTCTCTCTCTCTGTGTGTGTGTGTGTGTGTGTGTGCGTGCGTGAATGCGTGCGTGCGTGCATGCGTGCGCTTGTGTGTGTATCGTTCTGAAGGTTAGCCATCAACGTTCTGTATAGCTGTCAATACAATATTGTATTCGTCTAAAAATATGTGGATTAAACAGCGCCCGCTCACACAGAGACCACACCCTAATGCACTTCGCATATGACAGGGCGTAATATTTAGCATTATGTTGCTAACAACAAGCTTACACATTTAAATTTTAATAAGCAACGAAAAACTTACGTTTATTCGCTTCACACTGGGGAAATACGAGGCTAATTTAAAATAGTGGCTTCACTTTAATTTTAACTTGACAGAAATAGTAACTTCATTCTGGTGATGTAATATCATATTTTCAATTTATCTATTTAGTGTGATAGGTCATGGACTAACGATATTCTAAGTAGTTTCTTCCATCGCCTTCCCCTTTCTTCCATCGGACATACAACGTAGAGTCGAAATCCCTCTTTTTCGGACCAAGCGTTTTAAAACATCTTACCCACTTGATGGTCACCATCAAGTGGAACTTTAGCCACTTGATGGTACGTCGAGCTTAACATAAAAAATATGTACCAGTCACCAGTGTAACACCAGTTTTTATTTGTAGTAGTTACACAGTAAAATATGGAATAATAATAACAAAAGGGTTTGGGACCTTAACGAGATATGGAATGTCTTTTCCTTTACAGAGAACAGAGAAAAGAGATCTGAGATCTATTTTCCTTCACAACGAACATGGAAAAGATATCTGTTTTCCTTTATAGAGAATACATAAAATATATCTGGAATCTCTTTTCCTTTACAGAGAATACGTAAAATATATCTGGAATCTCTTATCTTTAACAGAAAATGTGGAAAAGAGATTTGGAATATTTTTTCCTTTGCAGACAATTTTCCCTTCCTTTTGCCGTTCCCAATTTTCCCCAGGTTCGATAGGCTTCAAAAATTACACGAATAATAAAATGTAAAACCCTACACAGACTATTTAATTTGACAAATTGTTTGTGCAAAAAAAAATTTTGTAATTCGATTAAGCCGTTAGTCCAACACTACGTCCCGTAATGGACACAATTCGTTTTCCAGTTTACACTGAATAAACAGATGAGTTCACGAGCCTTAAATAAAAAGCCTGGCTAGTTAATTGAACGGTATATTTTGCGGGATCCGTGGATTTGAGTACGTATCTCAATATGGCGGATTTATTTGTTAACAACGGTTTCGGATTAAAATGTTTGGTTATTATTATATTCGACGTATCAACAAATACATTCAAAATATGATCGCCAGTTGAGGTGAACCTATGAATTTGTAATTTGTGGATATTGTCGGTTTTTAACACAAACAAATTATTAAAACCTTTTTTTAGTCATAATAAAATTGTGTAGAGTTGAAAAATTATTGACTCCAATTTTATACGTCCACAATATAATAACATTTTTTGTAATAAAGATTATCTTATAATGCCAACTAGTCCATAATTAATAATATTATAAATGTGGAAGTAACGCTGTTTTGTCTCTCTGACTGTCTTTCTGTTATCTTTTCGGAAACGAACTTAGGCTACTTTTCCATCCTTTTTTTAAAGAAATAAAAAATCGTAAAAGTCGAATAAGTCGTAAACGGTAAGTGATAGAAAAAAATATTGGACAAGAAAGATAGGAAATTTATTTATCTACAAAAAAGGTTATTACCATTTTTGGCCTCAAATACACGGTTACGAAGATATAGGCCGAAACGGTTTTTATCAAAATGGCGGCACTTCCGCCCGCCTAATTTGTAATGATTTTGTGCATTTAGGGTCAGTACATGATACTGAACCTATTTTAAAAAAGAAATAAGATTAGTAATTTAGTGCATTATGGATAAGAGTAACCGGCTCCTCTATTGCCTGTATTACTCGACCTAGGAGCTCGTTTATTTATTCTTTTGGTTTTGGTTGCTAATATATGTTTTTAATTGTTCACAGATCACTCTTCAGCCATAGTTGGCAGTACAGCGCGTCTCAGATGTCGCATTGACGGCAAGTCTTGCGGTGAAATGCACAGTATCAAGTGGTATAAGGGTGACACTCGGGTTTACGTGTATTCAGAATCAAAAGATGCCGCCATTAACAGGCCGGAGGGAGACATGATGGAAAGGTAAGAATTATTTTTAATAAAATTATTTTCTGAGATAAAACTTATTGGACTTAAGTAGGTTTTTTTTATAGTAGGGGGAGTTATACATTTACCTTGCAGAAGCTAGGAACCTTGTTCAGCTAATATTTATATTATTTATAAAATATAGATATAGATATTTTATTGTGGTTAATACTGTATCTAAATTTTTTTTTTTTTGTATAAATGTAAAATCCATAATTTTTGAGAGCTGTGGATTTTGAATAAATAAATAAATAAATAAAATTTAAAAAAAAAATTATAACATATTTAACATTACTATTATACATATTCATATTATTTAAAACCTTTATTCCTATAATAAAATTTATCCAGTTCTTTTTTTAATCAGGCAAAAGTCTAGAATTTTTTTTAAGACATATTTGTTTTCTAAAAATTTGTGCAGATTATCTGCACTCAGGACTTAAGTAGTGGAAAGGTTTTCTTTATTAGAAGATAGAAATCAGTGTAATTACTAATTTTGTGGTAGTGTTCCCCTAACATTCCCACTTTGGAAAACAAAACAGACATTTTTGAAATAGAAAAGCGAAACCGCGGGGCATAGATAGTTTTCTCATTTAGGTATTTATGTATAACATGCTACTGTTATATTCTTAATAAGGGTATACAACCACTCCTGACAAGTTGGAGAGGGTTGTGAAAATTTAATAAACAAATCAATGGGGTCCCCTAATTATAAGTGTACATCCCCTAAGTATTTATTAATGACTTGGCCGAATTTCGACGAATCTCAATTCTAAATTGAAACGACCCAAATAATGTTCCGACATAATTTAATCAAACGGCATTTATATTTTAGACTAGATGGCGCCCGCGACTTCGTCAGCGTTGAAAAAGAAAAAAAGTAGCCTATCCTGTGTCCTGTACGTCTAAATGTTTATATACTAAGTTTCATGAAAATCAGTTGATTCGTTTAAGAGTTATGGAGGAACATACATACAGAAAAAAAAAATTGTAAAAATGGTCAATTTAGTTTCAATATCATGTATAGAGGTTATAAACACGATATCTCTGAAAACAAAGTAACTTACTCCATGACCAACCCTTACAGATCTATTATTAGTATTGATAACTAGCTACTGCCTGCGACTTTGCCCGCGTAACTTTGTAAATTATATACTAAAACCTTCCTGGAGAACCACTCTATCCATTGGTGAAAACAGCATGAAAATCGGTGCAGTAGTTTTTGAGTTAATCGTGAACAGACAGACAGACGCGGCGGAGAACTATGATATTATGATGAACTATGTAGTGATGATAGCCAAAAACAAAATGAAAAAAAAAGGGATAAATAGATGATAGTAACCATTTATAACGATAACTGTGAGTTCTACAAATTTTCCTGCAAAGATTCCGAATGCAAGTTACAAAAGACGTTCATCATTAGGAAATAAATAAATATCTTCACACTTTCTACACAGCACCATCTAGTTCAACACTAAGGAACTAATGTTTGTATTATGGATACTAGACAGTTGATATACTACTTACATTACTTTTTTTGTAAATATATACATATTATAAATACAAAACATCCATGACACAGGTACAAAGGTAAAATGTTAACAAATAAACATTTGCCCCTAGCGGGATTCGAACCCACGACCGTTTGGTTAACAGCTAGGGTTAGTAGCCCTTTCTCAAACGTCAAGTAGGCCAAACTGTCATTTAAAGTCACCGGTAACCGGGGATAATGGAGCTGATATACCTTTGTTTGTACGGTAAACGTCCCAAACATTTAATCAAAAATAATAAAAAAAATTAGACTATCGAATGATGCAGTAAACCAAGTGCATTATTCAATATAACAGAAAATGATTTCTAAAAGTAACTAATCAACACTTTACATGTAGTTTGTGAAAGAGGCCCTAAGCGTGATGTCTCCCAAATCGCTTAAGCCTACGTTTTGGACCTCAAGCGAGACGTGATTGTCCACGGAGTCACGTAGAAGCATTATCACAGAGTTAGCTAATCTACTTTATCGTTACTATGTCGCTGTTCTGTGACCAGTTAGCGGCGTACTTGCTAACTTATGGATTACATGACATAACTTGTACCTCAGCCTATTTTTATACTACTTTATACTAGCGGCTTCGCCTTCTAAATTCATTTTAAAACCTTCTGAATATATATTTTTTTTCTAGTAGATGACATTTTCTTTTTTCTTGTTTGGTATAACAATAGATGGTAGATGTTTGGTAGATGAACATTTAGACGTACAGGACACAGGATAGGCTACTTTTTTCTCTTTCAACGCGGACAAAGTTGCGGGCGCCAGCTAGTATATAATAGATTTCATGCTACAGGAAACAAAATTTAAATTATGGGCAGGCCATAAATATGTCCAGAAGTGGAAGTCCTGTGGCTGAAATCATGATGATGACAAGAAATAAAAAAAAAATAGTTTATAATCTATACTAATATTATAAAGAGAGATGTGTAAGTTTGTAATGAATAAACTCAAAAACTATTGGTCCGATTATAAAAATTCTTTCACCTATAGAAAGTTAAATTATCAGCGAGTAACATGGCATAGTGAATTATAAAGTTACGCGGGCGACGTCGCGTGCAACAGCTAGTATATTTATATTTTGAAGTGGCACCCAAGACTTATTGGTTAGAGCAAGGCAGTTATGACCCTTAATTAGTGCCGGCCTGTACCGGCCATAACCGGGCTACTAATACCGGATACGGATATTGTTTACCGCAGCAAAATGAGGTCAACTTCCGGTAAAGATAAGGAGATCCAACTATTGTCCAATAACTAAAAACTGTGCAGATATTTGATCTTTAATTTATTATTATATTACATTTTCTTTAAATTACACCCCGGTATTACTAACTATAGTTTGTTTTTAAATCTCAGACAAAAATGACATTACATTTGACATACATTTCATGTCATTTCATGGTATCATTATAATATGCAAAGTTGACATTTGCATGTGTCATTTTTGTCTCTGAGATTAAAAAACAGACCGTACATAGTTTTATTATTATTTTCAATATGTTTTAAGTAGGTATATCTTTCTGACATATTTGACAGCAAGACCATTTGCTGTCAAATATAATATCCATTTTATTCATATTTTTTTAACTTCTTGTAATTATTCTTAATTAATTTAATTAATTAATAATTAAATAATTAATCCATTTAATTAATTAATTATTATTGAATAATTATTTATTAATAAATAATTATATATTATTAAATAATTAATTATTGTAATTGTCATTTTGAGAAACTAGACATTTTGGGACTTTAGCGACCTTCTGAGACACTAGACATTTTGAGACACTGGACATTCTAAGACTAGACATTTTGATAGACTGGTCATTTTGAAACAATGGACATTCTGAATCTGAGCCACCTTAAAACCGGAAGATAAGCTGATGACATCTATTGAAGAATTTTTTAAAAAATTTCTCACAAGAACCTTCCTCGGACTTAATTCATAGGTTTGATTGATTTGGTGGTATACGGTAATTCGGTGGTATTTCCATGATAGGAATTTTCTTTATTTTTTTTTTTTTTTTATTTTTTTTTAAGATCGACAGCCTGTTGATTCTAGTGAGACTTTTTTCCCATTTGTTTTTTGTTTGTTTTAACTTTTAATGTTTTTATATAAGAATATAAAAACATTAAAAGTTTATCACATACAACTGCCACAGTGCTCACGTCTTACAAGTAAGGAAAATATTACATTGCTTGCACGCCTAAGTAGTTATTTAATCGACCGTCAGCCTGTCTATCGACTTTAACATAAAACAAGATGTACAAAATTTCAATAATTTATGTTCAAACCGTTTTACTCACATAACAATTTAATTAAATTTGTAAAATTGCAACACATTCTCAGAAGCCAATTTAGCCAATGCATTCCGCGCTTACAAATAAGTACACTCAGCCAAAATTAACTGAGTATTCAGTACAATAAATTCGACTAAAACTATCCGGGTAATGCCCGTTCATTCCGGCCGGTCCAAATTGGGTCATTTACCGTGCCACTGCAGTATCGGACGCGTCTATTTTATCCGGTCGCAGTTGACCCGGGTGAATTCGACTTGCCTAATTGTTCCGGACGAAACAGAACGTTTTGTCCCCGAGTGTACCAAGTGGAATTTGTACAAAATTATGCCCGTACAAATTTAGTTATAGAATGTATGAAAATGTTCAAATGAAAATCAATTGTAACAAAAAATTTCTAACTTTAATATTATATTATAAATGTGAAATTGTCTGAGGATGAACGTATGGACGTTGGTTACACTTTTACGCAAAACGGCTCAACCGATTTTGATGAAATTTGGCACACAGATAGTTACCTGGATTAAAATAATATGTATATGATAATTTATATCCTGAAAACATTTTAGGTTCTCGAGGGATTGAAAAATATAAAAAATTGTGCACCACTGCGCCGTGGCGGAGCCACGGTCGTCACAGCGATAAATAATAATGTAAAATAATGTTCTTTATTTAAATGTACTATGTAAACGAAATAATGAGCGAACACCTCGTAAATCCGATCACGCGCTGGACAAACTTTTCGAGTATTTACAAAGTTCCTGCTTACTTTGTATGCACATTATACCGGGGACAAAAGCGAACAGGAATATGTATATATATAAATATTATTTTATAATGTACTCTGATGCATGCGACTTCGTCCGCGTTTGAAAATGAAAAAATATAAAACCTGAGAAAATATATAAATAAATATCTTCACACAATCTAGTTCCACAGTAAGCAACTTGCTTGTGTTATGGATACCGAAGTTGCCATACTACATAGATTACTTTTTTCAACCGACTTCCAAAAAAGCGGGAGATTCTCAATTCGACTGTATTTTTTTTATGTTTGTAACCTCATAACTTTCAACTGGGTGAAATGATTTTGAAAATTCTTTTTTTATTTGAAAGCTGGTGCTTCCCGTGTGGTCCCATTTCAATTGGGTCCAGTTCTGACAATGGAATCCATGAGAAAACTGTTTTTTTTTTCATGGATTTAACTCATGAACGAAGTCTTTTTTTTTTGTTAAAAAGAGCTTTTTTTTGATTTTTTGTATGTTTGTTATGTAAACAACCTAAACTTATGAAATATAAATTTTGTTTTTGTAAGGAAATCTCTTTGTTCAGTTAATAAAATCAAATGGGACGTTCTTGTACTTGGTCTCTCTCAAAAGAATAAAACTTAAATAAAGCAGCTTTTATGTTCACCAACAAAGTTGGCAAATATAATTACCGGATAGGAACCAAAAATTATTTATCACAAGTTCTGCGTCGCTTTACAAAACTCTAACGTATTAATTTGCGCTTTTTAGTTAAAAAGCTACGAATTTAGGCTTTTAATGTAGACGAAAATCGAATTATCATTTATTATCCCTCTATTCGAGGTCAACCCAATTAAACAACGAGCCAATACAAATTGTAAATCTCTTGGGGACACGCTTCTATTTGCTAGTGATGTTCCAATTTTGTTTGATGCTAACGCAAAGATTTACTTTTTGAGTTACCTCAAAAATATCAATTGACTCATTTTCTAGACAGACTTTTAAATACTCAAAATGATACATCAAAAATTGTTTAAGCCGTTTCAAAGTAATGTCAAAAAATTATAAAACTAATATTTTGAGGCAAACGTGCAACCCCATATCCTGTAGTGGACATCATCTAGCTGAAATAATAAAGAAATGTAAATAATGTCCGTGTGTATTACATTATACTATATTTTAAATAAAATTTATTGTCAAAGGAAAAACTCTTCAGTACTTAAATCATCATTATATGAAGTTTGTTTAATTTTTTTTTTAAATGTGACAATAATTCAAATTATTTCTTGTGTGAATTGATTAAAAATATAATAAAATGAGTTTTGTCATACTTCAAAGAGTTTCATCTAGCAATTTAATATATTAAGAGAATTAACTCATGACTCGCGAGTATGAGGTGACTCATTTTCACACATTCAATCCCTATTTTCACAGACGATAGCGATTCAGTTAATGATACTAGATAAATCGGTTACCAATACTAGATTTACTAATAACGTTAACCGTTGATATATTATTTGTTTTATTTACCCTTCAAATCGTAATTACAAAGGTTAAACAGATTTCTGGTAATTCTGGTTGTATTTATTTATTGACAATTTTCTTTTTATTTTATAAAGGCGATTGTCAGATTTTTAATATTAGTATAGGTAACTGTTGCACGCGATTTCGTCCGCGTAACTTTATAAAATGTAGCTTATGTTACTCGCTGAAAATGTTGCTTTCTATAGGCGAAAGAATTTTTAATATCGCCCCAGTAGATTTTGAGTTTGTTCATTACAAACAAAAATACAAATGTTGTCTCCCTATATAATACACTGGATCGAAAAGAAAAAGGGTTGGTCAAAAATCTTTAATATCTACAAAAATACCTGAACTAACTTTTATGAAATAAACTAAACTAAATAAATTTTATTTTTAATTTTAAGCACATTAAAATTTTCTTTAGTTTAGTCTTTATTTCATAAAGTTAGATCAGGTACTTTTGAAAATATTGAAGATTTTCTAACCGACCCTTTTTCTTTGCGGGCCAGTGTATTAGTATATACTGTTACGTGCAGGGTGAGTTAAAATGCCGTTTAGGGTTGTAAGAACACGATTTATTACGCAGACCAAGATGACTTCCAAAATATCAGAGCTTTTCCAATTAAACCGTAAAACTTGCCAAAAGTCGTAAATAATTCACTCTATGTGTCAACAATGCACTGTCGCAAATATCTTCGCAAAAGCTCCCAAGAGTTGTTTTCGTATCGCTTGTTGTCGCAGAACTGTCCCACTCGAGCGATGGCACCCGTATTTATACACGCGCAGTCAGCCGCGATGTTTTTGGAAAACACTAGAAACTTTAAGGTAAACAAGCTCGTACACAAGTAAACAAGTCATAAAAAACAAACATCGTAAACAACTCTCTGGCTTAAGGGAATGTGAACCTTATGTCGCGACCATAAGGAACAGTTTTCTCTGAGACAGGAGGGCTTCCTTCTACGTATGGAAATTTCCATACGCCCAGGTCTCATGATAAACAACAACACGCTGTTTGTTTATGATAAACAAACGCTTCGAGAATGTTCGGTCGTAACATTACCCCCCTCTTAGTTATGATCGTCCCGATCATCATTCGTGCCGTGATACTTTGTCAAACGGTCAATGTGTACGACCTTCGGTTTTCCTCTTTGCCCCTTTTTGATTCGATAGGTGACGTCGTTGATTTTTGTAACCACATTGTAAGGTCCTTCCCATCGTGCTTGCAACTTTGGGCTTTTGCCCTTTTTCCTGAAGGGATTATGAAGCCATACGAGAGTTCCCTCTTCAAAACCGTTGATGTTTGATCTCCTATCATAACGGGTTTTCATTTTTTCACCGGTCTTGAGACTGCACTCGCGAACTAGCTTATGCACTTCATCCAGCTGTTCTCGAAGATCGCTGACATAATCCGTCACAAGTCTTGGGCTATTCGGCGGAGACCCTGTTATTGCATCGACTGGTAGTCTTATTTCTCGTCCAAAATTCACTCTGGCAGGGGTAAAACTAGTACTATCATGTACAGCGGAGCGATAAGACAGCAAGAAAAGAGGAATGTACTGGTCCCAGTCTCTCTGATGTGAGTCGACTACTTTAGCCAAATTATTTTCCAATGTTTGGTTAAACCTTTCGACCATTCCGTCAGACTGAGGATGAGCTGGTGTCGTACGGGTCTTATGTATACCGAGAAGGTTGCACATTTCTTGAAATAGGGCTGATTCGAAATTTCTCCCCTGATCGGAGTGTATTTCCAGAGGCTCTTGTTTCCTGCAGTGTTTACAGTTTTCAGGACATAGTCTTCTCGATAGAGCGTCAGTATTACCATGACCTTTTCCGTTAGAACCTTGTCTGACAGTAATAGCAGGGGCTATCTTTCTCCCAGCCGGTGCCTGCCCCTCGGCCCTGGCGACGCTTAGTTTTAACTGCTCTTCGTCAACTTGGGTCCCCATCTCAGAGAAACTCTTTCTTTCCTTCTTTGGGCAGTCTATCCTTATGTGGCCTTTTTCACTGCAGTCATAGCAGGTCGGACCATAGCGAGGCTTCCGCCCCTCGACTACCAGCTCCCTGACCTTGGATGGCCTTGTGGCACGCCACTGTCGTTCGTCAACTTGGGTCTCCATCTCTGAGACCCCCTTTCTTTTCTTCCCTAGGCAGTCCAGCCTTATGTGGCCTCTTTCACCGCAGCCATAGCAGATCGGACCATAGCGAGGCTTTCGCTCCTCGGCTACCAGCTCCCTGACCTTGAATGGCCTTGTGTCACGCCGCACAGCTTCCACTTCTAGAGCATGTGCCAGTGCACTATTCAGGGTCTGATGGTGACCCAATCGCACCGCTGCGCGAACTTCGCCATCCCTTATCCCGTCCACAAAGGCTTGGAGCAGAATTATTTCCACTGCATTCGGTGTTGATATATAGGCGCGATGAACTAATCTCTCGATTTCGTCAGCCCACTGCTGGAGTGTTTCCGTGGGCCTCTGCATGCGATTTCGTAGTTGAGCCCTATACACGTGCTCCAAATGCCTGTCACCATACCGTGTCTCTAGGGCTTCCAATAGGGCTTGCAGAGACCTTCCTTCCGTAGGGAGTCGCTCCAGAATCAGTTGGGCGTCTCCTCTTAAGGCAAGAGTCAACGCCATGAATGCTTGATCATCAGTCCAGCCGCTGCAGTTAGAGAGGGTTTCGAACTGGTACTTATAGGCTGTCCAAGAAGATGTGCCATCAAACCGTGGCAAGTCCAGCCTACCTTGTGTAGGTACCGGCGCAGTGAAGACTGCCTCCCTCGTCACCAACTTCTGCACTTTCTCGGCGAGCGCCTGGTGGCGAGTGTCGGTTTGGTCGAGTCTCTCTTCCAGGCCTTCGACTTTCACTGAGACCCCTTTAACTTCGGACTCTACCTTTTTAACTTTATCGCAGATGACTTCAAGGCTTGTGTCCAATTTCGAAAGCAGCATTTGGCTAGCAGATTCCTGTTCACGGCGAGCGGCTTCCTGTTCACGGCGAGCGGCTTCCTGACTGGCTTGTATGCTCTGCACAGCAGCTTCCTGACTGGCCTGTATGCTCTGTACAGCAGCTTCCTGTTCACGGCGAGCGGCTTCCTGACTGGCTTGTATGCTCTGCACAGCAGCTTCCTGACTGGCCTGTATGCTCTGTACAGCAGCTTCCTGTTCACGGCAAGCGGCTTCCTGACTGGCTTGTATGCTCTGCACAGCAGCTTCCTGTTCACGGCGAGCGGCTTCCTGTTCCCGGCGAGCGGCTTCTTGACTAGCCTGTATGCTCTGTACAGCAGCTAGCAGCGCAGCAAGGTCCATCGACGGGCTCGATGAAGGTGTTGCCGTAGGAAGCAAATCAGCATCGGTGCCGTCCTCCGACTCCCCATGTGCTCGTTGTCTAGCAGCATCCATCTCCACTTGCCTCCTGGTCCGTGGAGTACGAGTTCCTTCGTCCCGTGGCATTAACGGCATTCCGCTTCTGACACCAGTTGTTACGTGCAGGGTGAGTTAAAATGCCGTTTAGGGTTGTAAGAACACGATTTATTACGCAGACCAAGATGACTTCCAAAATATCAGAGCTTTTCCAATTAAACCGTAAAACTTGCCAAAAGTCGTAAATAATTCACTCTATGTGTCAACAATGCACTGTCGCAAATATCTTCGCAAAAGCTCCCAAGAGTTGTTTTCGTATCGCTTGTTGTCGCAGAACTGTCCCACTCGAGCGATGGCACCCGTATTTATACACGCGCAGTCAGCCGCGATGTTTTTGGAAAACACTAGAAACTTTAAGGTAAACAAGCTCGTACACAAGTAAACAAGTCATAAAAAACAAACATCGTAAACAACTCTCTGGCTTAAGGGAATGTGAACCTTATGTCGCGACCATAAGGAACAGTTTTCTCTGAGACAGGAGGGCTTCCTTCTACGTATGGAAATTTCCATACGCCCAGGTCTCATGATAAACAACAACACGCTGTTTGTTTATGATAAACAAACGCTTCGAGAATGTTCGGTCGTAACAATACGATACCATACTACTACACTAAGTATACTCTAAGCTGCACATACTTAAGTGCAATTAAGTGAAGCAAACGTTCCAAGATGGCCGCCAGTAACCACATGCGCTGCGTTTGACACCTTTATACAACCGCGAATGCACTTCGGTCTATCGGTTCGTAATATTATAACTAACAGCATTGCATCTTCGACAATCTATAGCCCGTCCAGGGGTGTCAAACTGATTTTTCTAAAGGGCCATTTATAAGATTTAGCAAATGTTAACGGGCCACTCAAAATTTAAAACTAAAACACATTTTAGTTTAAAAACTTTATTTATTTAATTTTAGTAAATTATCATGAGATTGATCAAAACATCTGAGTTCTCATGTTTTTGATAAGCTCATTGATGTCAGGTGTCATATTTGAGGTAGTTATTTTCAGGATAGATTGGAGATGTTCTTCAGTAAACCTTGAAGGATGTTTGTTCTTATTTATTTTCATGCGGAAAACATCTGTTCGCATAAATAGGTATTATCAAATTTTAAAAATACGAAGTGGCATCGAATGCCGTCTAAAATCCTCACTAGATAAATTCGGGTCGCGGGCCGTCTTGAGATGGCTTGAGGGCCGTATGCGGCCTGCAGGCCATATCTTTGACATGGCTGACTCTACGGGCTCTGTCTTACGGAGTTTCGAGCAATTTGACACAAAGCCAAGCCCACTTCATAACTAAGGCTAACATGTTGCTTTGTAATTATAGGGACAGTCCTTAGATATTGCAGTACTAGCTTTTGCCTTCGTCTTCGTCCGCGCCCCTTATTTCTTAGATTACATTCGCAGAAAGATACTAGCTGTTGCACGCGGCTTTGTCCGCGTAACTTTTTAAAATATACTCGTAGCATATATTAGGTAAATCATGATAATGTAGAGCTTCCTATAGATGAAAGAATTTTTCAAATCTGCCCAGTAGTTTTTGAATTTATTCATTACAAACAAACAAACAATCAAATCTTTTCTCCGTATAATATTAGTAAAGACAATTATAATTATATTATATTCGCAGTCTAGGATGTATTTGGCTACCTGAATGATAACTAGATACATTTAAAACCAAATCAACTTATGTATTCACAACTAGCGACCCGCTCCCGACTTTGCCTGGGATGTAATTTTTTTCGTTTATCCCTATTTAAATTAGTCGAAGCCGTATCAAAATCTGTGGAGTGGTTTAGAAATATTTAACTGAGGTACAAACAAATATAGGGCTAAAATATTTATATAAATGATTTAGATTAAGATTTTCTGAAATACCCATTTTGAAAGAAAAGGGCATTTTAAAGGTAGTAAAAAAACTCGGTGGTTACCGTCGCCTATAACACAACGCCTATAGTCGAGAGGATCTCAAACGATGTGAATAACATCCCTGCAGACAAAACCGTGGGCAATAACTAAATGTTTATAGAACTTCGTACGGGAAAATTAAAAAAAAAATGCAGACGGTATTGCATATTGCATTGAATGTCAACATCTGAATACAAGAGATGTCGCATGATCTTGTAACGCTACACGCGAACTAGAGCGGTGTCGGAGGTAGATCAATCTATTTGTACATTTGTAATTGTTTTTTGTGTGACTTAGTATGCCATGGAAACATGCTTTTGTTTCGCATGTTGTTTGAAATTAAATGACGTAGTCATTTGCACGTTCTTTTTAAAACGACTCTAAACCCATGTTTACATAGTATTATTTGTAATGTTTTCAGAAATATCTTGTTTATAGGCTCTATATATGATACTGAAACTAAATTGACGATTTTTAGAATTTTTTTCTGTATGTATGTATATAAGTATTCATGTTCCTCCATAACTCTTAAACGAATTAACTGATTTTCATGAAACTTGGTAGGTAAACATTTAGACGTACAGGACACAGGATAGGCTACTTTTTTCTTTTTCAACGCGTACGAAGTCGCGGGCGCCAGCTAGTATAATATAAAACTTTATGTATTTAATCATGTTATTTATAAATAATCATATAAATGTGATGTTTATAATAATATGTGATAGCAGCGATCTACCATCAACTTATTTGTCCTACATTTCCTCACTCAATTCGTTCACGGTCTAGATTTTTTCATACAAACTGTAAAGAAATCTTCATAAATATTGTAATAGGAGGCGTACAAAATCACAAAGTCAATTCAGCATTCTTTAGTAAGGAGCGCTTTTGTGTAAAACTTTTTTCATCAACCATTGTGTACTGGCACAAAATGTCTTTCGATCCGCTCCGATGGACTTGAACCCTAAGTTTTGCCGGGTCAAATATGAAACGCTATGAAACAGTTGACCTATAAAACTCTGTTCATAATACTCCCTATGAACAGTATTTTAAATATAGACCTACTCGAAAGCAATATGGAGAAAATCCAATTTCATTTATACAAATGGAAGTAGTAAAATCTGAACACAATTTTCACAATTTGTTTTTGTTTGACTTTTTTGTTGAAATCCCTCTTTTTCGGACCAACGCAAGGATGTTTTAATTCTTTATTTAGCGCACTGCCAAGGTTTGGAACTACTGAGCTCATATAACCCAAATCTTATCAAAATTGGAGTGAATAGACATCTTCTGGGTGAGCTCGCTCCATCAGAGGCCTCATCTTCGCTACACAGTTGACGACACGATTGGTCTAGTGGCTAGTAACCCTAGCTGTTAACCAAACGGTCGCGGGTTCGAATCCCGCTAGGGGCAAATGTTTTATGTGAACATTTTACCTTTGTACCTGAGTCATGGATGTTTTGTATTTATAATATGTATGTATTTACAAAAAAAAAGTAATCTATGTATTATATCAACTGTCTGGTATCCATAATACAAGCATTACTTGCTTACTTTGGAACTAGATGGTGCTGTGTGGAATGTGTGAAAAAAAAAACAGTTGGATGTTGGCTAAGAGCAAATCCATCTCTAATGATAAAAAATGTATTATCGGTTCCGGAGTAACCATAATTACAATTTGTAGTAGAGAATAGGCTCTATTTAGGGTTGTTTTTTCACTGTTTATTTGCAAAGCCTTTGTGTGTGATTATAGTATAAGAACAGCCCATTAGCCTATTCCTTTCCCTTATCCTTAAGAGTACTAAAGGTCAACAGTATATTTGCAGCAACTATGGCATTACTTGTGTTGATAGTCGACGGTAGCCAGATGTAATGCAAATGATTCGAGAATTTAAATCTAAAAAGTGCTAGTAACAAATCTTGAAAATTGCATATTTTATTCGAAAAAGTTTTCAAAAACCATTTCCTTGGGGAACACAAAAAATCCATTAAAGAAGTTTTTAATACGCCACTAAGTTTTATCTCTTTCTCTGTCTTGTCTTCTTGGCCGTCTATCACACCGTGCTATGTCGTTTGCTTAAATTCAAATTGTAATTTTTTTTTTACATTTAACATGGCTACGTCTGGCGTGTACAATAATAAACTTACAATAATGTGAATATAGAATTAAAAATTGGTCTACTCATTCTCGAGTTTTTCAAGCGTACACAAACCATATTAACATTTTTATACATATATAATAACTGTTGGATGCTACTTCGTCCGCCTAACTTTATTATAAAACTAGCTGGTGCCCGCGACTTCGTCCGCGTTGAAAAAGAAAAAAGTAGCCTATCCTGTGTCCTGTACGTCTAAATGTTTATTTACCAAGTTTCATGAAAATCAGATAATTCGTTTAAGAGTTATGGAGGAACATACATACATACAATACCTACACTTACATATTTATTATTATTACTAGCTGGCGCCCGCGACTTCGTCCGCGTTGAAAAAGAAAAAGTAGCCTATCTTGTGTCCCGTACGTCTAAATGTTTATCTACCAAGTTTCATGAAAATAAGTTAATTCGTTTAAGAGTTATAGAGGAACATACATACATACATACATACATACAGAAAAAAATTCTAAAAATCGTTAATTTAGTTTCACTATCATGTATAGAGCCTATAAACACGATATCTCTGAAAACAAAGTAACTTACTCCATGACCGACCCTTACAGATTTATTATTATGTAGTATTGATTGATTGATTGATTGATTGATATTACCTATGTTACTCGCTAATATTGTAGTTTCAATAATTGCAAGAATTTTTAAAATTGGTCCAGAAGTTTTTGAGTTTGTTCATTAAAAACATACAAAATTGCAAAACTTCTCTCTTTACTCGTATAACGTCAATATAGATTTTATTGGGCGAATATCGACAAGTGCGCTATCTCTAGTATAATGAATTAAGTTACGGTGTGATAGAAAGTCGCGACCTTTAGAGCTAAATGCTCGAGATAGCGGATCTAACGCATATTTTTGGAGGGGAAAACTTTCAAATTTCATCTGCTCGCTACGTTTTATGTTCCGATTCGTGACATTTTATGTTTTCTTGTTTCGATTACAATTCGATTTACTAACATGTGTGTCGTTCATTGTAAAAGTGGTGTAACTCCCTATTTTTAAAACCATCTTTTCTTGCCTAATGGTATCACATTTAGTCATAACTTTCAATAAAAAAGTGAAGTAACTCCAATAGTTGCATTAAAATCCCATAGATGAAAACAATGAATGAGTGCTTATATTTTTTTTCCTACACTATAATTCGCAAAAAGTGCGTTATTCTAAAATTCAGTTACAAGGAGATAGTTCACTTTTACAATGAACGACACATGTTTTGATATTATGAAAGACTAGCTGTTGACCGCGACTTCGTCCGCGTTGGAAAATGAAAAATATAACTCCTAAGAAAATATCAGACATCTTTATCGCTGTGACTGACAGAATAACTGACACACGATTAAGTGTGTGTGTGTGTGTGTGTGTGAGTGTGTGTGTGTGTGTGTGTGCGTGTGTGTGTGTGTGGGGTCCGTCTTTTCATTTCACAGCGTCGTTAGAATTTTCTCGTGCAATAAGAATAAGTAAGGCCTGGAAAAGTAATTTTAACTTTTAAATAGTTAATTCTAGGACCAAGATAAACCACACTTAGAGGTTTTTCTATTTAAATTCTAACATTGAGTTAAGCTCACTTAAAGTTTAAGTTAAGTAGGTAGTTTTTTATTCAAAACTAAACAAGCAAAAGAAGAAATAATTCTTTTTAATAACAAAATCTAAAGCTATCTATAGGTACTAATATTATAAGGAGAAAATATTTGTATTTTTTTAAAAAAATATTCAGCTATACTTAGAAAGCTACATTATTGGCGAGTAATATAACTTTTTTTATAAAGTTATGCGCGCGAAATCGCGTGCAACAGTTAGTACAAGTAGAAATACTTTTTATTTACAAAATCTACAGTTATTTTAGCAAAATACGGTATGTGGGTGGATATGAATGTTTGTTACTCTTTCAAGCATAAGCGGCTCGACGGATTTGAATAAAATTTTGTACACAGACACTTTATTACCTGGTTTAATATATAGGATACTTTCTATCCTAGAAAAATGTTAGGTTCCCGAGGGACCATCTAAAACTTAAAATCCAACGCCCGGCAAAGCTATGAGAGCATATAGATGTCACGAGTTATATTGCTCATACTAGTTGGCACCCGCGACTTCGTCCGCGTTGTAAAAGTAAAAAGTAGCCTATCCTGTGTCCTGTACTTCTAAATGTTTACCTACCAAGTTTCATGAAAATAAGTAAATTCGTTTAAGAGTTATGGAGGAACATATACAATACACTTACAAATTTATTATTAGTATTGATATTGATTGATGAAGGCGTTTTATTTTTTATTTTTCTACGCGAACTATTTTAAAAAAATAACCACTTAAAATAATTAATGATACTGTCTACAAAACTTTAACATATACTCGTACGAACTGGCGTTTAGAGGTTTTTAGATTTTAGCTTTGTAACGCGAAAACAACATGTAATTGTGGGCAGTTGAATGCCATTTGTCATGCTGAAGGAATTATTTGCCGTCACATTAACATAAATATTTAACAAAGGAATTGTTATTAATGAATATTTCGCATGCGGCTAACTAAACGTTCAACTTATTCCGTTTTAAACTGATTTTAAATTTCTCGTCAAAGTATAACTTATGAGTATTTTTTTTGTATTTACTCCTTAAGAACCGATTACATATATAAGCCCGTGGTATGAAAATTTATGGGAGTAAAAATCAGAATTGTCACACAAATGCGTTATAGTAACGTTCTATTTTTTGAATATTTTAGAATATTTCTGAATTTTCAGAGATATTGCCGCCATCTACACAATATTATTTAAAAGAGAACAACTTTGTTCTTTCGGCGTGTTTGAACTGTGTTGAAATTCAGATTTTACTAGTGACCGTGCATTTTTTTTACGTAAAAACCTTCCCTGATTATCCCTCTATCCACGAGTGAAGACAGAATTAAAATCGATCCAGCCGTTCTCGAGTTTTGCGCTTATCAACACATTTAGTGATATTTATATAAATATATATATACGTAGATAATAATCGTACGTAAGGAGTAAACTCCAGTCGTGCGTCGGAGCTGACACACACACTTTTTATTCTTTTTTATATGTTAATTCAAGACGTGAGTAGATGAAGGTGTTATGTCGCATTTTTGGGTTTTTTCGTTTTTTTGCGTTGATGAAGGTAATATGTCCATATGAATGATTACAGACCTTAAGATCGTCGATTTAAGACATTTTTGGAAAATAAAAAGTTATTTACAGTTAATTTTAAAAAGCAAAGATTGCAGAAAAGTACTTTTTTTAATGTAAGAGGGAGTTATGTTCACTTTTTTTTTTAAATTAAATAATAGAAGTGTTTACTTGCTATCATACCAATTATATTTTAGGTTTTTTTACACAACTTTGCATCATAATTTAGTACAAAAATCAGTTCCGTGGCGACTTATCTCAAAAATTAAAAGCACAATTTTTTGTCCTCGATTTATTCAAAATTGGAATTATGCGACATACCACCTTCATCCACTCAACGTCTTCAATTATAAGACAGGCAGGCTGACGGTCCACTTTATGGCTAACGTCGAATATAACCTACCATAGAAGGATTAAGGATGAGGATGGGGTAATGGGCTCTGGCATCCCTTACTCACTCACTGAAACACAACAGCACATATGCTGTTATTTCACATTGGTATTCTGTAAGAGGGTATTCTTACTGCTGCCAGAAGGGCTGCCCAAATGACTGCGAAAAGCATTGTGCCCAGTCTTTTTTGACGTGAATACGTCTTTTTTGCGGGGGCAATCCAAAAAATCTAATGATAACAAAATCGGGGTATACAGTTTGGGTTGTAGTTTCGAATCTATGATCTAAATCAAAAATTAAATTATACCACTGGTTAGGGAGCCCACGATGCTAAATGTGTATTCACTCGAGCGTCGTGGGGACCTATTGGACTTTGAAGATTGGAGGGTAAGAAGAAAAAAAGGTTATATGAAGTTTTTTATTTCAGCGGTGGGGTGAGCGTCTACAGGCGTTTAAAATTTTGTAGGTGCTGTATTTTAAAAAATCCTCCATATAATCGTCAGATTAAGAATCAGCACGATCAGTACTTTAGGCTGAACCGTCTGTATGAAAATCTGACGCGCTCGAGTATTACAAAATGAGAATCGTCAAAAATATTTTTTGCATTTTCAAAAAGCTGCCACGAGCTTGCGTTACATCCGAATCGTCTGAATTTTAAATGGGAGCTTAGTTTAGGTTTACTTAACATCCCCTCTGAAAATCTGACGCGCTCGAGTAGTATTTAAAATTTTACTCCCACCCCCGCCAACCCCACCAACCAAATCGTCAGATTATTAAAATGCACACTTTTCAGCATGTTAATAATCTACCATAGCTTAATCTGACGCGCTCGAGTGACTCCAGAAATCCCCTCTTGGGCTCCCCAACCACTGGATAGCTAAAGGATCAAGGAATTTATATTGTAATACAATAATTATTTGTTTTATTTTATTTAAAAAATATATCCAGTTACATAAACGTATTCATCTACAACACACGGCCGTGTCCATGACGGCCCAAAAAGCGACTTCAAATTTTACTATGTAGTTAGTTAGTAGTTAGAATTGTGTTTCTAAAGTAAACCCTATTCCGCCATTGTAGGGTGTTTTATTTGATCAATTCATTAGGTAAGCGGTTAAGCCAAGCAAATCATTATCTTAATTAAATCTAGCCAATTTGGACATTATCGTTTGATTTACACATCGTTTAACTATGGGATTAAGGTCAAGCAAGACTTTGCATTCAATGGCTTCTATATAATATAATAATTAAGTAATAAATTTCAAATACTGTATTACCTACATATTTGAGGAGTTCATTGGATGAGACCATTGCCATAACCGTTCCTGATCCCTGATCATATCTACGGCGTTCTACTTGACGGTAGCCACTTACCATCAAGTGGAACGTTCTTATTGTTGGTGAGTTAGTTCTCCTCGCAATCGGCAGATGGCGCCGTAAAAAAAGCTATTTTCTCGCGATCGTGATTATATTATTACGCAAAATATCATCGAAATACTACAATGGAATTTGCGTCACAAATGCCAAAGCGGCACATAAAAAGAACGCCTTTGACAGAATCATGGCGGACTCTTGCCTTCACGCGTCAATGGTAAAAGGTAGTAACGATCAACTTCTACTATTTCATTTTAAACTCTAATGGGTTGACGTAAAGTCACATTTTCTTTAAATTACGTACTTATTATTATGTTTGTTTTGTTTTAAATGACAGTTCATGCTCTACGCATATGTCACTTTTAAATGTTCCATAAAATTCGTAGTGTTTTGTATGGAACGCGGGTTCCATGTTGTAGTAGTTTGATGCAAAATATAGATAATATCAATGCTTGAAGCGGATTGCATATTGTGTAAAAATTTCAAGTCAATCCGTCACTACGGCTAGTTTTCGAGTTTTTGAGTAACCAACACAAATATTCTCATAAAAAAAAATATTGCCATTAATAAATTTTCAAAGCTGATGCCCAACTCAACAATAGTAGGAAATCCGCCTAAGCTTTTCACTATAGAATTTCCAGTAGGACCGATGTTTGGTCAGAATACGTGATACTCGGATACGGCACGTCCGTCCGTCTGTCTTTATGCCCATATCATGAAACTGTCGACGCCGGATTACTGGATTTCCTCTGGAATTTCATTCTTTCTGTACATACATACTTTGCAATGTAGTTGGCCATAGAATTTTACAAGGAATTTACAAGGCTCTTGAATTTGTATTATGAAAATAGACGTTGCTTGTATATAAATTATACTAGCTAGTGCCCGCGAGTTCGTCCGCGTTAAAAATTAAAAAACTTATCACGGATTGGCTTAAAACTAAAAACTCTATGACTAATTAGAAGACCTATTAATACAAATACAATAAAAACACACCCACACCACACCACACACACACACACACACACACACACACACACACACACACACACACACACACACACACACACACACACACACACAAAGACGCGCTCACATTCATTCTATTTAAAAAAAAAAAATCTTGCTTTTATGGAAGAGCGAAGCTCCTGGCACAGGCTTCCGCTTAAAAGGAGTCTTCAATCATGGTTATTGTAAAAATGATTATTCCAACTATTAATAAACATTTTTATTTTTTATTTTAATTTTATTTATGTCTGTTTTTTTCGGACCAAGCGCTTTAAAACAGTTTTTACCTTTTTATGTCTTATATTATTATTATTATTATCTGCTAGTGGCTATTTCTGTCTGCTAGAGAACCAGTACCTATCACTTTTTTTATTTATTTTTTATCTTAAGGTCGACAGACAGGCTGACGGTCCACTTGTTGGTAGTAGGTGGCTACCGTCGCCTATAACACAAGCAACGCCATAAGTGCTACAAGTGCGCTGCCGACCATAGAAGGATTAAGGATAAGGGATAAGGGAGGGGTGGGGTAATGGGCTCTGGCATCCCTTACTCACTCACCGAAACACAACAGCACATAATGCTGTTCCATTGCTAAAATATTCCATTGCTGAAATATTGTGATCGCCACGTAAACTAAAGCTCTCTACCTACACCTACCACGTTGATAAACTGTAGTACTTTTTTGAGAGAGGCATTCTTCACAGTCATCTTTACAAGCCATTATGTGGCTTCCTAGGATGTGACTGCGCTTGTGCATCAAGGGGCCACACTCGCACAGGATATGCATTGGTGTTTCTTCTGCCTCATGGCAGAAGCGACACTCTCCTGTACCAATGAGACCCATCACTTTAAGGTGCCTATTGCCTATGTCTTATATAGCCTATGTCTTATTCTGATGTATAAGCTACGTATATTATTGTAAAGTTTCATTCTGAAATCCATACAGTAGTTTTTGTGTGAAAGAGTAACAAATATCCATACAAACGCTCGCATTTATAATATTAGCAAGGAAAGGATACATATAAAAAAGTATCCTATATAATTTGTTATAAATTTAGTAAAAAAAACAGTGAAACAAATACTTGAATTTTATTTATTAAGTATAGATGATAGCCGAAATATTTCACTTTTGTATACAACGCTTAGCAAGAGAACGAGATAAAACAGAATGGCCCCTGTACAGAATAAATCTTAATACAACGGTGTTACCTATATCAAAGATGTCCCTTGGGAGTACAGAGTAATGTTGAAATATAAATAATGCAACACTTGCGAGTCATTAAAAATGGCGGACGTAACAAGTATACAATATACATCCGTACTAGTCTATACTATCCTTACTATTACTAATGTTATAAATGTGAATGTGAGTTTGTTTGTCTGTTACACTTTCACGCAAAAACTACTGAACATCGTTGTCAAGTTTACAAAAAAGGATATACCTTTCATCCAGAAAAAAAGTATCTCTTTTTCTGTTCTGGATCATCTAAAATTAAGAAAACTAATGCCAAGCAAAAGTGTAATAGCAATAAAGATATCAAGCGTTATATTGCATATATATTTCATTTTTCAACACGGACGAAGTCGCGGGCACCAGTTAGTACTCATAATACTTAATTTTAAATAGAATTATAAATAGAATAAAAACAACAAGAAAGTCTTAAATAACAACAGTAACTTTTGATTCTTTATCTTTTGAAATTTTTTTAACATTTGACATTAGTTTTCTAATTTTTTGTTTGTAATTAATTTTGTTTAAATTTTTTCTGGTGTATTGTTTAGAATTTTTAAAATTTATTTATTGGAGTTTATGTAACACATAAATCATGACTGTGTTCAGCTGTAATTGGCTTGCACACTGGACCTAGATGTTGAACGATAGGGTTAGAATGTTAAGTGTGCTAGACTGTTGCTGTTTTGAATAAATAAATAAATAAATAAATAAATACCTGAATAATGACCTGGTCTCCTCCATTGAGCAGTACCACACACGCACACGCCACGCACGCACACACACACACACACACACACACAATCACGCATATGTGTTTATTCCTATATATTCGCATATAATGTATAATAATATGTTTATATTGTTATCATTTTTTTATTAGGTACTGGCACTTTTTTTATACTTATAAACTTCAAGATGCCTAACCTTGTAATAGGCTATATAAAAATTTAATCTATTTTATGTATTTGTTAATATTAAATGCTATAAGGTTAGCTATTAAATAAATAAAAAAATAAAATAAAAAATGTTAAAGAAAACTCATTAAGGGACAAAATATGATTGTGAGACCACAGCACTCTGTGGCCTCTGTGTCAGTAGAGTACTCTGTGGACGGTGTGTCCAACGGGTCACGTAGGCTTTTTATGTGTTTCTGGTCGTCCCTCCCCTCACTTACATGACCGAATATAATGTCTCATTTCTACACGGACACACACACTCGAATAAATTTTTTTTATCTATTATTATTATTAACATACCTATAACTTATATTTTATCTGACATTCTTTGATTCTGTATATAAAGATACACAGGCTTTTAAAAAAGAGACTGTCTGGGGATTATAAAAAAATTGTATCACACAACACGCCGAAAGAACAACATTTTTCTTTTTTTTTAAGTAATATTGTGTAGATGGCGCAATATCTCTGAAACTTCAGATATTCTAAAATATTCAAAAAATAGAACGTAACTACAACGCATTCGTTTACTCAAAAACTACTGTACCGATTTTAACTGTACTGTACTTAATAAAATATTCAATTCAATACATAAATAATAAAAACCAGTTTCGAGTATCAGACAAAAAGAATAGCAACAAAATCTTGTATGAAGTCGTTGCAAACTATTTATCTTTTCAGTAACAAGTTCTCGACGAAGGACCCTCAACTTTTCCCATCTAAATATATTAAAAGTTCATATTAAATTGTTAATATTTCAGCGGTCGCAACATCTTCTCGATTGGAAACTTTTTAAACATTTTTAATTCACAATGAATTCGTTTAAGTTAGAAAAAATTGTGATTTTCAAGCTCAACTTTGGGCTTGAAAATCACAATTTTATTTCTTTTTCTTTTTCTGAAATGCAGTATATTCAGATTTACTAAGTATTCTGAATATTTTTTTAATTATTTTTTTATTTGGTGACCGTCCCTTCCGCGTTGAAAAATAAAATATAACGCAGTTTTGAAGTTAGAAAAATTTAGTATATTACTAGGTTTACTAAGTATTCCGAATATTTTTATATTAAACTATCTGGTGTCTGCGACTTCGTCTGCGTTGAAAAATAAAAACATTATAACGCCTGACAAAATATAATGAGGAAAATACCACCGAAACTGGAGTGTAGATTTTTTTTCATGCGTATATTTAAAAAATAATTAAAAAACCTAATAAAATTGAAATTAATATTTGCATGACTATTATTTAATTTATTATTTTATTTACGTAAATTAAAGTAAATGTTAAGACATAAACATTTGGCCCTAGCGGGATTCGAACCCGCGATCGTTTGGTTAACAGCTAGGTTTACTAGCCACTAGACCAAACGTGTCGTCATACATTCTGTACTATCGCGGTCAATGGAGTGGGTCTGCCACTTTTCATACAATTTTGTCTAACGTTGAATTGAGGTTGTCATAGTAACGTCATAGAAACGTAACAAAGATAAATACAAAATGTGCACACGAAATTGTTCCTTACGGTGGGACTGCTCCCTTGACCGCGATAGTACATTTCAATATAGAATAATATTTTTAATGTGACACGGTTGTATTTGGTACGTGTTTAGATTTACAATGCAACCTTTTCTCACCCCGAACGGACCATTGTCAGGATAAATGGGTCGGTGAAAATAACTTGTTAGCGTTAGACCCTGTTTACATTCGCCGATGCCATTACGATGTATTTGGCTAAATGATAACTAGGTATATTTAAAATATTAGTTTAAGGAAAAACTTTTTCGTATCTATACCAATATATCGATACCTTAATTCGCAAATCAAATAACTCCTTTGAGGCAAACGTTACAGGGGAGATTAAAAACGTTATAATTTTTTTTTTTTGTATGATACGAGAAAAGAAAAAAGACAACTTTACATTGGAAATTATGGCTCGTATTAACCGATAGACCTTTTAAAAATTAAATTCTAATTGTCATTAAATTTCTCCCGTATCAAAAAGTCATTTTCAACCAAAAGTGGAGTTATTCGTTTTGCGAATTAAGGTATCGATATACGAATTCAAGATTTATTTTACTAGTGACCCGCTCCCGGCTTCGCCCGGGGTGACATACAAATCTCCTCTCTTTATAATATTAGTACATATTAGTATAGTTATATTGTAATTATATACTAAGATTGTAGTTGTAATTATATACTAAAACCTTCCTCGAGAACCATTCTATCCATTGGTGAAAACAGCATGAAAAATCGGTGCAGTAGTTTTTGAGTTTATCGGGAACAGACAGAAGACGCGGCGGGGGACTTTATTTTAAAATATAAATACATATAAATACATATTTATGTATATTAGTCATCGAAATACTACAATGGAATTTGCGTCACAAATGCCAAAACGGCACATAAAAAGAACGCCTTTGACAGAATCATGGCGGACTCTTGCCTTCACGCGTCAATGGTAAAAAGTAGTAACGATCAACCTACTATTTCATTTTAAACTCTAATGGGTTGACGTAAAGTCACATTTTCTTTAAATTACGTACTTATTATTATGTTTGTTTTGTTTTAAATGACAGTTCATACTCTACGCATATGTCACTTTTAAATGTTCCATAAAATTCGTAGTGTTTTGTATGGCACGCGGGTTCCATGTTCTACTACAGTTTGATGATATTAGTATTTAAATTTGATTTAAATACATATGTAGCATATATGTAGCATCGTTTAGATTATGTTTTACAGCCATTTTACGTTTGTTGGCGTTTTTAATTTTATATTTTAGAATAAGAGGCAACATGTTACGCTTTTGAAATTATGGTGGAAAATATTGATATTCAAAACGAAGGAGGTTTTAAAAGGCCCACCAAACAAACACGCTTGCCGATTCTAGTCGCGTTGGCCAAACAGTTTGGTTAGGCGCGGACATTCCCGTATTTATTGTCGCCCGGGGCTAACCGAAACGTATCGATGGATGCCTTAATTCACAAGCGGTAGCGGGATTTTTGTGATGACGCGTTTGTACTTAAATTTATGAATAAACTAGCTGGCGCCCGCGACTTCGTCCGCGTTGAAAAAGAAGAAAGTAGCCTATCCTGTGTCCTGTACTTCTAAATGTTTACCTACCAAGTTTCATGAAAATCAGTAAATTCGTTTAAGAGTTATAGAGGAACATATACAATATCTCTCACTCTCGCTGGACGGTTGTGCACGTATTACGAGGAAAGGGATAGGAAGTATGAAGCGGCGTATACAATTACTATCTGATACTATTATTATTCACTCAAACTTTCATCGCTAAAAAGCGAACTTTTCGTACTGTCTACGAGTATAAAATGGATTCTAGAGAGTCGCTAAGTTCAGTTTAGTTTTTAAATGATAAGTTTGAAAAAGAGGCTGACGGTTCACTTGATGATAGGTGGCTACCGGCAATGCCATAGGTGCTGAAGTTCGCTGCCGTCATAGTAGGATTAAGGGTAAGGCATAAGGAAGGGATAAGGAAATGGGCTTTGAAATCCTTTATACAGTTTATATATAGGGCTCTGGCTCTCCTAAAACCGACATTATTTAATTTGCAATAATTTTTATTTATTTATTTATTTATTCAGACAGAATGGCGATACACCTGATGGTATTTGGCCTACTGGCTTACTACTGTCGCCTTTTGACCTTTCAAAACAAGCAACGGTGTAGGTGCTGCAAATGTATTGTTTATCTTATTAGGGTGTGGAAACAGAATGTGGAACAGATACTTATACACCAATTAAAACACAGCATATATCCTGTTACTTCTTAGTGGTCTTCTATAAATTGGCAGACGGGCTGCCCAATTTATGCCGTGCCACTGCTGATTTTTTTATATTATTTAAAATCGCTCATAACTTATAAATAGGACCACAAACAACGTACCCCGCCTAAATAAATAGTCGCCAGCAGAATACTGAACTGAGGTGTATTGAAATACCATACAAACATTTTTTCACTTTTGTATGTATGAGACCATACATGCCGCTGTTATGGTAAGTGATTTATTTGATCGTTGCGTATTATGTAATGGAGGGACGGAGGGCGGATAAAAAAGTTATTATTTGACGAGATTTGCTTTCAAACGATTTCTAAGCCGAAATGTAATGGAAATGTATTAGATATATTTTTTCTTCACTGAATTATTCAAGCAACTTTTGTATCTATTATTAAATAAAGAAACTTATTTTACTTTGCGAAAATCTATAGGTACCAAGTTAAGTAAGTTTAGGTAGTTCGAGTATACACTGAGTTGCCTCTACCTAAATGTGCTACGCATATTTTGATGGATGTTTGTTACTATTTCACGCAAAAACGGCTGAACAGATTTGGATAAAATTTGGCACTCATATAGTTTATTACGTGGATTAACATATAGAATACTTTTTATTTCCAAAAATTGTTATGCTGTCGAGGGATCGTTTAAAATTTAAAAAATTGACCGCCACTGCCACAGCTATAAAGGTATTAGATATTTTCTGAATTACATATTCCATTTTTCAACACGAACAAAGTCGCGATCGTCAGCTAGTGTTTACTATATTCATATAGCGATTAGCGACAAAAAACTCCATAAATAAATAATCAACACTAAAACTTTTTTGTGACCCAAAAAATCACCTGAAGTGCTATTTCACGAGAAACTCAACATAAAACAAATACGTACCTACTCAAAACGCCGCAAAATTACTCATAGCCTTCCACGGAGTCGTAATCATGAATACTCAATGGACTACGTGACTCGAACTGCAAACTACCCTATATAGGGATTCATTCAAAAATCATCTTTATTACAACTCATTAAAGTTCAAAACGACTGCAGACTTTAAGTTTGCTTGAGAACCAAACGCTGCATCACCAACATATTTTGATCTTCCTCCCCTCCCAGGATGTATTGCTTCGTAGACGAAGCAGGGGCATTTGGTAACACCTTGGAGCTCCTTTTAAAAGTGGTGGTCGAAAGAAAGGGTACAATGATGCGCATGTATGCTAAATCATAATCAGTGTGACTTTTATTGTTGTGTGAACCGTAATATGACATCGGGTGTGAATGAGAAATGAATATTTTTTTATTGCGCCGACTGTACCTACTGGTGGCAATTTGTTTCTTGTAACTGTCTCGTATCTTGTACATAATGAAAGCGATGAGCTAAGATTAATGTTAACGTCTACCTTATTTGAAAATATAATAATGCGCGAGTACGTTTGTCAGTAATGAAACTGTTTTGGTGATCAAATGATTTTAGTAAGCGTCACTTGATAGTTACACTTATAAAGCTAGCTTTTGTACGCGACTTCGCCCGCGTAACTTTATAAAATAATGACTATGTTACTCGTTGATAATGTAGTTTTCTATAGGTGAAAGAATTTTCAAAATAGATGCGCTAGTTTTTGATTTTATTCATTACAAACATACAATTTTTCTCTCTTATAATATTAGTACCTATAGAAGAGCTTTGAGGCCTCGTTTCTACGTCACTGTGGAAGGGCTGAAATTTCAAGTATGAATGCTGTTTTATATACTTATAACTGCATAGGTACTGGCTAGCCTGGATAAATGGCCGATTCTCAGGTATTATGTGGAAAAAAAAGATGAAAAAAAAAAATCTTACCTACTTTCTGTTTAATTACTGAATTTATATATATTTTGACGACACGTTTGGTCTAGTGGCTAGTAACCCTAGCTGTTAACCAAACGGTCGCGGATTCGAATCCCGCTAGGGGTAAAAGTTTATGTGTTAACCTTTGTACCTAAGTCATGGATGTTTTGTATTTATAATATATATGTATTTAAAAAGAAAAAGTAATATATGTAGTATATCAACTGTCTGGTATCCATAACACAAGCATAATTTGCTTACTGTGGATCTAGATGGTGCTGTGTAGAATGTATGAATGAAGATATTTATGAAGATGAAGATATATATGTTAAATAAAATATTTTTAGGAAAGACCCCGCCCGCAACGAACGGAAAATCATTGCTTGGTTGGTTTATTTTTTAAAACAATCAAAGTGGTGGCCACCAGCTAATAGAATTAAATTAATAAAAACAATTTAAAAAAACTCATTAAAAAATTTATTAAAAATAAACAAAAACAAATAATGAATTACAATTTAATAAGAGATAAATAAATCCCTTTACACATTTGACATGTGCCATTTCAATCACCCATATTTATGGAGTACAGTACCATGAACGTATGTCGATAAATCCTCATAACCTACTTTCCCTTGTACACTGTAATGAGGGCAATAGAAGGAAAACTCCTTTGCGAAGATTCAAAACAGCCTGACAATAGATGATACCATATCCTAACCATAATTCATCCCAACCGATATTAGGGAGAGTGGCCCTGTGGATTTACATACCGCATTTCACCTCAGCCTCTGCCTACCCATCGGCCGCTTGATTTATACCGGAAACCTTCTCTTCGAATTGGTACAAGCCTTTAGAGAAATTCTAACCACACTCCACAAATATTTTAGGAATGAACAATCTTTACTTCCTTACTAATATTATAAATGTGAATGTGTTTGTTTGTTACGCTTTCACGCAAAAACTACTAATCCGATCACCATGAAATTTTGCATACACGTTGTCTGGGATACCAGAAAGGACATAGGGTACCTTACATAGTTCAACGCGGAAGAAGTCGCGGGCACAAGCTACTATAAATTAATTTCTTAAAATTTGTTCAATATTATCTGTACCAAATTAATGAAGATTGTAAAAAAATTGTGTTCGAATTATATTTGCCTGTTTTTCAATAATTAAGATTAAATTATCCAACTGATGGTTGAAACCGCATCAAAATGGTTGCGTAGTTTAGGCGAAGTCAGATGCAAAGAGCGACTTCAAATAATAATTATAGTATGTAAAAAAGATGGCCTCTCGGAATTTCATCATAGGGTAGTTAAGGCGTGAAAGCGTTTTAAACAAACAAACTCACTTTTGCATTCATAATATTAACTACTAACTAGTGATTTTTTATGTTTTTTTTTCTATAGAAACTTTCCTCATCTAACGCTGTTTATATGAGTGAAAACCTCATTAAGTTCCGTTGAATAGTTTAAAAGATCTAAGCGAACATATATACAGAGAGACAGATGGCGGGAAGCTACTTTGTTTTATACTAAGTAATGAATAATGTTAGATTCTAGATTATTCCGCTAAGCGCTTATGACTTGTGTAGTTTTTGATCGCGCGCGGGCGTCTCGCCCGCTATTCCCCGCCAAATAGGGAATAAATTTTATTTTTTTCCCTCCACCCACGTGCGACACTCGATGTCTTCGATCTAGATTGATTTATTTGGTTTCTTTGGGTTTTTGTAATCGATATCCATATTTGTTCTCGCGGTAAGAATTATGGCTGCGAACCTTACGTTTCGTTTCAAGTGATATTCGCTTTTTATTTTAGCCATATCTTCGTTCGAGCGGTTGAATTGTAAGCTTAGAGGCTTCAGGATAAAATCGTCTTTAAATTTGCTTCCATAGTGGAAGGCTATTCAGAAAATATGTAAGATACTAATACTAGTTGTGCCCGCGACTTCGTCCGCGTTGAAAGGAAAAATATGTGAGTGACAACACCAGTCATGGTTATCGCAGTGACGACGAAATATCTTTTTTTTATCTTTTTTATTTATATCTTATATAGCCATCAAACTACTACAACATGGAACCCGCGTGCCATACAAAACACCACAATTTTTATGGAACATTTAAAAGTGACATATGCGTAGAGCATGAACTGTCATTTATAACAAAACAAACATAATAATAAGTACGTACTTTACGTCAACCCATTAGAGTTTAAAATGAAATAGTAGAAGTTGATCGTTACTACCTTTTACCATTGACGCGTGAAGGCAAGAGTCCGCCATGATTCTGTCAAAGGCGTTCTTTTTATGTGCCGCTTTGGCATTTGTGACGCAAATTCCATTGTAGTATTTCGATGTATATAGCCTATATCTTATTCTGATGTATAAGCTATGTTATTGTAAAGTTTCATTGAAATCCATTCAGTAGAATATGGATGCTAGTAGAGTATAGTTAGTTAGTTAGTTAGTTAGTTATATGGATAGTTATACAGTAGAGTATAGTTGTATCGATGCTTGAAAGAGTAACAAACATCCATACAACCTTTCGCATTTATAATATTAGTAAGGATAAGGATTTTCTCAGGCTTTTTTTTAACGCAAGGCCAAGTCGCTAGTATTCTATATCTTAAGGTGTGTCCAGGTGATTTGTCACTCACAAGATACTAAGCTGACATGGGTCATCTGAAAATCCTTACTAATAAAAATGTTATGTTTGTTTGTTTATGCTACAAAAACTCGAAAACTAGACGACAGATTGACTTGAAATTTTTACACAACATTGCATTTAAATAGAGGAATAATCTTATGTACTTTTTTACCCCAAATTCCCATCAAACTACTACAACATGGACACGCGTGCCATACAAAACACTACGAATTTTATGGAACATTTAAAAGTGACATATGCGTAGAGCATGAACTGTCATTTAAAACAAAACAAACAAAATAATAAGTACGTAATTTAAAGAAAATGTGACTTTACGTCAACCCATTAAAGTTTAAAATGAAATAGTAGAAGTTGATCGTTACTACCTTCTACCATTGACGCGTGAAAGCAAGAGTCCGCCATGATTCTGTCAAAGGAGTTCTTTTTATGTTCCCCTTTCGCACTTGTGACGCTAATTCCATTGTAGTATTTCGATGCAAATTCCAATGGAAACGATTTTTTTTATTAAAAAAACATAGTTTTCATATGTTGATGGTTGTTATGGCAACCGTGGAACTTTGCTGACTGAGCCACAGCGAAGCGTGGCTGGGTTCAACTACATAGTTTAAAACAAAGTCGCTTCCCGCTGTCTGTCTGTGCCTATGTATGCTTAGATCTTCAAAACTACGCAACAGATTTTGATGCGTTTTTTTTAATAGATAGAGTGATTCAAGAGGAAGGTTTTAGTATATATTTCAACGCGGGCGAAGTCGCGGGCACCAGCTAGTATAGTTATAATGTAATAATTTAGTTAGCGTAAGTAAACCTTATAATAAATCAATACTATACTAATAATAATTCTGTAAGGGTTGGTCATGGAGTAAGTTACTTTGTTTTCAGAGATATCGTGTTTATAGGCTCTATACATGATACTGAAGCTACATGATACTAAATTGACCATTTAAAAAAAAATCTGTATGTATGTATGTATGTATCCTCCATAACTCTTGTATGAGACATTTAGACAAAGATGTCAGGCGTTATATAGCTTTACACATTTAGTCAAGCGCTACACATCCCTTACTTTTAACGCGGGCGAAGTCGCGGGCACCAACTAGTATATTATACAAAAGAGTGATTGTTTTTAATTAAAATATCTAACAAGAGATTATTGTAGAATTTCACGGCATTTTGCGTCACAGTTTTAAATCAGCCCCGAACCGGAATGGCATAACCGAAAAATTTCCATTTTCTCGGCGTACAGAGTAATATGACAAAACAGGCGGTGGGTAGACACGAAAGAGCAATTTTTAAGGATTCCACGTTTCGCCGACGAGCACTTATCACACCGCGCGGGCGAAGATTAACCTCGTATTTGTGGCCATAAAATAAGCGACTACGGACTTACGAGTACAAGGCCACTTCTGTTCCAACTTATAACACCCTGCTTTTGCGTCTGGTGTCGAGGTTTAAAATCAACTTCAATTTATACTTATACTAGACATGTGTACATGTCATGTTTGTACAGTTTTGTTTTGTACAAATAAAATAATAATATTCACATATATTTATTTTCATCCTTAATTCTAAATTTATTAAAATTAATATATATAAAAAACAAATTAGAATTCCGCAGGTAGCGGAGTGTTGGTCGAGGGTCTTCGCTATGATACCTAATATTATTATACTACTAGCTACACGCTCCCGGCTTCGCCCGACCTCAAAATAAAAACTATCCTATCTTTTAAGTTGAACCAAACTACACATAGTTACGGAGTTTTATCAAAATCGGTCCAGTAGTTTTGGATTTCATTGGCGTCAAACAACATGACACGAAATTTTTATATAATACTAGCTGGTGCCCGCGACTTCGTCCGCGTTGAAAAAGAAAAAAGTAGCCTATCCTATGTCCTGTACGTCTAAATGTTTATCTACGAAGTTTCATGAAAATCAGTTAATTCGTTTAAGAGTTATGGGGGAACATACATAAATACAATACTTACACTTACTACTTACAGATTTATTATTAGTATTGATGATGATGATTGATAGAGATGTAAGGATACGTTAAGAAAAAAAATGATGCTTATTTGTACATTCGCTAGTTCTCTAGCCCCACAAGACATAAGGGGCTTTATTCAAGGATTATCTCCTTAAGAATTACGTGTGTGCCTTCTGTTTAAACAATGCTTTTTTTTGGGAAATTCAGTTGCGAGTTCTAAAAAAGGCTTTTTGCTTGAAACAACATTTGTTTTTGTTAATCCACACTTGGTTTTGTGTGTCGCGCAGAGTTTAAGGATTTTCATAAATTATTCTTTTTATGTTGTTACGCGTTGTTGGAACACAAAAACCGCACGAAAAACAAATTGTTGAGGCAATGTTTGCTGTCATAGTCAAACAATAATGTTGGAATTAACAAATGGAAAATACTAATGAAGCTTGAGTTTAATTTTTAACATTTTAAAAGTGGATAACATAAACACAACCCTACTTCAAATGATTATAACTTTGGATTTCGTACAATACACTACAAACATCTGTCATTTAAAGAAAATGTCACTTTACGTCAACACATTGGAGTTTAAAATCAATAGTAGAAGTTGGTCGTTACTACCTTTCACCATGACGCTTTGACATTTGTAACAAATTTCATAGTTGTAGTACTTGGATGGCTTAGGGCCTCTTTCACCATCTGTCAAGTAGGCTAACTGTCATTTAAAGTCACCAGTAACCGGGGATAATGGAGCTGATGTACCTTTGTTTGTAACTTTGTACGGTAAAAGTCCGAAACATTAAAAAGAAAATAATAAAAAATATCGCCTAACGAAGTATGCAGTAAACCGAGTGCATAATTTAATGAAACATAATATTATTTCTAAAAGTAACTAATCAACACTTTACTTGTAGTTTGTGAAAGAGGCCCTTAGGATTGGAACTCCCTTTTTTTAACGTTGGAAAATCCTCTTGGGTACCCGATAGTGGGGACACTGGGTGTCCCCACTGGGTCATGTGTTTTGTATAAAAGTAAAAGTCCCAAACATTAAAAAGAAAATAATAAAAAAATCGCCTAACGAAGTATGCAGTAAACCGAGTGCATAATTTAATGAAACATAAAATTATTTCTAAAAGTAACTAATCAACACTTGTAGTTGGTGAAAGAGGCCCTTACACTGATAAATCTTTAAGAACTTTTAGTATAAGTCTTTTGCTGAAGGCTCCTCTTCACTTTCAAATCAAGTTTGAGTGTCAATAAAAAAATCGCCTAACGAAGTATGCAGTAAACCGAGTGCATAATTTAATGAAACATAAAATTATTTCTAAAAGTAGAATCAACGCTTTACTTGTAGTTGGTGAAAGAGGCCCTTACACTGTAATTTTCTGGGGGAACTCAACAGATAATCAAAGAGTATTAAAAGCTCAAAAAAAGTGTATAAGGGCCATTTGCAATTTAAAGCAAAGAGATTCATGTAAGATCCATTTCAAAAAGTTGAAAATATTGACCGTGCCTTCAGTGTTTATATTTGAATGTATAGTGTTTATAAAGGAAAATTCCCAAATATTTAAGTTCATGGAGCGTCCACGTCACAATGATAAACTTTGTGTAGTCCCTGCCAAATCAAGAATGAAAAAAATAAGTGTTTTTTGTATGGCACCACGTTTATTTAATAAAATTCCAAAAAGTATAAGAAACATCGAGAATCTAGCAGCTTTCAAGAATACCTTACGTAATTTTTTGTTGGAAAAGGCATACTACTCACTTGATGAGTTCCTGTACGATGAAACTATATAGTGCGGGCGGTGCAAGAACATGTCTTACATAAATATAAATATAAAAATTACATAAAATAAAAATACAATAATTATTAAATTATCTAGGAACTATTAGTTATGCTCTTTAAATTTGCACACCGCTTGTCGGTAGAATATATGGACTAAATATTTAAATTTATAACAACTTATGTATAACTATATTCAGCAAATAAATTATTTTGAATTTGAATTTGAATTTGAATTTGAATTTGAATTTGATAAATCTTTAAGAACTTTTAGTAAAACTCTTTTGCTGAAGGCTCCTCTTCACTTTCAAATCAAGTTTGAGTGTCAATAAAAAAATCGCCTAACGAAGTATGCAGTAAACCGAGTGCATAATTTAATGAAACATAATATTATTTCTAAAAGTAGAATCAACACTTTAGTTGTAGTTGGTGAAAGAGGTCCTTACACTGATAAATCTTTAAGAACTTTTAGTAAAAGTCTTTTGCTGAAGGCTCCTCTTCACTTTCAAATCAAGTTTGAGTGTCAAATTAGCTACAAAACACGATATAGCCCCATCAAATATGTAACGGAGTTTGGGAATAAAGGGGGCGAATTTTTAAAACAGAGAGGGTTTTAGTTTTAAAAAAGGTTCGCTCCGAACACGACAATACACTTAAAAATGTTTGCAGTAAAATTATGAGTATTAAACAATGTCATTTAGCGCCTGTTTCACAAACGTCAAGTAGGCCAAACTGTCATTTAAAGTCACCGGTAGCCGGGGATAATGGAGCTGATATACCTTTGTTTGTACGGTAAACGTCCCAAATATTAAATAGAAAATAATTTAAAAAAAAATCGGCTATCGAATGATGCAGTAAACCGAGTGCATAATTCAATAAAACAGAAAATGATTTCTCGATAAATGGATTATCCAACACAAAAATAATTTTTGAATTCGAACCAGTAGTTGCTGAGATTAACGCGTTCTACCAAACAAACAAACAAACTCTTCAGCTTTATATATTCTTCAGCTTAACAATTGTTTTTTTTTTTAATCTAAGTTTGACCCAAAATGGCTGCCGTTTGAGATTTCTCAAGGACACTCAATGTCGTTGGTATTATTCAAAGACACAAACATAGCGGCCTTAATCCTGCATCTTAATTAAGGCCAATAAGAACAAAGAAAACAATATTCAATCGTTTAATGCTTAAATCCCTATGAAAACATTCCTCGCCTTAAAGCAAACAGAAAGGCTTAACCAAGTTCGCACAGTATAATGAATATCTACCAGTAAGTAAACTAAACTCAAAAACTAATAGAAACATTAGCAGTGAGATATTTTTATATATATTTTTTTATTAAGTTAGGTGGACGAAGTGGCGTGCAACCAGTGATATGTTAAGTACTACGTACTAGATGGAACACTCAAGACGCGATGAGTGTTCCAAGTGATTGGAGTTCCGACGTCCTACCCGTTCACAGTCTGTCATACGCGCTCGTAGAGATTAGGCGCGTTATTATTTTCAAAACCAATAAAAATACCGTCTTGTATAATGAGATATTGCAAAAATACAACAAAATATATTGGTAAAACTGCTGGTGTGACGTTCCATAGGTAACTTTTATTAATATTGAAACGTTTAATAGGTTTATATTTAATTTGTTAAAACCGACGTGCTTATCGGGTCGGCCATATTAATATTCAGTTGTCTACGACTTGACGTATTGACCTTGACATTACTGCCGCGCCGTCCCCCACGCACCTTCCGCGTTGGAACATGAATTTAGCAAGAAATCGTAGGGAGTGCTCAATCTAGCCGAATCAATCTGAATGAATGAGCACCTCTTTTTGTGCAACATCACAGAGCACTTCACACTATACTTTTCGCCTTAATCAATCAACTTTAGTCGACATGAATAGCAGACACTAACATTATTGAATAAATGTTGAGTAACCGCATATGACTATACTGTGTACGCCCACATACCCGACTGTTTATAGCATTGGTTGTGACAAAGAGTCGACCCTTTATGGTAATACAGTAATATGCAATCGCTGTTTCACCACGAACCTTCGAGATTGTATAGTTTACGACTTTATAAGACATGTTAGGTCCCGCGGCTATTTTCGAATATGTAATGAGGGTATATTGGAGTGGGTAGATGGTGTTAGGATAACTTTGCGACCCTTGAAACATATCTTGTTTAACGCTCTGTGGGAGTTTTAAGATCAAACGTTTGGCCGCAATCTGAACTTTAGTTATCAAGTTCAAAGTTATCTAAATTTAACTTTACATTTAGAAATTAACAAAGGTGTCTGATTGTTTAAAAGTATTTATTGCAAGATACATCCTCCGCATTTGTCTGTGGGGTCACTTGATATAACAATAGCATTAGCAATAATAGCAATAATAACTGGTCACTTGATAATATAAAAAATCACTTTTTTTATTAAGGTTTAACAGACAAACAGGGAGGCAGTATTTCAACAATTTCAAGACCAATTTTAACCATTTCAAGATTAAAATTTAGGTTAATTATTAATATAATGGTAATGGTTTTTTAATACTTAATTCAAACACTGAAATAACAGCACATGTGCTTTCCTGTAGAGTACTGTTGCTAGATGAAAATTACAGCATGTAATTTTAACGCGGGCGAAGTCGCAGGCACAAACTAGTTTAATATATTATGTATTATATTATATTAATATGTAATGAAGCCTGTAAAACGTAACGTGTGAAATGTGACATTTGATTTTACTCACATAAATTTTGTTACCCCGAGCTTATATAATATGAAATCGATTTTTAAGGAGTAAACTTCAAAAAACTAAAAAAATATCCATTACCGTGTGTTATTGTTTTTTTTTTATATAATGAAAGCATCAAACTACTACAACATGGAACACGCGTGCCATACAAAACACTACGAATTTTATGGAATATTTAAAAGTGACATTGCGTAGAGCATGAACTGTCATTTATAACAAAACAAACATAATAATAAGTACGTAATTTAAAGAAAATGTGACTTTGCGTCAACCCATTAGAGTTTAAAATGAAATAGTAGAAGTCAATCGTTACTACCTTTTACTATTGACGCGTGAAGGCAAGAGTCCGCCATGATTCTGTCAAAGGCGTTCTTTTTATGTGCCGCTTTGGCACTTGTGACGCAAATTCCATTGTAGTATTTCGATGAATAAGAGTAACATTTAGCCCGGAATGTGTCACGCAATAAGTGAGCCATCCCCGGGGGTTTTATGACAATTTTCATTGCGGCCTCTCGCATAAACGCGTCCCCGTTGTTCTGATGGCCGTGAGTGGTCGTAAATAAAATTATACAGCGGTTGTACGGTGTGCGAACGTCTGATATCAATTTAAAACGTGATAACGCATTTATTACAGCCTGGAGCTAAGTTTTACGGCTGACCACGCCACCTGGAAGGGCTGGAGCTAAAAGCTTTGTACACCTATAAACCTAGATTTAGGATGTTATATGAATGAATAGTCGTGAAATAGCCGTGAAATAGGTGTGGAAAAATAAGTCGGGCCCTGAAGGGAAATTACCTTAAATCCTTAAGTTGGCTCGTTTTACATAAAGGAGACATTGTATGTATGTACTAAAAATAGGTATTCTTCATGGATATCTTGTACGACAGACGAGAGTAACACAAAATATTTGTTAGAGAAATTTTATGTTAGAAAAGTTTTTTTTTTTTTTTTTATTTTAGTTGGTTCGAGTCCCGGGCGAGGCAAGCGAGTTTTAGAAAATCTTTGAATGCAGTTTTATTTCTTTTTAAAAATAAAGGAATGTCTCCTTTATGTAAAATAAGCCAACTTAAGGATTTAAGGTAGTTTCCCTCCAGAACCCGACTTATTTTTCCACACTGTATATGTATATTCATATCCTAACTATACTTATTGAATTTTGTAAATGCAAAAGTGAGTTTGTATGTCTGTTACGCTTTTACGCGTTAACTACTCAAACTAATATTATGAAATTTTGCATACACGTTCTCAGTGATACAGAAAAAGACATAGGGTACCTTGTGTCACTCAAATCTTCTTTTATTCAAACAAGTTGTCATAAAATAAAATGTAAAAAATTTATTTTTAAAAAAAAGTTTCATTAACTTTGTTTTATGTAATAAATTTAAATATGTAATTTAAATTTACTTTATTTAAAGTACTAGCTGGCGCCCGCGACTTCGTCCGCGTTGAAAAAGAAAAAGTAGCCTATCTTGTGTCCCGTACGTCTAAATATTTATCTACCAAGTTTCATCAAAATCAGTTAATTCGTTTAAGAGTTATGGAGGAATATACATATATACATACATACAGAAAAAAATTCAAAAAATCGTAAATTTAGTTTCAGTGTCATGTATAGAGCCTATAAACACGATATCTCTTAAAACAAAGTAAATTACTCCATGACCGACCTACAGATTTATTATTACTATTGATGATGATATCTGTATAAAATATAATTTATTATTAAATATCAAGTAATATCAGAACATTGTAATCCCACTAGAGTTGTGATTCTATTCTATCATCTTACTAAATCCCTGTCCTTAACAATGGGTTCAAGTTCAGAGTTTATGATCTGTTAGGGCACTCGAGTGCGCTGTTTCGTGAATTTTGTACAGAGATGTGACACAGTATCGGTTAGTGACAGTAGGGAAATAAGTGATTTTGATCTATTCTTTTTCTATTGATCAAAAACGTAAACAAATATAGCGTCGCCGTGGTCACTGGACTGTTTTAAAGATGGGATTTGTACATTAGGCATTATCAAAGAGAGTTGACTCAGTGATTAACTCATTTGGAAATTGTTCGTATTGTTTGTTTAGTTCTATATCGTGAATTGTTTGTTTACCTTTTTGATCAATGAAAAAAGAATACATAGTACATTTTTCTTTTTACTTCTTATTACCTATGTTTAGCTGGTACTTTTAATTGCCATTATTATAGCATTAATATTTTATTGTTTTATAAAATGTTATTAATTTATTATTAATTTTTATGTTTATTATTAATATTTTAAAGCTGCAAAAGTTGTTGTCAAAAAGAATTTTAAAAAATTGGGGTAGTTTACTACCTTCTTAGACCGAATATTCACAAAAAAAATCGGTCAAGCCCTTTTGGAGGAGTTTTACAAACATTGGGACACGAGAATTATATATATTATACTCGTAAGATAACATATTAATTAAATGAAATATCATTAATCTACCTCAGCTTAGAAATTGAAGGCTTATCAGGCGTTTTCATTGCTATAAAAACAAATAATTTACAACCTGATTATTCCACACATTTGATGAAAAATACAGAAAATTATTGTTATGATTGATGTCAAAATCTTTTTATGAGGGCAGTCTGAAGACACTTTTGATGGTAAATTATTCATCTTCTTATATTAACTCTAACTAAGGTGTTGCAATATTCACTAATCTTATAATAAATATTCTGTTTAAATGTATGTATGTTTGTATATGTTGAGAAAAATTCATGTTACTCAAGTCACACAATTAGATCATGTTCTGAATAAATTCATATACGAGTACTTATTGTCAAAATAAAATAAATTATCATCGAGTAACATATATTTCAATAGCAAGTAAATGATAGACAACTTTTTACATATATATAAATAATAGATCAGTTTACACACTGTCTCATTACAGTACTGTGATAATTTTCATAATGTTTACTGTGTTCGCGTTGAGCTGACATCAAGTTGAGTCGAGGCAACTGATTACGACGCCACTCGAATAAGAAGCTTGTCAGCGAAACGTAGCCCTCAACCATGTTTTAAGTTTCACACTGAGTGGGCTTAGGCACTTCACTCTTCAAACTCATCCATTATTACAGTACTCAAAGCTTTCGAATTTATTTTGAACTAATACAGTCAAAGCCGCGTGTAAATGAAATAAAATGTCAAAGGGAATAAACTTCATATGAATGGAAACAATTCTGGATAACATTATTAAGGCGAGGACTTAGCAGAAAAGCGTTATTTTCGTCGCCTAAGTAAAACCGTACTTAGGCGTTAGACTTCTTAGAGTAAAATCACAGTGCATAATAGACTATACGGAAAAAGTTTGAATCGGGCAGATTTTAAAAAAATAACATTGGTTCTGTGTAAAGTGGGTTTACGGACGATATTTTTACGTGATAACGTCATATCGTGCCTCTCTATCGCTTTTTCCACGCTCTCGCTTGCACGCGGAACGTGACACTTTTTCGTGCGTGCAGCAGGTGTGCATCAATTTATAAGACGCTATCACCTCAAAAAACCATTTACTAAAAAAAAATAGTAAAATACTGTTAAAAAACTTACAATTCACAGTAATAAAAAAATTTCGTGACAACTACTTTTGTTTTTAGGCTTATTAATTAACTTACGTTATACACTAAATCGAATCGGCTTATTTTATTTCTTTTTTCATATTTTACACAATATTTAAGAAAAACCTTCCAATTTTAAATCTGTTCGGTTATCCTCCGAAGAGCTACAAAAAAATTTTGCGCAATATTGTAATTCATAGGATATTTAGTTGCGGTCATTTTGGTAAAAATTGTGTTCGGTCTGAGGTTAGTCCTTGTCTTAACAATCATTTTTAAGGTGAAACAAGCCGGCGGTCTGAACTTATCGGTCTCATAAAATGCGTCCTGGCTCACACAGCACAATGCGCGGGAAGACCAGTCGGGTGAGATGCACAATGATTCATACCAAAAATAAAATCATAAACAGACCCTTGGGCCAATTCTCTTTTTGACAAAACTACTGCATATGTCTATTTCGTGTAAAGTTATTTGAACTCTTGAATAACTAATCAATGTTTATAAGCAAAGTATTTTGGAGTTTTTGTACACTAGAGTGACCTATTCAGCCTCAAAGTTGCAATAAAACTTGTGTTAAAATATGGATTTTTCAAGGATCATATCTTTTAAATTAATACTTTTTTTTAAAGTTTGTATGCGTACAAACCTAGTTAACGACAAGATAAATCGGTATCATGCTTACTTTTGTAAATTAAACATAAAACAGCGGAGTAATTTACATTCTACGTTTGTATGGAGGAAAACTGACTTTTATTACCTTAAGAAATGTAAATAAAAGATAAAAATTGTATGCTTAAAGTGAATAAAGTAATTGTTATTATTGAATAACCCATCAACGGGTGCGCTAGGTTTGCTTCGTTGGGTTTTAGCCGGTACATTCATCTTAAATAAATCAGTGTTATTCCACATACAAAAAGTACCCAAAAAGTCCCTAAAGATGTGATAAAATGCAAAGGTCGCAATCGACAAAACTCAAATTTACTGTTCCGATTTCGCTACTCATTGCTTATTTTCGATTAACACTAAAATTTTTATTTCAATCTAAATCGAAAATGCCGATTTAATAACTCGAAAGTAACGATCGTCCATTTTTATTGTGTTTACGACCTCCGAGTCGTTTACGCAGATCACTAAAGTAAATTGATCTAACCTATCGACGGTTCTAACAGTAGGTATGACATCTTATTATTATAATATACAATGTTTTTCTTATTACTATAATAGCTCTTTGTCTTTATAAATAAATAGCTGTTGCACGTGACTTTATAAAATATATAGTCTATGTTATCGCTGATAACGTAGCTTTGTATAGGTGAAAGAATCTTAAAATCGGTCCAGTAGTTTTTGAGTTGCCTTAAGAAAATACCAATTTCCGGCAGGAATAGCGCCTTAAAAGGCCACTTTCCAACTCGAGCGGCTTACCAATTCCATACTACGTAATTCCATGATTACTCATTAGTTATTGGTCGTAGTAACACATGAAAAAACATGACTTATCTGAGAGATAATATAAAGGTTTGCATCGAAACAAAAAAACTGAAATTTATTTTATATCCAATATAATTAATTTCTAAAATGTTCAGAATTTGTCACATTTTCGCCGGTTGAGATATCGTAATTATTGACTGAAAGCCAATAATGTTTTCCATTGAAAACATCCTAGCTATAGTGTACTTTAAAAATTGGGATGTCAATAGTTACCATTTATAAAGATTTTTCTAAAATATTGGAATTTCTGGCGTATATTTCGTGAGTTGAATGCGCGAATGTGTTGATTCGCATTCTGTCTTAGGTTGTTAGGATTATAGTAAGTTGAGACAACAAATCATATTACTGATCCTATTACCTATTACTATCCTATTACTATTCTCCCAAATACCTATTACTTAGTTCCCACGCTCGTCCAGCGCCACCTTAAGAATCCATACTCGTAGGATGTTATTATTTTCCATTTATCTGACGACACGTTTGGTCTAGTGGCTAGTAACCCTAGCTGTTAACCAAACGGTCACGGGTTCAAATCCCGCTAGGGGCAAATGTTTATGTGTTAACACTTACCTTTGTACCTGAGTTATGGATGTTTTATATTTATAATAATGTATTTATTTACAAAAAAAAAGTAATCTATGTAGTATATCAACTGTGTGGTATCCATAATACAAACATTAGTTGCTTAGTGTGGAACTAGATGGCGCTGTGTGGAACGTGTGGTTATTTAAAAAATAATGTATGTTAAATTCTTAGGACTATTCGGTTCGCTTTAAGTCTCACTCAACTTTTGCTTAACCTTAGAGAACTTAACTTAACAGGAATACTTTTCCGTCTATAAAATAGTTGATCTTTGTCTAACTTCAAAGTGCCTAAATCCGACTTTCCCAACAATTTTCGTGGCCTTCATATCATTTCAAACGTTGATTATTATTCTCAAAGTTTCCTTTATATAAGATACTTTTATTCTTTTCTTTGGCGAGAGGCCTCCGATTGATTTTTAGACGATTCAATATAAAATGTGTAATATTGTGAACATTTTTGAAGGTATTTATTTGGAATTTCCTTTAGAATAAGAGCTTACAACTTTGTAAAAAATATTTGTAGAGATAAATTTTAGCAATCGTGTTTCTTATATAAGCTGTGTAGATAAGATGAGGCCTATGATGGAGCAAGCTCACCTAAGCAACCTAAGCAACCTTTTATTTTAGACATTCTGTAGCTTTTGCCATTAGCTATATACATATATATAAGAATAATTGTACGAGTAGACATTCAAAAATCATCAAAATGAACATTTCCTATTAAGTGGGCACTATAGACTTTCCTATAACGATCTAGACTAGACGAAGCAATTCAAACATGTATTTCGCTAGAAGTAAAGAGCAGAAAAACAAAGGCTGCGACGGCCAGAAGCCAGTTCTAATTAAGTGCAATCGCATTCGCATAAAAGTGCCTATTTAGGTACAAACTGCTGGCTCCCCATAAACCGCTTGTAGGCAGAGTTTGCTGGGTTCATTTGTGCGATGTTGGAATTAATACGAGCACCTTTATTGTTGTAGCTAGAGTTTTCATAGAGGAGACCGCATTTATACCGAACTAAAAATTTAAATTTGATCGGAGAGAGCACACAGCGTTCGGTTGTTTATGATGTGTCGCTTTCCTCTCGCTTTACTGCAATTGTGGAGTAATTTTGTGCAAAAGGAACGGAAGTATGTACAGTGTAATAGGAAGCTGGGGAACCGCGCGCTATTTGATTTGACCAATAAACTGGCTAGGTGGTCTACGTTAACAGTGCCATCTACCGTGATTTGTTGAAATCACCTTTTTTATCGTTGATAAACCCTCTTGGATGCTCGGCATTGTAGAGGACACTGCGGGGTTATGCAGGATTCGTACTGGTTAAACCCAAATTACTTTCTAGCCCGGCTGTAAATGGGTTGATTTGCGGGGATGACATCGGAGCTTACATGAAAGTGGATCTCTCTATCTCGGGCAGCCAGCTATCTCGGGGCAGTGCCGACCTTACTAGGATCAATGATTCTTTACTTATTCTCCTAAATATAGCACACCTTCTAAAGGTGTGAAGGGATATGTAAGCAGGTGTTTACTGCTGTACCCTGTCACTACTTGTCAGATCTAGACCAATGCCAAGTTTAAAAAATTCATTTTCAAAGTTTACCTTTACAGAAATTTTGTTACGCTACGGTGTAATAGGCGGCCGTATTACGCGGAGCGTAGTTTTTACTAGCGCACGTTTATTGTGTTGAGCCTGTTTTAATGGCGGCCTGCGTGAAACTGAAACGACTATTAAATATGGAACTACCGCGTAAGCTCTCAACTATCCCCCCCCTTCCCCCACTCTACCCGACAAGGGCAGTAAGTGGCTGAGTCAAACTCACTTCTGAAATTACTAATAATGCTTTTTACATCCAGAAGGTGTAACTTGCTTTGCGAATTTTGAAATATTCAATGCTTTGGGGTTTCATGGCAAACAGGTACAAATTAAGTCAGATTTTGTTGAAAGACTCATTCATCGACACGCAACTGCACACATGCTAATTAAGGTGGTTACTGTTGCTAGACGGGTTAATTATACAAATTAATTATACTAGATATAAAATGTTTTTTTTTATTTTAATGTTCTTTTATTTCGATGCAAACCTTCATATTAAATGTCTCAAAAGTGTCATGTTATTTCTTATTGTACTTATGTATTGGCTACGACCAATAAACTAATGAGTAACAACGACGACACGTTTGGTCTAGTGGTTAGTAACCCTAGCTGTTAACCAAACGGTCGTGGGTTCGAATCCCGCTAGGGGCATATGTTTAACATTTTATAATTTTGTACCTGAGTCATGGATGTTTACTTGTATCTATAATATGTATGTATTTTAAAAAAATATAATCTATGTAGTATATCAACTGTCTGGTATCCATTAGTTGTTTCCCGTTGAACTAGATGGCGCTGGAAAGTATGCAGTTAATTCAGCACCTGTATCTACTGAACCTTACTTACTTGTACTGGTACAGTCAACAAAACAGTTACACAAAGCGTTCACATACACAACTTTGTGCATTGTGATCACAATAATGTGTAATGGGTGAAACTTTGTCGTCTAACCAATTGTACGGACAGCAAAATAGGTCGCTCTCTGCTTTATGCTACTGTAGATGTATGCGATAAACTTTGCTTTTGCGAACATTGAATGCAAAGTATTGAATTCACTTATCACCTTACAAAGTATAACATCTATTGTGTACTAAACTAGATGTGCCCTGCGTTTTTAATGCCCGACGAAAAAAGGGTGTGTGTCTGTCTGTGGCATTATATCTCCTAAACGGATTGACCAATTTTGATCAGTCTTATTTTGTTTGAAAGATGAATTAATTGAGATAGTTCTTAGCTATAATTTATGAAGAAAAGTTGAGGCGTTTGAAGATAATCAGCTAATTTCCTAGTTGACGAATGAATCACCATACGTGCTTATTGAAATTTGGCAAAATTTTACTCCTAACTTCTAGAACACTTAGGTGTTCCACGATAATGTTGTTAGACCTAACTCCTGTTCCTTCATAACTCTTAAACTAAGTAACTGATTTTCATGAAATTTGGTAGATAAATATTTAGACGTACTTATAGGACACAGGCTAATTTTTAGGCTACTTTTTTCTTTTTCAACACGGACAAAGTCGCGGGCGCTAGCTAGTCAATCAATACTAATAATAAATCTGTAAGGGTTGGTCATGGAGTAAGTTACTTTGTTTTCACAGATATCGTGTTTATAGGCTCTATACATGATACTGAAACTAAATTGACCATTTTTAGATTTTTTTTCTTATGTATCTATGTTCCGCCATAACTCTTAAACGAAGTAACTGATTTTCATGAAACTTGGTATATAAATATTTAGACGTACTTATAGGACACAGGCTACCTTTTAGGCTACTTTTTTCTTTTTCAACACGGACAAAGTCGCGGGCGCTAGCTAATATTTTATAAATTTACGCTGGCAAAGTTGCATGCAACAGCTAGTACTATAAAATTTTTCTTTATTTTTATTTTTCTTTATTGTCTTGCTATGTATTGCATTGGTTGTATATAAAACGGTTGGTTAAGGGAGTTTTCCGAATGAAAACTCTCGCCACGAACCCAATTAAAACAACGTCACTACCAAAGAGCTATCAATCTAAGAGAGCGGCCACTTAATTACAAGAAAGTGAAATACTGCGATCTCATCCACCACTCATTACTGGCGAATCTGCGGACGAGGAACACGTACGCGGCCCACATGGTTTTGATACTTTTTCTTTAGTCTATCTATTTAGTAATACTGTATGGAAAAAAAATTGGAAAAAGTATCTTAAGACGAGGACTTAGCAGTAAAGCGTTATTTTCGTCGCCTAGTATAACTTCTTAGAGTAAAATCACATGTTAAATAAAATTACAGTGCGTAATACTCGTAGACTTATATGGAAAAAAGTTTGGATCGGGCAGATTTATAAAAAAAATACATTTTTTGAAAAAAATTTTTAGTAAAATACTGCTAAAAAGAACTTACTGAAAAAATTTCCGTGACAACTACTTTTGTTTTTAGGCTTATTAATGAACTTACGTTCTACATTTGAATCAGCTACTTTTATTTCTTTTTTTTCATATTTGACACAATTTTTAAGAAAAACTTTTCAATTTTAAATCTGTTCGATTATCTCCGAAGAGCTACAAAAATTTGTTGCGCAATATTACACCTTAATTTATAGGATATTAGGTTTCGGTTATTTCGCTAAAAATTGTGTTCGGTCTGAGGTTAGTCCTTGTCTTAACTAGAAGGCAGAGTGTGATAAGACTTTTTAGAAAAATGTTAAATGTTATTCTGAAATCAATACTAATAATAAATCTGTAAGGGTTGGTCATTGAGTAAGTTACTTTGTTCATTGAGTAAATTTGAATTTGAATTTGAATTTGAATTTCAACGCGGACGAAGTCGCGTGCGCCAGCTAGTAAATAAATAAAGTTGCCAATAAAGTAAGGTCTCACATTGAAATTGCAAATTCATTAAACCATTATTTGGGACTACTTTGCTATTGCAAGCGACTAAGTACGTCTGCATTGAAAAATGAAAAATATAAAACTCCAGACATCTTTGCGACAGTGGAGCCCGATTTTTTATATTTTTAGACGATCCCTCGGGAACCTAACATTTTTACAGAAAAAGTATCCTATATGTTAATCTAGCTAAGTTACTATCTAGTAAATAGTAAAGCCCATCGGAGCTGAATCTGTATAGATTATAAAGATATTATAAATTAATTATTTATTATTATAGAGATTTGTCATTTTGTATGTTTGTAATGAATAAAATCAAAAACTACTAGATCGATTTTAAAAATTCTTATTATAGATTATAGAGAGCTACATTATCAGCGAGTCATTGACTATATTTTATAACTAGCTGGCGCCCGCGACTTCGTCCGCGTTAAAAAAGAAAAAAAGTAGCCTATCCTATGTCCTGTACGTCTAAATGTTTATGTACCAAGTTTCATGAAAATCAGTTTATTCGTTTAAGAGTTATGAAGGAAGATACATACATACAGAAAAAATTCTAAATATGGTCAATTTAGTTTCAGTATCATGTATAGAGCCTATAAACACGATATCTCTGAAAACAAAGTAACTTACTCCATGACCAACCATTACAGATTTATTATTAGTATAGTATTGTTTGATTGACGTTGTTCAACAGCTAGTAACTTCATAAAAACAATTAGAAAAATGACAACATTCGATATGAGTACTTAGTCTTGGAACACTTTTTGTAACTGTCGCTAACAGGCTGTGTGGTTTAGTAACATGATATCATAAAACGCGGAAAGACAATTTTCCCATCGGCAGAAATAAGGGCCGCTCTCAAAAGGGTTTCTATTTCATCGGACAGGAGTTAATTTGTCGCTGCCAGATACACTTCGCTCGCACTACAAATTGTTAACAGCAACATAGCTTATCAATTCAAAGAAAGATAAAAAGTAATAGTGTGTGTCTGTATAAAATTAAGTTATTAATTAATTAATGTCTCATCAATACTAATAATAAATGTGTAAGGGAGTAGTTACATTGTTTTTAGAGATATCGTGTTTATAGGCTCCATACATGATACTGAAACTAAATTGACCATTTTTAGAATTTTTTTCTGTATGTATGTATGTATGTATGTATGTATGTATGTATGTATGTTCCTCCATAACTCTTAAACAAATCAACTGATTTTCATGAAACTTGGTAGATGAACATTTAGACTTACAGGACACAGGATAGGCTACTTTTTTTTTCAACGCGGACGAAGTCGCGGGCGCCTGCTAGTACTTGAATAAAGGCGTACTATGGTTATTTATTTATCTACTAGCCGGTGACTGCGGTGGTGCCCCCTTTATACATACATACATACATACATACATACATACATACATACATACATACATACATACATACATACATACATACATACATACATACATACATACATACATACATACATACATACATACATACATACATACATACATACATACATACATACATACATACATACATACATACATACATACATACATAAAAAAATTCTAAAAATCGTCAATTTAGTTTCAGTATTATGTATAGAACTTATAAACACGATATCTCTGAAAAAAAGTAACTTACTCCATGACCAAACGCTTACAGATTTATTATAAGTATTGATGATGATTAAAATTATTATTTGGTACTGTGAAATTAATTTTTAAATGTGAAAATCAATGAAACTGCATACACGTTTGCAGAGATGTTTTGACTACATGTTTGGTCTAGTGGCTAGTAACTAGCTGTTAAACAAACGGTCGCGGGTTCGAGTCCAAGGGACAAATGTTTATATGTGTTAATATTTACCTTTGCACCTGAGTCCCATCTGTAGTCCATATTGTATGGCGGACAGACCTTCAGGTTTAGACTCAAAGGCCTGACAGTCTGCCCGCCATACGTTTCTCATGAAAAAATAGATGTCAGTCGTTGGACTGCACTGACTGGCACTGACGCAAGAAATACAAGAGAAAAAATATATATGACACTGACACACAATGACAATAACAAATTCATAATGACAGACCATTAAAAAGGTTTGATGTTTATATGAAACTATTTTATTGGTCAGTGGTGTAAACTATATTGATCCTTGTAATCATATCTAGTAAGTTTACTTTCATATGCAGTCAGTTTAGATAAGGTAACATCGCCTATAGTCTGTTTTTTAATCTCAGACAAAAATGACACATGCAAATGTCAAGTTTGCATATGTGTCGTTCATTGTAAAAGTGGTGTAACTCCCTATTTTTAAAACCATCTTTTCTTGCCTAATGGTATCTCATTTAGTCATAACTTTCAATATAAAAATGAAGTAACTCCAATAGTTGCATTAAAATCCCATAGATGAAAACAATGAATGAATGCTTATATTTTTTTTCCTACACTATAATTCGCAAAAAGCTCGTTATTCTAAAATTCAGTTACAAGGAGATAGTTCACTTTTACAAAGAACGACACATATAATGATACCATATAATGTATGTAATGCATGTTACATGTAATGTCATTTTTGTCTGAGATTAAAAAACAAACTTTAAAGAAGTTTTCATTTGAAAAACCTTCCACTAACTTCCTACTGTTTGTATTGGTTAATATTTTCTACTCCATATTTAATTATGTCCTGTCTCCACGCTGGCGCCGTGGGCGCTTTTCCGACTCTAACTTACAGCCAACTCCTGTTCTCAGGTGTGCTAAACAATTAATTTTCTACTATCCTCTTTTGTAACAAAGTACTTCGACTAGTTGTAATGAAAATTTTGCAATTAACTTCATCTCCACTCTTTGTACAGACAGTAATTTCGATTATTGCCATATTTAGACATACCCCTTTAGTTTGACAATCATATTATCTATACTAAGCGCCTCTTTCACCAACGTCAAGTAGGCCAAACTGTCATTTAAAGTCACCGGTAACCGGGGATAATGGAGCTGATATACCTTTGCTTGTACGGTAAACGTTTCAAACATTAAAAGAAAATACATTGACACGACTCTACATTGACAACTAGTGGTAGCAGCGCACTATGTAGGCAACAATTGCCCAATAAGCGGCCTCGTTGCAATAACCAATCACAACGCGTGATATACAAAGTATGACATTACGTGTCACCAAGCCGTAGCTGCTTCAGGGACATTGTTTTATTAGTACTAAGAAAAAATATTCATATGATTAAACGTATGGTATTCTCTCTTGTCCACAGAATGTCGATCTCCCACGAACCGAACGCGACCTTCGCAGAGTTAGTCATCACAAATGTACACCCTGATGATGAAGGGGTGTACCGATGTGAAATCACCTACCTTCAAGTTGGGGAAGATTGCAACACAGTGCAAGTCAGCGATTTCCATACTTACAGTAAGTGATCTTTTTGTTTCTTTTTAACATGTTACTTTTTATGTTTCATCAGATTCCCGTCAAATATGACACTACGTGACGGAGCAAAAATTATAATTGAAACTAAAAAAACAACGATTTCTACTGTACCAAACCAATGAGTTAAAGAATATTTATTTAAAAATTGATTTTCATAAGAAATATTATCATATTATCGTATTTTAACATAATATCTTAGTTTTTAATATATATTTTTTTAAATCTATGGACACATATCTGAAATAAAGTTATATTATTATTAATATTACTATTTTATTAATCCACACTTATTATAGTACCCAATAATAGATTCACGTGGCCACCCTATCTTTTGTTCAAATGTAATCGCCTCTTAGGCTAGAGTGACCATTTGAGTTTAAAAAAGACCGTATCATTAGATCTCATGGTATCTAGCAGAGAACAATACTGTACTGTAATGGACACCTATCCCTCCTAAGGACGGGAAATCTAGAGGCATTACAAAAACGTGGTCGTTCACCGCGATCGTTCGTTTTACGTGTGGTCTAAGTCATAGGCGATTTATAAGAGTAACTATTTGAAACCCTATTTTGTTAAAAAAAACTACTTTTGAAAACTTAATTTTCGTGATGACTGAGAAATAAAATATATCTTTTTTTATATACTAGCTGGTGCCCGCGACTTTTTTCGCATTGAAAAAGATAAAAGTAGCCTATCTTGTGTCCTGTACGTCTAAATGTTTATCTACGAAGTTTCATGAAAATCAGTTACATAATTCGTTTAAGAGTTATGGACGAACATACATACAGAAAATAATTCTAAAAATCATCAATTTAGTTTCAGTATCATATGTAGAGCCTATAAACACGATATCTCTGGAAACAAAGTAACTTACTCCATGACCAACCCCTACAGATTCATTATTAGTGTTGATAAGTTATCAGACAGGCTATCCTTCCACTAAATGGTAGGTGGCTGCCGTCGCCTATAACGCAAGTAATACCATAGGGGCTGCAAGTGTGCTGCCGACCATAGAAAGATTAAGGATAAGGAAGGTATGGCGTAATGGGCTCTCACATCACATATGCTGGTATTTCACGGTGGTTTTAGGGGATGGTTACTGCCACGAGACTTCCAAAATGACTGGAAAGCGCAGTGTGCCTTGCCATAACTTGCCAAAGTTCGCTTTTAACTTCAGCTTCGACCACGTATCTCAACGAAGTTTATTAGGTTATTTTTATTAAAATTTTAATAATGATTTCCTTATCTTTTACACCTTTTATCTCTTCATGGTCGGCAGCTGTAACTGCACTGGAACTGGAATTGCACTTGCCTAAAGGGTTACCGTCATTGAATGGATACACGGCAGCTTGCCTGCCGTACTTTACACATAAAAGTACGTATAGTACCATGAAAAGTCCAAACTTAAATCCGAGATTTTGGATTTGGGATTCCGCTTGTAACTAGTACCACGCGTGAAGCCTTGTGACGGCCATCGTGCGGGTCAACTCGAGTAATGTCACGTGAAATGAACGGGGACCTTTTGATTTGATAGTTACGGGCACGATGGGTTTTCGATAAATGAAATTATGAGTGAAAATTTTACTTTATATGTATAAGACGCTTATTGGATGCATTTTTTTTAAATATTAAATACACAAACCACTTCGTTTACTTTGTTTGAAAAAAAAAAGACATATAAAGAAGAAAAAACTCAAGTAAAAGCAAATTCAAGTAAAATTCAAGTAAAGTAATTTTAACTATAATGCGATCATTTGTGTATAATATACTCGTATTTTAGTGTATGCAATAAATAAGTCAATATTTCTAAATAATAATGAAACTACAAATCACAGTCTATTCTTATACTATATTTCTATTCTTTTTTTGAATGTTATGACAGTCAATTACTGTGTGCCGTGACACTACTAAATTGGGCTACATTTTATCGATACTAGTATCAGTCACATCACTACGGTTCAGGTAATGCGTTGTGAAATTCCTGGCCACAGTAGTGATGGTCGCCCATATAGAAGTCGCCTCCCTCCGCCCACACCTCTAATAACGAGCAACCACTGGAACTACCCTTTAGAAATGCTTTAAATTCTTGACCCTTGGGCCTATTGTGAAAGTAGGTTATACTTTATTATACTACTAGTGACCCGCTCCCGACTTCGCCCGGGGTTGCAATTTATATATTTAAGTGGGACCAAATTACAAATAGTTACGAATTTTTACCAAATTTAGTTCAATAGTTTAGAGTTCATTGGCCTCAAACAAACGTAATTTTTATCTAAACTATTATATAAAGCTGAAGAGTTTGTTTATTTGGTTGTACGCGCTAATCTCAGGAACTACTGGTTCCAATTGAAAATGGTTCCAATCCTTTTTGTTTTGGATAGTCCATTTATCGAGGAAGGCTATAGGCTATAGAGAACGCAGACGAAGTCGCGGGCACCAGATAGTATAATATATAGAGACATGACTTATATATGTGTTACAAATCTCTTACTAACTCCAATAATTCTATTGCGACATCTATCGCCAGTATAAGATGTCAAAAGTTACACCACAGGTGCTGCATGTACGCTTCCTAAAATAGTGGCATCTCTTACTCACTTACTGAAACACAACAGCACATATGCTGTTTTTTCACAGTGGTCTTCTGTAAGGGTACACAGTGGTACCACTGTGTTGAGTGAGTAGTGGATGAATGATAGAATGAGTGAATGAGTAGGGATGCTAGAGCTTCCCAATTCCTATTCCTTGATTAAAACTAGTCGTATTTGTATATTTTATTAAAAGTATAATATTTTTGGTCACGTCAAGTGAGGATTTTCCCGATGATAAATCAAACTGTTTTTTCTTGTACAAAGAAAAAAATATATATTATTCTCACCCATGTCACAGAGAAAGTAAAGGTAACTATTATGTACTTTTTCGCTTATGTCAAATTGATTGATTGATTTGACATAATATGTGTCGGTTTACGAGTGTATATTATAATGATCGTGGCACAATATAAGAAATTGGAGTTTTTGAAGTGGAAACTTCTTTAGGCACGTTGGGCATTTTTGAGATGGGGTAAAATCATTGAACTCGTCATTTAATGTAAGCGTCATTGTCATATCATAAGCGTTGACAGCTGCATATGAAAGTAAACTTACTATATATGATAACAAGGATCAATATGGTTTACACCTCTGACCAATGAAATAGTTTCATATAAACATCAAACCTTTTAATGATCTGTCATTATGATTTCATTATTGTCATTGTGTGTCAGTGTCATAATTATATTCTCTTGTATTTCTAACGATCAATAATTGCGACAATTTTCCTAATTCGATAATGCCAAGGAATTTAAATATCATAGTACAATTATTTTTGTAAAGCTACGTTTTCACTTCTTACGTGAGTCCAACGACTGACGTGTTTTTTTTCGATAGGCTGACAGGGTCGAAAAAACAATGATTGACCGTTCACTTGATGGTATGTGGCCACTACCATCACGTATCACACAAGCAAAGCCACATTTCACATAATTATAGAAATGTACACTGTGAGAGTGACATTGACTGTATTTTATTTTCAAAAAAATTGTAGTTATTTGTCGTTAAATCATTATTTGGCGTTCGCTGCGATAACTATTCATGATTTATTTTGTTATTTTTTTTTAATAATATTTCTTCTCATTGTATAAATGTAAAATCCGTAATTGGCTGTAAATAAGGTATGTTTTTGTTTTTGTCTATAAATTTTATGTTGAGCACTGTGGAGATAAATAAATAAATGATCTATACTAAAATTATAAAGCTGAAAAGTTTGTTTGTTTGGTTGAACGCGTTAATTTCAGGGAGATTAACGTTAGATTAAGATTATTCTCAGGGCGTTAATTTTGAACACGGACGAAGTCGCGGGCAAGAGCTAGTACAAAATAATGTGCTAAATACATGTTTACAGTACTCATCATTCTCCACAAAAAAGTTCGGAAGGCCATAATAATAAGTCTCTATAAAGCCTCTAAAAAATAATTTATAGGCAAAGCCGCAGGACGACGCATTGTTATTTTATTTTCACACTGTTATTTGTTATTGAAAAGCGCCTCTTCAATATTCAAAGAGCAGGTGGCGAAATGATTGGAATTCGTATTAAGGTTCCGCCATCTTGGACGGCCATATTGTTATCAAGGCTTTTCCTCGTTTGTTATTTCTTTGTCGTATTTATTTTCATGTCTAATAGGTTTTTTTTTTAAGGAAATTTATTTTCGTCATTTGTTTTCCTTTTTTATATTAATTTATTCTTATATATTCGATAAAAAAAACACCACAGAGTTAGGATGCCAGACTATAGGAATACCTATTGTTGGCACCCTCTACTTCGGGTACCATAATTAAGCCACTTTATCTTTAGTCGAAATACTTTTATCGTCCAACTCCAGACGATATTATCAGAACTACAATTCCAAATAGAAGATGTCAGTACAGGCAATAGATGAGCCGTTACTCTTGTCCATAATGCAATAAATTACTACTTTTATTTTTTTTAAATAGGTTCAATATCATCTATTTAAAAAAAAATTAAGCATTTTTTTAAATGCACAAAATCCTTACATATTAGGCGGGCGGAAGTACCGCCATTTTGACAAAGACCATTTTGACGTTTCGGTCTATATCTCCGTAACCGTGCACTTGAGGCCCAAAGCCCAATAACTTTATTGTAGATAAATAAATTTCCTATTTTTTTATCTAATATTTTTTTTCTATCACTTACCGTTTACGACTTATTCGACTATTACGATTTGATTATGGCCATATTTGTCAAGAAATGGTTTTTGTCAAAATGGCGGCTATTCCGCTCGCCTAATTTATAAGGATTTTGTGCATTTAGGGTCAGTACGTGATACTGAACCTATTTAAAAAAAAAGAGTAGTCATTTAGTGCAGAAGAAAATTCTCTATTGACTGTGTAGTATGTGCGGACATACGACAACGACCTCTCTTCGAGAACGCGTTCATTCAACTGTCTGACACCTTTTCAATATCATTCAATATCATACCTTTTCAATATCACCGAATGTATCTGAATGAATGAGCAACTCTTTTTGCAACGTAACAGAGCACTTTTTAATATACTTTCCGCCTTAATCAATCAACTTCAGTCGACATAAATAACAGACGCTAACACTACATAATTTGAAAGTTGCTACCGAAAAAAGTTTATGGAAGTTACAATGAAAGCGATGAATGTGTTGTTATGAGTTAATTGAATATTATGAAATCAAGCAACCCATTACTATCTTCGGAAGGGTGCAATTATTTTCTGCAAATTATAAATAAAAAACATCCCTCGTTTAACGTTCGTGAAAACCGTTAGTGAAAACCGCATTGAAATCTGTTGCGTAGTTTAAAAGATCTAAGATCAAAGATCATTTTAAAAGCTGGGAAAACAATGGCCTAAATTATTTTGTAAAATGAGTTAAAAATGCAGAAGAGTCTTAAATACATTATTAATTTAAAAAAAATCACAATGGGGCTCATTTGCTGCAAAAAAAAACTAAATGGCTATCCTGTAAATTTACAAAAACTGCAGTTATGCCCTTGTCATAGTAACGGTCGTACAGTACCTACATAAAATGTTTCTTTTAAGACTTCTGGCAAAGTTTATTCTAAAAAAAATATGTTTAAAATACTACGTATTTTGACGCCGACAGGGTTTATAAACAAATAAACGAAGTTCCGTAACGGAAACTCACGCGATGTAGAAAAATGCATGGCTAACATACAATTTATGTGTGTTCGCTGTACACTGCCACTTCAGTTAGCGCCGGAAACACTTCCACAGGAAGTCGATGTACAATGGTTGTGATTCATTGCGTTTCACACGATAAAGCTAAAGTGATGTATTAGGCAGCCCCGTTGCCTGTTGTTTTCAGTTTTTCTTTCTTTCTTTCTTTCTCTATAGAGGTGTGTGAAAGGGACACACGTTTGATAATGAAGATGAAAATTGGATTCGATGATTGGATGAGTGGTTATGGTTAACGTTCAGTCTCGGAGATCCAGGGTTCAATTCTCGGCAGGGTCAACTTTGAAAATGAACTTTTAAAAGTTTGCACTAATATAAAGAGAAATCATTCTCCACAAAAAAAGTTCAGAAGGCTATAGATATTTATATTTATTATTAAAAAGTGAGAAGATTTGTATGTTTGTAATTAATTAACTCAAAAACACATAGGCGATATTTTATAGTCACGCTGACGAATTCGCGTGCAAAAGCTAGTCTAAGTGAGGCACACAATAATCTCTAGTTTATGTCCGGAACACAGAGTACCTACAACGTGATGTTATAATAATATTCATATAATTTTGCTTTACGAGCAGAGATCAAAGCAAATAAACCTCCTTCATGTTCATTACTGAGTATACAGCTGTGAAAACGGTCTCTAATTTATCTTGTATGACGTTCAAATTCTCACATAAATTATGACGTGTGTCTGTTTATCTTTGCAAAACGCTAACCGCAAATTTTTAAACTAATACAATTAAATATGATGCACAGAATATTATTTAAGAGCGGGCATAAAGAGAAATAGCCAATCCTAGATCCTAATTTTATCTAAGTAAACAAAGTCTAATTTAATTAATTCTTTTAAATAGATAAATACATTATAAATGAAAGTGACGTCTGTAACAGAAAACATAATATAATGAAATTTTCTCGATAGAAAAAAATCACCAAGTGAGCTCTCGATTCCATCGATTTTAGTTTTATTTACTAAATGACACACATTACAAAGCTTAAAGTGTATCAGTAATTTCACTTCACATATTATCTAAGGCTGTATGTAACAATTTTTCATTTGACATTGTAGTTTACGAATAATTAATATTTAATACTTTTGGCACTTATAACATTTTTATTGAGCGAGATGCGCTATCTTCCGTCGCATGTTGTGCGTAGTCCTACGTATTTTGTGTCACTGTCATGTCCAAGGGGCCACGCGGGTGTAATTACAAATTTTGTTTGCTTTATACCCATTCTTAAATATTGTTAGCGTATGCTATTTATGTCAAATGAAGTTCATTAAAAAGTGCTCTGTGACGTTTCAGAAAGAGGTGTTCATTCATTCAGTGGTGTGATATTGAAAAAGTATCAGTCAGTTGAACGAACGCGTTCGCGAAGAGAGGTCGTTGGAATTGTAGTTCTGATATATCGGTCGGACGATACTTGGACTAAACATAAAGAGGTTTAATTAATGCACCCGAAGTAGAGGGTGCCAAAAATATAATGCTCAGAATATTATTTTAATATGACGCACAGAATATTATTTATATTATAATGCACAGAATATTATTTATATATAAATGGTGCACAGAATATTATTTAAATATGATGTAAAGAATACTACTTAAATATGATGCAAAGAATACTATTTGAATATGATGCACAGAATATTATTCTGACATTTAACTATTAATTAACAGAACTCCGTACAAAGCCGGGAACGTATAGCTAGTAAATATTGATTCATATGAAAATGAATTTAGAAATCTCGTTACGAACACTCTATCTGTGTTTAATCTTTAGTCAAGCATAATGGAATTAAAACCTTAACAAGATTTAACATTATCAAGTTGGAGTATTTTGCATAAAGTAAATTTTCAATCAATTCCATAGCTAACCTTGTTTGAGGTCGCGTTTGAAGTGTTCCAATTGGTATTTTAAAATCGGCTCGTCACAACTAAACGTCTCTGGTAAACTTTAACTTATTACTTACCGGATGAATCGCAGAGCTAGGAGACTCATTAGCGGCAGTAGCTCTTATAGGAAACTAGCTGGTGCCCGCGACTTCGTCCGCGTTGAAAAAGAAAAAAGTAGCCTATCCCGTGTCCTATACGTCTAAATGTTTGTATGTATACAAAGTTTCATGAAAATCAGTAAATTCGTTTAAGAGTTATGGAGGAACATACATACTCATACATACATACATACATACATACATACATACATACATACATACATACATACATACATACATACATACATACATACATACATACATACATACATACATACATACATACATACATACATACATACATACATACATACATACATACATACATACATACATACATACATACATACATACATACATACATACATACATACATACATACATACATACATACATACATACATACATACATACATACATACATACATACATACATACATACATACATACATACATACATACATACATACATACATACATACATACATACATACATACATACATACATACATACATACATACATACATACATACATACATACATACATACATACATACATACATACATACATACATACATACATACATACATACATACATACATACATACATACATACATACATACATACATACATACATACATATACAGAAAAAATTCTTAAAATGGTCAATTTAGTTTCAGTATCATGTATAGAGCCTATAAATACGATATCTCTGAAAACAAAGTAACTTACTCCATCACCATCCCGACACAAAATCGCCTATTATAAAACAACATACGAGTATTATAAAACAAAGTCCTCCGCCGCGTCTGTCTGTCTGTTCGCGATAAACTCAAAAACTACTGCACCAATTTTCATGCTGTTTTCACCAATGGATAGAGTGGTTCTCGAGGAAGGTTTTAGTATATAATTTACAAAGGTACGCGGGCGAAGTCGCGGGCACCAGGTAGTTATATCTCAACTATTGATATGTTATCTGGTCTCGACGTACACACTTCCACGAGAAACTACCCTCCTCAGGAGAAAATATGAGTAATTTTTATAAAATATATCATAAAATAATAGATGAACCCTTGAACGACTCAACGTATCAAATAAAATAACAGGCATCCATTTATTTCTCAGACGGGTATTTTCCGAGCGATGAGAGGGTAATATAGGACAGTAATGGGTTAGAAAGAGATAGATAGCGCATAAAGAATCTAGCTCCAGGCCATACAAACACAATATCCGAGTGGGAACGAAACGGCTTGCGACAGTTCTAATTCTAATAGTAGGGCGACAATTTTTCTACAGAAAATTATTCTTCGCCTGTGGTCTTTTTTTTATTAGAGATGGGGGTTTGCTCTTGGCCAACAACCAGATGTTTTAAGATAGTCATAATATAATAGCATCCGGTTACCATAATATATTATACTACTAGCTGTAAAACGTGACTTTTCCCTCGTAACTTTATAAAAAGTAGCATTTTCAAATTCATTTATGTACAGGCAACTAGACCCATATTTTTTCATTTTTTTTACATTTAATTATAATCTATACAGTATTATCATCAAACTACTACAACATGGAACACGCGTGCCATACAAAACACAACGAATTTTATGGAACATTTAAAAGTGACATATGCGTAGAGCATGAACTGTCATTTATAACAAAACAAACATAATAATAATTACGTAATTTAAAGAAAATGTGACTTTACTTCAACCCATTAGAGTTTAAAATGAAATAGTAGAAGTTGATCGTTACTACCTTTTACCATTGACGCGTGAAAGCAAGAGTCCGCCATGATTCTGTCAAAGGCGTTCTTTTTATGTTCCCCTCTGGCACTTGTGACGCAAATTCCATTGTAGTATTTCGATGAGTATTATATATATTATCTATAACTAACAGTAATAAGATAAGTACAACATGAAAGAAAAGAAAATAATAATAATAATAATAAATTAATAAGAATAAGAATGTTCTCTTTAATAAGTAACAGAATATGTTACTCGCTTTCTAATTAAGCTTTAATAGGTGACAGAAATTTCAAAATCATTCCAGTAGTTTCTGAGTTTATTCATTACAAACATACAAAAATACAAATCTACTCTCTTCACAATATTAGTATACTTAGATTAGGTACCATATATGCTCGTACTTACTTAGAATCAAAACAAAGTCGCTTCCCGCTGTCACAGACAGCGGGAAAAAGATCTAAGCACACATATATAGGGACACAGGTCCCTATATATGTGTGCTTAGATCTTTAAAACTACGCATCGGATTTTGATGCGATTTTTTTTAATAGATAGAGTGATGCAAGAGGAAGGTTTATTATATAATTTTCAACGCGGGCGAAGTCGCGGGCACCGGCTATCTACTAAAAATAAAGATACAACCCCTGAAAATTTTATAACAGCAAAGATGTCAGGCGTTGTATTGCTTTACACATTTAGTCAGGCGCTACACATCCCTTACTTTTAACGCAGGCGAAGTCGCGGGCACCAGCTAGTATAGTATATAATGTAATAATTTAGTTAGCGTAAGTAAACCTTATAATAAATCAATACTTCAATACTAATAATAAATCTGTAAGGGTTGGTCATGGAGTAAGTTACTTTGTTTTCAGAGATATCGTGTTTATAGGCTCTATACATGACACTGAAACTAAATTGACCATTTTAAAAAAGAAATCTGTATGTATGTATGTATGTATGTATGTATGTATGTATGTATGTATGTATGTATGTATGTATGTATGTATGTATGTATGTATGTATGTATGTATGTATGTATGTATGCATGTATGTATGTATGTATGTATGCATGTATGTATGTGTGTATGTATGTATGTATATATGTATGTATGTATGTATCCTCCATAACTCTTGTATGAAACATTTAGACGTATAGGACATAAGATATGCTAGTTTTTTCTTTTTTAACGCGGACGAAGTCGCGCCAGCTAGTAAATAAATATATATATATATTTATAAAATCTAAGAATTTTCTTGAAATTGTAAAAATAATCTACAAACACCTAGACGATTTATCATTCACTTTCAAAAGCAGTAAATGATTTATGATTTTCCAATATGAAATGCAGCTACAGTGCGCAACGGAAGTGTAGTGTCTTATATCAAGAGCCTTACAGTTCGGAAACGCTCAACTTTTCTCGCCGACTGTACCTACACAGCCGTCAGTACGAGAAGGCACGAAGCATTTGTCTTATAAATATTTACTGGTTTATTCCAAATTGTTTTCCAACACGAAAATCCATTTACTATATAGTGGAGAAATTTAAAATTTATAGTTTTTATCGAGAATTCGATTTATGCCTTACAAACATGCATTGTATCGATATAAAACCTTAATGTTGGAATCAATACTAACTTATATAGAAATCTAGCTGTTGCACGTGACTTCGTCCGCGTAACTTTATAAAACATAGCCTATGTTACTCGTTGATAACGTAGCTTTCTATAGGTGAAAGAATTATCAAAATCGGTCCAGCAGTTTTTGAGATTATTCATTACAAACATTGAAATATTATCTCTTTATAATATTAGTATAGATAGGTCAGGCTATATTAAGTTTTAACTACAAAACGTCAATTCGAAGATTATTGGAGTGTGGTCCAGTGTACTACCTGATGGCCACCACTTCGTCCTCGTTTAAAAATGAAAAATATAACACCTGAGAACATAATATACAGGGATAGTCTCATATGGTTTAAAACGCAGATGATCTATGGTAGCAACTCGTCTAAAAATCATTTAGTCTAATGTTGTAACTCGTCTAATTTTTAGTTTATTATGAGTAGGTATTATAACGCCCGATAGCTATTAATTCATAAAAAGATATAACGATCATTACATAAAAAATAGGCCTTATTCTGTTCTTCCTTTGATAAAGGATACACTAGATTCTGGGTTGCTTCACTAAAAGTGGCATAGTAGAATATCACCGCACTCACAGCTTGGGGTGATCATTATTAATCAAAATCATTATTCATCTTTTTATCAGAAATTAACGAGATAAAGTAATAGCATGTATAAAAAAGCCAGTGGACACTTTTTCCAGTGTATCCTTTATCAAAGTGTTCTTCACATAAAAAGATAATACGACCTTTACTTAGGTATATTAAAAATAGGCCTTATTCAGTTCTATACATAAAAAGTTATTACGAACTTTACTTACATTAAAAATAGGCCTTATTTATTCTGTTTTTTTTTACATAAAAACACATTTGCATTAAAAATAGGTGCTATTCTGTTCAGTTTCACGGGCAAAGCAATTTTTCCATTTTCCAATATTTTCTCACAGACCAGTATACATACATACCAGTATACACTTGAATTTTGAGCTGCCTTCGCTTTTCCTTAACTGAATCAACACTCCATTTGAATATCTAACGCTGCAAGACGAAAGCTTAAGGTTGCACTATTTAATGCTCGTGACTTCGGTCTTATATAATAGCTTTAAATATTCTAGCTACCTATACGACATCGTGCGGATGCAATTTTCTTCTTCAAATCCATACTAATATCATAAATGCGAAAGTAACTCTCTGTCTGTCTTATACTTTTCACGCCTTAACTACTCGACTATCGAATCATGAAATTTTGCATACAGGTCAGGGATACAAGAAAGGACATAGGGTACCTTCCATCCAGAAAAAAAGTAGTGTTACCGAGTGATCGTATAAAAATATAATGGTTAGGAAGCCCACGGTGCTAAATGTGTAGTCACTCGAGCGTCGTGGGGACCTATTGAACTTTGAAGATTGGATAGTAAGAAGAAAAAAAGGTTATATGAAGTTTTTCATTTCAGCGGTGGGGTGAGCGTCTACAGGCGTTTAAAATTTTGTAGGCGCTGTATTTAAAAAAATACTCAATATAATCGTCAGATTAAGAATCAGCACGATCAGGATTTTAGGCTGAACCGTCTGTATGAAAATCTGACGCGCTCGAGTGTTACAAAATGAGAATCGTCAAAAATATTTTTTGCATTTTCAAAAAGCTGCCACGAGCTTGCGTTACATCCGAATCGTCTGAATTTTAAATGGGAGCTTAGTTTAGGTTCACTTAACATCCCCTCTGAAAATCTGACGCGCTCGAGTTGTATTTAAAATTTTACCCCCACCCCAGCCAACCCCACCAACCAAATCGTCAGATTATTAAAATGCACACTTTTCAGCATGTAATTAATGTACCAAAGCTTAATCTGACGCGCTCGAATAACTCCAAAAATCCCCTCTTGGGCTCCCCAACCATAAAGAGTTGGGCGTCACTGTCGCGCGGGTCAGGCGTTATTGCTCATATATATATTATCTTTTTCAACGCGGACGAAGTCGCGGGCAAAAGATTCTATATATAAAAACCTTAACACTCTTTCCATAACGGTGAAAACCGTATGTAAATCGCCAGAGATTATCTCGAACATACAAACATATATAAAGATGTAGTGGGGACTTTGTTTTATGTAAGGGTCTCATCAATGTACTACAACTATGGATTTCTCACGGCATACAAAACACTAGGAACTTTATGGAACATTTAAAAGTGACATGCGTAGAGCATCAACTCTCTCATCTGTCATTTAAAACCAACCAAACATAATGTCATTTAAAGAAAATGTGACTTTACGTCAACACATTGGAGTTTAAAGTCTGTAGTAGAACTTGATCGTTACTGTTCTACCTTTTGGCATTGACGCCGCCATGATTCCGTTTTAGGCGTACTCTTTATATGCCGCTTTGGCATTTGTGACGCAAATTCCATAGTTGTAGTACTTCGATGAAGACCATAAAAGATAACTTGAATTTGTTTATTTCGCTTCTACGCCTATTAAGGCGTAGAAGCTACATTGATAACTGTGAAATTTTGTATACATGTTTTCAGAAGTATAGTCAAGGACATAGGCTACCGTTTATCCAGAAAAAAAGTACCCTTTTGGATGGACGTGGACGAAATCGCGTGCAAAATCTATCTTGTGTTTTATATTTCCTAACATTTTGAGTTGTGCTAACATCAAGAAAATTTTAAGAACAAATTCGGTTTTAAACATTTTTCGAATGCTGATATATTTTCAAGTAAAGCACATAGGTATTAAAATATTCCCCTGAGCTATCGCGAAAGGTGTTGGCTTTATTTATTTTGTGTTTGGCACCGGTCCAGAGTTCGATTCCACGTGCACCTATATATTTATTTGTACTAGTTTGTGGGCGACGTATTTGAGAAATACAATTCTATTGCGATCATTCGATTGATATATATTTTTGTTCTTTCTTATGGAAAAAATGTCATTTTGATAATTCTTTTTTTATTTGAAACGGTGCACTCCCAGGGGGTCCCATTTTAATTTGGAAAAATAATTCCAAACCTACGGGTAGGAAAACAGGGGATGATTGACTGTTCACTCACCGACTGTAGCGTATAACTTTTTACAGAGTAGTCCGATTTTGATAATTCTTCTTTTAATGGATAGGGTATACCTCGAAGTTGGTCTCGTATAATTTTAGAAAAAAAATCCTACCCTAAGGGTGGGAAAATTAAAAATTAAGCATGTAGTAAATATTAGGATTATAGCCACAAAAAAAAACAAAAACTTTTTAACAAAAAATAAAACCGCCGAAAATTACGTAGGTAAAATAATAAGATTATTTTATGCTTTTCAGTTTTTTCGGCGGTTTTATTTTTTGTTAAAAAGTTTTTTCTTATGTTAAGATCGTCAGACAGGCTGACGGTTCGATTCCCAGGCGAAGCAAGTAATTTTTAGAAAATATTTGAATACAGTATTACTAACTTTTAAAAATAACAAAGTCTTCTTTCAGCAACATATCTTATCTACGATATTTAAGGTACTTTCTCTTCATGTTGCCTAGTCTTGGGACGCCCTGTATAATGTAAAATTGACTACCATAGTGTCCGTGTTTTCAGTTAAAAAAATACTTTAAAAAAATACTTATGTGTCGACGTCAATCTTATCTACAACTTGTACTGTATGAATATCACTGAGCAAAATATAGTCTTTTGCCAAAATCTTAAAGATACAATCTCTCAGCATCGTGTCCTACAAGACGGCGGAGTCGTTTGCGTTGCCAAGAGTTGCGGTGACGCATTTACTATTATATCTACCCTTTTATAAGTACACTCGACTCGAATAAAGTACGAAGAAAAAATAATAAAAAAAGATCACTTTACAAGTAATGATATTTTTTGAATCTTGATCTATCTTGCAATATTGTAAATTTAGATTTTTTTGTGTGTATTGCACGCGACATCGTCCGCGTATTTTTATAAAATACTACGCGACTTCGTCCGCGTTGAAAAAGAAAAAAGTAGCCTGTCCTGTGTCTCGTACGTCTAAAAGTTTATCTACCAAGTTTCATGTAAATCAGTTGATTCATTTAAGAGTTATGTAGGAACATACATACATACATACATACAATACCTACACTTACAGATTTATTATTAGTATTGATAGCCTATATTACTCGCCGATAAAAGCTTTCTATAGATTATCTATAAACATTCTTTGAGATATGCCAGTCGCTCTTTAGTGAACTTCCATAATACGAGTACAGTCTGTTTTTTTTTTAACAAACGAGTACTGAGTATGTCTCTCGCATATTTCCAATACTGACAAGAGTGAGATGGGACATTGTTAGGGGCGGGACCCACACCTTAGGCACGTTCTTATTGAATAAACAGATTTTATTTTGATTACATTGACCAATAGCAACTCTGTGTAAATTTTTGGTACTCTTTCGTTAAAAAAAAAAAACAGAGTATACGCTTGTGACATTTAGTAAGGTTATTTGTTAGCCGACTGTACCGAACTGATATAAAAGTGCATGTACACTTGTTTGGTCGTGTGCCAAGGTTGAGCGGTGAACGCGGCAGAATACATTATTACAATAAGTGAAATAGAGAAGGGTAGGAATTCATATTTTAAACCCTATATGCAGACTTTCAATTTTTCAAATTCAAATTTAATTTAGATTTAAATTCAAAATAATTTATTTGCTGAATATGGTTGGTTTGGCTATACATGTTGTTGTAAATTTTTAATCAGGCCATTTAAAATTTTAAATTTCAGAGGAGTTCGGTCACAAAAACTGTGACACGATAATTTTGTATACATATATTAATCTATACACTATTACGTTGGCTATCCCCAGTATAAATAAATAAATAAAATCCGTTGGCTGGTTCAGAAAAGTTCCAACCCATCTCTATCCCAAATCCCTATCCCTATAAATCGGAATCTGTTGAATATGTATACAGAAATAACTATAATTATAGTCTGATTTGTAATTAAACAAACCTCAAAGGTAGGTGATCTATGGAAGGTTGTATTGACTGGTCCCTCATTAAGTTACACTTGCGTTTCTCATTACTCATTCAAATCTTCTCTCGATACTAAGATTGTTACTTAACAGCTAGAAAGCCATTTACACCATACGATATTTTTTATTTATTTATTTACTAGCTGGTGCCCGGGACTTCGTCCGCGTTCTAGATGAAAGGTACCCTATGTCCTTTCTGGTGTCCCAGACAACGTGTATGCAAAATTTCATTGTGATCGGTTCAGTAGTTTTTGCGTGAAAGCGTAACAAACAAACAAATTCACATTCATCTTTATAATATTAGTAAGGATAGTAAGGATTTATATTATGGATAGCTAAAGTAATAGTGTACATTATTATACATTAGTGTACATTATGTACGTTTAATATTATACAGTACTTCTTCAGATAAGTATGACATACTAGTCTTTGCCCGCGACTTCATTCGCTTTTTCTTAGATGTTACAACATTTATTCAAGTTATATTGCTTACTAGTTTTATTGCACTTGTGCAATTTTTTTTGCACAATTTTTCTACAAATTATAAATATAGATGCGTTCCTCATTTAATGCTCTTCTCTTTAATGCTCATTTAATGCTGTTTTCATGCTGTTTCTCCTTTAGTGAAAACAGCATGAAAACATATTCAGTATAATTAAAGATTATCGGGAACATACATACAGATATACATATGCACAGAGGATTTTGCTTTATAATATGTAAGGATAAATATTTTTGCCAGTTGTTGGATTTCATATTTTATTTTATTAGATGATACCTCTAGAACAGTTTTTTTTTAATGAAAGATACCTATGTCCTGTTCTGTATCCCTGACAACTTGTATGTGAAATTTCATGATGATCGTTTCAGTGAAAGCGTAACAAACAAACAAATTCACATTCATCTTTATAATATTAGTAAGGATAGTAAGGATTTATATTATGGATAGCTAAAGTAATAGTGTACATTATTATACATTAGTGTACATTATGTACGTTTAATATTATACAGTACTTCTTCAGATAAGTATGACATACTAGTCTTTGCCCGCGACTTCATTCGCTTTTTCTTAGATGTTACAACATTTATTCAAGTTATATTGCTTACTAGTTTTATTGCACTTGTGCAATTTTTTTTGCACAATTTTTCTACAAATTATAAATATAGATGCGTTCCTCATTTAATGCTCTTCTCTTTAATGCTCATTTAATGCTGTTTTCATGCTGTTTCTCCTTTAGTGAAAACAGCATGAAAACATATTCAGTATAATTAAAGATTATCGGGAACATACATACAGATATACATATGCACAGAGGATTTTGCTTTATAATATGTAAGGATAAATATTTTTGCCAGTTGTTGGATTTCATATTTTATTTTATTAGATGATACCTCTAGAACAGTTTTTTTTATGAAAGATACCTATGTCCTGTTCTGTATCCCTGACAACTTGTATGTGAAATTTCATGATAATCGTTTCAGTGAAAGCGTAACAAACAAAACAAATTCACTTTAGTATTTATAATATTATATTAGTTAAGATTAAGATATAATATTGTATTATAGAATTTTTGTCTGTTTTTGAAATAATTTGTCCTTATAATTATGTATATTTTATAAACTTTCTGGGAAACAGTCTTTATATCAGTGGTGAACTCATTAAATTTAAAAATATTCAGAATAAGTTCGCGAACAGAATATTTTTTTCACAATGAAATTAATAGTGCAAATAAATATTTATAAATTTTATAATATTAAATAACTATAATTACAATAATGACAATAGTATCAACGTCGTGTCGGCTCCGTGTCGTCGCATATAAAGATCACAATGAGTTCATAATGAGATGTCCACGGTATCCGCTTGAAACATAATTATCCGAGTCTATCTCAGCTTTTTAGATAGAATCCAATTTCGTTCGAGATCTGCAGACTGGAAATTTTAATTTATTTACTTACTGTGTGTGCGTGCTATTATTACTAAAAAAAATGTGGACACATTTTTTTCATGTTAAGGTAGTCAAACAGGCTGACGGTCTACTTGATGTTAGGTGGCTACCATCGCCTATAAGACTGCAATGCAACAGACGTCACATATAAAGTTAATATCAATACTAATATAATAAATCTGTAATTAGGAATTGTATGTATGTATGTTCCTCTATAACTTAAATGAATTAACTGAATTTAATAAGGTTTTCACAAACGGAAAATGCGATGAACGAGAAAGGTTTCCTTTAAAAATTTTCAGAAAATCTTAAATTTGAAGCCAACGGTGGGTCGCCTAGTAATTTATAATGTCAAAATCCGAGCTTTCAAATGTCTCAATATTTCGCCTCGCCAAAAACAATTTTCGACAATTTAATAAAAAAAGTTTCGCGGCTTGCGAAGGCAGTTTGCTTCATTCCGTTTAATTTTCGCCCTCCTGAAAAAAAAAGGGAAAAAGAAAGTTTTTTTTTTTGTTCGCCTAAACTGTTTAACGAAGTAACAAGTTAACACTAATTAAAGATTTTTCCGATTTCCGCTTTGACCCCAACTTTTTTCGACCCAAATCTTTCTCGAAGTTTTCCTCTTTCACTTAATGATTTTTTAAAAAAAGCAAATCGCATTATTATATTTTACCGAAACGGCGTGACCTTATATTACCTTACATTATATTACCTTTTTTTTAAATATAACCTATGTTACTAGCTAAAAATATAACTTCCCAGCAGTGAAAGATATTTTCAAATCGGGCCAGTAATTTCTGGCTATTTGACAATATTTAAAATATACTACAAATTGTAGTTATGCTATCAGAAAATAGCGAAAAAAACATATGTCACTTTATTTTAAGCTAAATTGTGTATATTTTTTGCAAATTATATGAAAAAAATCATAATTTTTGAAATTTTATCTTGACGCCGAAACGCCCTGACTGATTGCAACTCTGATGACGTCATACGCTAGTAAACATATTAATAAAATAGTATAGAGTAATAAAATAATAGTGTTTATTCACTTAATATTAGTTCTCTATGTCATCTATCAGTTCTGTTTGTTTACTAGCGTGTGACGTCACACGTCAACGACCAGCGCTATTACAGAAACAGCGTTTTTGGTGCGGTTTTGGAAATTTAAACTTTAATATTGATTTTTATTAATAAATAGAGTAGATCTGACGAGATTAGTAGATTTGACGAGCCCGTTGGATGAGTGGCAAGGGTGCTTGCCTAACGTCTCAGGGGCCCCGGGTTCGATTCCCGGCGGGGTCAACTTTGGAAATTTTAATATAATTTTCAAAATTGACTCTGGTCTGGATTTAAAAAGTAATGGCAGGGCACACTGCGTTTCGCAGTCATTTGGGCAGCCCGTCTGGCGGCAGTAACCACCACCTTACAGAATACCACCGTGAAATAACAACATTATGTGCTGTTGTGTTTCGGTGAGTGAGTAAGTGTGCTTATTATGTAATATAGAATAATTTAAGACGATTTTCTAAAATTAGTCAAATAGCGAATTCAAACAACAACAAACAATCAAATCTTTCCTCTTTATAATATTAGTACAGATAGCCTATGTTATTCGCTGATAATATATATAGCTTTCTATGGGTGAAAGAATTGTCAAAATCGGTCTAGTAGTTTTTGAAATCGCTAGCACCAGGTACTATAGCATAAATTATTTCTCATATTTTTTTTTATTTCTCAACGCGGACGAAGTCGCGGGCGCCAGCTAGTCTCTAACAACGTCTATTTTATCTGACAAGTTGCATTCGACAAGTGAATCCGTGGCCGCGACATCTACATCCGATTCAACCGGAAACGCGAAACTGGAGAGTCGCTTCCTGTTATTGGATTCCGAAGTTGAAAAATTCCATTTTCAAAAGTTTCTTGGCTTTAAATTTCAAATATTTCACGGATGGCGACGAATGAGTTATACTTCCTTCGAAGGCTGTATAAATTTTTTGAATGTAAAATATATATTTAGAATTTATATTTTTTAATAACAGTGTTTTTGTATTAAATTTTAATTATTTTATTGTTTATAGCATCTATGATTTGTTTAATAAATTAAATATTGTAAAACGAAGTGTCTCCCACTATTTTCTCTGAGCCTACTTCTACTAAACCATGTGATAGATTTTGATACTGTTTTCACCAATGAATAATAATAATCAGAACGGTAAATGAGAAATATTTGTTTCTCCGCGTCTGATCACTATAGTCTATATTTACTAACATTATAAAGAGAAGATTTTAAAATTTTTGTTTGTAATAAATAAACTCAAGAACTACTAGACAGATTTTGAAAATTATTTCACCTATAGAAAGCTACATTATCAGCGAGTAACATAGGCTATATAATATAAAGTTAAGCAAAGTCGCGTGTGACAGTTAGTATTCTATATTCTACAAGCAGGCAAGTACTAGGAGCTACTAAAAGGTGGCAGTCTCAACCGACATAAGGTCCCCGAGATGGCCGGCGTACCTCCACTTCCGGGTAGCCGAGGTTCCGTCAGGTAGCGTACCCCTCCCCGCGCTGAATAGCCGTGGCGGGTCGCCGAGGTTCCGTCAGGTAGCGTACCCCTCCCCGCGCTGAATAGCCATGGCGGGGCGCCGAGGTTCCGTCAGGTAGCGTACCCCTCCCCGCGCTGAATAGCTGTGGCGGGGCGCCGAGGTTCCGTCAGGTAGCGTACCCTCTCCCCGCGCTGAATAGCCGTGGCGGGGCACCGATGTCGTGTCATAACGTCACCGCGATTCCGCCCATCTACGGCCGCGCTACAGTCGTTGGGTTTTAGCCGGTACGAATCCGGCATAACCTTGCAGTGCCTCCTACACTGCCGGGTATCCAAGAGGAATTCCTAACGTTTAAATAAATAAAAAATTATGTGTGTGTCAGCTCCGACATAGACATAATATCGTCGGTATTTTTGGGCAATTTCACTTTTTATACTTCTCGATAGGTTTCGACGATTGTCTACCGTTTAGTGAAGGAATAACGACGATTATCAAACTAAAAAGGTGAGAAATTTCATAAATGAAAAACTGCTTTCTGACTAATTGCAAATCTCCACAAAGAAAACCTTCTAAATCCTAAGTTTTGTACTGATCATTTCACATGCCTGATGCGACGCACAACATTTAGTTATTTCATTTTTTCTTCCTCCTGAAAACTGTGCAAAATGTGACTTAGCAGGTTAACGAGTTAGGCCGACGATATTCTAAAATATTCAAAAAAAAAAAAAATAGAACGTAACTTTAACGCATAAAATAACACATTCGTGTAACAATTCTGATTTTACTCCCATAAATTTTCATACCACGGGCTTATATGTCGATTCTTAAGGAGTAAACTCCAATAAAATAGCTACAAAAAGGTCATAAATCTCTATACCAAATTAAACTAGTTTTTTTTTGTAGACACTTCTTTCTACTTGTGTTCTCTTTAGCTAACTTTGATACTGAGAAACTTAAACAAGCTCGCATTGAGTTTCTCCGTTACAGAAACAAGAAAAATGTTGGTAAAACAAACCCGGTTCCTTTTACTTTGTAAGGAATATTTACCATTTTTATTACTCAGAAACAGCGTCATCTTATCTAGGATTATAGAAAGGCTTATCTAGGGTTTATAAGCCGTTAGAAAAATACTAAAACACAAGGTTGCAATTAAAATAATGAATTTTAGACTTATCACTAGCGACCCGATTAATATATACTTTACTAGCTGTTGCATACGAGTTCGCCCGCGTTGAAAAAGAAAAAAGTAGCCTATCCTGTGTCCTGTACGTCTGAATGTTTATCTACCAAGTTTCATGAAAATCAGTTAATTCGTTTAAGAGTTATGGAGGAACATACATACATACATAAAATACCTACACTTACAGATTTATTATTATTATTGATTATTGATAGGCCTACTAGGTTTTGCCCACGACTTCGTACGCATCTGATCGCTACCAAACTTTACAGGACTACCCGCTGGACTAATCTGAAGAATGTCTGAAAATTTCATCAAAATCAGTTCAGCGGTTTTGGAGTCCATAGGGAACATACATACACACACACATTTTATATATTAATAGACGTTACTCGCTAATAATGTATATATATGAAAGAATTTTCAAAAACGGGTGCGAACGAAGCCTCGGTCTAAAGGTAGTTTAAATAAAAATCTGTGACGGCAGTTGCAAAACATATATGAGTCATAGAAAACAATCATATTTTACGTGTACCCACGCATAAACTACCAAAGTTTTCTACCCAAAATATATCATTTTGCACGTTTTAAGTCAACAAACGGTAAACAAAATACTAAAATAATGAGGAGGGTACATCGCTAAATCTGTGCCGTATTTATTATACGGGGTGTTCGCAGCTGCGCGCGAGAGATAGTATCGCATTTGAATACAGTGTGATGGAGTTAAAGGTACTGGAAATGAAATTATTTTGTTAATGTCTTAAGGCACTTAAACATCAAAGAAAATTAAAAATATTTTTTGTTATCATATACTTAATGATAAACGAATTGCATCAGGGCTTGTCTTTTAATAAATTAGTTTATCTCTAAGGTTTATACTATAAACTATATTAAAGTTTTACATATAGTTTTTAGTTTTTATACTATAAAACTATTGCCGTAGAGCCCATTGCCCTATTCCACTTTGATGCTGGATAAGTTGACGGTCGACCTTAACAAAAAACCTGTAGTTTTGTTTGTGTTATAGGCGACGGTAGCCACCTACCATTAAATGGACCGTCAGGCTATCGACCTTAACATAAAAAAATAAAAATAAAATAAAAAGTTATTCCGGGATAACTAAGAAGACTTTTTGCTTATTCTATATGTAAAACTAAGTTATACATATAGATTTAACAACTAATCTATATGTAAAACTAAGTTATATAATATATATTTCCAAATTGTATATAGGGATTTTATTGTTATTACATTATATATTATAAAAATAAATAATGCTAACTGGTGCCCGCGACTTCGTCGACGTTGAAAAAAAATATATAAGTAATAACGCCTGACATCGTTATCGCTGTGGCGACGGTGGCGCCGCCACGCGACAGTGGCGCTCAACTCTTTATATTGAAAGACAATCACTCGGGACGGGAACAGTACTTTTTTTGGATGAAAGGTACCCTATGTCCTTTCCTGTATCCCTGACAACGTATTTGCAAAATTTCATGATGATCGATTGTGTAGTTAAGGCGTGAAAAGGTAGCAGACAGACAGACAGACAGATAGACAGTTACTATCGTTAATATTTATAATATTAGTATGGATTAAAAAATATATTATATAGTTGCTTTATGGATATTACTGTAATGACACATCTAGTAAATATTGATCCGTGTAGTTTGTAGAACAACTCAGTAATTGCGTCACAACGTCCACCGCGTTGATTACCACATTATTTGTCTTTAATTAGCTCGCCGGTTACCAGATGGCGCTTTAAGTACATTACAACAATGTTACAAAATCAGTTTACAGTTTTCATTTTGTACAAGGATTAATTATATTATAATTTTCAACAAAAGGATTGAGTTAGTGCTCATATAATTACACACGAACCGAACAGATTTGATTACTATAATGTACAAGCTTTTGCTCGCGACTTCGTCCGCGCCCCTTAACCTTTTCAACCGACATCCAAAAAAGGAGGTAGTTCTCAATTCGACTGTTTTTTTTTATGTTTACTTCAGAACTTTCGACTGGATGAAACGATTTTAAATATTATGGATGAAATATTGGAAAGCTGGTGCTTCCCGTGTGGTCCCATTTCAATTTGGTCCAGTTCTGCATATGGAATCCATGAGAAAACGGTTTGAAGTCGGTTTTTTTTTGTTAAAAAAAGTTATTCTTATAAGCGTTGATACGTGAAAAATAAACACATGTCAAGAATATACTAGCTGTTTCACGCGACTTCGACATAAGTTATATTTTAAAAATTACCGCGGGCGAAGTCGCGTGCAACAGCTAGTAATGAATTTAAAAAAAACTAATTCACTTTTGAATCAATAATAGTTAGGATGTATGACACGTATCATATAATTTCTTTAATTTTTTTTCTCTATTCAGGAAACAAACAGTCATTATATACATAATTTTACAATATATATAAATATTTAAAGACAGAGTTCTATAAAAATAAATATTAAACAAAATAGAAACACAAGCACAACAATGAAATAAAATCCTACACAATACATACAATATTTATATGTTGAAAATATATTTATATGTTAAAATTTAAATTAAGAACACACAATAAACACACAATTTTGTTATTAATACAATTAAACAATATCGCGAATTAAGTTTCAAGTAAATTGTCATAACAATAACTTAGAAGATAGCTTAGCTTTGTACAATTTTGCCTTGTTAATGAAACCTTAACAATGGAGGGAAAATGTGCACGAATTTCGCAGTGACCAAGCCTTTGCACCAAACGTATGGAACTCTATACATTTCCTAAATTGGACATGTAACGACTTGTTTCTATGAGATTACATAGCTTCGTTCTAACGTATGATTATTTAGTCATTTGTATAGATAGCTAGCTGTATTGTAAACTAGCTGGTGCCCGCGACTTCGTCCGCGTTGAAAAGGAAAAAGTAGCCTATCCTGTGTCCTGTACGTCTATTTACCAAGTTATTTTACCAAGTTTCATGAAAATCAATTAATTCGTTTAAGAGTTATGGAGGAACACATACATACATACATACATACATACATACATCAAAATGATGTATGTATGTATCTATGTATGTATGGTTTTTGAAGCGGATTTGATGACATTTTCAATCTTCAGATTAGTCCAGTGGGTAATCCTGTGAAGTTTGGTAGCAATCGGACGCGGACAAAGTCGCGGGCAAAACCTAGTAATATTATACGAGTAAATGTGAAAGTAACTCTGTCTGTATGTTACCTTTTCACGCCTTACTCAACCGATTACTACGCTGTGGCGCCGCCGTCACAAGTTTTTATATTTTTAGAACACTGTTCGGGAAGATTACTTGCTCTGGAAAAAAGGTACCCTATGTCCTTTCTTGTATCCCTGACAACGTGTATGCAAAATTTCATGATGATCGGTTGAGTACTTAGTCGTGAAAAGTTAACAGACAGATAGATTCTTTTTTTTTACAATTTTTTTTTTTTTTTCAACAATTTTTTTTTTAGATTTAGATAACAAATTTAGCTATTTTTTAAAAAATATAGTCAAACGACATAAATACTTGTAAAAATAAAATTAAACGAACATCTACGTCGTAGCATTGTCGTAGCATTTTAAATTTCGTAGCAGGCACGTAGCGATTGTTGTAGGAGGCACGTAGCATCCGAAGCGCCTACGCTATGAATGCTGGCTACGTAGGATGCATATGGCCTTGTACGAGATGCATAGGTACTGTTTGCCTATGCAAATAATCTTTTTACACATAATATATATATATTTATATTTTTTTTAATTCTATAAAATAACATATAATAAGCCGATAGTATTTAATAAAAACTTTTTTTCACACTTGTGACCCGCTCGTCCGCGTATCTTTATAATATAAAATGCTGCTGATAATGAAGCTTTCTACAGGTAAAAGAATTTTTAAAATCGGCCCAGTAGGTTTTGAGTTACAAACATACAAATCTTCTCTTTTTGTAATATTAGTATATAGATTACTTAAAACCTCATTACGAATCAAATTTCGTACGCAAAACTTTTGAATATTTTAGCGTGTTAAATTAAAAGACCTTAATTCAAACCCACGTCAGTAAAAGTGCCAGTTAGCACCTAATTATCCTTCAGTTAATTCAGTTCAAACAAAAGGATACTGTGAGCCCTTATTAATTATGGCGAGGGCTTATTTTACTTGGGGTCCGACGGGAAGTATGCGCCAGATAGTTATTATGTGAGGCTCGCACAGTAAAGTAATAACAGGGAGGCTGCAATGACTACGGCTCTTCTTACAAAACATATATTTGTTTAGGATAAAAACACAATTTTCTCGTAAAGATTAATTAAGTTATCATACACGGTTAAAATGCAAAGTCCGCCTTCCGTTCCGCTCATAACTCAATTTGCACAAAATTTGTTGGGATTTATTGAATTCGAGTGTGAATACATTGAATACTTTTGGTAATATTTTTTTTATATATATTTTTAAATGGATTTACCATAAATTTGTAGATAAAGTCGGGGTACCAAAGACCTTAGTCAGTTTTCAAATTCATTACTTTATCAAAATCGTAGACTCTTAGTACCTTTTGAAACTAAAGCACTAAGCAAACAACTGACAGATGTTTGAAATGAAATTTTGGCATGGCTGACAATTGCCCTGGTGCATGCAAATGTCGTCAAGGTGACGAACCTTTTCTTACCCCGACTGTACATTCATATTGTTTTTATTGTAAGTTCGACAGGCAGGCTGACGGTCCATTTGATGGTAGGTAGCAACCGCCGCCTATACAAAGCAACGCCTGTGTTTATCCAAACTTTAATATTTATATATATAAACATCGAAATACTACAATGGAATTTGCGTCACAAATGCCAAAGCGGCACATAAAAAGAACGCCTTTGACAGAATCATGGCGGACTCTTGCCTTCACGCGTCAATGGTGAAAGGTAGTAACGATCAACTTCTACTATTTCATTTTAAACTCTAATGGGTTGACGTAAAGTCACATTTTCTTTAAATTACGTACTTATTATTATGTTTGTTTTGTTTTAAATGACAGTTCATGCTCTACGCATATGTCACTTTTAAATGTTCCATAAAATTCGTAGTGTTTTGTATGGCACGCGGGTTCCATGTTGTAGTAGTTTGATGTGTATAAAGTTATTTCGTTATATATAAACTCTATAAAAAAAAAACAAGTTTTATTGAAATACTCTGCATTGTTTTAACATTTTATAACGGCGGGGGTTAGTTTCTTAATTTTAGATGATCCCTAGGGAACAGTTCTTTTTCCTGAATGAAAGGTAGCCTATGTCGGATAGAGGGATAATCAAGGAAGGTTTTTACGTAAAAAAAATGCACCCCGGGTGAATCCGGGAGCGGGTCGCTTGTTTATAATATTATTATGAATTGGTTTGAGATTTCCAATACTTCTTTAGATAATATTTGCGGTATAACCGTTGATAGAGACTCTGGTTAAGTTTATTCGTTAGTTTGTAAATGTAGGTAACTCGCCAACGTTCCCTGAGGCTCGGAACACTAAACTTCGGTAAAGCAAAGATAAATTATTGCACTGTAAGTGAATAGACAAACGCAGTATATAGGCAAGACGCGGTGTGGAACCTGTGGAAACATATAAAAAAGACAGACAAACATGTCTTAAACCGAAGGACCACTTGATAGTACCTGTTAGATGGCCGGCGTACCTCCACTTCCGGGTACGCCGAGGTTCCGATAGGGACTCGGCAGTATACCCTACACTGCCTTGAATCTATGAGGATTTCCCAACGTTAAGGATAGGGGAAATTGAAAAAAAAAAAGCATTCATTAGAATAATATGTGTAAATTTACATCAATAGATAATGTAAACTACTCGTATCTAAAATAGGTTATATGTGCGAAAATTTAAAATAATTAAAAAAGTTATATTAAAAAGTAAGATGACTAAAATATAACATCTTTGTACATTATGGTTTCGCAATAAATAATTGAACTTAATATAACGCAATAATAACTTTAGTTACTGTTTCTAACTTAACCCCGATAGTTTTGAACTAAGTCGATAGATGTAAATCATTTTCTATCATAAGTTCAGAAGCAATTTTCATAATTACACTCGGGTGTAATTTGCCGAATACACTTACAGCACATTTGGTAAACATCATAACATATATCACGTGTAATTATATCACTTTTATGTAATCAGGATATTTAGATAGACGCAAAATCACCTGTCTGTGTATCTTCTATAAGATGTACTTCTGAGAGTGTTCTCAGGAGTTGCATGAGCTCATACCGCCTTCACCTTTCTTCCATCGGACATACAGACATACAAATGGTTACCATCCACATTTTGTAGAAATCCCTCTTTTTAGGAACAAGCGTTTTAAAACATCCTTTATATTGCGCACTATAACTTTAAAGGTTTGGAACTCCTGAGCTCATATAACACAATTTTTTTCAAAATTAGAGTGAATCAGGCATCTTTTGGGTGAGCTCGCTCCATCACAGGCATCATCTTCGCTACATGGCTGGATGCTGGCCAAAAGCAAACCCATCTCTATTTAAAAATGGGGTCTACAGAGATGAACACAAAGGTCTATTCTTCTAGATCTAGAATCTATACTCCCAACAAAAATTAAAGGCGAAAAAAACATGCAACTTTTTAGGTTATTTTCAACAGGCTGTAACTTGAAGACGAATTGTTGTACAGTAAATTTAAAAAAAAAGCAAATTGTAACTCCAAGTGTCTAGTTTTTGAATCTGACCTACAAAAATTTCTTTTCAAAATTTTTTGCTGAGATATCAGTCTTTGAATGGATAAGGATCATTTCGTCTTTGACCATCAATATCTCAGCAACCAAAGATCGCACAGAAAATTCAAGGAGAGTTTTGAAAACTTTGATAATTTTTTGAAAAATCGAGCGCTAAATAAAAAATATGGAGAAAATCATAAATGTTAAGTGTGCCTTTTACAGTTCAATATACCCAAAAAAAACCGCTCGCTTGAAAGATTTAAGGAGCAAGATTTTCGCTCTAACAAATAACAAATAAATAAATATCTTCACACATTCCACACAGCACCATCTTGTTCCACACTAAGCAACAATAGTCTTGTATTATGGATACCAGACCAGTATAGCATAGATTTTTTTTGTTAATATATACATATTATAAATAGAAAACATCCATGACTCAGGTACAAAGGTAAAATGTTAACGCATAAACTTTTGCCCCTAGCAGGATTCGAATCCGCAACCGTTTGGTTAACAGCTAGAGTTACTGGCCACTAGACCAAACGTGTCGTCTAATGATTATAGAAAGTAGTACATTGGGGAGCTTTGAGTGCTGTAGACGTGACATATCTTTGATTTAATTAAGTGGACTTTGCTAACAGGAAATGCAAACGTTTCTTCGTCATTATAACTCGAGAAACTTTGTTAATTGCGTTGCGTATTATCGGAGAGGCAGTACGTGAAATTTTGGCACTCACATAGAGCACGGAGTGTGTGCAAAGTTGAAATGTTTCCGTAACTTTATTTTGATTAATAAAATTATGTTTAAAACGGTGTTGGGAATTTGCGTTTGTTAATTTTATTCCTTGAATTAGTCACGAATGATACGTTGTTATGCATCAAATGTATATCTTAAAATGTGTAATATTTGGGTTCATATTATTTTGTTCTCATTATAAATAGGTAAAAATAAATTTCGATTTTTTTTCTCATTAGTTTTGAATAGAACTTTTTTTTTGTTTAGTCCAATAGACAAAGACCAAATGTAGACTTTTTATGTTAAGGTCGACAGATAGGCCGACGGTCCACTTTATGGTAGGTGGCTACCGTCGCCTATAACATAAGCAACGCCATAGGTGCTGCAAGTGCGATGCCGACATTATAATAATTAATTATAAGTGATAAGGAAGGATAGGGTAATGGGCCCTTAAGGTCAGCGCGCACCGACGGAGTAGCAGCGAAGAGACTAATGAGCTATCATTTAAAAATCAACTTTAATTACTTCAATATGTGATTGAAAGTGGTATAATAAAAAAAACTACTCTCGGCGCTCGGTGAAGCTTCAGCTAAAGAAACTTAAGTCGATTTTCAAATGATATTCAACTGATTCTTACTGATCAGCCAAGCTATGTCTGTAACTTTCGTTAGACGACACGTTTGGTCTAGTGGCTAGTAACCCTAGCTGTTAACCAAACGGTCGCGGGTTCGAATCCCGCTAGAGGCAAATGTTTATTTGTTAACATTTTACCTTTGTACTTGAGTTGTGGATGTTTTGTATTTATAATATGTATGTATTTAAAAAAAGTAATTTTTTTAAAAAGTAATTTTAAAAAAAGTGGTGTATCCATAATACAATCATTAGTTACTTACTTTGGAACTAGATGGTGCTGTGTGGAATGTGTGAAGATATTTATTTATATTCGTTACGGATCTCATCCCTGATTCGATGTCGCAGTGTAACCTCGATCATAGCCCTCTCCATAACTCTTTGAGCTTTCTTACGAGAGGCCGCTCAGTTAAAGCGCCTACACACGTCTCTAAAATCGGTGGCAATGTCAAAGCAGTTGTTGGGAGCTCCCTAGATAGCTCCCTTGGTCTTCTCGTGTGTAGGCAAATCGTAAACATAATTAGAGGCAATCTAGGGGGCTCCCCACCATGCCCTGTTATTGCCACCGAATTTAGGGACGTGTGTTAGGCGCTTTAAAAGACGTTTCATATGTCATCACTGGCAAAAAATTATTAGGTTGTATTTGTGTTAATTCTGTTTTGAAAGAAAAGTAAACAACAAAAGCTCAAGTCGAGCGAATTATTAAGGGATTAATAGAAAGACGAAGCTCAACCAACTCTTGAAACTCTGATCCTGCATTAAGGGTTATCGAGAAAGTTGTTCGCTTGGATTCGTATACTTTAAGCGGATGAGTAGAGTTACGCGCGTGTTGTGTTTATCAATGACAACAATGCTAAAAATCTTAGCCACATCTGTCTGTCTGTTCACGATAATTTCAAACACTACTGCACCGTTTTTCATGTTGTTTTCACCAATGGATAGAGTGGTTCTCGAGGAAGGTTTTAAGTATATAATTTACAATGTTACGCGGGCGAAGTCGCGGGAAGCAGCTAGTATAGGTATAAATAAAGAGTTCAGATAAGTAGGTCCAAGCTTTTTCGTCACTTCTTTTTTGGGGGCACGCTATTTCTCAAAAGTTGTAAGTCCATAATTCCTCATTCCTTGCCACTGTGTTTTGAGGAAAAATGGAAGTAAATTATTTTTTTATTGTTTAAAAAGTTTAAATCGTAAAAAAGTATTTTTTTTAATGTTAAAATAGACAGGCTGACGGTTCAGCAAGCAACGCTTCCTATAGCACTGACCTATGCTGCAACCTATGCTACAATTGACATGCCCATAATAGTAGGATGAAGGATAAGGGATAAGGAAATGGACTAGTATTTCACTCACCGGAACACAACAGCACACATGCTGTTCTTTGACGGTGGTTTTCTATAAGAGGGTGGTCATTCTGGCCAAATTACTGCGAATTGACAGATTCAGAGCCAACTTTGCAAAAAAAGTTCATTTCCAAAGATGACTCTATCGGGAATCGAACCCGTGACCCCTGAAACGGAGAGTTAATATTGTATTTAAACTCAAATGTGAATCTAGCGATAAGAAGCTTATTATTTTTTGCTTATTATATTACTAAAAATTTATTAACCTAAAAATTGATTTAAGTTATAAGATAACAATATAACTTTATGTGTGTCTAAAATTACCTATAAAACAATATCCGTGAACAGCGTAACAATGGCTAAACAATTAAACGCAGTTGACAAATAGCTCTCCTCATAAACGAGCCACAACTGACATGTGTCAACGCTGTCAGTTATGGCGCCAATTTTCGTCGGCGTCGCGGCTAATATCACGAGGATTCTGTGACATTTCATCGCTATAACATTCCCCTGTTTAGGAAAGTTTGCAACGATACATATACAATACAACGTCATAGAGTACCTAAGGTGTTTCCGATACAGTATTTATATTAAAACCAATTTTTTGCAGGTTATGTAACTATATAAACCGTCCAATAATGTCTATGCTTAGTCTCTCGACACTTTAAAAAAATATTTGTGCATTGAAACTCCTTATGCTTTGAAACGCCATAAACTGATGTTCTTGTCCTTTGAAATCCAATAGACTAAACCTTGTGCACTGAAACCCTTGCACTTTGAAACCCCATAAGAAGTTAATGACCTGGTACTTTGAAACCCAGTAAGCTATACCTTGTGCATTGAAACCCTATAAACTAATGTCCTTGTGCTTTGAAACACCACAAGCTAATGACCTTTTGCTTTGACACCCCATAACCAAATGACCTTGTGCTTTGAAGCTCCACAAACTAATGACATTATGCTTTGAAACTCCATAACCTAATGACCTTGTGCTTTGAAACTCCATAAACTAATGACTTATACTTAGAAACCCCATTACCTGATGACCTTGTTCTTTGAAACCTCATAACCTAATGTAGCAGAATATTTACTTAATATTCTCGTAAAATTTATACAACCAACACAAAAAAAATTATTTATTAGATAAATGAATTATTTCGATTCTGAAACGCCAATATAACAAAAACTTGTAAGAAGTTAGTAAACGTTCCGTCCTAAAACAATGTTTCGTTTCACACCGGTTATTACTGAAGTCCCTTGTCAGAGACCTAATAAGATAAAGATGTCATCGTTTGACACATATTGCGGCAGCCATGACAGTTTGCCCAATTGTGGGAGACGATTCGAGGGTGTCCTATTACTGGAATAAAGTTATTTAAAAGTGGTATAATATATATTATTGTTTCAGTACATCTATACGTATAAAATAATCGCAAACTATATGTAGTGTTTTTCAAAAAATATTTTTACACGTTGTACCTACTTATGTTGAAGAAAATAGTTTTTAGAATTACCTGCCGGAAATCGAACCTGGGAACCCTAGAACGAAACCTGAACTGCTCATACAACGGGCTCGTCGAAATTACGAAAATCTCAAAATCTTTCAGAAATTCATTGACCATTTTGCTGATGATTATACTTTTCTTCTGATATACATTTTTAAACGACGAAAAATGAAAATTTTAAACCAAGCGCACATTTAGTAGGTGTAAAATTGCAATGGAAATTTTCAAAAACACAAAGTAAAAATAACAAATCTGCAGAGGAAATTTCGGTGTTATTATAACGTACTAATTTCTGCATAAAAATGTGCCCCTATCTGTTCTAATTACTTTAAAACACAGACTGCTTACTTTAATTAAGTTTGTACCAAAATACATGTCTTCCGGTAGGGATGGGACACTTAAATGTCGATACTCCGTTCAGATTAAGTAGGTTAATTTAATTTTGCTTGAATTATACTAAAACATAAATTTTTAAATGTTTTTGGAGTCTACTTCTTAAGAATTTATGGGAGTAAAATCAAATGTCACATGTCACACGTTACGCGTTACAGGCTACGATATGCTTCAATACATATTAATATATAATAATAAATATAATATATTATATTAATATATTTTGATTATATTTATTAAATTATTTATTTATCGTTCGTAAGGAGTAAACTCCAGTCGTCCAACATCTGACATAACAGGCACAATTTTTTTTAAGGTTGTCAGTGCCTATAACACAAGCAAAGTCACAGGTGCTACAAGTGCGCTGCCACCAATAAAACTAATTAAAGATAAGGAATAGGAAGGGTTAAGGAAATGGGCTCTCGCATCTTTTACTAAGGGCCTCTTTCACCAACTACAAGTAAAGTGTTGATTAGTTACTTTTAAAAATAATTTTATGTTTTATTAAATTATGCCCTCGGTTTAGTGCAGCCTTCGATAGGCGATTTTTTTTATTATTTTCTTTTTAATGTTTGGGGCGTTTACCGTACAGACAAAGGTATATCAGCTCCATTATAGCCGGTAACCAGTTTAAATGACGGTTAGCCTTCTTGATAGACCGTGAAAGAGACCCTAACTCAACGAAACACAAAAGCATATAATTATGCTGTTATATTGCACGATAGTCTTCAGTATATGAGTGATTATAAGTTAGTGAATGTAAAAAAGCCTTTTTTTTATTTTAAAGTTAACTTGCGTCTCTAAGGTTCTAACCTAACCTAACCTAGAGTCTAGGACAGATGCTTGAATTCTAATTAAGAAACTGGTCCATTTATCGACATCTACATGATATATTTATCGACACTTTCATGACACATCACATGACGAGCCTGTTGGATGAGTGGCAAGGGAGCTTGCCTAACGTCTCAGGGGCCCCGGGTTCGATTCCCGGCGGGGTCAACTTTGGAAATTTTAATATAATTTTCAAAATTGACTGGTCTGGATTTGAAAAGTAGTGGCAGGGCACACTGCGTTTCGCAGTCATTTGGGCAGCCCGTCTGGCGGCAGTAACCACCACCTTACAGAATACCACCGTGAAATAACAGCATTATCTGCTGTTGTGTTTCGGTGAGTGAGTAAGGGATGCCAGAGCCCATTACCCCATCCCTCCCTTATCCCTTATCCTTAATCCTTCTATGGTCGGCAGCGCACTTGTAGCACTTATGGCGTTGCTCGTGTTATAGGCGACGGTAGCCACCTACCATCAAGTGGACCGTCAGCCTGTCTGTCGACCTTAACATAAAAAAATAAAAAAAATAAAAAAACACCTCTAATAAACCGGTCACATCACTACTGTTTCTACTAGACTAATTTTAGTACCGGAACAGACTTCATTTTCTAAATAAGTTTCATTTTGAGTAAATTCACTTAGGCGATTACATTCTTGCATAGTTTTGAAGACAAATTAAAAACATATTTTAAAAGTGATTGCTTTTTTATATATTTTCACAATATTTACAACATTTAATTAATGTTGATTTAATTAATTCTTTGTAATAAAAATTAAAAATAAGCTTATATTTAAAATAAAATCTAATCCTGTTATATATATTTACACATAACCTATACTAGGATATGAAGAGTTTGTTTATTTGGTTGAACTCGCTAATCTCAGGAACTATTGGTTTGAATTGAAAAATTGTTTTTATTTTTGTAAAAACCCATCAAACTACCACAACATGGAACCCGCGTGCCTTACAAAACACTACGAATTTTATGGAACATTTAAAAGTGACATATGCGTAGAACATTAACTGTCATTTAAAACAAAACAAACATAATAATAAGTACGTAATTTAAAGAAAATGTGACTTTACGTCAACCCATTAGAGTTTAAAATGAAATAGTAGAAGTTGATCGTTACTACCTTTTACCATAGACGCGTGAAGGCAAGAGTCCGTCATGATTCTATCAAAGGCGTTCTTTTTATGTGCCGCTTTGGCATTTGTGACGCAAATTCCATTGTAGTATTTCGATGTAAAAACCTTGTTACTCGCTGATAACGTGCCTTTCTATAGGTGACATAATTTTTAAAATCCTTCCATAAAATATAAAAATAAAAATATTTTCCTTTTATAATATTATAGAAAAATAAAAATATTTTCCTTTTATAATATTAGTATACATTTAATGAACGAAATACGAAATGCCTCCATCAAACAATAAACAATTCATTACGGCCTGAAAATATGTAAATGCCGTGAAAAGAGCTTATTAATTTCGTGAAAAAATATATTTAGCCCTCCCTTTGTGAGATTTACTAATACTTAAAATTACTTCGTATATTTCATGCCTTACACTTTTAATTAAAAGATTCTTTTAATTATAAGCTTATAAAAATAATTTTTAATGTTTGCAACGATTTAACCATTTAAATCCATTTATGGCAATCCATATTCTGCTCTTTATTAAAAAAATTGTTTACATAAAAAAATTGTTTGTTTGTCGAGATTTCACGCAGTACTCAATCAAATGTAATGAAATTTTGCATAAACGTTGTCAGGAATACAGAAAATTACTTAAGGCACCTTTCTCTTAGAAAAAAGTAGGTTCCGTTCTTTTTTATGTTAAGTACGACAGACAGGCTGACGGTCTACTTGATAGGTGGCTAAAACGCAGTGTGTCCTGCTCGGGTGCCCTGCCACTACTTTCTAGATCAGAGCCAACTTTAAAAATTCATTTTCAAAGTTGACCCTGCTGGGAATCGAACCCGGGACCTTAAACACTCTTCCAACGGGCTCATCAAGTCCGAAATATATGTGACTAGCTGTTGCATACGATTTCTTCCGCGTAGCTTTATAAAATACTAGTTGGCGCCCGCGACTTCGTCCGCGTTGAAAAAGAAAAAGTAGCCTATCCTGAGTCCCGTACGTCTTAATGTTTATCTACCAAGTTTCATGAAAATCAGTTAATTCGTTTAAGAATTATGGAGGAACATACATACATACAGAAAAAAATCTAAAAATGGTCAATTTAGTTTCAGTATCATGTATAGAGCCCATAAACACGATATCTCTGAAAACAAAGTAACTTACTCCAAGACAAACCCTTACAGATTTATTATTAGTATTGATATGATGATATCAACTTTATTGGCAATATAAAGAAAACAAATGTCATTTTACGCTCCAACAGAAGATCTCTTTGTAAAAGAGCCAACTGCATGGGAAATCACGACAAAATAATTGCCTTCAAAATCAAGCACACAATCGAGTAACATTGTTAACTGCAATATAGTTGATTGGGTGGCCGTTGTACAGTCGCGCTCACAAGTGCTTTACAAAATCCGATTTCGCCTCAACGAGAAAATTCTCTATTTGATGATACAATATATGGGATCGATTGGTTCACACTGTTTTCTTGAAATTTAATTTTTTTTACAAATATCTCTCTTTCTCTGTCTCTCTCTCTCTCTATCTCTCACTCTCTCTTTCTCTCTCTCTCTATCTCACTGCCTCTTCAGTCTTGAAGGCTTGAACCAATCTCTGTCAAAAACCAACTGGAATATGTGATCGATTGGTTCACACTGTTTTCTTGAAATTTAAAATGTTTTACAAATATCTCTCTTTCTCTCTCTCTCTCTCTCTCTATCTCACTGCCTCTTCAGTCTTGAAGGCTTGAACCAGTCTCTGTCAAAAACCAACTGGAATATGTGATCGATTGGTTCACACTGTTTTCTTGAAATTTAAAATGTTTTACAAATATCTCTCTTTCTCTCTCTCTGTCTCACTCTCTCTTTCTCTCTCTCTCTCTATCTCACTGCCTCTTCAGTCTTGAAGGCTTGAACCAGTCTGTCAAAAGCCAACTGGAATAACTGCTCGATCGAGGCATCTCCGGACTACAGATATTTCTCAGCCATGACTTTCTCTTTTGCCCAGCGCGTCTTCCCTTTCACCTTACTCATCATAATAAACCATCATAATTAAAAATATGTAATAAAATGTTAGGAGTAAACTGTCGCTAGGCTAATCACTCTATTTATTTTCGTAAATTAATTTGAGTTTCTTTATTATTTATTTATTGAGCACCTTAGCGCTCTGAACCAGTTGTCCTTTGAATCAGTGGGACCCAAAGCCAACTTTGGAGCTTGGAAATAGAAAAGAAATTGTATGAATTTTAAATTAAATTTAAGTCTCTACTTGAATGTACATCCATGAAATAAAACCTGCAAAAAATTGTTATTTAAATATAATTGGGATTTCGTATTACGTCGTGGCCTGTACCATTAACAATATGGTTGAACGACAAGGCATTTCCGCTATAAACTATTAAGCTCGTTAGCGTGATTGTCTCTCTGCTTTATAGAAATGCAATAATAAGCCTTTTAACTTTACAATACAACGTTGCATTTAGGACAAAAAATATTTAAATTTATTCAGATATTTGTCATTATTCTGTTGTGTAATAATCAATACAGTAGAAGAGATAAAGAATCTACATCATTGAAATATCTTGTACAAATAAAATTTGCTTAAAAGATAAAATATGAGATACTAGCTTTTGTACGCGACTTCTTTCGTGCAGTTTTATGTTCAAATGTTCATGCCTATGTTACTATGTTACTCGCTTTATATAAGTAATAGAATTTTTAAAATCGGTTTAGTAGTTTCTGAGTTTATTGAATACAAACAAAAATACAATTTCTCTTTATAATATTAGTAAAGATTTTTTACCCTTTGGGTTACACTATTGAAGTTTTCGTATGGATTCCTAATTTAACTCGATTAACAATATAGTCTATGCTACTCAGTGATAATGTAGCTAGCTTTCTCTAGGTGAAAAAAATCTTAAAATCGGTGCATTAGTTTTCGAGTTTATTCATTACAAACAAAAATACAAAAATTCAAATTTTCTTTGTATAATTAGTAAAGATTGGTAAATTCTATCTTTAATCAGTATTAATTAGTATAGACTCATACTCATACTAAACTACAAAAGAGATGTATCTTTAATGGCATTGGTCTCCTAAACGAGTAGTAATCTAAAGAAAATAAATCAAAAATCACAGCCACGTAAGAATAAGGAAAAGGACTCTAGCATCCATTATTCACTCACCGAAACACAACAGCACACATGCTGTTCTTTGACGGTGGTATTCAATAAGAAGGTGGTCTATTACCGGCAGGCAGGCTTCCCAAATTATTGCGAATTGCCATATTAATATCCAGAAAACTTTGAGTACTTCATTTCCAAAGTTCAACCTGTCGGGAATCTAACCTGTGAGAATTCTAACCTTTAAGAATTCAATGCATTTTGAATTCAATCGTTTTATGTAAACGAACTAATTCTGTTTAAATAGAACAGAATTCGTAGCACAGCTACGAAGCCACAGTATCGGCTACGATGTGTGAAACCGTAGCATGCGCTACGCCGTAGCACGTGTAGGCTTTGATCGCTACGCCTCGATTGCGCTACGTGAGCTCATTTGGAATTCGGTTTTAAACATGGTTCGTGCTAAAATCTTTAACAATTTAGCTGTGATAACGTATAATTAGGGCCTTTACAGGTGCCACTAACTTTAAACTTAGGTAATTATGCTGAACTGCTTTCTATAATTTTCTTATACGGCGTCTTATTAGATAAAACGGGTTTTTACTGTCCATAATGGAAACTTTACATCCAAATTAGTGCAAGGTGTTTTAGAGGTTCTAGTTACTGTGTTATTATATATAGGTTGACTTTTTCAGTTATTTTCACTTAAATATTATTCAGTAATAAAACATCAACATTTCAATTCTTGAAATAACTTTATGACTAAAGATTTTTTCATAATAAAACAGATTAATTCATGTATGACAATAAAACATATTTTCATACCCTTGTCAGAAGATACTCGTACTTTGTACTGTAACTGTTCTTTGACAACGAAAACGTTCATTTAAATTATACATTTTTGTTCACAGTTAAACCGAAATCAGTGGAGGTGGTAACCGGAGATGGCAAAACTTTGACTGATGGCGAAATATTTGGACCACTGCTGGAAGAGAAAATCATCAATGTCAGCTGCATAGTGAAGGAGGGGAAACCACAGCCTAAGGTCGTTTGGTACTTCAACGGGAAGGAGAGACTTGACGGTGAGTCCTATAATATAAGAGAACTAGTTGCGCCCAGCGGCTTCGCTTTCTTTAAGGACAGAAATTAGGAATGAAATGGTCTCTGGCATCCCTCACTCGCTCACCGAAACACAAAAGCACACATGCTATTATTTCACGGTGGGCTGCATGACTTCACGACGAGCCATGCCTTAAATAATTAAAAAAATATGGTTAAAAATATTACCTGTACATTCGCATACTATATTTCGCCACAAAATATAAACATGCGCTCCGGGAATAGCGAAAATTGATAAAATAAATTCGCTGTCAATCGGCTGCGTTCCCGAATTGAAATGTCAAATCGGTAGATAGTAATATACTTTTTGCTTTTAATGGAATTTCAAGAGTGCGAGACGATGCGGACGCTTTGTGACATACGGACGGACATATTATTCGCTTATAGTTCATCGCCAAAAGTATTTTTGGCGATTATTTCACGAAAGGTTTATAAATATAATAATAAAACTTAATTAACTTTTTATGTAAGTCAATTCTAAGTAAAAAAAAAAAAACAATATTTTGCGTCCAAATCACCGAAACTGTCCATGTCTGTCTTTTTCTCCGCCAACTAAATCTAACAACAGATTTTTATTTGGTTTTCACTAAGGTAAAGCGGAAAAACGAGAAATATTTGTGTAAGTATATAAAAAAATTGCATCAAAGACATTCGTCTTTCCAAGACCAAGAGAACCCTCTCTTGGTTAGTGTCCAAAATTACTCCTTCAGGAGATTCAATTTATTAAAAAAAACTTGATAGTCTTAACATTAAGTCATCAATGTAGAATAATCACAGAAACACATCTGCGCTAAGATATTTTTGTTCTCCATTACACTCGTAACCCACTAAGATGTATTAAGATGTATTCTAATCCACACCTCGGTCCAATTAAACGCGTTCCCGCCAAAATGGGGCAATAACAGTGAGTTGTGGCGTGAATTACTCCACTTACACTGCTATACTTGCGATAAACATTAAATGAGTGGACGGTCCTAATCAATGTATATTAATAGTTTTAACAAACGTTCTAATTTGGTCGGCGCCAACCAAATCGGGGCTTACATGGTCGGCAATCCAACCGTCAGTCAGTTGCTTATTGCTACTGGAGTGTGCGGACGTCATGCCGCCAGTATTTTCAAAGCAGCCTATAAACGCCATAGTTTTAGTAGCTACATTAGTGCCTCCAAATTTTCGGCTAATGTAGCTGCCTAATTTTTAAGTAATTTCTAATTTTGCCTAAGTAGAAACTTAGGATCTTAATAATCTCCAAACAGGATACATATCCCATCCTACAAATCCTATATATTTGCCATCACTTCTCGATTACTGATCAGATTCACTCCTTCGGATCTCTCTTCTTACATCTCTTGTCAGCGGCATTTGGTCAAAACGAAGCTATTTGGTTGCATGGCCGATGTGTCGGACTTATACACGTTCCGATGTGGTCGTGGTCGGGTGGTTGGCACCAACCAAATTGGAACGTCTGTTAGTAGTTTAACTACGGTTCATATCAAAGTCGTGCCAAAGAGTCCCGTCCACTCATTTAATGCAGTCGGTTAATACGAAAGTTACGCGAGTAATGGTGTGTCTGGAAACGTAATTTACGTATGAACAAAATGAGCCAGGTTAACTTAATTGGGAATAACAAAAGAATGATATTGCCTTGCTTTAATGGCACTATTAAAATTATATTATATAAAAAAAAAGCTGCAAGTAAATCTATACTAATATTAAAAAAAGAAAAGATTTTTATGTTTGTAATGAATAAACTCAAAAACTAGTGGGTCGATTTTAAAAATTCTTTCACTTATAGAAAGCTAAATTATCATAGAGTAACATCTATATTTTATAAAGTGAAGCGGACGAAGTCGCTTGCTGCAGCTAGTCAATTAATAAAACATTGTATAATCGTTAACAGTAGTTGTATAACATTAAAAATGATGAAGCACTGGATTCAACTGGAATGGAGTTAAATTGCACCAGTGGTAGAGATGCAAATTTAATCATTGAATTTCACGCAAAACTCGTTCCAGATGAATTATCACATCCAGACTAGGGCTGCCACTGATTATATTTCTACCTTATCTATATACTAATATTAAAGAGAGAATTTTTTTTGTATGTAGGAGGTAATTTTAGAAAATACCATCCGGCCGAATAATTTGCAGAAATTTATTAAAACTAGTGTTATAATATAAATTCAAATGTACGAAAAACTATTATTATTTACCAATGATATTTTAAATTGTAACACTAAATCCTGTAGGTGTTTACCTATAAACAATTGGGAATTTACTGAACTATTCTTTATGCATATTATGTATACATACAGAAACCTATGGCGTTGCTTGTGTTAAAAACGACGATAGCCACCTAATACCATTAAGTGGACCTAACTACCTGTCTAACTAAACATAAAAAATATATTAAAAAAGTAGGCAACCCTATCTCAAAGTATTAAATCACATAATTTCAACTTCAAATAAATTTTGCTTCATTTATTCTTCGCATTAAATATTTATTTTCATTTAGATAAATTAGACAACTATATTTATTTATTTATTTATTATTAGAGATGGGTTTGCTCTTGGTGTAGCAAGGCCTATGATGGAACGAGCATACCCAGAAGCTCGGTAATACAATTATATTATTCAGTAGTTAATTAATTATTTGTATAATAATATGGTCATATACAAATTGCTCGTTTTCCAAAATGAAAAAATATTTTTAGAAGAAAATAGCAAAAAATATTTAGTTACGACTCTGTGAAACATTCTCACAGAGAGAATCCTTGAACGATGATCCAGTTCGGTTTATTTATATTCACGAGTGTAATTTCAGATATCGAAAACGTACTGAGAATACAAGGTAGATACTTAAATAATAAGGCGCCAGATAAACCTATTCCATTTATGAAATACTACCTGATAGTGGCCAGTGTTAAATTTCAAAATACAGGCCATTTTTATTGATTAGGTAACTGAACTAATAATTTACGCATTTACTTTAAGTTTATTTTAAAGTTATGTGATTTTACTAACAAATCAAAATTTGATATAATTTTAATATTGAACAGGCTCCGAAACTACTGGACCGATTTGAAAAATTCATTCACTGTATTAAAGCTTTATTATCAGCAAGTAACATAGGTTATATTATATTTTCAAAAAAATTACAGATCTTACTAAAACTCCAATAATGTAACCCAAGGTGTAAAAAAATTACCTAAAATATTCCTTACATCGCGTGCGCTGCGAAAACTATTGATGATAGAACAAAATAATGTACTAAGACTTTGCAGAACACATCAATATCTACAAAAAGTGCCGCGACAGCATATGTCTAACTATTATAATTATGCCACAATAAGTGTTCTTTTATTTTAAAAAAATCAATTGAAAAGCCGCCGTTAGAAAAGGCTCTTTATTTGTATCTTGGAAATAATCTTTATCAAAATAAAATACTACATTTTTGAGACTGCTTCAATACCTTTATATAACTTTTTGAATTATTCAATTCGGACATTCCATTCGAAAGATATCGAGAGTTTAAAAATGTAAGTATTAGAAAAAAGTCGCGTGGTCAATGTAATGTAGGCGTCACTGTGATTGTGATATCAGAGAAAAGGTATTTCTGTCTGATATCACATTTCAACATAGACGCGACTGTTTACATTTCGTTAGTCTGTGTACTGTGCAGTTGGTTCTGCTGGGTTTTTTTTTCCTAGTCAACTTGGCGACAAAGTAAACCGAGCTGAAAATATTCGATCGCATACCGTCATGATACAGTTTTGCCGAATGTACAACTGAATATTGGAAACATTTGGAACTTTTTCCAAACTCTTTTCCACCTTTGGAATTGGAATCTCACATCGTCAGCACATATATCTACAAACATTTTTGAATGATATTGACATAACATTCACCATACATAACTCACATACACACACATAACTATTTTCATTAAAAAAAACTATATCAAAATCTATTAGATGCTACGTTCAAGATATTCAAACATGATTCGAGATATTCAATGAGGTAACTCTTTTCATCAGTGAAAACCGCATCAAAAATCTATTGGATGCTACGTTCAAAATATTCAAACATAATTCAAGATATTCAATGAGATAACTCTTTTCATTTGTGAAAACCGTATCTAAATCCATTGGATGCTACGTTCAAAATATTCAAAGATAATAATACCAGATATTTGATTACTCTTTTCATTACTGAAAACCGTATCAAAATCCATTGGATGCTACGTTTAAAATATTCAAAGATAATAATACCAGATATTTGATCTCTTTTCATTAGTGAAAACCATATCAAAATCTATTGGATGCTACGTTCAAGATATTCAAAGAATACAAGATATTCGATGAGATAACTCTTTTCATTAGTGAAAACCGTATCACAATCTAATGGATGCTACGTTCAAGATATTCAAAGATAATTCAGGATATTCAATGGGTCACTAGTATACAATACAATCAAATTCTTAAGACATCTCTATGATGCATAGTGTAAAAACACATCCATTGTGTTAGGCGTTCTATTTTTAAATTCATCGAACAGCAATAGAGCTTCGACGGACACGAATAAATCGTGAGCCGATATTAAACGATCCTAAACAAATATTAATCTTAAATCCTTTGTAGTGAAGTTGGAATTAATTCTATCTGTCACCTGCGACTCTCAAAAGGTTTTTATCAAAGCATTTCCGTAACACAAAGAGCGTCCGCTGTAAATCTGCATCAGAGTAAACACCTAATATAAATTTCAAAAAGTTTTAAAATTCGCGTCGCGCTCCTAACTCAACGGAGCTTCGGGTAGGCTTTAATGGTAAAGACTTTTGACGCCATCTAACCTAAAGTTTAACGTAAACAAACTTACCCTTACCGACGTAAACCTTTTTTGAAGTGCTAGATTTGAACAACATTGCTGATTCTTACACCTTTACGTGGTAGAGTATAATTATAATGAACTCGCTCTTGCACGCGACTTCGTGCGTGTTGGTTAGGGAGCCCACGATGCTAAATGTGTAGTCACTCGAGCGTCGTGGGGACCTATTGGACTTTGAAGATTGGATAGTAAGAAGAAGAAAAGGTTATATGAAATTTTTCATTTCAGCGGTGGGGTGAGCATCTACAGGCGTTCAAAATTTTGTAGGCCCTGTATTTTAAAAAATCCTCCATATAATCGTCAGATTAAGAATCAGCACGATCAGGAATTTAGGCTGAACCGTCTGTATGAAAATCTGACGCGCTCGAGTATTACAAAATGAGAATCGTCAAATTTTTTTTTTTGCATTTTCAAAAAGCTGCCACGAGCTTGCGTTACATCCGAATCGTCTGAATTTTAAATGGGAGCTTAGTTTAGGTTCACTTAACATCCCCTCTGAAAATCTGACGCGCTCGAGTTGTATTTAAAATTTTACCCTCATCCCCGCCAACCCCACCAACCAAACCGTCAGATTAATACATATCCATTATCGGAGACACATTGACAATATCTGACGCGCTCGATTAAATTTAAAAATCCCCTCTTGGGCTCCCTATCATATAACTTTATGAAATATAAGCTTGTGTTTATTATTATGAGAGGTCGGAGAACATTCAGACGGAGCACCCAATTGCTGACTTAAACGCAGACCACAGTGAAATAACAGCATATGTGCTGTTGTGTTTGTGTGTGAGTGAGTAAGGAATGCCAGAAACCATTATCACATCTTTTTCTTTAATCTTTTTATGGTTGGCAGCACACTTGCAGCACCTTAGCTGTTGCTTGTGTTATAGGCGACAGTGACCACCTACCATCAAGTAGACCGTCAGTCTTCACATAAAAAAATTTAATACAGAGTTCATAACATGAACGTTTTTCATAGTTTAAAAATACTTACCAAAAAAATAATTCTTGAATGGTTTTGCTAGAGTTTTGTAATAATATAATATAAATTGATTAAAGTTTGATTGTCCACGAGTCTAAAGCGATTGTACTCTTATTTTCAAAGCCAAAGCTTCAAAGCTTTGAGCTTATTCTCAACGCCTTCAGGAACCCTCCCCGCATCTGCTACTAGTGTGCAATACGATTACAGTATACGATGTCGTCACGGTGTCGTGTCGGAAGGTATAAGTGGTTTCCTTCGAATTGCTGCCGTATCATGTGCCTAGTTGTCTATTCAGTAAGCGTGCTACGTTGCACACCGTCGCTGGCACAGAATTTAACTATGCCACTTATATTGTCATCATATTCTAAAGTACGATTTTAATAGGAGTAACTATATTCCGTTTGAAGACATCTTAAGAACTCTGCAATCCTTTTGGATAGAAAGCATCGTTCCGAAATATATTATAATTAATTATGTATTTACTTAACCGGTAAAAAAAAAGATGTTAGTCGTTAGACTGCACGTCAGGGCCCTGATTCTGTAACGCCATTTCGCGATTCCTTACTTCAAAACCACGTCACTCATCAGTGGAATTGTCAAATAAATACAATAGTATACTGTGGTTTCTGTGAAATCATAACGTGCCATATATAATTTGTCTTGGGGCATACAGAATAGAGACATAAGAATTCCGTGACACGACAAGGCAAGACATTGACGTGGTTTGAAAAAAGTAAGACAAGAGTGTGGAATCGTAGTTGTCATACAGAATCAGGGCCCAGATGTAAAAACTAAGCTTCACAAAATTACTATTTTTTACTACTGTGTCTAAAACTTGCAAAACAAAATGGCATATATGCAAAACCAGGAGCGTGTCGCTAGTTATAAAAGAAAGTCGCTGTCCACTTCAGACTGTTCTTCTGCTTCCTCTAAAACACCCAACATATATTGATACGTTTTTAATAACGGAAATACAGATAAACGAAGCCTGCGACAGGTCGCTAGTTTGATACAAATACGATAAGGACACATGCTATATACCTTATTGCATATACCTTATTGATTTTATGTACCCAATTGATGGGTCCGATAAAGGTAGAAGCCACGGTATTCGCCTGGACTAACCGAACGCATGTTAAGTGAGGCGACACGTGGCATTTGGTGGCAAATGGAGCCGACACACGACACTTCGGGACATTGTCGGGACATTTCGGGACATGGCGGGACATGGCGGGACAAGTTGGGACACATACGGAACCGCGCGTACAATGAACCGTGCGCAATCTGGATTTATTGCCGTTTCGCTCAGTAGCTAAACGTTATGTTATATATGGCCAATTTTCAATGACATGAAAGCACAGGTTTAAAGATGGTTAGTTTAGATATTTATTTTAGAGGGATTTTCTCATTGGATATCATACACTAAATTTGTTTTTATTTCAATGTAAAGGTAACCAGACAGGCTTGATTTGAGGTGGCTTCAGACACCTAAAACACAAGTAATGTCGCAGTGCTGCAAGTGCGCTGTAGACGTGTTCCTTTTTTAATGAGCTCTGCAAGAACATTTCCTTCGACGTTACAGCCTGTTGAAAATCACCTAAAATTTTTTTTTTTTATATCCCTTAATTTTTGAGGTTTGTATATGTAGATCAGCAATACAAGAGTTTTACATAGAAAATTAAAATTTGGGTGTTTCAAAAAAAAAAATTTTTTTTTTATATTTTATCTATCTGCAATAAGTCAATTTTTGACTATAAGCAGATTTTATAAGTGTGCGTTTGTCGGGTCGAGGAGGCTCCCCAGCAGGTCACTCATTTTTAAGTTTAAAAAAAAAAATGAAAACATTTTATTCGAAATAAAATTTACAAATTTACACGTTCACTACCACTCTGTGGAGAAGAACTTTTAGACTTATCCAGAACTTACTTTTCTATGCATATATAATTTTCCAAAGGATATATACAAAATTTAATGCCGAGTCTGAATTTATTAATAGCAAAATTGTATGAGAAGAATTACTCAGAAATTTAGGTAAATAAATTCATTTTCTATGTCTGGTATTTCTCGCATGACCGCAAAATTCTCGTTCACAGACTACTATGTATGTGGTGAGGAATACGAGTATGTACTCGTAAAAGATGGGGAGATATTTTGAAAAGAATTTCATAATGTAGATCTGAGTTCATATTTTAAACGATTCTAGTTGAATTTGGGTGGAAAACAAGTACGAGTATACATTTTGTAACCTATTTTGAGCATTACAAACTTATCATGACTACATCATGCAAGTTGGTCTAGGATCTTCAAATTTGATCTATTTTATTTTATAACTAGCTGCTGCGCGCGACTTCGCCCTCGTAACTTTGTAAATTATATACTAAAACCTTCCTCGAGAATTACTCTCTCCATTGGTGAAAACAGCATGAAAATCGGTGCAGTAGCTTTTGAGTTTATCGCGGACATACACACAGACGCGGCGAAGTACTTTGTTTCATAATATTAGTAGTGATATAATCAAAGCATCGGTCAAGAAAATATTTGTGAAAATTTCAATTCCGTGCGAAGCCCGTAACATTATTAAGGGCCTCTTTCACCATCTCTGAGTAAAGTTAAATTAGGCTAACCGCTAATTTAAAATCACCGGTAAGAAAGCGTACGAGTTTCACCATCTTAGAGTAGCAATATTGTTCAAGGTTAATTTCAAAGAAATTGACACAAGATACTCGTAACATTTACTCGCCAATTAGCGTTACTTGAAAAGTAACTAATCAACACTTTACTTGTAGTTGGTGAAAGAGGCCCTTAGGGGTATAATTTACCAATTTGAGCTTTCGGTAAGTATAGATAGTAGAAGATAGAAGGCGCGCCGTTATTCGAATATCGAACCGCTATATATTTAGTATTCTGTGGCGGTTCACAGGTAATAAATGTAGAGCTCGCGATCTCTAGCGATATAAAATATTTTCAGCGGACACAAGCCGTTCGATTATAGCATCGAAACTTGTAAGAGAAAAGCCAAACTTCGCGAAGGGTTTAAGTCTTGGAATATTAAAGAATTGGTTCTAACTTCACTAAGCCATGAATAGCTTATTTCAGCCAACGAGCTATTCAAAAGGCATTGTTTTAGTCTGTGTAAAATGAACTTCGTACGCGTTGTAGTTCGTTTTTTTGAAAATCCTACACAAATCTAATATTATTTTTCAGGATAAAGAGTATTCTATGTGTCAATCCAGGTAATTAAATATCTGTGTGCCAAATTAAGCCGTTTTTGAGATTAACGTTCACGAAATCGAAGACAAATAGACAATTTCTTTAAAAAAAAAATTCGATCTCGTTAACATATTGGTACGTTTTTTTTTTAATATTTAATGTACAAACACGGGTTGTTTACGATTTTATTAATGTACTAGCTGGCGCCCGCGACTTCGTCCGCGATGAAAAAGAAAAAGTAGTCCATTCTGTGTCCTGTACGTCAAAATTTTTATCTACCAAGTTTCATGAAAATCAGTTAATTCGTTTAAGAGTTATGGAGGAATACATACATACAATACCTACACTTACAGATTTATTATTAGTATTGTTTGATAGATTTTATGTTATATAAGAAATTTATATGTGCATTAAAAGTTTTTGTAGGGTTTGCTGACGGCCCGCTTTTAGGAAGTTTTTTTCAAATTTTCAGATTTTTAATCATGTCCTTAAGATTTATTGAACATGTCCTAGGGCCTTGTTCAATAAATCTGTATTTCTGACATAGCGAAGTTGCCTATCTAAGCCTAGCATTCTAGCACTGGTCAACTGTGACGTAAAAACAGGAGTACAGTATGATTTACTTTATTTATGATGCTAATATTATTTGGTGCTGAAATTCTGAATTACTCATAGATACATAATAATGTGTGACCAAAAGTGGCGTAAATTTTAAACACCTCTGCGGTGTTTCGCGGACTCTCAACTATAAAACTAAAAGTCGTCACGGTTCGTTCGCCGAGGGTTTCAATTTAATTAAAATTCTAAATTAAAACGCCGATGGTTTGCGACCCCTGTCCCATGGTGACGGACACAGATGTGGTAATACTGGAAGTGGTAAATATGCATTGTTATCTATACTTACTAATATTATAAACAAAAAAACATTTGATTGTTTGCTTAGAAAGCTACACGACTTCGACCGCGTAACTTTGTAAATTATAATATACTAAAAACCTTCCTCGAGAACCACTCTATCCATTGGTGAAAACAGCATGAAATTCGGTGCAGTAGTTTTTGAGTATCGCGAATAGACAGACAGACACACGCGGCGATAGCCTATGTTACTCGCTGATAATTTATGATGTTTATAAAATGTTGTGATAGCCTATGTTACTCGCTGATAATTCAATGCAAACAAACAAACAATATATTTCCTCTTTATAATATTAGTATAGATAACCTATATTACTCGCTGCTAAAGTAGCTTTCTATAGCTTCTATAGCTTTCTATATTCTTTTTGAGTTTATTCATTACAAACACACAAATCTTCTCTCTTTATAATATTAGTATAGTTAGATGTAGAAGTAAAACTCTTTCGTGGAGACATATCTAGTTCCAACACTTTATGTCTTTGTGTTGAGTAAACTAAACTTTTCTGGGTTACCTGTTTCACAAAATTTCGATTAGCGACACTTCTGCCACAATAATCCTCGAATAATTCAATTAATTGTACTAATTATATGAATAAAGGCTTAAATACAAACAGGTAGGGAAGCGGTTTCAAAATTATTTTTAACTAGCTGGTGCCCGCGACTTCGTCCGCGTTGAAAAAGAAAAAGTAGCCTATCCTATGTCCTGTACGTCTAAACGTTTATCTACCAAGTTTCATGAAAATCAGTTAATTCGTTTAAGAGTTATGGAGGAACATAAATACACACAATACCTACACTTACAGATTTATTATTAGTATTGATTAAACTTACTTATGTAAAATATATGTCTTTTTGCCACATACAATATGAATGATTGTGATTGTATTTTTACAATAAAAACATTTTTAGATTTTTTTTGTTTTATGGCCCTTTAGTTTTTAAGCAGCTACATTTTTTTTTATTTTATGTTAAGGTCCACTTGATGGTAGTAGGTGGCTACCGTCGCCTATAACACAAGCAACGCCATAAGTGCTACAAGTGCGCTGCCGGCCATAGAAGGATTAAGATAAGGGAGGGATGGGGTAATGGGCTCTGGCATCCCTTACTCACTCACCGAAACACAACAGCACATAATGCTGTTGTTTCACGGTGGTATTCTGTAAGGTGGTGGTTACCGCCGCCAGATGGGCTGCCCAAATGACTGCGAAACGCAGTGTGCCCTGCCACTACTAAATGTCAATTTTTCGTTATCGTTTTAAATTGTTACTTTGACTAGGGCCACTGAACTATCTGAAAGTGAAGCATTTGATAAACGTAATATTGTCAAAACAATAGTCCAACATGAAATGCGTTCGCTAAACAGTGCATGCGCTGAGTCGTAGACTGGAGTAAATTTCAACTCTCGGGAAATCAGAGTCCGTCGAGTTTTAATTAAAATTCTTAATTAAGTCACAAATGTAGCGGATACTTGTGCAACTATGTTCCGAGTGCACGAAATGATGTTCCTCTCCTACTATCTGCCTCTGATAGCGAACCACCTTGGAAGTGATGCGACACTGTCAGCTTTTCGGGAGTTATTGACTCGTGAGTATACTCCTTAAGAATCGATTTGCAATAAGCCCGTGGTATAAAAATTTATGGAAGTAAAATCAAAATTGTAACACGAATTGCGAGCACGAATGCGTTATAGTTACTTTCTATATATTTTTTTAAATATTTTAGAATATCTGAAATTTCACAGATATTGCGCCATCTACACAATATTGGCGTGTTCGAATTGTGAAAGTTTAAATTTTATAATCGTTCGTAAGGAGTAAACTCCAGTCGTGTGTCGGAGCTGACACACACATTTTTTTTTTATATTTACGTGTATATAAAATCATCCGCGATAACCTTTACTATTCTTAAAATTATTTCCTATATCCTATTTTATTGCTTTATTTAAGGCTGTAACGATATCTATACTAATATTATTAAGAGATAAGATTTGTATGTTTGTAATGAATAAACTCAAAAACTAGTGGACAGATTTTAAAAATTCTTTAACCTGTAGAAAGCTACATTATCACGTGTCAAGTCAAGACAAAGTCGCGTGCAACAGCTAGTAATTAATAATACTGAAGCCCATTTAATTCATGTTTCAATTTTGTGAGCCTGTCTGCCACCCTTAATATAATATTATTTAAAAAAACTGGGTAATTCGGAGAAGGAAAGTGGAACAGTGGAATGTATGGCCTCCAAAACAGTTTAACTAATTTTGATGTATTTTTCAAGCAATCTTCAGATTAGACAGTGAATGTATTTTCAAATTTATCTATTAACTGTAAAATTTGCCCATTATAAATAAGCTTTTTATTTTTATTATTATAATAAGAATATCCTTTATTTAATAACTCAAAAATGAGGTGCCTCCCAATATAAAATATTATGAAGAACATCACTAGATTCTCCGTTCCGTTTCTTGTATTTTAATTAGTAACTTTGTATTGAAATGCATTTAGTAAGTTGAATGGAGGAAATATAGTTTCTGATTTCAACGTCAAAGTTTATCTTATTTTTTATCTTATTATCTTATCTTTTGTTTATTATAAGAACATTCACCTTTTTTATAGTCTTACTAGCTACACGCTCCCGGCTTCGCCCCGGTTCAAAATAATAACTATACTATATTTTAAGTTGGACCAAATTATATATAGGCTAGGCTATAGATCTAGGTAATAGGATGAAATTTTTAGTGATTTTTTTGTTTTATATTTATATAAATAATATACATGTATTATTTATTTAAAGAATGGTATTATACGGAATCACCATATTATTATAATAATCCAAGATCCCTCAAAGGATTTTTTGTAGGACTATGCGGCCATTTTATCATGCAAATGTTTACTAAGCTGCAGAGCTGGTTACTATACCCATCCATCCCAAAAAACCACTTCCAATAAATCATAATAATTAGGTCTTTAAGGATTAAGGATAAGGGATAAGGAAGGGAAGGGGGTAATGGGCTCTGGGATCCCTTATTCACACACCGAAACACAACAGCACATAACGCTGTTATTTCACAGTGGTATTCTGTAAGGTGGTGGTTACTGCCGCCAGACGGGCTGCCCAAATGACTGCGAAACGCAGTGTTGCCCTACCACTACTTTTAAATCCAGACCAGAGTCAATTTTGAAAATTATATTAAAATTTGCAAAGTTGACGCCGCCGGGAATCGAACCCGGGGCCCCTGAGACGTAAGGCAAGCACCCTTGCCATTCGTCCAACGGGCTCGTCAAAAATAAATTATTACTAACCAGCTGATATTTTGTATGCAGTTTAGTAAACATTTGTATAATAAAATGGCCGGATAGTCCTACAAATTGAGTGGTAGGTTTTCCCAGTCCTACGCTTGGAAGTTTTTTAAGGCTGCTAACTCCTTTAGCTACCTCTATCGAGAATTTTCCTAGAGGAAAAAGTTGTTCGTCTCGGCAAACTGAAGCTACTCACGAAGATTCAGCCTGTTAGTAATCAGAAAAAAATTCCTTTAAGGGATACTGAACTATAAGCTTGTGTGGACAAAACAGTTGACTATTAGTCCATATAATGTACCCATAAACCATTTCGCAACACAAACTAACGCCATGTTTGTGTTAGCGAATTTCAATATGGCGACAGGAGCACAAAGTTGGCACCGAAATCACTTCGCAAAGTACATTCACCACCAAAAGTACCACCCCATTACTTACAACACGGTCGGTACAGTCGAATTCAAAGGTGAATCATGTAAAGAGTACGTTAAGCGTTAAGAACATTGTTACACCTTTTTCCGCGGTGTGTTGCGGACAGGCGAACAAGTAGTTTTTTAAAAAAAAAAGAGAAATAAAATAAAAAAAAGATTTAGGTTTATATTTCTTTATTGTCATTAAAGCTTAAAGCGACTTACATGAGAAATATAACAAAATACTTAATTAAGAAACGAAAACATCAAACAGGCAGACAAAAGTAACTAAAATTAAACAATATTTGTTCCTCATCTTAAACAATAACACGACGAAACATTTAAACATTTGACTTAAAATATTTAAACAGCCTGGATCTGCCTGGATTTAACAATAAATGATTTATTAATTTAAAAGGTTGAAATTATACAATGAAAATGTGAAAGGAAAATAAAAATATAATTTTTAAAAAAAGAAAATCAATGCACAACTATCGCTTCGGCTTAGGCCGAGCTATGATAATAGTACATTCGGGAAATCCAGGGCTTTGTGGAGATGGAACCAAGATCTTACTACCGGAGGTATAAAAATAATAATATCTGTCATACAGAACAACATTATATCGTCAAGTAACTAAAGTACATTCACCATCAAAAGTAGCACCCCAATACTTACAGCACGTACAGTCAAATTCATAATGTTAAGAGTACGTTAAGCGTTACGTTTATTGACACAGCCATCAATGTACTACAACTATACAACCACTAGGAACTTTATGGAACATTTAAAAGTGACATATGCGTAGAGCATGATCTCTGCCATCTGTCATTTGAAACCAACCAAACATCTGTCATTAAAAAAAATGTGACTATACGTCAATACATATTGGACTTCAAAATGAACTTTAAAATTAACTGATTAGTCTCGGGATCTGCTACTTGTGATTTTGCTATTTTTAATAATGACACTAGCAAAATCATCGGAGAAGATCTGATGGAACCAAGACATTAAAAGAAGAAGATGAATAGTAAAACTTGGTCTTTACTTCCTTTTACCATTGACGCGCGAAGAAAAGACTCCGCCATGATTTCGTTTTAGGCGTACTTTTTATGTGCCGCTTTGGCATTTGTCACGCAAAATCCATAGTTGTAGTAATTCGATGGACACAAGCTATAATTAAAAATTATAAGCTATCCTCCAACTTTCTATTGACCCCAAACACGCTTATATATAGGTAATTTAGTGTAGCACAAGTGCTACACAAACCACAGGGTCTTTGTCACAAGATTCTCTACTAATAGAAGTCTGAAACTATATTAGCGTTTCTTAGAAAAACATGATCAAGTGTGACGAATTTTTGGAGGGATCCGATTTAATGAATTATATAATTTCATTTTCATTATTATTTTCATTGATAATCATATATATATTTAAAATACGCTTAAAAATATATTACCCGTAACGTATTCAAGTCAAATACACGGCCGTGTCCACGACACAGGCACACCTCACTTTTAAAAAAAATTACTTATTAACTTTTTTTAATTTATCTCAATTGAGAGAGAACGTATTGGAAATTAATAAAATCCAATCCAGTGTAGACGAAATCTATATAATAGTTGTCAATAAAATATTGCGGAATCGCTTAAGATTGTGACTTGCAATCGATTCTCAACTACTAGGATTTAGTGTTCAGTAAACTCCCTCTAAAGTTTATATACGATCTTGCTTACGAGACCTTTGTGACGTCACCGCACTAATGACTTCCAATTTTGTTACAACAGAATAGAATAACAAAGGTTTTGCTTACATTTTCTTGTGGATATCCCAACAGAAAATAAGTACATTAAATAAAATATCTAAGAATCCATTTACTCCTTGAAATTCTTATATCCGTAAACTTTCCACTTAAGGGAAAAACTCCGTAAAAAAGGATTGTTCTAAAAAGATTCGTCCAGCTCCTTGAGCCGGTGACTTTTGTTAGTGATTGTGGACGGTTGCTATTAGAGATGTAGCCAGCCAGTTTTAAATGAAACTTTTGACAGCGGCGTAAATTGACTTTTTTAACTTTGGTAAATCCTTTTGTAAGGGACCTTTTGCGGGGTTATGCCGTATTCGTACCGGCTAAAACCCAACGACTCTCTAGCACGGCCGTTGATTAGCGGTTATGACACGACTTCAGTACCCCGCCACGGCTATTCAGCGCAGAGGGAAGCTGTATCATATTTTGTCAAGTAGCTCTTTTATCTGATGTTCTTCTTCTTCTTGCGGTCTGTTCTTCAACTAGTGAACATTGACAATCAGCTTGGTACAGTCCTCTCTATTATTTATTTTATTATTTGTCTTCGAAAAAGCTCAACTGCGCTAACCATCCCGTTCCACTCTGATGTTCCTGAGCCACGATTTCCTTTTTCGCCCAACTTTTCTCTTTCCAGTGACTTTGCCCGTCATCGCCAGTGTATAACAGACTGTGGCCTAAATGTAGATTTAACAAAAGAAACATAAAAAGATTTTTTAACAAAAGAAACAAAAAAAAAAAACAGAGTCTAAACTAACAGCCAAAATATTTAAATGGGATTGAGGATAATATTTTACACATATTTGCTTACACACGTCGGGGCCCGTAGCTCGGAGGACCGATATAATTGATACGCTCTTGATTTTGCTACATATTTCAATTTAGAGAATAATATTCAAACTTTTTAGAAAGATTTTGAGTAGTTTCAGGGTACCCTGCGTTTTGTAGTCTTAAATTGGTCAGCCCGTCGTTAATTAACCGTCAACAAAAAGTAATTAATATTTTTCTTTTTATTTTAAATATATAGTTTCTTCGTATTGCATTGCATAAAGCCGTCCAAGCGCCAGTCGTAGGTCCCCGTCGTTGACTCGCTCACCCGCGACAGAATTATACGGGACGAAAGGGTTCTTGTGTTAAAAATACGGTTCAACAAATTTAACTGCTTAATTCCTTATAAAAAGATTAATACCTGTATTTTCTCTACATTGATTCAGACACATCGCTGCTTAAAAACTAAAGGGCCATAAAGCAAAAAAATCCAAAAATGTTTTTATTGCAAAAATACAATCACAATCCTTCATATTGTATGTTGCAAAGAGACTTGTTTTTTTTATTCAATATTTAGTATATTTTGATCATTTTTATATATATTCAAAAGTAACTTATATGCTTATATCTCTTCTAGTATTCAGTTTATTATAAAAGTACTTAAAACATAACAAAACTTAAACAATAATATGCATACATTTGATATATATTATACCTAATAAGAAAAAAATAGACAAAAAATAATTTAATTTTTTTCGATTAGCTCTCCTGTAAAAAGTGTAATTTTGTTGACCTACATTTGTCCTTTTATTAAATAAATCAGTGAAAAATATAATATTATAATAAATAAGAAAAAAAATAATAGATTTGCCTTTCATCCAAAACAAACAATCCAAGTCAAACAAAAGACCTTTCATCCTAATTAACTTGCATAAACAATTTTGTATTTGCCACAAATGTAAGGTATACTTACAGTTAAGTTAGTAAAAAGAGGATACTTAATAACGTAGAAGCAGCTATAAAATTGGTTCGTTCGCACATAAAACGAGCCGATAGTCGATATATTAGGTGCAACCTTTCTCTGAAAGCTCTCGGAACGGCTGTAATATCAACCTTGTAGCGTTAACACGGATCTTTCGCTACTACATACCTAACGATGAGTGCTAACATTTTATAGTGTATGGATGATTGAAATAACCTAAATATAGGAAAATTGTCTAGATTTATTGAATAGAATAGAATAGAATAATATTTTATTTGTAGTAAAGTACATTTAAGAACATAGGTAGATAGGTAACGTAATATAGGAAGACAAACACAAACCGGCTCTAATTCAGCATAATGCAGGTTGTAAAAACCTGTGCTGGTCTTCCATTTAATAAAAAAAAAAAAAAAAAAACAGAATGCTTGAAAGTTCCAAAAACAAAGAAAATTTCAAAATAGTTAACATTAAAATAAAACCTATAAATATACAAAAAAAAAAACACTTTTATTTATACAAATAAAAATAGTCTATTAGAATGAAAATATAAAATATATTAAGAAGACACTGGTGTGTTTTTTTATACAAACTTTTTTTTATGTTAAAGGTCTACAGACAGCTCAAACGACTGCGAAACACAGTATGAAAAATTCACATTCCAAAGTTGACCCTGTCGGGAATTGTACCCGGTACCCCTGAGACATATCGTGTGATTGTAACTTTTTAGTACAAGTCTATACTAAATATTATAAAGAGAAAAAATTTGATTGATTGTTTGACTTGAATAGGTTCCGTAACATACTGGACCGATTTGAAAAATTCTTTCACCTATAGAATGATACGTTATTGCGTTGCTTTACGCAGACGAAGTCGCGTGCAATAGCTAGCTATAAATAAAATCCACCGGTACACCTCTGCTCCGGTAAAACAACCAAATAATTAAACTCAAGTCGGACCGAATTCATACATATTTCATGAGGGTATAGCTCGAAAACTAAAGCGGAACAGATGGTAAATTTTCACTTCATTGACTCGGATTTCCTCTCAGCTAAAATGTTACGTTCGCAAAATAATGCGCGAGAACCACCCGGTTTAATATATTTACACAAGTGACACGTTACGTAGGTACATCCTTCAATATTTGCTTTATGGACGGTGCGAAACAAAATCTATTTGTTCCATCTTTTAGAGCTTGTTCAGATGAGGCAAATTACGCGCGAGGACATACGCGCTAACTCGCGCGTAAGAGCTTGTTCATATGAGGCGAATTACGCGCGAAGACATACGCGCGTAAGCGAGATACACGGCGAACAATTATCGCGTTCAAATGATACGCGCGAGGGAAATTCTTCGCGCGTGATACGCATGTTATTCGCCGGAATCTCGACTCGCGCGTTGCTCGCACGTATTGCGCGCGAGTCGAGATACTCTGAGCTCCTTGTTGCATTCAGTAATCGCGCGAACGCAAGGGCGAGTACACGTCCAAATTACATTATTTTATTAGAAGCCGGCCCATGTCACTCGCGCGTGTTTCGCGTTTTGTGAACGCAATCAAGAATAGTCACGCGCGTATACCCTCGCGCGTAATTCGCCTCATCTGAACAATGCCTTATTTAATGGAGTTTTAAACATTCTTATCTTATGATTTTTAATGTGTCAATTAGGTAATCTAATAAGGAAGCTTTTTTCTGACTAAAAACATAAAATGTGGGACAGAAATAATTTATGTTTTATTGTACATAAATATTTTATTTACAAACCACTAGAAAATAATTGTAAAAACGCGCCAAGTTTTCTCTGAATTGGAATCAATTCGGTGCCAAATAAGGAAATTATTGATACACTATGAATATACATATTTTATTAACGCCCGACGCAAAAAGGGGTGTTATAAGTTTGACGTGTGTGTCTGTGTTTGTCGTAGCTCCGAAACTGTGATCAGTTTTTTTTTTGTTTGAAATCTGGACGTTATCGTCATAATTTTTAGCGAAGACTATAGCCTATACTATAGCCTAATAACCTTCCTCAATAAATGGACTATCCAACACAAAAATAATTTTTCAATTCGTAACAGTAGTTCCTGAGATTAGCACGTACAAACATACTCTTCAGCTTTATATATTAGTATATATAGATTTGTTCAGGCGCTTAAAGACCAATATCAGTCTATTTTCAAGTAGACGAAAGCATTTCACTAACTTCCACATGTTCGATTGATGTTAAATTTGGTACTGTTAATTCTATGGTATTTCCATTACATGGTAACCTTGATCTGATGCTGCACCATCAAATAGTCTGCAGTATAACCAACTCTTCAGCAACTTACAGCAGATATATCGTGTTTGGGCTCAATAGAATGTCGGATGTTATCTATAATAATATCTTATCTTACTAACCCTTACTAATATTATAAACGAGCTGGCGCCCGCACCTTCGTACGCGTTGAAAAAGAAAAAGTAGCCTATCCTGTGTCCCGTACGTGTAAATGTTTATATACCAAGTTTCATGAAAATCAGTTAATTCGTTTAAGAGTTATGGAGGAACATATATACATACATACAGAAAAAAATTCTAAAAATCGTCAATATCGTGTATAAAGCCTATAAACACGATATCTCTAAAAACAAAGTAACTTACTCCTTGATGTGTATAACTTGATGTGTGTGTAAGTAACTTATTTTTAGTATTGATGTGAATGTGAGTTTGTTTGTTTGTTACGCTTTCACGCAAAAACTACTGAAGCGATAACAATAAAATTTTGCATACACGTTGTCTGGGACACCAGAAAGGACATAGGGTACCTTTCATCCAAAAAAAGGACTATTCACGAGGGATCATCAATACTAATAATAAATCTGTAAGTGTAGGTATTGCATGTATGCATGTATGTAACATTTAGACGTACGAAACACAGGATAGGCTACTTTTTTTCTTTTTCAACGCGGACGAAGTCGCGGGCACCAGCTTGTAGTTTATATTTTTAATTTATAATTATATATTCTTTATACCTATAAAGACTGGATGACTAGTATACCTAAGTGTAGTGACTGAGATGACATTAAAATTGCCTCATTTTTCCCTTGTAATCTCAAAAGGGTAGTTTATATTGTCATTGTAACAGAGTTGTTCCATTACCCTTTGTACACTGTTATATAGAAGTGTTTCCCATCCCTTCACATCGATACAAAATGAGAAAGTATCCTGAAACAGTAGGGGGCGAACCCATCAACTAGCTGTACACAGTCTTAAAGTCACGTATACTAGATGTGGCTGTTAAATAATATTGCATAAATTGTACAGTTAGAAGGTGGATTGTCAATTTTCGACTCTAAAGCTGGAAACATACTATCGGACGCGTCCGACAGCCGCGACTGACGGACGCAGCCAACAAATGTGCAGACGTCCGAACACTCAAGGACGGTCCAAAGTCACGTCCGCGACTTACGTCCAATAGTTTGCACCACTTAGTGTATAGTGATGTACCGGATATCCGTATCCGTATCCGCGGATATCGGACGCGTCCGAGTTTGTTTCACCTCAACACTTCTGAATGGCAGGATACACTACGTTTTCTCTGTGGTCTGTTACACGGATGATACGCTAGTCACGGCCAGAGAAGCCTTCCACAGGTTGGCAACAATCCTCGCCACGGCTGGCGTAGCCTATGTGGTTGTGAGGATGTGGCGGCTGGGCTTGTCAGTGGCCCTCGACAAGTCCAAGGCGCTTTTCCACGGCCCTCGAAACACGTTTCCATCGGTTGGGTCGACAATGAGGTATCTCGGCCTCGTTCTCGACAGTCAAAGGAAATTTGACTGTCAATTCAATCAATCAATCAATCAATCAATCAATCAATCAATCAATCAAAAACATTTATTTGTAACAGTAACATAACAAAGAAACAGAAAAAAAAACAGTAAAAAAGGAAAATATGTGTTACAAGTTACAAATAGGTCCCTACTCAGTATTTTGCTGGTATAGGCCAGCACTGATCTTCCGCAGGAACCCTAGGATAAACACACACACAGCCATACACCATGCATATGCCCCTTAAAATCAAATAAGTAGTAATTAAAATTTAAACAAAATTATAATAAGAATTATTTTATTGTCAAAAACACTACTGCTTGCATGAATAACTTATGACACGACATTATCTACTTTAAAATCACCAGTTCCCTGCCGAACATAAATTCCTCCAATTGGCGCCGCGAATCATCGTAGCCGTGAGCCTTTACTTCGAGCACATTAAATAAACTTCTTTATGTTTAGTCCAAATACTTTTATCGTCTGATCGATATATCAGAACTACAATTCCAACTATAAGATGTGCGGATATACGATGACGACTTCTCTTCGCGAACGCGTTCGTTCAACTGACTATCAGTCAATATCTTACCACCGAATGAATCTGAATGAATGATCACCTCTTTTTGAAATGTCACAGAGCATTTTTCAATCAACTTCAGTCGACATAAATAGCAGATGCTAAAGTAATGTTATATAATGTTTAAATATAAAATAATTACTTATTTTCTACTTTAATTTTGTTATTCTACTATTAAAACGATTTAAAAAATTGTATTATTTCTTAAATTGTGTAATATTTGATAAATTATTATAATTCATTTTTTTTTCGTGTCACATCTTGTATTTTTAAGATCTTGTACTTTTACGGTCAGACGCGGTATCAATCTTGTCGTTTCCTGTACGTCTATACATCTGCGGTGTTCACCTTATCGAACTCTGTTCAATTACTTGTTGAAATTAGTTTCATAGCCCTTCTAGAACTTAGGGTGTGTTCACATCACAGTAACCACAGGTTGCGTTGTGTAATCACTGCTTTACGTTACGTTGTTTGTAAACTTTTGAGAAGTTCGCTGAAGCTGTGTTTCAACTTTTATTGTATTGACACTTCAAAAACCTAATGTATTTTTAACAATTGATACTAATTGTTTCAGTACATAAGATTATACATATTTATACTAGCTTCACGCTAGGCTTCGCCCAGGTTCAATATAAAAACTATCCTTTCTTTTAACTTGGACCAAATTACATAATTATAGTTACGAAGTTTTATCAAAATCATTTCAGTAAATTTTCATTCAAGAAAAGTATGTATCATCAAAAGTGTCACTTTTAGTAATTTTTCGTGATATTAAACCTATTATTTTAGATTCAAATTTGAGATATTTCTGTTTTCTCTTCGACCTAGTATGTGGAGTCATTTATGTTATAAAACATTGTTTTATAATTATTTTATTTAATAACTTCTATGTTTATCTGCGTAAGCCTTCGACTAGTTTAAAAAAAAGGCTGTTTAGAATCTGTTCTAGGAATTCATTTTAAAATATTTTCCACCCATGTACTAGATTATAAAACTACAAATAAAATATGACGTTAACATCTAATATCTGCAAACTAAACATCTGAAACTACTATCAATACTAATAATATATTTGTAAGGGTTGGTCATCGAGTAAGTTACTTTGTTTTCAGAGATATCATGTCTATAGGCTCTATACATGATACTGAAACTAAATTGACGATTTTTAGAATTTTTTTCTCTATGTATTTATGTTCCTCCATAACTCTTAAACGAATTCACTGATTTTCATGAAACTTGGTAAATAAACATTCAGACGTACAGGACATAGGATAGGCTACTTTTTTTCTTTTTCAACGCTGACAAAGTCGCGGGCAGCATCTAGTAAATCATAAATTTTGACTCCAGATTGATTCTAATGGATGGTGGGTGGGTAAACACAACCAAAGTGGTCCATAGTGCTGCGTTTTTATTTATGTATGGATCTAACGATGCATCTAACAAGTCCGATCGCGTTCTGTGTTTGAACAAACGCTAGTATTGTTTGCAATTCGTTATCGAACTTCGGTTCAATTCTATTTCTAAACTGTTGACTACATTCTCCTAGTAACTCCTAGGGTTATACTCTGCCAGTTTCAATAATCCAACAAAACTTGTTTGAACACTACAAATAGGTATTACAATTGCATGCGTTGCTTTGCAAGTTTTCTTACGTTTAACAAATTTTATTTATTTATTTATTTATTTATTTATTTATTTATTTATTTATTTATTTATTTATTTATTTATTTATTATACAAGGCCCCCAACGAGGCAGACATCCAACTGTAACACATTGTTCAAAATAATTAGCACAAGGCGGATGCCGCCGCAATTATAGGAAGCTCAGCAATATTAACAATAAAAATGCAGTAAATATATAAATTTCCAACGATTTCGTACGCTTTGTGGTTTACTTTTTTTTAAATCCCCTAACATATGTTAATCCAGGTCCTAACCCCTTATTATTAGAACTTTAGTATAAATATTGTTGAATTTAATCATGTAATATGATGTCTAATGCGGCCTTAGCAGATTGAATAGATCGTTAGCTAATAATTTAAATAATAACTAGATCAAACAACGTGTAAAATAATTACAAAGAGAACGAGTAGCAGTTACATTGTAATTAGTGAGATTACATACTTGTTATAATTACTTTGGGAATTAATTTATTATTTGGGACCTTTAATTACTTAACAATGACGTTATATTTTCTCTAATTTAATTTAGAATTTCAGGCTGTCTGTGAGAAGTTCTTAAAAAGTTTTATACTGAGTGAGATTTATTCTAGACTAGCTGTTGAACGGACTTCGTCCGCGTAACATCATAAAATATGTGCTATTTTACTTGCTGATAACTAATAACATAGCTTCCCAACAGTGAAAGAATTTTTCAAATCGGTCCAGTATTTTCGGGGGCTATTCAATGCAAACAAACAAACAAACAATAAAAATTTTCCTCTTTATAATATTAGTATAGAGTATAGACTAGCTGACGACCGCGACTTCGTCCGCGTTGAAAAAGAAAAAAGAAGGCTATCCTGTGTCCTGTACGTTTAAATATTTATCTACCAGGTTTCATGAAATTCAGTTAATTCGTTTAAGAGTTATGGTGGAACATACACACATGCATACATACATACATACATACATACATACATACATACATACATACATACATACATACATACATACATACATACATACATACATACATACATACATACATACATACATACATACATACATACATACATAGAGAAAAAAATTCTTAAAATCGTCAATTTAGTTTGAGTATCATGTTTGAGCCTATAGACATGATTTCTCTGAAAGCAAAGTAACTTACTCCATGACCAACCCTTACGGAATTATCATTAGTATTTATATTGACTAGTATAGATTATTATAAACATTTACAATGTTTTTTGTAAATTGTATTACTTATAGCATTTTTTTTGTTCCAGCTCGAACAATAACGCCAAATAATCAAACCATACAGCACATGCTGCCCTTGACCGTGACCAGAGCTGAACTTGATGGCGAGCTGAAGTGTGTGGTATCTTCAGCTGCGTTGGACGACCAAATCGTGACGAGGATAAAACTAGATGTCAAAGGTAAGCAATTTTGGTTTTTCAACTGACTCCGAAATAAAGGTGCTATAACTCTTTTTAACAAAAAAAAAACTTCAAACCGTTTTCTCATGGATGCCATTGTCAGAACTGGACCAAATTGAAATGGGACCACACGGAAAGCACTAGCTTTCAAATAAAAAAAGAATCATCAAAATATTTTCACCCAGTCGAAAGTTCTGAGGTAACAAACATTTTTTGGCGGTTTAATTTTTTGTTAGTTTTTTTTTAATGTTTGTTACCTCACAACTTTCGACTGGGTGAAAATATTTTGATGATTCTTTTTTTATTTGAAAGCTGGTGCTTCCCGTGTGGTCCCATTTCAATTTGGTCCAGTTCTGACAATAGAATCCATGAGAAAACGGTCTGAAGTCGGTTTTTTTTTTGTTAAAAGAGTTATTTTACGACTTTTTTGCTTATGTCGTTTCTGGAACAATATTAAATTTATTTCCTGAAATTAGTACTAACATTTATTGGAAACTAACTGACCAGGCAAACTTCGTGCCTACTAAAATAAAAACCTTCGAAAAAAGTACGAGAAAATATATTTATGATTATCAATGAAAATAATAATGAAAATGAAAATATAAAATTCATTAAATCGGATCCCTCCAAAAGTTCGTCACACTTGGTCATGTTTTTCTAAGAAACGCTAATATTTGTTACTAGCTTGTGCCCGCGACTTCGTCCGAGTTAAATATATATATATATATACTTTTTTTCTGGATAAAAGGTACCATATGTCTCATATTAAATAAGAGTTTACTATCGTAACCTATGTCCCTTGTATCCTTCAAAATTTCACGATGACCGGTTAATTAAGTAGTTAAGGCGTGAAAAGGTAACAGATAGACAAACACACAGTTACTCTCACATTTATAAAATTAGTATAGATCATATTATTTCTTTACAGATAAATCATAAAGAAATAATGTAAATTCTTAAAATGAATTGGATCTACGTGGAAAAAATGAATTGTTAAGGCGCAGTTCTTTCTTAAATTCCGTTACAGTAAAGAACCGTTATCTTTCGAGACGGGGGCGTGTTCGAGATAATTATATCCATTAATTACATAGTATCAGAGGGCCGCCTCTTAATGAAAATTTATTCGCTCGCGAAATTAAACGGGAAAAAGTCGCGTGGCCAATGTCGCAACACTTAAGGGGCAGTTTATAAGAATTCTCTACACTTAGGGCCTCTTTCACTAACTACAAGTAAAATGTTGATTAGTTACTTTTAGAAATAATTTTATGTTTTATTAAATTATGCACTCGGTTTAGTGCATCCTTCGATAGGCGATTTTTTTTATTATTTTCTTTTTAATGTTTGGGACTTTTACTGTAAAAACAAAGGTGTATCTACACCTAAATTAATCCCGGTGACTAGTGACTTTAAATGACGGTTAGCCTACTTCACAGATGGTGAAAGAGGCCCTTAGTAACCAAGCCATCCGTTCCTTATCCTTAATCCTTCTATAGTGGGTAGTGCACTTGTAGTACAAATGGCGTTACTTATGTTGTAGGCGATGGTGGTCACTTACCATCAAGTGGACTGTCAGCCTGTTTGTCGACCTTAACATAAAAAAACAAAGCTATAATTAAAATTATAAACTAACCCCCGACCCCAAATAAATAAATAAATATCTTCACACATTCCACACAGCGCCATCTAGTTCCACAGCAAGCAACTAATATTTGTATTATGGATACCAGACAGTTGATATACTACATAGATTACTTTTTTGTAAATACATACATATTATATACTAGCTGGTGCCCGCGATTTCGTCCGTGTTCTTTATAGCTTATAGTCTTCCTCAATAAATGGACTATCCAACACAAAAATAATTTTTCAATTGGAACCAGTAGTTCCTGAGATTCGCGTGTACAACCAAAAAAACAAACGAACTCTTCAGCTTTATATATTGGTATAGATACAAACATTCATGGCTCAGGTACAAAGGTAAATGTTAAGACATAAACATTTGCCCCTAGCGGGATTCGAACCCGCGACCGTTTGGTTAATAGCTAGGGTTACTAGCCACAAGACCAAACGTATCAACAACATGTATTCTGTATCTATATCTATATCTATATTATATTATATATTATATATCTATATTATGTATCTATATAGATCTGAGCTGTAATTCACTAAAGAGTTGGATATTTCGCAGACTACTATTCAGAAGATGCCTATTCACTCGAACTCTGAAAATATTTGGCTAATATGAACTTCGCTTTAAATGTGAAGTAAAGAAAACATAACCCAGATAAATAGATTATGGAGTTAATGGGGTAAAAATAATTAGATTTTTACTTTGAAAGCGCTACTGCAACAAATGTTTCTGTCTTTTGTTATTGTTAAATTTACAAAGAATTCCAAATTGCTTAGTAAAAACTTAAGTGTTATTTTGGAAGCAGTATAATATTATTGTATAATAATCATTACAAGCTGGACTACTTTTTTTATTTTAGACTAGGTTTTGCCCGCAACTTCATTCTAAAGATTATCAGATTGTCAGATTCACAGGATTACTCGCTGGACTAATCTAAAGATTTTTTTGGAGTCCATAAGGAACATACATACATACATACAAAGATTTAAATCGAGAGATGCGGCATTACTAGCGAAAGTGTGTTACAAAATACAACATACATCATACTAAAGACAAAAGTTTAAAATAATTATACCTTTGTCTAAACACACTTTTAAACACAGACAACACATTCCTTACTTCAAACGTGACTGTGACGATAGCGACGCTCTCAACAAGCGACCGTCACTCACTGTAGCTGGCGTGCAACTGTAGTTGGGTTGAGCGCCTGCGCCCAACCCATTGTTAAGAATTTTCGGTGTGTTTTTAGTATGGTGCGAGGAGATTACGCCGCATCTTTCGATTTAAATCTTTGCATACATACATACACACATAAGTATAATTACAAAATTTTGTACATATTTTATAAGTAGATTTTTGTATTTAAAACTTGATCTATTCGCTGTAAAAAAAAAGATTTATTTGAGTATATAAATAATAACAAGTTATAATTTGAAATAGCATATTTATTGATTTATCCTTTGAACCCTTATCACGAGCAGGATTGAATTGATAAACAACAAAATAGAGTTTCTGATAATAAATATACTTAAGGTATCAAGAGTTTGTTCACTTATAATATTGCCAACTGAAAGAAATTTTAATGTCACTAACTACTAATTGTTAATCTTATTTCCTATTCCTGTATGAATTGTTTTTCAATAACAGAGATTGTATTTTGAAGTAAATACAAGAATACAATCACATGATGTACTTAGGTATGCTTAGTTCGGCCCACGTCACCATCTTTATGCGAAATCACCTAAAAGGCATACTTACTGTCAGAAATACATTATGTATTAAAGTATCATAACTGAGTTCCTGCTTTCTAGTCGGCGCCAAACAAGCAAAAATTACGTAAAGAGTGATGCGCGGCGGCGACTCAAAATTACTTATGTAAAATAATAAGATTATTTTATGCTTTTCAGTTTATTCGGCGGTTTTATTTTTTGTTAATTTCTAAATAAAATGCACCCCATCCCATGTCCTTTCCGGTATCACTGACAGCGTGTATGCAAAATTTCATGATTGAGTAGTTAAGGCGTGAAATGGTAACAGACAGGCAGAGTTACTTTCACGTTTATAATATTAAATATGGATTAGTATGTATTACATCCAAGTCACAGATAACCTCCATATAGATTCCGCATTATTGAAGATTTGTACTGATTCAAGCTCACCGAATTTGGCGGACCGCATGCGTTGCGCATAAAAACTGTAGTGATGGGGCGAGAGAGACTAATTAATTATCGATTAACATTTCTTATCGATAATTTCTAAAATGAATTTAATACGTATTTTAAAAGTTTAATAAAGTAAAAAATAAGTGATGGGGCAAGAGAGACTAATTAAATTATCGACTAACATTTCTTATCGATAATTTCTAAAATTAATTGAATAGGTATTTTAAAAGTTTAATAAAGTAAAAAATAATCCTTTTAAAGCCTTCACTCACAGCGCCCGATGCGCTTGGGTTAGGTCCTCGAAATTGAGACCGGGCTTGGCATTTGTTGGGATTGGGTTTATGGTTAAGTTTAGGTTAGTTTTAGACTTAGTCTAGTCTTTGTACTTTTTTATTAGATTTAAGGGGCTTAAAGTAGATACATAAAAAACGTTTTTATAAATAATATTTTTTTCCATTTTCCTTCCTCTCCACGACCAGTTGTGTCAATCCAATTATTTTTCTTTAGGGGCATCTAGGAAACCTTTAACAAATAAAATTTAGAATTATTTGTCTACTAGTTCTGAGGCTTGATGAAATAAAGAAAAGAATGATTATTAAAAACTAGTTTTGAAATGAGTTATGGACCACACTTATGGATAAGAAGGAAAGTTGGCCGCCATCTTGGATTTATGACATTTTGACAAAGCGCTGTTGTCTTCTTATGAAAATACCCACCAAAACCGAGTTTCATCGAAATCGGCCCAAAAACGAAGAAGTTGGCCGCCATCTTTGAATTTATAACATTTTGACAAAGCGCTGTTGTCTTCTTATGAAAATACCCACCAAAACCGAGTTTCATCGAAATCGGCCCAAAAACGAAGAAGTTGGCCGCCATCTTGAATTTTTAACATTTTTTACATTGCGCTGAAGCCTTTAGTTAAATTCTTGTAAAAAGTTTTGTTTTCCATAAACTCATTAAAATTTACGATAAATATCGATATCGACGAATTAGAGCATTTCAAATCATTACAACACTATGCATTACACGCGCCATTTTTAAGCCAGGTTACGTTGACCGGTATATGGCGGCAATGTTTATAAGAATATGAAAATTTTTATTTACCTGTGGAACGTTATGCCATCTTTTTGGTAACTAGATGTTCTAGACGACCTTTCACACCATTTTATAGCACAAGTAGACATTATAACTTATTTTTGGATACAAAACAAATTTTAAATTGATAATAATGGCGACGTGCTCACAGCTCGCAGACCTGGTTGGCACTAAAGTGGCGATTATTCAACGCGGTTTATATAATAGCAAAAGCATATATGTGTTGCGCGCGTAAATTGCCTTTATGCGGAATCTATATGGGGGTTATCTGTGATCCAAGTATACGACATTTGTCCATTGTACTTACAGCGTTATTGCCGAAACAAAACTTACCCAATAAACAATTAGTGTAGTTTCAAATTAACTATATCGTTATTCGAACATTGTGTCTGTCTATTCGTGGAATTGGGAGCAGGGCTGTATTTACTCTTAATTATTGTTTAACTAGCGACCCGCTCCCGGCTTCGCACGGGTGCATTAATTTTTCTGAAAATCTATATCTACTATAATACTCGTATCTATCAATCATCAATCATCAATACTAATAATAAATCTGTAAGGGTCGGTCATGGAGTAAGTTACTTTGTTTTCAGAGATATCGTGTTTATAGGCTCTATACATGTATACATGTATACATGTATAGTATCATGATACTGAAATTAAATTGACCATTTTTAGAATTTTTTTTCTGTATGTGTGTATGTATGTATGTATGTATGTATGTATGTATGTATGTATGTATGTATGTATGTATGTATGTATGTATGTATGTATGTATGTATGTATGTATGTATGTATGTATGTATGTATGTATGTATGTATGTATGTATGTATGTATGTATGTATGTATGTATGTATGTATGTATGTATGTATGTATGTATGTATGTATGTATGTATGTATGTATGTATGTATGTATGTATGTATGTATGTATGTATGTATGTATGTATGTATGTATGTATACATGTATACAACGCAGACGAAGTCGCGGGTGCCAGCTAGTATACTAAAGGTGTATAGTAAAAAAACGTACACAATCTCCAAGTTTCTTCTCAAATTTTTCTTGTACTTATTAAGCTAACGGCCTAATGGAGTTGTCGACAAAAATACCTTTGTTAATAAAATTTCCTTTTCGAAGAAAACCCAAAAATAACTTAACAATACCTTTATACAAGACAAAAGGTTTTTTATAAAGGAACCGTTTGAGTAAAATACTACATTTTAAATGCTATAGTAGATCTTTGTTAGAACTGAATTAATAAAAAAAAGTGGAATTATGTACAAAAAATATAATAAACTAGTTGTTGCACGCGGCTTTGCCCGCGTAACTTTATTAAATAAGTAGGTACTGGCTACCTTATTTAATAAAGTTACATACATATATACATACATACATACATACATACATACATACATACATACATACATACATACATACATACATACATACATACATACATACATACATACATACATACATACATACATACATACATACATACATACATACATACCCAAAAAAATTGTAAAAATGGTCAATTTAGTTTCAGTATCGTGTTTAGAGCCTATAAACACGATATCTCTGAAAACAAAGTAACTTACTCCAAGACCAACCCTTACAGATTTATTATTAGTACTGATAACGCCTGACATCGTTATCGCTGTAGCAGCGGTGGCGCCTAATTCTTTAAGTTTTTAGACGATTACTCGGGAACAGTACTTTTTTTCTGGATTAAAGGTACCCTATGTCCTTTCTTGTATCCCTGACAACGTGTAAGCAAAATTTCATATTGATCGGTTTAGTAATTAAGGCGTGAAAAGGTAGCAGACAGACATAGTTATTTCCCCTGAACTAACCCTGAAAAACTACACGAATTATTTCCCCTGATTTCCCATATTCGGCGTCATTTGACTGTAATAGTACAATGCAAAATAATGAAAGATTATTTTTAAGTACATCCCTGTGCTTACACTGTCTGCCGAAATATATATGTATAGAGTAGCCCACCTCAATATTTTACATATAAGGGGATATTAAGCCATCGCTTAACTAACTTGGAGCACTACAGTGGCGAGCAATTTTCAGGGGCCCCACCCGATAAATTTTCGACTCCGTATAGCTAATAAGTGGCAAGGTACTAGCGCAACATAATGCGGGAAGGTTTGTCGATATTTTTATCGAAAACTAGCTGGCGCCCGCGAGTTCGTCCGCGTTGAAAAAGAAAAAAGTAGCATATCCTGGGTCCTGTACGTCTAAATGTATATCTACTAAGTTTCAAGAAAATCAGTTAATTCCATCAAACTACTACAACATGGAACCCGCGTGCCATACAAAACACTACGAATTTTATGGAACATTTAAAAGTGACATATGTGTAGAGCATGATCTGTCATTTAAAACAAAACAAACATAATAATAAGTAAGTAATTTAAAGAAAATGTGACTTTACGTCAACCCATTAGAGTTTAAAATGAAATAGAGAAGTTGCTCGTTACTACCTTCTACCATTGGCGCGTGAAGGCAAGAGTCCGCCATGATTCTGTCAAAGGCGTTCTTTTTATGTGGCGCTTTGGCATTTGTGACGCAAATTCCATTGTAGTATTTCGATGGTTAATTCGTTTAAGTTATGGAGGAACATACATACATACAATACCTACACTCACAGAATTATTATTAGTATTGATCTCGATTTTTGATAACTCTTAGTAGCGGTACTAGAGCGAGTTTTACTCGAACGCATCTACGATCAAATTGACGTTACACGTTCGATGCGTTTGAATTTGTATGGGAATGAAGCAGACGTACACGTTAACCACTAGGTGGCGCTGCTGCATTCCCATACAAATTGACCTTTACACGTTCGACGCGTTTGAATTTGTATGGGAATGAAGCAGACGTACACGTTAACCACTAGGTGGCGCTGCTGCATTCCCATACAAATTGACCTTTACACGTTCGACGCGTTTGATCGAGTTAAACTCACACTAGGTACTCTGGTACTTTGACCTTACTATTCGCTGAGATCCAAGAAGTACGTTGTCTGCCCGGGTAGCGTCTACTTTGTATTTCCCCTACACGATAAGCTGCAGTATGCAGATTATATTATCGATATCGATAAGAATCTATTTATAATTTTAAGTTGACACATCACTACAAATAATGGGGGTCGGGAATTTTAAGGGTTGATAGGGCGGCGCAAACGTGCCAATGTCCGACACTATACCCTGTCGATATAATTGAACGATGCCTAAATTTATACTGATAATAGTGCGAAGATATTACAAATTTATTTCGTAATACGGTCCAACCAGATTTATTGATAGCCCAGGAGAGATAATTATCTTCTAAAAATAGCTCATGTTTGGGGAAGTTTCTAATTATAATAGATTTTTGTTGTAATTTTTGTAATTGTTGACGACACGTTTGTTCTAGTGGCTAGTAACCCTAGCTGTTAACCAAACAGTCGCGGGTTCGAATCCCGCTAGGGGCAAATGTTTATGTATTAACATTTTACCTTTGTACCTGAGTCATGGATGTTTTGTATTTATAATATGTATGTATTTATAAAAAAAGTAATCTATGTAATATAACCGTCTGGTATCCATAATAATACAATTAAAAGTGATTGCATATAGTTTCAAAAAGAGATTCAAAAAGAGAAATTTTATGTTCCTATTTTGAAATAAAAATATTTTGAATTTTGAATTTTGAATACAAACATTAGTTGCTTACTGTGGAACTAGATGGTGGAATGTGTGAAGATATTTATTATTTATTTATTTATAATCACTTTTAAAAGTCATAAATGATAATTTCACTATGCGCTCGCTCCAACCAATTTGCTTAATATTTTATTAAGCAAAATGTAAAAATCTAAAACAAAACTTTCACTATTTTCTCATATATCTCAGTCATAAAGCAAAGCAGTCATAAGTGACAAAAAAGTCACGTGACTATCGCGTTTCTTTATGATCTCAGTAAATATTATACTCGTATTTTTTTATGTCCACTTGATGACAAGTGGCTATACCATCGCCTACGACTTATGTCAGGCGTTGAATTTTTATTTTTATTTTTAGACTAGCTGGCGCCCGCGACTTCGTCCGCGTTGAAAAAGAAAAAAGTAGCCTATCCTGTGTCCCGTACGTCTAAATGTTTATCTACCATGTTACATGAAAATGAGTTGATTCGTTTAAGAGTTATGGAGGAACATACATACTTACATACATACAGAAAAAAATTGTAAAAATGGTCAATTTAGTTTCAGTATCACGTATAGAGCCTATAAACACGATATATCTGAAAACAAAGTAACTTACTCCATGACCAACCCTTACAGATTTATTATTAGTATTGATGATTGATGATACCTCAGAAACTGTTTTTTTTTTTTTCTGGACAAAAGGTACCCCATGACCTTTTCTGTACCCCTGATAATTTTTATGCAATTCCATGACTATCGCTTGATTAGTTAAGGCTTGAGAGAGTAACTAACAAACAAACTCACTTTCGCATTTATAATATTAGTTAAAATTTAAATTGTGAACGCGCCCTTTTATTTTTTATTTTTAGATGATCAGTCGAAAATAGTATTTTTTTCTGAACAAAAGGTATTCTGTACACGACCTATTCTGTACCCGTGACAATGTATATGCAAAATGGCATGACGATCGGTTAATTAGGTAACAAACAAACAAACTCACTTTCGCATTCATAATATTAGTTAAAATTTAAATTGTGAACGCGCCCTTAACTGATCTTATTAATAATGCTAGACAGTGTAAGGACACGTTGTATATGACGTGCGATACATCATTCTTCCACGCATTCATATACTTTACGAAACTTTTCATTATAATCCCAATTAACATGTACAGGGTGTTCGTAATTAATGCTACTTTAATATTTTAATTATTCAGCAATTGATCTAATGGCATCAGTAGTAACTGTAAGAAATATATCAGAGATTCTTATTAAGTAAATAAAGATTTTAGAAATCTTAAAATAAACCGAGAAACACATTTTTTTGTGCTTAGTATGTTATAAAGCATAGTAATATAGCATGTTTTAAAACACAATTATATTATACACTTCGCGAATGAGTCACTTTATCTTTCTTCTTAACAACAGTTTCTGCAGCAGCTATCAAAACGTCCTCTCGAGTCGACGATGTAAACAGATTAGATAACTTTGTTATACAATGTGTTATTTAATCTGAAAGCACCTTAATAAACTTCAAAAAAAATTTAAATATAACCTGCATTTTCTGTTGCTTCTTACAGCTTTCGTTTAAAGGATAATTAGGTGTCTATTTTTATAATAAAAGAACATCCCCTGTACAATTGTACGTTATGCGAAAACTGTCACATGTAGAGTTAAAATTGTGCCGACCTATCATTTAACATAGAGCTATTTTCCTTCAATTGTGAAGTGTAATTTTCCCTTTACATCCAATCACAGCCCGCTTATTTATGCAGAAAGAGGAAGTCGTGTAACTAACGCCAATTTCCGTTACGAAGCTTTTCTTTAAGTTTTTTTATTCATAAGAGCATACCAGTTAATTCATTTATAATTTATTAATTTACTTTATTTTTATCTTAGTTTAATTTTAGCGACGAAAATAAGGCTTTTCAGCTAATTCCTCAAAGCCTATATGGCCTCTAGACGACTATAAGAAACCCTGTGAGAATCCCTATGAGAATCCCTATGAGACTCCCTATGAGAATCCCTATGACAATCCCTATGAGAATACCTATGACAATCCCTACGAGAATCCCTATGAGAATCCCTATGACGTTCCATATGAGAATACCTATGACAATCCCTACGAGAATCCCTATGAGAATCCCTATGAGAATCCCTATGACAATCCCTATGAGAATCCCTGTGAGAGTCCCTATGAGAATCCCTATGACAATCCCTATGAGAATACCTATGACAATCCCTACGAGAATCCCTATGAGAATCCCTATGACATTCCACATGAGAATACCTATGACCATCCCTACGAGAATCCCTATGAGAATCCCAATGATAATCCCAATGAGAATCCCAATGACAATCCCAATGAGAATCCTTTTTCTTGCTTCCTGATTTTAGACCATTTGGGAAAAGAATTAAACGGTAGTTTTTTTTTTCACTTAGAACACCTCAGCCAACGCATCTAGTAGACAATCGTAGGCAATCAGTGAGCCCGTAATTGATACGCCTACCCTATTATTTGTGCTGCCAAGGGCCTACGCCTCGGGGGTCTAATACTTACAAATTGCTCTGTGCCTACCGTACAAGTCACATACTGTACGGTCGCTGTTTGGTTTTTTAATAAATGAAAAAATTAAATGTTCCAAAAATACAGTCGTCACAGCGATAAGGATGTCAGATATTTTCTCAGGTTTCATTTTTTATTATTTATTTATTTACTAGCTGTTGCCCGCGAGTTCGTCCGCGCTGAAAAAGAAAAAAGTAGCATATCCTGTGTCCTGTACGTCTAAATCGTTTATCTACAAAGTTTCATGAAAATCAGTTAATTCGTTTAAGTTATGGAGAAACATACATACATTCTTGAGGTGAAAATTCTTTAGGCGCGTTTGGCATTTTTGAGTTCGGAAAAAACCATTCAATTCGCGACTTGTACACTGATACCAAAATTTCACTTCTGTCGGCACTCCCGGAGTGCCACTTTTTTTGACGTCATAACATCTAAATAACATTTAAATAAAATGAAATTCTTATATATATAAATATAAAGAAATAATTATATGCTTATATATATATACGCTTCCTCTCTCCTAGTCCCTAAGTTGCATGCCCAACAGGGTCCATAACATTGGTCTTTATTTTTATGTAACATCTTTGTACATTATGGTTTCGCAATAAATAATCAATAATCAAGAATCTTGATAAATAATCAAGATTCAATTCAATTCAATAATGAATTGAATTGAATCTTATAAATTGATGATGTCACGTTCCGCGTCACGTTCCGCGTCACGTTCCGCGTCACGTTCCGCGGAACAAGCGATAGAGAGGCACGATATGACGTTATCACGTAAAAATATCGTTCGTAAATAGATTTTACAGAGCCATTTTTTTTTTAAATCAAACCGCTTGTGACTTGTACCATACCCTAAAAACGAATGTGATGATTGAGCTATCACCTATAGGGTAATGGGTGTAATATTGGACCCTCTTCTATCTATATTTATGCGACTATTTTAGAAAGAGGTCAAAAGCTTATAAATTAATCTAAGTGTTCATGTTAACTTAATCTCTATTAATTTTTGTTGTAAGAACTAAAATGGAATAATTAAAAAAAAGTTGAACTCTTGCTAATTAATTATTATTATTATGCTGAATTATTTGTCTCAAAATCACCATCATTTTTGAGTTAGACCGGTCAGAAGCAGCTTGTATTTTAAAAAAATCCTGATTTTGAAAAACGCCTGACATCTTTGCTGTTATAAAATTTTCAGGGGTTGTATCTTTATTTTTAGTAGATAGCTGGTGCCCGCGACTTCGCCCGCGTTCAAAATTATATACTAAAACCTTCCTCTTGAATCACTCTATCTATTAAAAAAAACCGCATCCGTTGCGTAGTTTTAAAGATCTAAGCATACATAGGGACAGACAGGCCAAATAATAAGCCAACATTTTTCAACCAAATGCCGAAATAGACCTCTATTGACTTGATGTCTATATTAGCGACGCTTACCCCTCACACAAGTTAAAAGGGTTCATACAGTGACCAAGTAGTAATTCAACTATCAGCGATGAGACACTCGTAAAGCCGACGAAATATCCTTGTCCCATATCGGAGTCCCTTGAGTAAAAAACGCGCAAACTCAACAACTACTTTATGACCCTTCGTATAACTAGGCCGTATAACGGCTAGACGCGTGACTTCTCACGAGATTGGGCCTTTGGGAGACGACGGACAGACATTTTGCTTAGTTTATTTTTATATTATGTTAACTGATAGAGTAAAGTTCAGCTTGTATCAGCTTGTAACTTTAAGGCGTTTATTATTTATCATTTATCTATTTATTTATGAATATCTTTCATGAAATCGAAGATCCTACCGGGATTCGAATTGAGGTCACTAGGTTTTGTTTATTGCGATACTAGCTGGTGCCCGCGACTTCGTCCTCGTTGAATGATGAAAGGTTCAACCTTTCTGGTGTCCCAGACAACGTGTATGCAAAATTTCATGGTGATTGGTTCAGTAGTTTTTGCGTGAAAGAGTAACATACATCCATAAGTACAAATTTTAACATTTTGATAATATTAGTACGAAACTATGGATATTTTACTTTCTTTTTTCTTTCAGTTGCTCCCGATAAAATAGTAATCACTGGCGTCGGAGACCACGCGACCCATGGTACATTGCTGACATTGACCTGCACTGCCTCCGGGGCCAGGCCAGCTGCCACCATAGAATGGTTCAACGGGACTGAGAAGCTGATAAGCAATGAGAGGAACATTCAGGTACTTTTTATTACAAATGTTAATAAGCAGATTCTTTCGCTGTAAAAATGTAGCCTATGTTAGTCTTGACAGGAACATTTAGGTACTTTTTATTACAAGTTTTAATCCGCTGCTTCTTTCGCTGTGAAAACGTAGCCTATGTTAGTCTTGAGAGGAACATTCAGGTACTTTTTATTAAAAATGTTAATCAGCGGCTTCTTTCGCTGAAAAAATGTAGCCTATGTTAGTCTTGAGAGGAACATTTAGGTACTTTTTATTACAAATTTTAATTCGCGGCTTCATTCGTTGTAAAAACGTAGCCTATATATTTTGTCTCGACAAGAAAATTCAGTTACTTTTTATTACAAATGTTAAACCGAATTCATTCGCTGTAAAATGTAGCCTATGTTCAAATGAAGAGTCTATTTCCTATGCCATCCTAATGCCTATCTAAGGATTAATCCTACTATGGTCAAAATCGCACATGCAACACCTGTGGTGTTGCTTGTGTTATAGGCGACGAAAGCAAGTTACCATCAAGTGGACCGTCAGCCTGACCTTGACATAAAATAAGACTTTTTCTCTATAACATTATTTAATCTAGGTATTATAAAATCGTTAGAAACTTCAGATATTCTAAAATATTCAAAAAAATAAAACGTAACGCATTCGTGCTCGCATTCCGTGTAACCATAAACATTTTCATACCACGGGCTTATATATATATACTAGCTGGCGCCCGCAACTTCGTGCGCGTTGAAAAAGAAAAAAAGTAGCCTATCCTGTGTCCTGTACGTCTAAATGTTTATCTACCAAAATTCATGAAAATCAGTTTTTTCGTTTAAGAGTTATATAGGAACATACATACAGAAAAAAATTCTAAAAATCGTCAATTTAGTTTCAGTATCATGTATAGAGCCTATAAACACGATATCTCTGAAAACAAAGTAACTTACTCCATCACCAATCCTTAAAGATTTATTATTAGTATTGATTATTATGATTTTAAAATACATCAAGGAAAAATTATCAAGACTGAAAATGTCCATTAAATTTCTATTAACACAGACAGACAGAGATATATATGCGTTTTACTCACGTTTCAGTTTCGTTAAAGAGATCACGTAACTCATCTAGTTTTGAGAAAATAACCAAATTGTGTTTGCTTCCTGGACTCGATTTGCTCAGCAATTTTGATTACGAAGGGGTCTGGCTGGAGTGTGAAACATTTTTCAAATTTAGTACCCCATAGCGAAGGGTTTTTAGCAAGGACTAGCGTAAGCCTGCTGCTCTGCCCGCGTAATACATTGAAAATTTCAAAAATAAAATTTAGGACATTTTTTCAGAGGCAAATCTATTCATCTATCTAATATTATAAAGAGAGAAGATTTGTATGTTTGTAACGAATAAACTCAAAAACAAACTTGAAATTTTGGTATTTTATGCAAATTTATGATTTTTGGAAATTCCACCCCTAAACGGGTAAAATAAGGGATGAACGGTTGTATGATCTAATCATTTTATTTCATGCTTCTAACTTCCCAGAGATTTTCACTGATTTATTGATGTTTACCTGGATTAAACTATAAGATACTTTTTTATACTGGAAAAATGTTAGTTTCCTGTGGGATTTTCAAAAAACTATCAGCTAGATTTTTTAAAGTTTTTGGTATTTTTAGAGGATAGTAAATCTGTAAGGGTTGGTCATGGAGTAAGTTACTTTGTTTTCAGAGATATTGTGTTTATAGGCTCTATACATGATACTGAAACTAAATTGATCATTTTTAGAATTTATTTCTGTATGTATGTATGTATGTATGTATGTATGTATGTATGTATGTTCCTCCATAACTCTTAAACGAATCAACTGATTTTCATGAAACTTGGTAGATAAACATATAGACGTACAGGACACAGGATAGGCTACTTTTCTCTTTTTTAACGCGGACGAAGTCGCGGGCGCCAGCTAGTATATATATAAGCCCGTGGTATAAAATGTATATGGTTACACGGAATGCGAGCACGAATGCGTTACGTTTTATTTTTTTGAATATTTTAGAATATCTGAAGTTCCACAGATATTGCGCTATTCTACACAATATTATTTAAAAAAAGAACAATGTTGTTCTTTTGGCGTGTTCTAATTTTATTGTGAAAATTTTAATTTTATAATCGTTTGTAAGGAGTAAACTCCATTCGTGTGTCGGAACTGACACACACACAATTTTTTTTGTCGGTAGCTACGACCCTGATGCCACAACAAAATTACTCTATGCTATAACGCAAAACACGAATGATAAAAGTAGTCAATTAGAGTAGGTCGCGATTATTGATCATTTCAATTCCAGCTAAATGGATTACTCCCAAAAGTATGTTCCACCTTTGAAAATTAGACACATTTGGCCGTTACAAGTTAAATTCGAATTAGTTCGAAACGGTTGAAGCCGCAATAAAACTTCAAAAGTAAAACAATCCAACCGGGGTCCGTAATTAATTTGGGTTCCCTCCCTCTTTGGTCAAATATTTGGAAACCTATGGAACCGTATAATCGGATTGCAATGAAAAAGTAAAAATCAATTAGTTTGACGAACGGGTCAAGATTTGCGTTCGATTTTCAAATTCTCGCGCGGCCATTTTATTTTGTTCGAATTTGGGCGTCTATCCTTCGATTTAAGCAATAAAAAAGGCTAGCACGTTGTGACGACTGGCTCCGTCACAGCGACAGTTACGTCCTTATTTTTCATATTTTTAGATGATCCTCGGAAACCTAACGTTTTTCCAGCCTAAAAACTATTTTCTATTAAAATCCAGGTAATAAACTATCTGTGTGCCAAATTTGATTTAAATCCGTTTAGCACTTTTTACGTGAAAGAGTAACAAACATTCATCCATCCATTCTCACAAAATTTCGTGTTTATAATACTACACTAGAGAGGCCTTCAATAAATCCCTTCAGTAGTACTTTCTTGAAAGAGTAAAACATCGAAATATCCTTAGAAATTTTCGCGTTTATAATGCGAGTAGGATTTTTTGAGGCGCAGCGAATGAAATTGTAAATAAAGGCGGTATCTGAAACTGGTAATTTTACATTGGAGGGAATTGTGCAAGGTCCGGTATCGCCCACCTGACGCCAGACACGAAGTGAAATGGAGTGGAATTAAGACGGTTTACTGCTTCATATTTTAATGTGTCTCTCTTCCTTACATAGTTCGTTTAAAAGATATTTTTAGGAGGTGGAAAATATCCAAGCGTGTAAACTTATAATTGTAATGTGTGGGTAATCTATGATATACAGTTAAGGTCGTAATTAGTTTGAGATAGCGGGACGTGGAACAATCTTGTCCTTATTCCACGTTTGGTTCCGGCCTGAAGCCGCAACATTTGAGACTGCAATTCCGGACAGTTGACAGTTCCAGAACAGATATCGTGGAGGAATGACGTGCGTCTGTCCTCAGAAGTCCAAGTCATGACGCATATAACACATACAATACGCTGTTCAAGATGGTAGGTGGTAGGCAGGAGGCTTGGTTTCAGGAAGATTTATGTTCTTACCTGTATTTTGAAACCTTTCAGTATAATTATTAAGTATTCAGATTGCAAATCGGGTTTCCTTTAAACTTCAAGTCTCTAATCCAAAATACCCTATTCGGACAGCTCACACAACTACATCAATTAATTAACGAGATATTTCCGATTCTTTTTTGGGAACTTATTTCCTGTTTCCCGCCCTTAATCTTGCTGCTCTAATTAATGAATTGAGTCGACTAAATAAAACAAAGGCCTTCAAGTTATTTTGTGTTGGAATTTCTTTTGCATTTAATGTTCAAGTCAATTCCCTAATGTCCTAATAACTATGTATAATAACTCTGGAACGATTGTTAGAATTGTACCAATTTATAAAACTGGAAATAAGAGATATAAGACTGAGCATTTTTGCTAAAATAATAAAAAATTGATATGTTTGTATATACTGTATACTATTCACTAAATATTCACACCTCTCAAATCGCCTCAACTCCAAACAACATGTGTTTGTAAAGTATCGCTCCACAACCTCTAATTATTTAGAATACACCTATGGCCTTTGTGAGTCTTTGGAGAACCGCGCCCAAGTTGCCTCAGATACTAATTTTGCAAACGCTATTGATCATGTCGATCATATAATCTTCTACTAGAAAACTAAAAATTTAGGAATTCATGTCTCGCTGCTACGTTGGATATTCTCTTATCTCCACAAAAGAAGCCAATTAATTACCGTATATGGCTACGATTCTAAACCATTCTTAGCCCTTTCTGGCGTGCCGCAGGGTTCCATCATAGATCCACTACTATTCATAATATTAATTAACGTATTACTTGAAAAATTATCATGTGAATGTTTTTGAACAAATGTGCACTAATGCAAAGACGATAATCGGGAAAGGTTTCTGTATATAATTTGCAGAAAAAATTGCATATGTGCGAAGCCGGAGCACGTCACAAATTATATAAAAAATGTGGCTAGAATATTAAGCTTAGATTTGCGTGAGACCTTAGATGTAAGATATATTTTTTAGAGGTAACTGGAAGTCTCCACGACACCGGTTGTCCCGAGACGTCTACACGTGGCCAGTTCCAATAAGTCAAATTCAATATTGCTCACGAACAAAACGTCACACTTCGGGATTTTATATTTCTACTGAGAAAGTTCGTTCTAGATATTATTTTAAGACCGACGCTTTTAGAGCGAAATGCATGGATGTTGACTTTCGAAATCCACTTTTGCTGAATTCTTTCTCTCGGTCGGTGTACCGTGAAAGTCGAAATTGGAAAAAAGAATGACTGGTTTTCTCAACAATCTTTGAAGATTGTTAGCACTCCGAGTGAATAACAGTTATTCGAAAAGAAATAATAATAGAAAACACAATACATAAAATAAGTCCGATAAATATTAAATCCATATAGAGAAGATTTGCTTAAAAACTACTGTACCGATTTTGAAAATTCTTTCACCTATAGAAAGCTATTCGTACATTAGCAGCGAGTAATATAGGTTATATCTTATAAAGTTACGCGGGCGAAGTCGCATACAACAGCTAGTACTTTATATGCTAACTAGTAACACGGATTGTTCTCTGTTTTTCCGCTAACTTCTTCTAAACTACCCAAAGGATTTTAATTCGGTTTTCACTTATGGAAAAAAAAATTAACGAGGAAAATAAAAAAAAGAGTGTGTGTGTGTCAGCTCCAACGCACAACTGGAGTTTACTCTTTACGAACGATAAATAAATAAATAAATAATTTAATAAATATAAATAAAACATATTAATATAATATATTTTATTAATTATTATATTAAAATCATACAATATGAAGGATTGTGATTGTATTTTTGCAAAAAAAAACATTTTTGGATTTTTTTTCTATTATGGCCCTTTAGTTTTTCAGCAGCGAATTTACCTAAGCATAAATATTGCTTAATGAAAATATTAATTTTCCTCTCTTTCCTCTTTCTCCGCTAAGTACTCCTTAACAAGTTCGCGTCGGTCTCGTACACAACACAAATAAAATACAAAAACCTATTCACTTTTCTTAGTCTTAAAAAAATAAAGTCGGAACTCAGTAAGAAAGAACCAGGAAAAAAAGTTCAAATAAGCGATAAAATGGAGACACTGTTTTGTTGGACGTTTTTCAATGTGATAAAATTAAATGTAGTGAAGTGATGCTCTGAGTTGTTTAGGTCTTAGAAATAAATCATTGTATCTTTAAAAATCTCCATTATCACTACATATTATAATACAACACAGACAGACGCGGCGTCTGTCTGTGTTTGTTCGCGATAAACTCAAAAACTACTGCACCGGTTTTCATGTTGTTTTCATCAATGGATAGAGTGGTTCTCGAGGAAGGTTTTAGTATATAATTTACAAAGTTACGCAGGCGAAGTCGCGGGCAGCAGAAACTCAAAAACTACTGCACCGGTTTTCATGCTGTTTTCACTAATGGATAGAGTGGTTCTTGAGGAAGGTTTTAGTGTATAATTTACAAAGTTACGCAGGCGAAGTCGCGGGCAGCAGAAACTCAAAAACTACTGCACCGGTTTTCATGCTGTTTTCACCGATGGATAGAGTGGTTCTCGAGGAAGGTTTTAGTGTATAATTTACAAAGTTACGCGGGCGAAGTAGCGGGCAGCAGCTAGTTATGAAATGTCGTTGTCCGCTTCTGCCTCTTTCTTTGCTAACTTCCTTTAAACCATACAACAGAAATCCGTTGATACGGTTTTCACTAATGGAAAGAGCGATAAACGAGAAAGGTTTGTGTATATAGTGGGTTGCTACTTTCCAAATACAGACCAGAGTCAAAAAAAGTTCAAGTGACTCCGCCGGGAATTGAACCCGGGGCCCCTGAGACGTTAGGCAAGCAAGTACTCTTACCACTCATCCAACTGGCTCGTCGAAATATGTATGTCTTTGGGTAAAATAGCATTGGTTTTTGAACCAAATCTGATGAAATAGGCGTCGCTACTACAATTCAATCTTGAGTTAAATTACTTTTGAGGAAAATACCTATGTTTTTTTTTAAAGTAATATAAGTGTGAAAGAAAATAACAAATCTTCGACAAATAGCGTTTACTAATATATTTATAATGTTGACTTTTTATAATAAAATGTATAAAAAACAGTATATAATTCAAGAGATTAACTTGACAAAAACGAGTCACAATTTTAACACTAATGTTTGTACTATCCATCTGAGGTACATACTCCTTTAATAAAATCTAGTTCTTTGACTACATAATTACGGACCTAAAAAAGACCTATTTTTTAAGGCCCGTGCTACATATAGGGAAACTTTGTAGGGGACATCGCGGCGTTAATATTATGTTTGGTGCAAAGAAAAATTGTTCTTACAAAATGTTAATCGCTACATCCCTAGGGCTAAGATAAAATATTGTTTACAGGGTAAACTTGTGCGCAATTATTTTAATAGACGACATCTCGGAGAGAGCGCTGCGTGTTTCATCCTTTCATTTACTTCGCCCTCTTCTCTACTTAACGCAGCGAGCGTAATTCATAGACTTATAGCGGATTTGAAAATTCCTACTTTGATTTTTGTATTCATTTTTTAGTAGACGCTATGTCTGCCACCTTCCCCCTTGAATGGGACCGGGCGGTAGTTCTAGGGGAGACTACCGTCCATCTTGAAATCCTTCGACATGGCCAGCGTACCTCCTCTTTCGGGTACGCCGTTGTTCTGACAGAATCGTAGGCCTCCCTGCGCTAAATAGCCGTGGCGGGGCACCGAAGTTGTGTCATAACGTTCTTGCGACTCCTCCCATCAACGGCTGCGTTACAAAGTCGTTGGGTTTTAGCCGGTACGAATTCGGCATAACCCCGCAGTGTCCCCTACACTGCCGGGTATCCAAGAGGATCCAACGTTAAAAAAATGGCACATTGCGTTCTCCCAGCCAATCCGCCGGAGAAGGCTCGCCACAGCGCAGCTTTTCAGTTCGTGGCCTCCATTCGAGAACTTTTAACCTAAGAGAACTCTCTCTTAGATTAAACTTAAATAAATAAGTAAATAAATGAACAAATAAATATCTTCACACATTCCACACAGCATCATTTAGTTACAAGCAACTAATGTTTGTATTATGGATACCAGACAGTTGATATACTACATAAATTACTTGTTTTTGTAAATACATACAGATTATAAATATACAAACATCCATGACTCAGGTACAAAGGTAAATGAAAACACATAAACATTTGCCCCTAGCGGGATTCGAACCCGCGACCGTATGGTTAACAGCTAGGGTTACTAACCACTAGACCAAACGAGTCGTTAAAGAGTTGTTAATAAAACGAATGCAACATTTGGAAATCGCTTTTCGCTCTTACCTTGGACCATACAGCTGAGGATGCTCTTTATGCTGGAATTAAAGAAAATTGCTCGTTCCACAGTTTAGTTAAGATGGGGTCATTACCACACTCTTTTCGTATATTTTTTGTGGTTGAAAAATACGAAGCACCGATTTAGAGATCTTCAATCGAGTGTAAGAGATTTTATATTCGATCTTCACTTAATGTTAAAAAAATATGTAGCACGGAATAAAAACCTTAGGACGTGAGTTTGCAGGATCTCATTTTAAAACTAGCTGGCGCCCGCGACTTCGTCCGCGTTGAAAAAGAAAAAAATAGCCTATCCTTTGTCCCGTACGACTGAATGTTTATCTACCAAGTTTCATGAAAATCAGTTAATTCGTTTAAGAGTTATGGAAGAACATACATACATACATACAGAAAAAAATTTAAAACATGGTCAATTTAGTTTGAGTATCATGTATAGAGCCTATAAACACGATATCTCTGAAAACAAAGTAACTTACTCCATGATCAACCCTTACAGATTTATTATTAGTATCGATATATAACGCTTCTTATTTTCAACGTGATCGAAGTCGCGGGCTCTAGCTAGTAATATCATAATTCTTAAATTTAACTTTAAAAATTTAACATTAACTTTACTTGACCTTAAAAAAACCACACAAGGTTTTTAAATTATCTGTAAAGCAATCAAAATTTTGTATGCTTACTTACCTAATAGTTTTCTAATTGTGATTATAATAAACTAGTTGCTGCCCGCGACTTCGCCCTTCTTCGAGAACCACTCTATCTATTGATGAAAACAGCATGAAAATGAGTGCAGTAGTTTTTGAGTTTATCGCGAACAGACAGACGCGGCGGAGAACTTTGTTTTAAAATATGTAAGGACTAGCGACCCGCTCCCGGCTTCGTCCGCATCCGATTGCTACCAAACTTCAAAGGATTACCCGCTGGACTAATCTGAAGATTGTCTAAAAGTTTCATCAAATTCGCTTCAGCTGTTTTAGAGTCCATAGGAAACATACACACACACACATCGCCTTTCATATTTATTTATTTTTCAAAAGGTACACCAACAGCACAAACAAAAAACTTATAATAGGTATAGGTAATACAAGGCAATTTTAAGGTATACACAGATAAATTACAAAATAGAAATTGTGACGATGTATATAAGAAAGATTTTCGCCTATTTATACTCGTACATATATTTACCTCTTCCCGTGAATAAAGTGGCGAAATTTTCGCCTAACCGGTATCAATCGGTGGGGACACACACGAAGGCGGTGTCTTTAATTAAAACATCCCGTCCTCGGAAAATTGAATTTTGCACACAAGAATACGGTGATACACGGACACACTATATACTGGATGTGACATGATTGCGACCACGCTCAGTTCACTGGATAACATTTAATGTATGACGTCATAGTTATCTTTCAACCGACTTCCAAAAAGGAGGAGGTTCTCAATTCGACTGTATTTTTAACCGGCTTCCAAAAAAGGAGGAGGTTCTCAATTCGACTGTATTTTTAACCGACTTCCAAAAAAGGAGGAGGTTCTCAATTCGACTGTATTTTCAACCGACTTCCAAAAAAGGAGGAAGTTCTCAATTCGACTGTATTTTTAACCGGCTTCCAAAAAAGGAGGAGGTTCTCAATTCGACTGTATTTTTAACCGACTTCCAAAAAAGGAGGAGGTTCTCAATTCGACTGTATATTTAACCGACTTCCAAAAAAGGAGGAGGTTCTCAATTCGACTGTATTTTTAACCGACTTCCAAAAAAGGAGAAGGTTCTCAATTCGACTGTATTTTCAACCGACTTCCAAAAAAGGAGGAGGTTCTCAATTAGACTGTATTTTTAACCGACTTCCAAAAAAGTAGGAGGTTCTCAATTCGACTGTATTTTCAACCGACTTCCAAAAAGGAGGAAGTTCTCAATCTCAATCGCGTGGTCCCATTTCAATTTGGTCCAGTTCTGACAATGGCATCCATGAGAAAATGGTTAGAAGTCGGTTTTTTTTTTTTTGTTAAAAAGAGTTATTATTATTTTATTTATTTTTTTATTTAATAGCTAATTAATGTAATTAATATTTAACAAATACATAAAATCGATTAAATTTTTCCAGGTTCCAGATTAAAAGGTCCAAAAAAGTACTAGTGATTAAAAAAATGATAACAATATACATACATGTATATATAAATTATATAGACATATATAATTATAAGCGAATACACAGATATAAACACATATGCGCGATTGTGTGTGTGTGTTTTGTTTTTGTGGTCTTAAAAGCAACATACTCGTACATGAATTAAGTTGATTTTATTAATTTCTAGTTTTATATATAGTTAGTTACATAGATAGTATCTGTACTCTATATGTAAAAATGCATGCTTTTAAAATTCGATAACTAACCGACTTGAAACATTGCCTTTAAATGGAGGTTTGGGTTAAAATATGAGCTATTAAAAAGTTCCAGTACACTTACATCTGCGTATCTCTAATGGGTAAGGGAATTAGGTCGCGGGTGGTAATTTTTCATTCTGTCACTAAGGCGCCTTAATAAGGCTTGGTCCGGACCCACCGATATCTAACTATCTGAGAGATATCATTACACCACGCTCTTGTAATTCATCACTATTAAAATATATTTAGTGGCTAACAAGGTTTACTTGTTAAGGCTTTATGGAAAAACTAGTTTTCCTATAAGAAGTTAAGCTCCGTGTAGGAATTTTTTGATGGGATTTTTGAGCTTTTTGCCACGGTATTGCGCTTTCGGGAGTATTTCTGGAACAAATTTTGAGTTTTAAAACATTCTGCCAACGTGAAGGCATGACATAATCCCAACCTGGCATCCTTTATCCTATCTTTTTGACCAGGTATTGCGCTTTCGGGAGTATTTCTGGAACCAATTTGGTAACGTTTTTGGTAACGTGAAAGTATGGTATAACATAATCCCAGCCTGACATCCTTTATCCTCACAAGGATGGTATATTTGCATACCGTCCGTCTTTTGCATTCCAAATAATATTATATTTGCAAAAATGAGTTTGCTCGTTTGTTTGTCATGCCTTAACCGCTCAAGTGATCATCATTATTTTTTTCACACACCCAGAAAAAAGTACTTGCCCTGAGTAACTATCAAATACATGAGCAATAAAGATTGAATAAATGTTTTAACACCTAAAAAAATGTGTCTATATGTGTGTCTGTTTATGGAATCGTAGCTCCCAAAAGGATGATCCATTTTTGATCCGGTTTTTTTTTTGTTAAAAGGCTGAGATGATCGGGTTCTTTCTTAGCCATAATTTTTTTTATGTTAAGGTCGACAGACAGGCTGACGGTCCACTTGATGGTAGGTGGCTACCGTCGCCTATAACACAAGCAACGCCATAAGTGCTACAAGTGCGCTGCCGACCATAGAAGGATTAAGGATAAGGGATAAGGGAGGGGTGGGGTAATGGGCTCTGGCATCCCTTACTCACTCACCGAAACACAACAGCACATATGCTGTTATTTCACGGTGGTATTCTGTAAGGTGGTGGTTACTGCCGCTAGACGGGCTGCCCAAATGACTGCGAAACGCAGTGTGCCCTACCACTACTTTTCAAATCCAGACCAGTCAATTTTTGAAAATTATATTAAAAATTTCCAAAGTTGACCCCGCCGGGAATCGAACCCGGGGCCCCTGAGACGTTAGGCAAGCACCCTTGCCACTCATCCAACGGGCTCGTCAAAGAACGTCAACGTCGTCAACGGGGTCGTCGTTATGAAGACTGTTCAGGCGTTTGACGACAATCAGCCCATTCCTTAGTTCACGAAGAGATTTCACTAACTTCCACATCTCCGATTAATGTGAATCTTGGTATACTGTTACTTGGGTGACGTTGAATGATGCTGCAGCATCGAGTAGTCACCCAGTTCCTTAGGAAATTACAGACAACTGAATTTTGACTATAACTGGCCAGTATTTTTTTACCAACAATTAATTCCCTTTTTGGTTTAATAAAGTTTTTGCAATAATTTTGCATAAATGTGTTTAGAATTCATCTTCTAATTTGGTTGCAAGATGTAAGCTCCTGTTAAATTACTAATTAATTCCGTTTTTAATTATAATTTAGGGTCGGCCCGGCCCCAACTTCCCGAGATATTAATTTTTATTAACATAAGAGATTAATTTCTAATAAAAGGAGGTGAAATATTATCATGTTTATTTTTAAGTAATATTTAACTTGTATATTACTAAAACTATAATAGATGGTGCCCGCGACTTGGTCCGCGTTGAAAAATTCAAAATTATATAAGCGACATAACGCTTGATCTCTTATTGCTATAACACTTTGGTTCATTTTATATGATACATTGGGAATAATATGCCCCATTGGCCTTCTATAATTAATTAATTAATTAATTGGGGCCTTCTATGGTCGGCAGCGCACTTGTAGCACTTATGGCGTTGCTTGTGTTATAGGCGACGGTAGCCACCTACCATCAAGTGGACCGTCAGCTTGTCTGTCGACCTTAACATAAAAAATAAAAAAAACTGGATGAAAAGTACCCTATGTCCTTTCTTGTATCACTGATAAAGTGTATACAAAATTTCATCCGATCAGTTTGAGTAGTTAGTGTATGAAAAGATAACAGTCAGATCGACTTACTTTCACATTCATAACGTTAAGTATGGATAAGTATATATTAGGAAAAAAAAACAATGACACTTGTATATTTGTGTATATTTGTGTATATTTGTGTATATTTGTGATATTTGTCTAATGTTACAATACATTGGGTTTTGCGACCCAATTTATTTTGCCTGTCTAGCGACAGTAACCATCCCAACTAATGTTATAAATGCGAAAGTGAGTTTGTACGTTTATTTTTCTTCACACCTTAACTAGGTATACTCATTTGAACAGTACAGTAACTTTCAAACGGAAAAGTTACTGTACTAGAGGGATCATTATAAAATAGCAGTTACATTGTATTTAGTGAAATTACATACTTGTTATAATTACTTTGGGAATTAATTTATTAATTGGCACCTTTAATTACTTAACAATGACGTCATATTTTCTCTAATTTAATTTAGAATTTCAGGCTGTCTGTGAGAAGTTCTTAAAAAGTTCAATACTGAGTGAGATTTAATCTAGCTGTTGCCCGCGACTTCGTCCGCGTAACTTTATAAAATATGTGCTATGTTACTCGCTGATAATATAGCTTCCGAACAGTGAACAAAAAAACAAATTTTTCCTCTTTACGATATTAGTAAGTATAAACAAAAATTCAACTGGCAAAAAATATGATAAAGTAGGCATATATACTTTCGTTCTATTACTGAGTTTAATAATAACAGGCATAAATCCACATGAGAAATACATATACTAATTGATTTTATATAATTCATTTGAAACAAAACGTTTACACTTGAGGACAAATTAATGTAACAAATGTAAACTATATTTATATGACCCCAGTGGAACTATTGCGTATAAAAATTTAAAACACTTTTTCTTTTACTAGCTGTTGCACGCGACTTCGTCCGCGTAACTTTATAAAATATAGATTATGTTACTCGCTGATAATATAACTTCCGAACAGTGAAAGAATTTTTTCAAATCGGTTCAGTAGTTTCGAAGCTTATTCAATGCAAACAAACAAACAAATAAATTTTTCGTCATATAAAATGTGATTTAAAAAAATAACAATATTTGCAAACCATTAATTGAGAATTCAATTCCTTCCTTATCCCTTATCCTTAATCTTGAACCTTATTTATCCTTATCTTTATCGACAACGCATTTGAACCTATGACGGTGTCCACTTACCGTCATAGATTGTCAGCCTTTTCTTTTTAATTATTTCTTTTTAATGTCAAGGTCGACCTTGACATTAAAAAGAAATAATTCAGACTCCATAAATTGAACATTTGTTTCATAGTTTTAAAATACCAAAAATACTTTTCGAATGTATTTTTGCGAGACAGTTCTAAGAAGTTGTTACCTGTATCCTTACATATTATAAAACAAAGACCTCCGCCGCATCTGTCTGTCTGTCTGTTCGCGATAAACTCAAAAACTACAGCACCGATTTTCATGCTGTTTTCACCAATGGTCTTGCAGAGTTTAGAGTTAAGAGGTTGCGCACGGTCTTGCAATAGTAAGAGCTCTCATAAATTTTTTACTTAATAAATAGTTAAATCATCGTTATTATCTCTGTAGTTGTGTTGTTTTTGTGCGTTTGTGTATAAGGATCTGGTAAACGTGTGCGTTTGGAGTTCTGAAACCAGTCTTGTGAGTAATACTGAAATTAAACTGATACTAAGTGTTAATCTATTGTGCTTATTTCGTAAACGCAGTGGGTAATTATATTTTTACATACCACCCATGAACCTTTTCGTACATACAGTGTTACTTGTAGATAATATTATCTAGAATACAGCGCCATCTACATGCAATATTACACACTACCTGTGATCGATTGTACAGCGCCATCTGTGAAAGATACTGTACACTACCTGTGATCGATTGTACAGCGCCATCTGTGAACGATACTGTACACTACCTTTGATAGATTATACAGCGCCATCTGTAAGCGTCGTTATACAGTACCTACGATTTCAAATTGAACAATATTTTTATAGCATAAATCATGCCGACAAAATGCAATACTTGTGGTCGTTTTGGAAGTATGGCGGATGGTGTTGGGTGTACCAAATGTGACGGATATCACCATAAGACATGTGTAGCTTTATCAAAAGACACTAAAGTTTCTTCGACGTGGCTATGCCCAACATGCAGAGCGTTGACTCCGCGTAAGGATGCTGCGGATCTAGCAATGGTGGGTGATTCCGTGAATGAGCTTCTTCTGCATGAAATGCGTTCGCTGCGGAAGGAGGTGGGGGCTTTTAGAGCAGACTTTGTTACGTTGCGAAATGAATTAGTCTCTTTAAAGGCAGACCTTGTAGAACTTCGTGGGTTTGCGCAGAATTTTGATGGTCGACTTGATAGTGTGGAGTTGCGCCTCGAATCTCTGGAAAAGAGCTATGCTCCGGACGATGAGAATAATATGCTTGCGACTATTGAGAACTTAAAATCGGAACTTAGCGATCGTGATCAGGATACTTTCCTAAATGATCTTGAAATCACGGGCATTGCCGAAGAGGGGAATGAAAACCCTATTAACCTTATTAGTATTATTGCAAAAAAGTTGGGCGTGTCCTGTGATGAGAAGGATGTCGTGTATGCGGAGCGAGTGGGGGTGCGCCGCACGCTCTCCGGAGGTGAGACATCGAGCGAGCGGCGTGTACATCCACGGCCACTGGTGGTGCGGTTCGTGCGTCGCCAATTGCGCGATGCTCTATTGCAGTCTGCACGTGTGCGTCGTGGAGCCACCACAGAGGGTATGGGTCTTGCCGCACCTTCCTCTAGATTCTACGTCAACGAACGTCTCTCACGATTTAATAAGAGACTATTCTACGAGGCGCGCGGGCGTGCGCGCTCCCTTGGCTGGAAGTATGTGTGGACCAGTGGAGGTCGTATTTTCGTCCGTCGTGAGACAGGCAAGCCTTCACTACGAGTGAGATCGGAAAAAGACCTCGAAAAGGTTTTTGGTGTCAATACGGTTCAAAAACATGTCCGCTAGACATTATTTATTGTTCAAGTCGATTAATGTATTTGCCTAAGTCGTATTTTTGTTACAATTATCATAATATAAGTTTAAAGTTCAAAATAATTAGAAGGTTATGCACAATGATTTATAACTTAGTGTTAAATAAATTGTCAATGATTTTCGAGCATTTTATGTCTTTTTCAAAAACACTAGTAGGAAAACCATATTTAGGGTTCTATATTAAAATAATTAAATATATATTTTTTAATGTATTCTTTTTGTTATTATTTTTACAATATTTTTTAAATGTGTACTTTTGTCATTTTCTTTTTATTTATCAGGGGGCGCTCTTTCGTTTTATGCTTTTGTTTGTAAATTATGGTGTGGCTAATGTTGATTTATTTTTATTTTTAATACATGAAATTACTATTATTATTATTTAAATGGCTACCAAGTATTTAAAAGTAGGATTGTACAATGCGGGCTCCCTAGGCACTAACCACGACAATGTCATAGCTTCGGTTACTCAGAGCGATGTTGACATTTTAGCACTTAATGAGACTTGGCTCCGTGAAGGGGAAGAAGGGAAAGCACCAGTCATTCCTGAGTACACTCTGTTGCACATGCCGCGTCGGAGTGAGCATAGGCTGCGTGGTGGCGGAATTGGATTTTACATTAAGAGGAGGGCCAGTGTGCGGGCCTGGCGGCATCCTGTTGACCCTCAGCATGCCATGGTTGAGCAGATGTGGCTCACAGTGAATTTTAACGGAAGAAGATTGATGGTTGGTACGGCATATAGACCAAATTGGGTAAAATTGGATGCTTTTTTTGATGCAGTCACTGATTCGATCAGCTCCATTCCTAAATATGACAATCTAATTTTTCTAGGTGATTTTAATATTAATTTTTTGGATTCAGATAATTATAAAACAAAAAAGTTGAAATCATTCCTGTCACAATTTAATCTAGAGCAGTTAGTTTCTTCGCCGACTCATTTCACTGATTCCAGTCAAACACTTATTGATGTGGTCTGTTCTGATCTGCCTGCCCAAAAAATAGAATTAGACTTTGTGGGGACCCTCTACGGTCACCGTCTTGTGGTGTGCGAGTTTTATATCAGGCGTGACAAGATCACTCCTCGGATTATAACTTACAGACCTTTAAAATATATTTGCCTTGATGCTTTTAAAGCTGATTTGCAGGCCATAAGATGGGACCTTATATCTCAATTAGCTAATGTTAACGAAATGGTAGACTCCTTCAATATAAATGTTATGCGACTCTTTGATGTCCATGCGCCAGTAACTACAATTAAAGTCAGAAATCGAGGCTACCCATGGATTACGGATGTAATTAAGCTGATGATGAAGCTGCGAGATCAGGCTGCAGCTAAATATCATAGGCTTAAATCAGAAAGTAAGAAGGCATACTATAAGACCTTGAAGTCTACAGTCACGAAGGCATTGTTTCAGGAGAAATCAGCTTATTTTCAACAAAACATAAATAGCAATATTCGTAATCCCAAAAAGCTTTGGAGGAATTTAAAAAAAACTTTTTCACTCAAGAGTACGACCACGCTACCGTCTTTTTTTGACAACCCTGACATAATAAATAATAATTTTTTGAACATTCCTGGCATATCAAATCCATCTATTTCACTTCTAACATATTTTGAATACCATAAATATAGCAGCGCAACGTTTCACATTGAAAAAATTAGTTTACAAGATTTGATTAAAATAATTAAAAGTATAAAATCAAAAGCGGAAGGTTGTGATCTCATCACTCTGGATATGTTGTTAATGACTTTCCCATATACGGTCGATATCATTCACACACTTGTTAACATGTCTATTGACACTAGCACATTTCCGGATGCTTGGAAACAGGCGATTGTGCGTCCTTTACCTAAGCACTCTAACCCTGTAAATTTAAAAGATCTTAGACCAATTAGCATTTTACCATGTATATCCAAAATCTTAGAAAGGGCAGTATGTGAGCAGGTAACTGATTTCCTTGTTAAAAATGATATTTTGCCTCAAGCACAGTCGGGGTTTAGAAAAGGACGTAGTACTACAACTGCGTTATTGGACGTCACTGACAACATACTATGTGCCCAGGACAAAGGAATGTGTACAATTTTGGTATTGCTGGATTTTTCCAGAGCATTTGATTCTTTAAATGTAAATCTTCTTCTATCTAAACTTTCTTACTATGGTTTTGATCGCAACGCGGTGCAGTGGTTTGACAGCTATCTCTGCAATCGATTTCAGAGTGTTAAGATTGATCGCCCGGATGGATCTTCATCTTTGTCCAGTAAATTGCCAGTTAATGGAGGAGTTCCTCAGGGATCTATACTGGGTCCTGTTTTGTTTATCTTGTATACTGCCGACATCGTGGCGCGCATTAATAACTGTAAATTTCACATTTATGCAGACGATATTCAGGTTTATATATCTTGCAAACCTAGTGATATAGATGGGGCAATAAATAAACTCAATGAGGATCTTGCGAGGATCGCTGCTTGGTCTGCAAATAATTGCCTACTCCTCAATCCAGCTAAATCTAAATATTTAATCTGTGGTAGTAAACAACAACTCACTACTCTTACGCAGTCTGTTTCTGTCACGCTCTTAGGCGAACCTATAGAAAGAGTATATGAAGCGCGGAATTTAGGTTTACTGATGGATGTTGAATTAAACTACCAAAAACATGTTATTAATTGTACGAGGGATTGCTTTTACAAACTCAAAATTTTATATGGAATGAGACCTTATCTAACTGAGCAACTACGTGTTAAACTCGTTGAGTCTCTTATTTTATCTAAATTTAATTACATGGACACGGTTTGTGGTCCTCGTTTGTTGGCAAAAACTCAAAAATTAATTCAGCGTGTCCAAAATGCTTGTGCTCGTTTCTGTTTTGATATTCCTTGGCGATCACATGTGACTCCATTTTTAAATAAGCATGGTATATTAAAAATGAAGCATCGCCGCAAACTTCATCTCGCGTGCCTTATGTTTGGCGTCAATAAATTTAGAGAGCCTTCTTATCTCTATGAGAAGTTGTCGTGGAGGGATGTTCATCCTCGCAGATCTTCGACGCAGCTGGTAATAGAACGTCACAGTACTGCTGCCTTTAGAGGAAGCTTTCGATATGCTGCGTCAAAGTGCTGGAATAACATCCCACCGCCTATTAGGGACCTGCAAAGTACAAATAATTTTAGAAATAAATTAAAGAAATTTATATTTGAACATCAAAAAAGCGAGGAGCAACTGCGTAGCGACACCAGTGCCTTCTGAATAAATTTTTTAATTTTTTTTTTATTTATTATAGATTTTTTCTTTTTCTTGATTGTATAAATATGTGTTTTTCTATATTCTTTGTATAAATTTGTATATATATATATTTTTTTTTTTTTTGTTGTTTGTATAAATTTTTAGTTTGTATTTTATATTTTAACTATTTTTTTTTTTTTTTTAAAAAATTTTTTTTTTGTTTTGTTTTGTTTCTGGAGCTTTTTGTACTGTTTAGTTTAAATAAGTGCGTAACCTCACCATCGGGTCCAACGGAAGACCAGCGCAGGTTTTTACAACCTGCATTATGCTGAGTTGGAGCCGGTTTGTGGCGGGGGACGTTTGTGCTTGTCTTTTCATTTTTGTTACCTTTGTATGCTCTCATGTTACCTTGTCCTTTGCTGCAAATAAAACATTATTCTATTCTATTCTTCTATTCTATTCAATGGATAGAGTGGTTCTCGAGGAAGGTTTTTAGTATATAATTTAAAAAGTTACGCGGACGAAGTCGCGGGCAGCAGTTAGTAATAATATAAATTGAAAAATGTTTGATTGTCCGCGAGTGTAAAGCTATTGTATTTAAATTTCTTATTCTCGAAGGCTTTGGGAACCCTCCCCTTATCTCCTATATAATTAATGAAAGCTCTTAAATTGTTTTGTTACTCGCATGGTAAAGTATGAACGCTCTCGTTAAACTCATTTTTAGTAGGAAAGCCTATGGGTAGGTACGTAGGTAGGCTCAAATTCGATATATAAGTATTAAAATACTAGCTTTACTAGCGACTTCGCACGCATTACTCAAAAATAGTACCTGTTTCTGGCCTTTTTGATGGGAGGTAATATTATAATCTTTTCTGTACCATTACTAAGATCTATGCAAAGTTTCACGATTATCGGTTGAGTAGTTAAGACGTAAAAGCGTCATAACAAACTCACTTAGGCATTTTTAATATTAGTAAGGATTGTGTTCAGAATGTGTTAAACTGGCAGTCCTTTCTTGTCCCTTTTTTATAATACAACATTTTGTTTATTATGTATAATAGTGTAATATGTATTACATATATTAAATAAACGGAACAGTCATCATCGGCTTGCACCACTGGCGATACATTTTTGCACCACCAGTGGTTCATGACGGTGGTGCCATAGGCCCTAAACGGTCGTAGCTTGTATAAGCTACGAAAAAAAAGCGTCGTAAATTAATAATAAGATGATAAGCGTCGTAGCTTATGCTACGAAAAAAAAATCAGCATCGTAGCTTATGCTACGAAAAAAAAACGAAGATCAGCGCCGTAGCTTATGCTACGAAAAAAGCGATGATCAGCATCGTAGCTTATGCTACGAAAAAAGCGATGATCAACGTCGTAGCTTATGCTACGAAAAAAGCGATGATCAGCGTCGTAGCTTATGCTACGAAAAAAGCGATGATCAGCGTCGTAGCTTATGCTACGAACAAAGCGATGATCAGCGTCGTAGCTTATGCTACGAAAAAAGCGATGATCAGCGTCGTAGCTTATGCTACGAACAAAGCGATGATCAGCGTCGTAGCTTATGCTACGAAAAGCGATGATCAGCGTCGTAGCTTATGCTACGAACAAAGCGATGATCAGCGTCGTAGCTTATGCTACGAAAAAAGCGATGATCAGCGTCGTAGCTTATGCTACGAAAAAAGCGATGATCAGCGAGCTACGACTACATGCTGAGCGGAAACCATTTTGGTACACTTTTCTTCTATAAATAATTATAAAATACCAATACGTTACAATGTACCAAATAAACATTTTTTTCTTTCTTTATGCAATAATTAGCTATATATTTACTTGTCAACTTTTGCGCTAATTTCAAAATACTTAGTAAAAAATTACTGAGTAATGCAAATAAAATCAGATAATAATTCTCCTCTACCAAACCCCTGGCTGCATTTATAGTGAAAATTTAAACACAGAATTTTATAATGAACTCGGTTTTTTGTTACACAGAAATTAATACAAGCCTCATTAAAAAAAATATTTTTAAAACTTTAATATTTTTTTATAAGAAAAAAGAGTTCAACTTTTCATAGCTGCATATTTTATTGAGACCTTTTTTCTTTCTAATCGCAAAGTAAAACACTAACTAATAATATAAATGCGAAAGTGGGTGTGTTTGTTTGTTAGTTACGCTTTCACGCCTTAACTGTCATCGTAAATTTCGTACATTGTCAAGAATACAAAAAAAGACATAAAGGGTACTTTTCATACAGAAAATATTTCTGTTACCGAGGGATTATCTAAAAATAAGAAAATTCAATGTCTGACAAAAATATAATTTCGTTAATGTTTTAACATATAAAAAAAAGCGCGGCCATTTGTCTGAGCAAATGAAGACATACGTACATACATATATACATACACACATCGCTCTTTATATAATACATAGAAGATAGATATAACTACTTATACATTTATTCTTGGTTAAATCAGAGTCGCAGTAATATTTTAGTAATATTTGACGACACGTTTGGTCTAGTGGTTAGTAACCCTAGCTGTTAACCAAACAGTCGCGGGTTCGAATCCCGCTAGGGCAAATGTTTATGTGTTAACATTTAAAATTTGTACCCGAGTTATGGACGTTTTGTATCTATAATATGTATGTATTTACAAAAATAGTAATGTATATAGTATATCAACTGTCTGGTATCCATAATACAAGCCTATAGTTGCTTAACGTGGAACTAGATGGCGCTGTGTGGAATGTGTGAAGATATTATATTATGGATATTATTATATTATATTTTATTTCAGTATTTAACAAATCGGTAGCTGTTCAACAATTATAATAAGTACAAAATAAATATAAAGGGGATAAAGTGAAAAAAACCTCTACCTTTAAAAGTGAAATCGTCATTTGAAAAGCAAGATATTATGAAAGTATTTAATTCTATTTTTGAAACGGACGAAGCAAAAACTTTTAACAACCAGGTAACTTCTCAACGCCATAAGCTCTGGGTACTTGGACGAATGCTACAGGGTCTTTTTGTATTCCAATGTATTTAATATCAAAAGATCTCTGTGTAAGTTATGCATCAGACAAAAAACGATTGAGACAGAAAAAAGTACATTCAATGCGAAGCCTACAACAGTAATCACATTAAAAATAAGTGTTGGTACAAGAATGTATCGATATTTTACAATACAGAGCGACAGACAGGTTGACAGGCAGGTCAAATGATAAATGTACGAATATAGGCCATGCTTTAAGTGTGAGATAAGACTGTGCTTTGTAAGAGCCTGTTTCCCTGTCTTTACAAAATTCGCTCGCTCGCGCGGCAGCCTCGCGAGCCAATGCCTCGGTCGGTGTGGACGTGACTCGGGCTGCCTCGGCCGAGCGTGCCTCGCGGTCGAGCCATCGGCTGTCGGTAAACGGGTCGTGCTCAAACGTGCCTCAGTGTGCGCTGTGCGTTCTGATTTGGCTCGCGAGCGCTTGTTGTAGGTTAATCATGAACTCTCAAGAGCTGTCTATTCGTCTCATACATTTCGGATGCTCGGGGACTTCTGATGGCTCGGTCTGCCCCGCGAGGCTCGCCTCTGTGTTCCAGGGTGCGCGAATCTGGCTCGCGAGCCACCACATCGAGGCTGCCGCGCGAGCCCATGCGCCCGGTCTGGACGCGGCTATTGACGCACGACGGCAAGACTCAGCCATGATTCCTTTTTAGGCGTACTTTTTATGTGCCGCTTTCACATTTGTGACGCAAATTCCATAGTTGTAGTACTTCGATGCCTTTATTATGGTGAAACGTGTCACTACTAAACTGCGAGTACCAATTTAATTGACTCTCTTCGCTTTCGTCAAACTTTGAGTGTACATTGTGTTCAAAGCTTCTTAGAGGTTAGTGTTTCATCGATATCGATATATCCATGTAACATCACTACGATTCTAAAAGGTAACGAAAAAACTTTTGCAAAGTGAAAATTCCGACCAATTAATTCGTTAAAACGACGCCGACCAACTCCGCGAACACGAAACGAGTACAAAAATAATCCCCCGTTTGTAACTTTTTCTTACATCTGTTGTGAAATTGAAAATTAAAAATGGCGTTCCTTTGGTGGCTTTTTTTTTAATTTTATACTTTTTTTCGTCCAATCGTTTCTTTAGTTATTTTATTTTCTCAGCTGTATTTTGTCTCGTTACTTGAACTCTTACAATGTCTCTCTATAAGTACTCAAGTTTCAATTTTAACAATAGTACCTATAGTAAATTCTATAGTTGTCTGTGAATCATGTTACTAAGCCCATCCCACATATATTATACTATAGATGAAGATAAGTTATAGCTATAGTACATATTATAGTTTTAGCCTTATATACACTATATCTTGTAAAAGATTTTACCTTATTATTAATTTATATATAATTATGTTTTTTGTTACATGTACGCGCAGACACGTGAAGAGGAGTCCGTAAGTAATTTTATTGTAATATTATCTATTGCAAAAAATCGTTGTATCACTTCACTATATAATATAAAACGAAGTCGCTTCCCGTCTTTCTGTCCCTATGTATGCTTAGATCTTTAAAACTAAGCACCGAATTTAATGCGGTTTTTTTATTAGATAGAGTGATTCAAGAAGAAGGTTTTAGTATATATTTTCAACGCGGGCGAAGTCGCGGGCACCAGCTATCTACTAAAAATAAAGATACAACCCCTGAAAATTTTAAAACAGCAAAAATGTAAGGCGTTATATTGCTTTACACATTTAGTCAGGCGCTACACATCCCTTACTTTTAACGCGGGCGAAGTCGCGGGCACCAGCTAGTAACTAATATATTATTCTTAGTAATCTTCTTCGCTGTTTGTATTATAGGCATCGAAGTACTGCAACTATTGTATTTGCGTGACAAATGCCAAAGCGGCACATAAAAAGTACGCCTGACAGAATCATGGCGGAGTCTTAGCACGTCAATGATAAAAGGTAGTAACGACCAAGTTCTACTATTCATTTTAAACTCCAATGTGTTGACGTAAAGTCGCATTTTCTCTAAATGACACATGTTTGGTTGGTTTTAAATGACAGATGACAGAATTTATGCTCTACGAATATGTCAATTTTAAATGTTCCATAAAGTTCGTAGTGTTTTATATGGCGTGTAAAACCATAGTTGTAGTACATTGATGATTACTTACAGGCGACAGTTGCCACCTACCATCAAGTGAACTGTCAGCCTGTCTGCCTATCTTAACATACAAAACAATAGAGCTTCGTTTTAGCTTTGTTTCATGACTTTCTTGTTGTTAACTCGCAAAGACATAAAACATTTTATGATGTTTGCGAACTTGTTCTAAAACCTTGGAGTCGACAATTGTAAATGACATTAGACATTAGACAAAAGGCATACACGGTCATTATTGTAAAGTTCTCTCGGTGCTCTGTTATTTTCTATGCATATCTAATTAATGGAGATTTAAATTGCAAATGCCTTGTGGAAGGGCAAAACGTTGATGTTGAAAAAAATAATACTAGAATAGACATGGAATAATTGAATCTAAAAATTTTTAAAAAATTAAGTGAATCAAACAATTATTTTTTTAGAAAATATAACTTCTTTATGCGTGATCAGAGTAAAATTTCAAGGTCAAATATTGTGTGACGCTTCGTGTAACAATCACGTGACGCTTCTTGTAACGTTTCTACGTGACACATTGCGCTCAGTATTTATTTGGTTGCCAAATTTCCGTTGTGACACGTGTATGTTTTTATGTTTTTTCGACACAAATGTCTAAAAGTTATTTATAGACATGCACACTGAGTTTTTTAAAACAATTTATCTCAAGCTCTGGAGAATCCAATTTCTGCCCCGGTTGGAAAAAAACTGTAGATCCGGGGCTGTACAAATAGATCATAAAAAACTATAAAACTACTATACTATAAAACTAGTAAAGCAACCCTTAAAGCAACATACATCTTTTTTTTTAACAAAACACAATCAGTGATGCATTCAGTATGTACTGAAAAATACAATCAGTACTGAATAAGCACTAAGGTCTTTTTATTCCAAGCAAGCCTTAAGTTTATTACCAACTTCTATAGACACGAATTCAAGTATAGGTCGCGCACTGTATTAAATTCAGGAAGCGAAACTGGTGGGGGCAATCGGCGCATGTGTACAATTGCGCACAAAATTGCTATGGGAAATGATTTCTTTTTTCTTATTTCGTATTTTTGTCCCTTACAAACTTAACATTACAGGCAGTGTTGATATTCCTTCCATTAAAACATCGTGCGATGTCGAACAAGAAGGATTTTTTATGCATTTTTTATTACTAATACGATAAAACAATCTGTACGCAACAGTACCCAAGAGACACGAGATGCGCAAACGCAGTGCGGGAGGGAGAGAGCGACTGGACCACCAATAACGTGTCGGCTCTGACGCGCTCCCGCCCCCCTCGCTCCTCCGCCTGCCAAACAGACCTAAAAATTTAATACTGCGCATACTCCCTCTACTTTTGCCGAGAAGTTGTATCCGCTGCGCGAACTATATCACTGAAATAGGAGTATTTTTAAACAAGCGACTTTCAAAACTACGAAGTACGCTCAGCGAATTTGATACCGCTTTCGCAAACTTTAAATCGGTGGGCAAAGTTGACGCAAGACGGTCGACAGTTTCAGATTGTTGAACGCACCCTTCGGGGTGAAGAAATTAAAATTTTATAACTACACAAGTTTGAGGCGCCAATTATCCCTTATTACACGATTTGAGGGGACGAGTTTCTTAAACATCTGTTAATTTGGCCCTTTGTTTTGGTAACTACCTTAAATTTTGCATACATTTTCAAATATTGTTTTATAATAATAAATTTGTTATAATATATCGATGGGAAAAGTTTGTCAGTGAGATTTATTTGTTTATATACCTATTGGATCAGTACTCGCTTATGAACTAAAAGGTAAAAATCCAAAAAATTAAAAAGAATAAAAAGTATGTATTTCTAGGTTGATTATTTTATGCTTTTTTATTCTTCTTAATATTCTTCACCTCAAATAAATTAATAAACTTTTGATTTCAGAGCGATACAACCTTTGAAACCTCGTCCAACTTGACATTTGAGGCGACTCGCTTCGAGAACGGCCACAAGTTTCGCTGTGAAGCCATCAACGATGTTTTGCTGGAACGAAGGAATCCTCCCATACATGCCATTCGAGAACTGGAAATTTGGTGTAAATATTTTTGCTTTATACAGGCTGTGGCCTGTAATGAGAGCAATAAATTTAAACGATGATTCTATAGAGTATACGCAGTTCATACCTTAACTTCATCATAATGCTACAAATTGCTTATACTCGGAGATATAAATCCAAAGTTACAATACATAATCAATGAATTTCATGATCCGCTAAATTGTCGGTTCAGTCGTTAGATGTCTTGGTACAGGGTACTGGGGCGAGAATCGTAAATGTCAATGTCGATTACTCCGACTGGACGCATTATGTCTGTAGTAGTACATTGCTGGCTCGATTATTTTGTTATAAAATAAGTTAATTTGTTTTTAATTTTAATTAATTGAAACCATTTGGAATTAATTACTGATTCGTTAAAGGGTCTACATTTTAATTTATTACTCTTATTACAGGCCACATCCTGTATAATGATCCACTGGATTGTAGATGTAATAAATATACATTTTTGTATTGTTTTAACAGATCCACCCATCGTGGTCGTTGAGCAAACGAACATCACAGTGATAGAAGGTGCTCAGATTCTGCTCAAGTGCGAATACGAAAGCAATCCTTCATCTTTGACAGAAGTCATTTGGTAAGTCATACATGTTATTTGCATACAACTCCTTACGGTCTCTTTCAACGCTCTGACCAAAGACAAATATAAATAAATAAATATCTTCACACATTCCACACATCACCACCACATTATCATCTAGATACGAGACAGTTGATATACTACATAGATTTTTTTTTTAAATACATACATTATAAATACAAAACATCCATGACTCAGGTACAAAGGTAAAATGTTAACACAAACATTTGCCCCAAGCGGGATCCGAACCCTCGACCGTTTGGTTACAAGCTAAGGTTTACTACCTTTTTTTTTGTCGCTAGGGAATGCGTTACGCATACACACACCGTCTGGGGGGACGGTGTGTTTATGTGGGACTCCCCTCCCCCTAGTGAGGGAGTTATACCCACTAAAACCTAGCGGCGGTCTTCCACAGCAGCAGAAGGATCCTGGGCTCACATTGGCCCTACTCGATCAAACGTCTACAGAGCCTGTGAAAGTTTTACTATAAAATCAATGAATTAACTTTCAGGTATCGCGATGAGACTCGGGTTGCTGTAAACGACACTTCCCATTACACTGGTGGCACCATAGAGCAACACTCCCTCATCATACGAGACGCCCGTGGCTCAGACATGGGGAACTATACTTGCTTCTTGGCCAATGTCGTCGGTAACGGAACCTCCGAGGATACCATTTCTGTAAACGTACACTGTAAGTTATATGAATTATTAGTATTTGATTGTTTATTTATAACTACATATTGGTCCAGTATCCCTCAAAGGATTTTTTTTCTGATTACTAACAGGCTGAACCTTCGTGAGTAGCTTCAGTTTGCCGAGACGAACAACTTTTTCCACTGCGAAAATTCTCGATAGAGGTAGCTAAAGGAGTTAGCAGCCGTAAAAAACTTCCAAGCGTAGGACTGGGAAAACATACCAATCAATTTGTAGGACTAAGCGGCCATTTTATTATACAAATGTTTACTAAGGTGCAGACAAAAAATCAGCTGGTTAGTATATATCCATCCCAAAAAACCACTCCCAATAAATCATAATAATAAGGTCATAAAAATTATCACCAACCAGCTGATTTTTTGTCTGCAGTTTAGTAAACATTTGTATAATAAAATGGCCGCTTAGTCCTACAAATTGAATGGTATGTTTTCCCAGTCCTACGCTTGGAAGTTTTTTACGGCTGCTAACTCCTTTAGCTACCTCTATCGAGAATTTTCGCAGTGGAAAAAGTTGTTCGTCTCGGCAAACTGAAGCTACTCACGAAGGTTCAGCCTGTTAGTAATCAGAAAAAAAATCCTTTGAGGGATCTTGGACTATATATAAAGCTGAAGAGTTTGTTTGGTTGTACGCGCTAATCTCAGGAACTACTGGTTCTAATTGAAAAATTCTTGTTGTGTTGGATAGTCCATTTATCGAGGAAGGTTATAGGCTATAGGGAACGCGGACGAAGTCGCAGGCAGGCTAGTTTATTTAATAAAGTGCATGAGCTCATACCGCCTTCCCCTTTCTTCCATCGGACATAGACGTACAAATCGTTACCATCCTCATCTTGTCGAAAATCCCTATTTTTCGGAGCAAGACCTCTAAAACATCCTTTATAATGGTCTCGAAGTTCTTCTTTCTCGAAGTTGGCTCTACCTACCTTAGTCATTAGATTTACTAATAAAAATGTGTTGACTACTCCTCAGACAAACCTCAAGTGCGGCTGACGATGAGCTCCCCAAGTCCAATCCTGGAGACAGACCATAAGAACGTGACCCTCACATGCGAAGTGGAATCCGGCAACCCCTCACTCCTGGATGAAGTAATCTGGTACTTGGACGGAGAGGTGCTCAAACATCTGCCTGAGTGTAATGGAACAAATGGAGATGGTTGGTATTGGCTACTTCTTTTTTTATATAACCAAGATTAAAATAGACACACACAATCATCAATCAATACTAATAATAAATCTGTAAGGGTTGGCCATGGAGTAAGTTACTTTGTTTTCAGAGATATCGTGTTTATAGGCTCTATACATGATACTGAAACTAAATTGACCATTTTTAGAATTTTTTTCTGTATGTATGTATGTATGTATGTTCCTCTATTACTTTTAAACGAATCAACTGATTTTCATAAAACTTGGTAGATGAACATATAGACGTACAGGACACAGGATAGGCTACTTTTTTCTTTTTCAACGCGGACGAAATCGCGGGCGCCAGCTAGTACGCAATAATATGATGGTGCTATTACGGAATACCACCTAGAAATAAAAGCACATGTGCTGTTGTGTTTTTTTTTTTTTACATGAGTAAGGCCATTTTGCCATGACTACTGTTTGTACAACAGGTTAAAATTTTTCAAAAACTTAAGAACTGTTTTCAAGTTTTCAAGAACTGATCCTAAAAATAATATAAACGCGAAAGTATGTTTGTTACTCTTTCACGCAAAAATCACTTAGTGGGTTTCAATGACACTTTACAATAATCAGAATAAAACATAGGCTATATAAGACATAAAATGCGGACGAAATCGCGGGCACCAACTAGTATTATAAATGCCGAAAGTTTTTAGGGATGGATGTATGGTTGTTTGTCACTCTTTCACGCAAAAATTACTGAGTGGATTTCAATGACACATTACAATAATATAGCTTATACATCAGAATAAGACATAGGCTATAAAAGGCATAAAATGCGGATGAACTCGCGGGCACCAGCTAGTAGATATTGCAATAATATTGTCGTATACAATTGCAGATAATCTATGCAACGAAGTGGACCCTTCGATGCTCCTCCTGCAAGACACGACGAAGAGCTTTCACGGCAATTATTCGTGCCAAGGCAAGAATCTTGCCGGATGGGGTGAAGTCAGTCATATGACCGAACTAGTTGTCAACTGTAAGTATTATCCGTAGGTACTAATATTAAATATCATCACACATTCCACACAGCACCATCTAATTCCACAGTAAGCAATTCACTTGTAATATGAATACCAGAGAGTTGATATAATACATAGATTACTTTTTTTTTTGTAAATACATACATTATTATCAAAGATTTAAATCGAGAGATGCGGCATTACTAGCGAAAGTGTGTTACAAAATACAACATACATTATACTAAAGACAAAAGTATAAAATACATCTAAACACACTTTTAAACAAAGACAACACATTCCATACTTCAAACGTGACTGAGACGATAGCGACGCTCTCAACAAGCGACCGTCACTCACTGTAGCTGGCGTGCAACTGTAGTTGGGTTGAGCGCCTGCGCCCAACCCATTGTTAAGAATTTTCGGTGTGTTTTTAGTATGGCGGGAGGAGATTACGCCACATCTTTCGATTTAAATCTTTGCATATTATAAATACAAAACATTAAAATACAAAACGTACATAACAAAGGTAAAATGTTAACACATAAACGTTTGCCCCTAGCGGGATTCGAACCCGCGACCGTTTGGCTAGGGTCAATAGTAGCCAGTGTCTCCATATACACGGTAATTACCGTAGATGCACCGTAATCTGGTTTTGACTATGTACTGTGATCATTTACTGCGTAAAACGAATCTCAGTCAGTCAACTTAACAAATTTTTTAATGGCAACACTTCTCCTGGACTCTCTCGTTGCCGAGAATTCCAGGAGAATCCCCAATAGCTAAAAGTTTATCTCCACGCAATCTATTCTCGTCCTTATTTAAATATCGGAAGGAGTCAAATTTGCAGATCTGTTGCTAATTTATCATTGTTCCAACGCCAACGAGAGAGAGATAGAGATTGATATTTGATTTTTAAATTAACTGATTTAAATGTGTACACGATTTTTTAACAAAGAAATTGTTCAAAATATTGTTTTTTCCTTTGATAAATTACACTTTTAGTACACTTTTAGCAGATTCACCGTAATTTTGTCTAGAAACACCGTATTTTTACCCTTGCAACACGGTAATTCTCGATTTACATATGGAGACACTTATAGTAGCCACTAGACCAAACGTGTCAAATATATTATGGTCTATTTTCTAGATCCGCCCGGACCTGCGAAACTGACATATTCTCCTTGGCGAGTGGTGAAGGGAAAATCTTTGGTGCTCACATGTAGCATAGAAGAAAAAGGCAGACCTGAGGCACATAGGTAACGTTCAAAAAAAATTTTGATATGGGAAAAAAACCATTGAACTCGCGACACTGTTACCGTTACCGACACATCTGTTGACAATTATAAAAGAACAAAGTAATTTCAAATTAAAATAGAAAACGGCCATTACTGGCCGTATACCCACTACTAGTTTTTTGGAATATTACTATTCCAAAAATCTAGTAGTGGGTAGTATAATTTTTGTAGTAGTAGTTTATAATAATGAATCAACACACTTCATTTAACATTTAAAAGTATTTCCCTAACAATAAAATATTTCCTGACCATTCAAAAAATAAACACATAATTGTTCAAGTTTTCACTTCTGTCGGCACTCCCGGAGTGCCGCTGTTTTTGTATTTTTAATGCGATATGTTCATCAAACTACTACAACATGGAACACGCGTGCCATACAAAACACTACGAATTTTATGGAACATTTATAAGTGACATATGCGTAGAGCATGAACTGTCATTTATAACAAAACAAACATAATAATAAGTACGTAATTTAAACAAAATGTGACTTTACGTCAACCCATTAGAGTTTAAAATGAAATAGTAGAAGTTGATCGTTACTACCTTTTACCATTGACGCGTGAAGGTAAGAGTCCGCGATGATTCTGTCAAAGGCGTTCTTTTTATGTGCCGCTTTGGCATTTGTGACGCAAATTTCATTGTAGTATTTCGATGGATATGTATTATATTATAGGTAGGTAGTATGTAGTGTGAAATATATACTAAAAGATACGAATGGAGTGGAAAATAATGTATAATTTTGAAACATGTCCTTTATACTCATATACGTTCGCAGATTCAGGTGGCATAGAGGTGGAAGAGTGGTAAGCGACATAGTGTCACAGAACTGGACCATAGATCCCGTGACCCTGGACCACAGGACCAACTTCTCGTGTCGAGGAGTCAACGCTGGTGGGGAAGGTGAACCGGCCAATGCTAACATCGATGTCCTTGGTAATTATTATATTAATATGAGGCTTGTTCCATTTCAAATAGAGTCCAAAATAACTAGGCAAAGTAATTTGTTGCAAAGACCAAAACATACAAAAATGTAAGGTGAACAAAAAAAATAAAAAGAACAATAACAAATAACATATGTATACCATACAAAATAAATAAAAAAAACTGGCCGTTACAAAAAAGAGTTTTACAAAATATGTCACAAAAATGTTCTTTTATTATTATTATTATTTATTATGGACTATTTGTTTTATTATAGCGCCACCAAGTTTCAAGTACGCAATGAATCACTATAGCGGAGCTTTATACAAATCTCAGGTAATTACAAAAAATCAAGTTCTTTTTACTACAGCAGAAGTCGGTTAGCAACGCAAATTTTTTTTTTAAAAAAGTTTCGAGTTGGGTTCAGATTTTTGAAATTTTCAGTTAAATTTTTGAAAAAAGAAATTTATTTTCATGTTTATAAACAGAAAAATGCTAGTACAAATATTAAAAAATATTAACTCACGCATCGAAACTCAACTGCCCAAATGACTTTCCGAATCCAGACCAGAGGCAACTTTAAAAAGTTCATTTCCAAAGTCGACCCCGCCAGGAATCGAACCCGGGGCGCCTAAAGTTTTATTCACGTCTACACAAACACATACCGTAACATGCAAGACGCAGACGTAACTTTTCACATCTACAAGCAACTATAGTTCACAGACGCCGTCAAACAAATTGAGGAGTAAGTACACGAGCCTATGTAAAATGTTCTGCACCGACACGACAGACCCGCACCGACACGACAGACCCGCACCGACACGACACATCCGCACCGACAAGACAGACCCGCACCGCGAGACAAAACATTCTAGCCGACAATGCCGGTCGGTGTCGTTCCATGTCTGTAACAATACATAGCAATCTATATAACACAATCAACAATATTCAACTCCAAGGACGTTCATCATTTATATAATCTAATATCCTATATTAACCCCTATAGACAATGTATGAAACAAAACTTTTTTGTCTGTGCTGATACTGTGTGAGATATCTGTGTTTTTTTGTCTGATACGTTACGTATCTGTCTGTAGATGTGAATGGAACTTAATACGTTAGGCGAGTACCTTTACCACTCATCCAACGGGCTGGTCAATTACAGTGATTACTGTACTTGAATACTTACTTACTAACTTTTACTTATTCAAATTTGTTTTTTTATTAAACTACTCTGAGCAAAGTAAACATGGAATATTTGAATTTCAGAACATCTCGCTATCCTGCACCGTGGAATGCGCGCCTTTGTGCAGCGTCCAGTGGCTGAAGGGCAACGAAGTGATCGACCCTGAAAGGACCGACCGATACTATGTTGTCGAGAGGATCATAGATCCTCAAGTAAACAGGAACGACTTCGAGGCTACCGAGTCTTCTCTGGTGAGAATCTTTTTCCCTACCGAACATCGAACTACTACAACTATGGATTTCTCACGCCATACAAAACACTAGGAACTTTATGGAACATTTAAAAGTGATATATGCGTAGAGCATCAACTCTATCATCTGTCATTTAAAACCAACCAAACATCTGTCATTTAAAGAAAATGTGACTTTACATCAACATATTACAGTTAAAAATTAATATTAGAAGTTGGTCGTTACTACCTTTTACCTTCGACGCGCGAAGGCAAGAGTGCGCCATGATTCTGTCAAAGGCGTACTTTTCATGTGCCGCTTTGGCATTTGTGACGCAAATTCCATTGTAGTATTTCGATGCTGCCGAATGATGGGCTCTGGCACACATACTTTAATTTCACGGTGATCTTCTATGAGGGAAATGGTTACTGCAGCCAAACTGGCTACTTGGTCCAAATCAGCTTAAAAGCTTAAAAAGTTCAAGTTCAATGTTAAGTTTAACTTTAAGTCTATTTAGCTATCCGATAATAGCTTTTAACCACTTCCTTGGTAACTATTGACATCGACTGTTTATTATGAATTCTCAGCACTGGAATATGACAGCGTGGCCTCACCACATGTTGGACCGAGAGGGAGACAAGGCCACTTACACGTGTCGATCCTCCGCCAACCCGGCCGGACCACCCGTCAATAGTACCACCAAATTTGCTGTCGAATGTAAGTATTCATTTATTTAAATATTTAGGCACGTTGGGCTTGTTTGGGCACTTTGAGCGGAAAAAACATTAAACTCGCGTGAACGTCACTCAGCGTCAGCGTCAGTGACGCTCAGTGACGGTCAGTGATGTTCAGTGGCGGTCAATGATGCTCAGTGACGGCCAGTGATGCTCAGTGACGGTCAGTGATGCTCAGTGACGGCCAGTATTGTTCAGTGATGGTCAGTGATGCTCAGTGACGATCAGTGATGCTCAGTGACGGCCAGTGATGCTCAGTGACGGTCAGTGATGCTCAGTGACGGCCAGTATTGTTCAGTGATGGTCAGTGATGCTCAGTGACGATCAGTGATGCTCAGTGACGGCCAGTGATGCTCAGTGACGGTCAGTGTTGCTCAGTGACGGTCAGTGATGCTCAGTGATGCTCAGCTAAGTTGTCACTTCTGACGCATAGTCCTACGACTACCAGTTTTATTTTTTTATTTCTACATGGCCTCATACGAGGCAGGCATCAAACAAAACCATTGATCTTAATTCTTAAAACAAGGTCAATAAAAAGGATTTAATATAGAATTAATAATAATTTATTAATTTAATATTGATTGATGGTATTTAATTTATTCGCGCAAACTCGAATCTCGAGTTCTTACTCGAGATTCGATTTGAAATCGAGAATCATTGATGCAAATGATCTAAATGAACGTTTCAATGATTCGAATCTTTGAACTGATTCAGGTACAAATTGGGTACAAATGATGCAATCCAACGAATATACGTTTTGCCATCACAACCTCAAAATTATATTAATTCGTTTTCCTCCATTACAGATGAGCCTGAAGATATAATAGTACCAAAAAATGTGTCTGTTGAAGAAGGGAAGACACCAGATAAAGTTGTGTGTTCAGCTAAGTAAGTAAACGGTTCACATTTTGGATAATTAAAATAAATCAGCTTGTATATATTAAATAGTAGATAGTGACGGCGACTTCGTCCGCTTTGAAAAATAAAAATTTATAAAAAAAATATTAATTACTAGCTGTAGCACGCGACGTCGCCCGCTTAATTTTTTAAAAGATAGCCTACGTCACTCGCTGATAACTGAGTGAATTTTTAAAATCGGTCCACTAATTTTTGAGTTTAATCATTACAAACGTACAAAAATAAAAAAACTTCTCTATTTAAACTATATTCATACCTTAAGATTTAGTACACGCGAACGAAGTCGATAGCATCGGCTAGTATATAAATATCCTTCGTGAGGGGCCATTATTTATTACGTAAGACGATATAGGGGGGCAGGGGGGTCGTATTTCTTCTTTTTTTTTACAAGGGGCTGGGAGGAATAGTTCTTTCGTAAGAAAAATTACTAGTACCTTTGTAGGTACAAATAAACGTTTTTAAAAATTGTTTCCTTGATAAATAAAAATTAAAACAAACCAAACGTGTCATACATTCTTTCCTTTACATTATTACGTAATAAAATATTAAGGGTTAAGGGGAGGGGGGCGGTCTATTCTTATTTTTTCTTACATATGGGTGGAAGGGGATCAAAAACTATCAAAAATTATATTACGTATTGTCTGCAATCGGTTTTTCCAGAGGTTTCCCTATGCCAAGCTACACGTGGAGGCGAGAGAATCCAAGCAAAGCGTACGCCATGAAGGAAGGCTTCAAGAGTGTAGTCCTGTCGTCCTCGAACACCCTCCTCCTTCCGGGACCGGTGCACAGGAAGGACGGAGGGAACTACATCTGCGAGGCTTACAACAGACACGGCGCCGTCAACGCTTCAACCTTTCTGGACGTTATGTGTCAGTATTTAATTACGTTTTAAACTTTTTTGTCTTTGACTTCAAACACACACAGTGAGAGAGAGAGGGATATGTAGATAGGCACACACACATACACGCGCGCACGCGCGCAGAGAGGGTTGGGGGGAGAGAAAGGGAGATAGAGAGAGACATACACACACAGAGAGCGAGAGAGAGAGACGGAGATGGAGAGAGACATACATACACACAGAGAGAGAGGGTGGGGGGGGGGGGGAGAAAGGGAGATGTAGAGAGATACACACACACACACACACACACAGAGAGAGAGAGAAAGACGGAGATGGAGAGAGACATACACACAGAGAGAGAGAGGGTTGGGGGGGGGAGAAAGGGAGATGTAGAGAGACATACGCACAGAGAGAAAGAGAGAGGGGGGAGAGAGAAAGAGAGAGGGAAATGTAGACACATACACACACGCACACTCACACAGAGAGAGAGAGGGTTGGGGGGAGAGAGACATACACACACACAGAGAGAGAGAGGGGGGGAGAGAGAAAGAGAGAGGGAGATATAGACACATACACACACACACACACACACACAGAGAGAGAGAGAGGGGGGAGAGAAAGAGACAGGGAGATGTAGACACATACACACACACAGAGAGAGAGAGCAATATCTAAAACAACCAAACAATATCTAAATAAATCTCGTGTATTGTCTGATTTTGTTTTACCTTTCCATTGACCTGATTTGTTTCCTTGTAATATTTCAGTTATTCCCGAATGCGGCATAAAACAAGACGAAGTAAACGGACACCAGGTGTTGGTCTGTACGGCGCACGCGAATCCTGATAACGTATGTGCTAAATATTTAGTCTTAGATGTTATATCTATACTAATATTACAAAGCTAAACTTAGGCTTTAGGCTATTATAACATTTTGAACGCGGACGAAGTCGCGGGCAACAGCTAGTAGTATGATAAAGATAGGCAGACAGGTCATTAGATGGGAGGAAATCATATATAATAAAGGTTCTACTATCAGCAGTACCTACACCCTGCTGATAATACTAATAATAAATCTGTAAGGGTTGGTCATGGAGTAAGTTACTTTGTTTTCAGAGATATCGTGTTTTTAGGCTCTATACATGATACTGAAACTAAATTGACCATTTTTAGAATTTTTTTCTGGTATGTATGTTCCTCCATAACTCTTAAACGAATTAACTGATTTTCATGAAAGTTGGTTGATAAACATTTAGACGTACGGGACACAGGATAGGCTACTTTTTTTCTTTTTCCACGTGGACGAAGTCGCGGGCGCCAGCTAGTATATAATAAAGTTCCCTAAATAATGGATATATAATGGCTGTATGTAATCTAAATAAATAAAGATTACAACTTTCAGGTAAGTTTCTCGTGGAAACTTAAAAATGACAACGACACGCTAACGGACGAGAAGATCTGGACGGAAGGCACTCAGAGCTTCCTCAGACTGAGCAGCAGCGTCGAAGTGTATCGCACCTACTTGTGCTACGCCACCAACAAAGTCGGCACGTCCAGGCCTTGCGAGAGGGACGTCGTGGGTGAGACTTCATTTTTCCTTCTTTACATACCTATATGGCCCATTTCCACGGCCATGAGCAGGGACATGGGAAATAGAATGGGCAACGCGAGCATATAAACAGGTCGCTTCCCTTGCTATGCCGCTGCAGTGCCCGCTCGTGTTGCCCGGCTATACGCGAGAGCGAGAGCGAGAGTGTTTACATCACTGACCTGTAATAAGCACTGGACAGGCTCTCCCATACAAATTACAGATAATTTCGTGTACCATTTTGAAATGCCGCCGTACAAAAATACGGGGAACTAATTTTGACGTTTGCGTATTTTTATTCCATAGATAAGTATAATAGTGTCTGCGGACATCACTACTTTCAGTTCATGTACTTACGCTCCATAGCCTTCATGGCATTTTTCAAATAGACATAAAAATAATTTGACAGCAGCCTGTCCAGTGCTTATACAGGTCAGTGTACATGCTGCTCTCTCGCACACATGCTCTCGAACGCGCGAACAGATTGCAACGCGAGCGGCCATGTCAATAGCCATGTGTAAACACTCATTGCCCTTGACGTTGCCACAGCAGTATTTAGGGAAATAAATTTGACAACGCGAGCGGCCATTTCAATGGCCATATGTAAACACTCATTGCCCTTGACGTTGCCACAGCAGTATTTAGGGAAATAAATTTGACAACGCGAGCGGCCATTTCAATGGCCATAGTATGTAAACACTCATTGCCCTTGACGTTGCTACAGAGGTAATTAGGGAAATAAATTTGACAACGCGAGCGCCCATGTCAATGGCCATAGTATGTAAACACTCATTGCCCTTGACGTTGCCACAGCAGTATTTAGGGAAATAAATACTACAACGCGAGCGGCCATGTCAATGACCATATGTAAACTGGGAATTAGACTTGCTTGCAATTATTTGTCTTTTCAATTTAAGAAGTAGATTACAAGTGATTACTTATCTTAACTGTATGCCAAACCTGAATTTGTAAGGAAAATAGTCATTTTCGAAGATGTCCAACAACACCCAGCAATACTTGAGATATCTTGTGCGATATCAACAAAATTATTTCTTTTTGAACGGCATTACAATTATTATCCAAGTGAACGAACGCCTTAGTAATGTTATTGCATGTGTATTATTTTGTTATTGCAAAATTTGTATAAAATTTTCCTCTAATTTCCAGCCAACTTGGAAAGTTACAGTAAGTAATATTAATACTTGACATATAGTTTTGTAAATTATATACTTTAAGCATATATTAAATAGCGATCAAATGCCTCTATAAGGTATAAGTAGTCGCGTATTTCACATCTGTAAAATAAATACGCGCAGAAAAGTGGGAGAGAGAGAGACGAAGCGAACGTGCGGCCAATTACTCGTAGTTATCTTTCTAGAATTTTGATTCGTGCTTGAAGCTACTACAGGAAAGAAATATATAGGTCGCGCATTGTATTAAGGTCAGAAAGCGAAACTAGTGGGAGCAATCGGCGCATGATGTGTACAATTGCGCACAAAATTGCTATGGGAAATGATTTTTTTGCCCCTTACTAACTGAACATTACAGGCAGTGTTGATATTCCTTTCATTAAATCATCGTGCGATGTCGAAAAAGAAGGTTTTTTTTTTGAATATTTTGGAATATCTAAACTTTCCGAGATATTTCGTCATCTACATTATCAATACTAATAATAAATCTGTAAGGGTTGGTCATGGAGTAAGTTACTTTGTTTTCAGAGATATCGTGTTTATAGGCTCTATACATGATACTGAAACTAAATTTACGATTTTAAGAATTTTTTTCTGTATGTATGTAAGTATGTATGTTCCTCCATAACTCTTAAACGAATTAACTGATTTTCTTGCAACTTGGTAGATAAACATTTAGACGTACAGGACATAGGATAGGCTACTTTTTTTTCTTTTTCATCGCGGACGAAGTCGCGGGCGCCAGCTAGTCTACAATATTATTTAAAAAAGAACAATGTTTATCTTGAAAATTTAAATTTTATAGGAGTAAAAAACTCCAGTCGTGGGTCGGAGCTGACACACACATTTTTTTTTTCAGGTGTTAAAGTGTGGTGGCGAGACCAACAGAAATTAATACTGATCGGTGGTATTGCGCTAGCCATTTTGGTTTTAGCTGTCATCATCTGCATCATCATAATTTGCATATGTCGCCGAATGAGGGCCAAGTCCAAATGTAAGTCTCATTTTTTTATGCTCGTTATGCTATTTGTTTGCCGTATTAATGTCCGTGTGGTTTTTTTTTTTTCAATTCCAAATGGAATGGTCTTGAAGTCATATTTTTGAGTTATTATTTTTTTTATATATTATTATTAAGCTAATATAATAGTATACCACTTTGTCAATTTTATTAGTAACAAGTTGTGTCTTTTAAAAAATGTATTATTTTTTTTTAGTTGATAAATAAAATAAATTAATATATATATTGTAATAAGTACGCGGTTAAAGAAGGGTTAGGAGAATGTAAGTTTTATTTGAACGAAAATATTCAATAAAATTGAGTACGTATTTATTTTATTATAATTTTATTATTTACTAGCTGTTGCCCGTGACTTCGTCCGCGTTCAAAATGCGACTATCCAACCAAAAAATTATTTTTCAATAGAAAAAATTGAAATCAGTAATATTAACCAAAAGTGGCTATAAATTAAAAAAAAAAAGCACTTCGAGACCATTACGCTTGGGAGACAGCATTTTGACAAAACTAATAATATTACAGTAAAAGATAACATAACATAGTTAATACTTAGTAAAAGATTAAGTAAACCAAAAATTATTTTTTATTAAACGGAAATAATTTTTATTTGTAATTATAATTACAATAGAAATTAAATTCATTAATCAGAAATTTCTATATTTATTTTATAATTTTTGCCTCGTATCAAATTATATGGAATATTTTATTACATTTAATTTTATACTATATATACATCTTAAGAAAAAATTTGACGCAAAATATTGCTTTAAAAACTTTTTTATTTTGTTAAAATTTTTTTTTTTGTAAAAAAAAATATTAACTTTATTTTTTTAAATTTTTTGAAACACTGCACATTTTAATTTTTTCAGCAAAACCTTTTCCAAATAAATGTTTTATTCTCACACCACCTCATCACTTTTGACTATGTGACGTCACTAGACTTTTTTTTATGAGTTGCTATACACTTAACTGACTAATTTTTTTGTTTTCTGTTTTTTTTTTATTCCCGGACGCCGCCTAACACTTAACATTGACTAATCAAAAATAATGCAAAAATCAAAAATATTACCATAGACAATAATCCTGTGGAATTAGAAGAGCGAGAAAAGTAAGTCCTTTTTCTATATACTTATACTTTTTTATATTGTCTTTAGTGTATAACACGATAAAAAAAAATTGGATGTTTTAAAATTTTCACTTAATTATTATTTAGATTTCAAATTATTTAGATAAATTTTATTTTGTAACTGATCTGAAAGTTAGCAGCGAAAATTGTTTATTTATTTTAAGCTTTTAGGGTTTTTATGTGTTGCAAAATAAACAATAATTATATACAGAGTAAAAAAATAACATTTATTTTTCGAATTTTAAAATTACTAAGCAAAAATATTTAGATCCCTTGCTTTTATTGTAATGGAAGTATGAAAATGTAGCCTCCTTACCTTAGTGATAATATTATTGTATTGTTTTTGTATGTATTTTATTTAAATTTATTATTTAAGTATTTATTTAGTTACAATTTAGCAAAAAAAAAATTGTTCAAAACTTCGTACATTATAAAGACCAAAGTGATTATTTCTATGAAATTTACTATGACTCTTCTAAAGAACTTTTAATAAATATTATGTAACATTATTTTGAAATTATTAAAACTAAACTCCTATTTGAAAAACCGAGGCAGATATTAGTTTTAGTCTTTACATAATTTGACACACCGAGGCGAGTCTTTTCAGAATTTGACGAAACGAGGTAGTTTATCGCGTTAGTTTTTTTTTTAGAATTTTACACACCAAGGCAGTTTATCGCGATCTTTTAAGAATTTGACGAACCGACACAGTTTATCGCATTATTCTTCTGAGAATTTGACAAAACAAGATAGTTTATCGCGTTAGTCTTTTAAGAACTCGACGAAACGAGTCAGTTTATCGCATTAGACTTTTCAGAATTTGACGTAACAAGGCAGTTTATCGCGTTAGTTTGTTCAGAATTTGACGAACCGGGGCAGACTTATCACTTTAGCCTTTACAGTTACTTTAGCCTTTACTTTATTGTATACAAAATTGGCACCTTTACAGTTCATTGCAAATCTAGGCAATCACTATATACGATTTGACAAACCTAGGCGCACATCACTTTTGTCTTTGTATGTCAAAGTCAACGTATTGATTATATATAAAATTTGCAGCGACGCCATTGGTCCGAGCCGATTCATGGCACACGTTATCCATGCCTCCTTCGAGGTCCCCTCTCGTGGTGCCGATGCCGCGATAACCCCTATAAGCCTCAAGGACCAACTCACAAGGTCGTTTCGAGTTCGCTTTCGCCTGTACTTTAGGTAAAAGCTTGGACCAACGGCTGATACGTTTTAGTTGAACCCCTAGGAACTGACTAACACTTTATTAGAAATCCTATTTTGGCATGTACAGACATTATATATTTAAGAACGTTTTCGGTAATGTAAACGAAAAACAAATTAAATTTTACATTTAATTAAAAAAAAAATTACAGTCAATGAGAGTAAAGCTAAATTTGATTTAAATAAAAAATATTAATAAAACTTTTAAATTACATAATTTATTTTATTCCAAATAAATAATTATATTTATTAAAATAATATAATAAATATATTGCTCCAATTTGTAGAGTTAATCTCTCAAACTTAATTGAATTTAGTTTGGTTATTGATTTAAAGATTTGTTTACATTAAAGAAAACAAATGTCTATTTTCTTTGTATATATTTTTTTTACTTATTTTACCTAATTACATATGTATATAAATAAATTAAATACAGTTGACTATTGGTACCTCTTTAATTATTTAAAGTAATTCAATGCCTGCTAGAATTTTTCAATTGAATTTGTATCCGCTCATAACTTTCATATGTGCAATTACAAATTAAGAGACACAGACAATACCTACCTCTTTATTAAAAAATTACGAAATAAGAAATTAATTACAAATAAAGAAAGAATACCTCTTAATTACAAATTAAGGGGAAATACTTCTTAATTACAAATAAAGTAAGAATACCTCTTAATTACAAATTAAGGGGAAATACTTCTTAATTACAAATAAAGAAAGAATACCTCTTAATTACAAATTAAGGGGAAATACTTCTTAATTACAAATAAAGAAAGAATACCTCTTAATTACAAATTAAGGGGAAATACTTCTCAATTACAAATAAAGAAAGAATACCTCTTAATCACAAATTAAGGGGAAATACCTCTTAATTACAAATAAAGAAAGAATACATCTTAATCACAAATTAAGAAAGATGTTTTTAGTTCAATAAAATCTTTATCTAAAGATAAATTCTTACAAATAGTTAGTGAATTTTCAAATTTGTGTATACTAGTGACCCGCCCGCGGCTTCGCACGAATGTAATTTTTTTCTGTAAATTATACACAAAAACCTTCCTAGTCTATCGTTCTTTCCATTAGTAAAATATCCAAAGTCAGTTGATTTAGAAGAAGTTAGCGAAAAAACAGACTGGATCTTTATTTTTAAATATTATCTATATGTATATTATATATTAAACTAGCTGACCTAGCAAACGTTGTTGTGTCAAAAAAATAAAAATAAAATTTTTGGGGTGACGACCTAAGACCTATCGAATAGAAAAATAGTTAACGACCTAAGACCTACCGAATGTACACAGAAAAAAAATCAAAAAAATCGGTCAAGCCGTTTCGGAGGAATTTGGTTACAAACACTGTGACACGAGAATTTTATATGTATAGATAGATATATAAAAAAGTCATGTTAGGCGTATACCATTTATAACTATAAATAACGGCTGGACCAACTTTTAATATAAAAACAACTGACATTATTAATTAACGAAAAAAAATTGTACATAAAATTTATTTTCTCATACATTTTGTATGGAACGGGTTTTTATTGGTGGTACGAAGTTCGCCGGGTCAGCTACGAGTATGTATATGTGGATAAAATTTTCATATTTAAGAATAATTACGAGTTTAATAACTATATTGTCAAAGTTGAAAACGTACTAAAGCCATTGTAAATTTAAAAATTCATAGTTTTAAAATAACTGTATTTAATTAATTTATATGTCTGTATATTATAAATAAACATTTAGAAGCATTTACCTATGTCTTGTCTTAACGGTTTTATCCTTGCATAGGTTCCTAACAGCTCTAACCCCCGACGTCCTAAGACTGACCACAATTAACAGTACAGGTATATTACTAACATATATATATTGACATACTTTATATGTTACTTTATAAGTGGAGAATGCTTTCTTAGGCTGTGTCATAGTATTTTCATTATTGGTCAAAAAGCATTTCATTATCGGTTCAAAAGGCATTTATGTAAAGAATATAAATAAATTATTAATAATAATAACTGCACACATTCCACATGCTTGTATTATGGATACCAGACAGTTGATATACTACATACATTCCTTTTTTTTGTAAACTCGTACATACATATTATAAATACAAACATCCCAAGCGAGATTCGAACCCGCGACCGTTTGATTAACAGCTAGGGTTACTAGCCACTAGACCAAACGTGTCGTCAAATATATTTTAAAATTTCCAAAAAATACTTAATTTCGATCTTTTATAAAGAGGTACGAGAGTAGGCACGTTCTTGACTCTTGTTTTCATTTTTACAGAGATTTCAGATTTCCATCCAACAAATTTCATAAACATTGCGAAATTGGTTAAAATATAACCATTTTTCAACATACTGTTCAACATAAAAATGCATTGGTGTCAGTACTGTGAACGTGCCAACTTTAGTTATCTCACCTGGGGCCCTAGCCAAGATCAAACCAATGCAAACGGGAGCGTTGCGTATTTACGAAACGATAGAAAATAAAGCCCAGTGATTGGTCAAAATTTTATGTGGGCGTTACAACAACCAATCACCGGGCTTTATTTTCTATCGTTTCGTATCGTTCGGCCCTGTACGACGTGACGCGATATTGTTTAATTAGTTTGTATGGACTCGTATAACTATGATTGGAAGCAAGGGGATGTTCAAGTATTACGTAACGCAATTTGGGGGAGGGGGGGGGGGGGGGGCTGTCTTGTAAAACCTCAAAAGATAGAGGGCAAAACAAAATTCTAAGAACTATAAAAAATCTAAGCCACAGCCATTACAAAACACTGAAAAGTACAGAAACGCTAGCAAGATAGGGAACCAAGGCCATATATTTGAGTTTAAACTAAATTTGAAAAAGACAGTTAACTTAACTTTTCATCATGTTACATGACATGCTATGTATGATCTTAACAAATACTAGCTTCGCGACTTTGTCCGCGTAACTATAAAATATGTGCTATGTTACTCGCTGATAATATAGCTGCCCAGCAGTGAAAGAATTTTTCAAATCGGTCCAGTACTTTCGGAGCCTATTAAATGCAAACAAACAAATATTTCCTCTTTATAATATTAGTATAGAAAAATCCTACCTAAGAAATGTTTCTTGACCAATAAAAGAAAATTTCTTTACTGTAGCTTCAGTATTTGTGTTTCGCTAATTTCTGTAGAAATTATCGTTTTCAAGTAATATTTGTGAGTTGCGTTAAAATACGTTGTTTTGCGTTGTTTTTTCCAGCGTTTTTATTAACTGCATGACTGTGTTTGAAAGCATTCTTCTTTGCATCATAATTATGTATATGAACTTATAATATATACTTTATATCTATATTATATTTAATAGTGTATGTATTTTGTAATCATGTATACACGTAGGTACATTTTCATCAGACATTACCTAGGAAAACATAATATATATTTCATTTCAGTTTCATTTATATTACATTATATTACATCAATGCAGCAGATATGTAATAACCTTAATTTGAAATCTAGTCCATTAGATAGGCTATTAGACAGCCAATTTTATTTTGCATTATATTTAGAATCTTTTTCTTTTTATTTCTTCTCCATACATTATCATCGCAATCTTACTTATATTATAGCAGTCTGATTTAGTTTTTTGTCTTCATAAAGCACGTATCTGTATTTATTTTTTATAATTTAGAAATCATAAAAAATATTTTTTTTTTAAATCTTGCTCATCCTGTGTTATCCTCATTTTGCATGTGTTCAGTTTCCTTTTTTTTCTTTTAATTCAGTCCCGACGGTAGCTGTTTAAACGAGATGTCTATCGCACAGTCGATAATATCGCAAGCGTTGCCATCACTATCGCCACTGAGTCTATCGTTTAGTCAAAAAACTTCAGATCGGGCAAGACTAGTTGACTCTTCGAGTTGTGCTTACACCCTCGAAATGAATAAAGTGGACAGCAGTCTGCAAGCCAACTTATCGCAGTTGGAGGCTGCAATGAAAACTGAACCAAAGACAGAAGTAGAAGAAGCAGCTAAACCTGAAAAGCAAGCAGAAAATAAGGATGAAGAAAAAATACAAGCTGTAGTGTCACCAAATAAATGGCCTCTGAAACCCGGTGTACTGGTTCACGTGAATTCAAATCATACACTGAGTCCTAAGAATCAAGCCAGACTACAGAACATTCAGAAAACTGAAGAAGCTAATCTGGGATTGCTTGAAAGAAATAATAACGTTGAAGATTCAATAGAAGTCGAGAGTAAGAAGAAATCTAGGAGCCACACGCAGAATGTCGTAACTGGAATTTTTAAGAATTTCAAATTCAAAAGCGATGATTCAGACGATAGTGGAAAATATAAGAAGATAAATAAGAGCAATAAGAGGGCACTGTCTTTGGTTAATTTAAACAAATCCAGTTACAGTGTGCCAAAGAGAAGACTTCGATCATTTTTTCAAAATGAATCATCAAACGTAATTGTCACTGAAGGAGGTAGTCTTTTTGGTTTTTTTACACGTTTACAAAACACCTATAGTTAAATATTATATATATATATTAGATAATTCTACATTGTAATTAAAACAATAATAAAATTTGAAATAAAAAGACATACATTTTGAAATAAAAAGGAAAAATTGAAATAAATAAACCGCTTCAACATTTATTCATTGCGAAGAAATGTCATTGGATTACATTTAATGATAACTAAGTAGTTCAATTAATTTATGCTTCATTTTATTTACGTACTTTTTTTATTTATCTTTTTTATTTTTTGTCTTTCAATTGTTATTTTTAATATATGGTATCTGATTTTGTTTTCTTGAATCAGTACACGGCATGCAATATTAAATGAACCAAAGATTTAAATCTTTAAAATGAACCCGCGTTCTGGCTGCGTAGTACGAATTTTACTCGATCGAACGCATCGAACGCGTGAACGTGCATTTGGTTCGATGCGTTTGATCGAGTTAAACTCTCACTACACATTGATTTGTTCTTTGTTCTGATGCTTTTAAATTTTCACAACATATCATATCATTGTTATCAAGAGTAACCATTTTTTTTCTGAATCATCAATCTTTTTGACATATCATAACATTGTCAACATCATTCTTACACTAAACTACACTTTTACACAACCTGAAAGTTTCGCTTTAACTCTGCTTTGATTGCTTTGGCACTTTGTGATTGTTTGCATTTCTTTTATGTGTTTTGCATGTTTTAGTCGTATCCTTTAAAAGGCCGGATAGGATTCCGACGAGCGCCAAAATAAAACCTTTTAAAGAGGAGATCGCTAAAACAGCGGGCACTAGAAAGAGAAAAAAGCCAGGCGATAGTAAGTGTGGCACGATTTTTTCTTTTTCTATTTAATTAATTGCATTTGCAAGGTTTTTTTTAATTAATTTTCAAACTGTCCTCAAATTAGAATCTAAGTATTACATTGATTTTGTGAATTTTTTTCATTTAATATTTTACAGATTTCATTTTATGGTTACAAAAAAAAACTTTAATTCAGAATACTGATAACTTATAAAAACGTTTTGTATTATAAAACTTTTAAAACGTATTGCAAAACTTATAAAAGAGTCTCTATAAGACCCGCAAATTGCTAATCCGCCTGGCGGCCATTTTGGTGACGTAATCTCGTGGCACACTCAGTACGTTAGCAACATTGACCGGCGAGTTTTAGTAGCGCATGACGTCACGTGGATGTTAATGTGACAAGGTTCCTGCGCATTAGCAATTCGCTGGAATTATACGTAGCCGATTTTTTATACCTTTTTTTTATGTAGGAAAAAACTGGACAACTTTTTAAATTTCTGAGTAATCAGTTAATAACGAAAACTATATGGTTCGAATAAACTGTACGTAATTTAAAAAAAAAACTAAACAGCAAAAATGCTCGTTACTCTCAAGACTTTTTTATGGGTCAAAATTAAAAAAAAATCAAATCTTTAAGCAAAAATATATCTACAATTGAATGAATAACTTGTTTTGAATAAATTCCTAATGTTTTTTTTTTATTATTTTTTTAAATTCAAGTAAACTAGAATTTATTTTGTTTATTGAACTGGTTGCTTAGTACTAAAAATATGTTATAATATGTACTTGGTTACGTCATGGTTTTGATTACGCAATAAGAGACCTAAAACTGTAAGGTCTACCTATGGCTTAAGTATTTTTAAGTTATTTTAAGTATATTAAATACCTCATAAAGAGCTGCTTTAAGAGTCCACTATTTAATTCCATTTTTTGATTCCAGGCCCACCTTCGAATGGCATAGATAATGCTCCCAATGGGAATCTTGGAGCGGAGAACCCGGGTCTCTACGAGAACCTTCCGTTCCACGGTCTCCAACAACCCCCCAATAAGGTAACGGGACATACTACCTCGATATGAATGCGAACAAACAGATCTAATAACTTCATTTATTATGTTGGAATAACATCATTGTTTCATTGTGCTCATATTGTTCATAAAACTAGTTTCAAACGGTTACGTGATTTTAGAACCAAAATATATAAATTACGAGTACTAGCTACACGGCTTAGCGGGTTCAAAATAAAAACTATCCTATCTTTTAAGTTGGACCAAATTACACACAGTTTTTTTTATGTTTTATGTTAAGGTCGACAGACAGGCTGACGGTCCACTTGATGGTAGGTGGCTACCGTCGCCTATAACACAAGCAATGCCACAAGTGCTGAAAGTGCGCCGCCAACTACACTAGAATTAAGGATAATTGATATGGGAGGATGGAGTGATGAAACACAACAGCACATGTGCTGTTATGTCACGTTGGTGTTCTGTAAGCGGGTGGTTACTGCTGCCAGACGGGCTGCCCAAATGACTGCGAAACGCTTTCACAGTCATTTGGGCAGCCCTACCACTACTTTTCAAATCCAGACCAGAGTCAATTTTGAAAATTATATTAAAATTTCCAAAGTTGACCCCGCCGGGAATCGAACCCGGGTCCCCTGAGACGTTAGGCAAGCACCCTTGCCACACATCCAACGAGCTCGTCAGTTACGAAGTTTTATCAAATTCGGTTCAGTGGCTTAGGAATTCATTGGCGTCAAACAATGTTTTGACACGACACCCGGCCGAAGCCGGAAGCGGGTCACTAGTAATATATAATTTTTTATTTTAAAGTATCTTCCAAAAAAGTCAGGTGACCTCAATTTTGACTAATATGATATAATTATAATATTGAATAAGCTATTTAGTTCTACTATACAAAATCTCAAAAAACTAGTTTTATGAATAGTGCCTTCTTGTCTATCTGCATCATTTAATTCGTTGTTAATGTCCTTGGTCGTGATAATGACTCAGGACGTGACCGTCTTTGGACTATAACGAAATCACGAAATGAGTCAATATATCACGCTGTAATCAGATCGACAACACGGCATTCCTAAAACAGATATTTAATTGCCATCAATTTTAATGAAATCCGCTGTTATGTAAGCCCGTCACAAACGTAGCTATCATATATATTACATAATATACCGTGCTATAATATATATTACGGTATACATTGGTGACGTCATAGAAATATATATTATGCTGCGTGTGGTCACTCCAATATTTGTATAGAAAATATATCGTAATATGCCTTGCAATAATTTATATTAATATATATTATAGCTACGTATGTGACGGGCTTTAGGTTTATTTCGAGGTTATTCCGAGGTCAAAGTACAGTTGTAAAAAAACCTCTAATTAAAATTGATAAAATGGCGGATTGCATTAAAACATTTTTAACTTTGTTTGTGTTGCGTTTTGTTTATTAATTTTTAACATTTGTTTTGTCTTTTTTTATTTTTTTCATGCATGTAATAAGCCTGTGCAAGCTATTCACCCGAGAGTCGTTGAAACCAACCCAAAAACGTTAAAGGGAATCGAGGCTTTACAAAAACAGTTGACAACAAATCCGTCTTTTACTCCAAGGGTAGTTTGTCCACCGTTCGTCCAAAATGCGGTGTATCCAATGACAAGTCCGCCCAGTGGACAATATCCGACCACTTACGGGATTTCATTGTTGTCACCCATGCAACAAATGTACCCGTTACATCAAACGGTACTTCTGAATCCCTACTTGCCACAAATGCAGACATCATTTTTAAAACAATTCCCAACAATCGACGAAGAAATCACAGAAGAGAACCCCAGAAAGTTTTCATCGCTGAACACAAGGAATCCTAATAAGAAAGCTCCACAGTTTCAATCGATGAGGATTGTTAAAAAGAGGAATATAGCACGATTCTATCCTAACACTGAGTACGGAGAAAATTTCAATGAAATCAATAATAACGGAGATGTGGAAAATTCGGATAACGACAAAGAAGAGAATGCTCATGAAAATATAATTTATGCTAACTGCCCGTCGCTTCTCAAAGTCAAATCGAACATAAGTGGTGTTGAACAGTTTGAGAATCTAACAGACTCTATACAAATATATGAGGAGAGTAACAGTCAAATGAATGTTTCAACTGATTCATTGAATAGACCCATACCAGCGCCAAGAACCAAAATATCACCAATGACTTCACCAATGAAATCGGACCATGTTTATGTAAACCTATCAATGCCGATTATAAAAACTAGATTTAGCGCGTACGATGAAGTAGACGCTGCTGTTAGAACAGCAAAATCCGCTGAAAATATACCGGAAGCAACACAAAGAAATAAATTAGATGCACCAAATAGAAACACCAAAAATGATTTAGATAAGTTGTATGTTAAGAAGAAAGAAGATGATGAGCTTGATAATGGCGATGACAGAGCAAGAGTTGATATAAAACCAAATATAATAGGTGCTACGCCAAAGAGAAATACCTCAACAATATTACCATCGACGTCACTAGTGAAATCAGCTATACACAAACTCGATCAAGTTGGTATGAATAAAGTTGGTTTGCCAAAGAAACAAGTAATCTCACCAAGCAAAACCCTACAAATACCCAAACTCACGGAAAAGCCTATACCAAAACGAACGTTAGTCAGACGAAGCAATTCCGTTCAAAGTAATATGACATTTGATAACGACAACGCTCAGGTATAACGCTTTTTGTTTTTTTTTTTTTATTATTATTTTTTTTATGCTTTTCTCATGTTCATGCTGTAAGTTTTAACGTTAATTACATCATAAATTAAAAACACAAATGTAAAGTGTGTTTACACAATTGATTAGGTCTGCAAACTTAGATTTAATTGTGTAAATATATTTTACTTGTGAGGTTTCATTGCTCTGCGCTTTTATCATCACTAACACATGCTAATATTTTCATGTTTCCAGAATACTAACATCCTACAACAGCAGTATCTACAAAAACGCAATCACTTTGTAAATTTAAACGCCAAAGGGAAGAACAAAAAGAACTTTCAAATACCATTGCAGAAACACCATAGCTTTTGTTATTTCCAACCAATTAGAGTAGACAAACGCATACCCGTAGATCAAGAGAGAACATACAACAACACCATAGGGCCTCTCATATACCAGCCAGCTGATGCCCAATACTACACGAAGACCTTGAATCGAACAAGAGAGAAGAACAGTCAGAAAATGAATCGCCTAAAAAAATCTGAAAGTCTTCGGGAGAAGTTGTCATGCGTAGGTGTTTACGATAGCTACGATAAACCAGAGTATCCGGAGTACAGCGAATCAGAGAGGCGATCGTACTTGCAACTACTCAAGGGCAATCACATATCAAACTCGAGTAGAAACCTAGATCACAACTCAACATACAACACTGCAGTTCTCAAAGAAGAGAAGCCTAAAAAGAAATTAGTGTATGCAGATTTAGCTTTAGGGAATCATAATTTAAAATTTAAAAATACAGTCAATTCTAATAGACATTTATACGATACGTATACTATAGGTAGTGAAACTAACAAAGATACTAACAGCTATAGCGGCGGTAGTCAAAGAAAGGGCAGTCATAGTCAACATAGGAGTGATTATGCGACGCTCAAATTCAATGAAATCGATGTTTGAAAGGTAAGATTTGTTATGGTTGAAGGCATGAACCTAAAAAAAAACAACGGACGGAATTTCATCAATATACTAATAATAAATCTGTAAGTGTAGGTATATGTATGTTCCTCCATAACTCTTAAACGAATTAACTGATTTTCATGAAACTTTGTAGATAAACATTTAGACGTACAGGATACAGAATAGGCTACTTTTTCTTTTTCAACGAGGACGAAGTCGCAGGCACCAGCTAGTATACTAATAAAGTGAAGCACCATAGTAAGCTCGATAACGGGTATTTACACGTTAACCCACACATACAAAGCGTACTAAGCTCGGCGGCCGCCATTACACTGCTGGTGTTGATTAATGCACACGTAATGAGTAATTAAAATAACTGCTTATTTAATTATGCCACCTGCGTCGTGAAATGTTGTTCCTGTAGCACTTTACGTGATAAAAAAGAACAAGGAATCACTTTTTACATGTAAAAACGCACACGCACACATAAAAACGCGCCGCCATTACGATGTTTTACTTTGTCCAGTGACATAACAGCACTCCGTCCGTTGTTTTTTCTAGGTACATGGTTGAAGGTGGTAATTTCAAAAATATTTATATTTCTGAATCATCGCCTTAGTTATCAAACTCTATTCTAGTCCCAGAATCAGCGTTAAGAAATATCATTTTTATCTATAAAGTATTGGTTTGGTCAAAATGTTCGTGCTGTATCCAAGTAAAATTGAAAAAACTTTTTGAACCATCCCGTTACTTATCTTATAATACCTATAAAGTTAGAAAAATAAATTTAAACATAAAAAAATTAAAAAAAAACGCCTAATAATTTCAATTATTTAAATTTATTAGTCGATAACAATAAATAAAAAATAAGACTAACCTCAAATAATGCTTTATTTTTCTTTATATGATTCTGTATTTTTTTTATAAATAAATTATTATTTATTTATTGTAAATTAAGTTAACTTTTTTTACATCTACTTAGTTTTAAGTGAGAACATGGAGGCTCGATAACTTAACCAAAACTTCCCTACTCAATAAAAAAAATAAGCATGAATTCTGAAACTGACAATTTTTATGGCATGTTTTCGCAATTGTTGTGACGTTCTGTTTTTTTTTTTATTCTAGGGACGCTTTACCAAGAGTGACACGTACATTTATTAAAAAAAAACCAAAGGTAATATTCAAAATTAATCAAAAACGCTTTTAGTCATCGCTAATGCAAATAAAATCATTTTTAATCACCAACTAACGCGTTATCTTCTTTTTTTTATTGTACGGTTAACAGAAGCTAATATTGAAATAAAAATAGTTGGAATTTCATATTTATTTTTTAAAAGTTAATATTATTAAACTGGCATGCGCTTAAAAGAATTTGAAATTAAAAAAAAAATTATGTGCTACAAAATAAAAAAAAAATTTACCCAAATTCCAAGTGCCATAGTAAATTGAAGTAAATTCCAAATTTTACCCAAAATCTATCTATAGCGATTAAAAAATCAAAGTCATAAAAAATATAGGAAAAAAACAATATTTTTATACCAGTAGGTAAATAGAAAATAAATTTAAATTAAATCAATAGGGGCCTCTTTCACAAACTACATGTAAAGTGTTGATTAGTTACTTTTAGAAATCATTTTCTGTTTTATTGAATTATGCACTCGGTTTACTGCGTCATTCGATAGGCGAATTTTTTTTATTATTTTCTATTTAATGTTTGGGACGTTTACCGTACAAACAAAGGTATAAAAGCTAAATTATTCCCGGTGACAGGTGACTTTAAATGGCAGTTGGGCCTACTTGACGTTTGTGAAAGAGGCGCTTAATGATAAAAAAAAAAAAAAAAAAAAACATAATTTACATGTCGAGATTTAACAATCTGTCAGCAACAGTTATTGTTTAAATAATCTAGATATCTAGTACTTATAGCTTTAATGTCTGTGTTATTCATTAAAGCAAGCATATAAATTTATAATAAAATAATTGTTTTATATCACTCCATCAACAAAAGCACTAATGCTAACACTTTTGCTAATGCTTTTTTTTAATTATTAACACTATGAACTAAATAAAAATTCATTTCTCTTTTCGATCCTTCATGTTTTTACTTAACATTTATTATTATCATTAAATATTAATTTTAGACAGTTTTCACTAATGGACAGAGCAATAAACGAGGAGGGTTTGTGTAAATATTGAAATATATACAATAAATAGATGTAATAATTAATGTACAAAAATGTGACATAGTTGCCTGAAAAAAATGAATTTTAATTCAATTTAATATTAATTTAAAAAAAATTTAATTTATTCAGACTTTTCTTTTGCGTGTTTGCAAAGTAAATAAAACAAATTACATAAAAAAATCAAAGAATTATATAAAATAAAATTATAATTTATATAAATCATAAAATTCACTAAGTAAATATGTATTTTACTAAAGTTGTTAAAAAAATTTTTTTTTTTTTTTTTTTTCAAAAAATTACAAATAAAATTTTATTTAAAAAATTACAAAAAAAAAAAAAAAAAAACAGAAATATTGATTTATTTATATTCATTACCACTGTTTTTACAATATATCTTAAAAAAAATTTAAATTCAGTTTCTTATTGGAATTTTTTTTTCGCAGCCATTCAAACCCGATGACCAATTTATTTATGCGGACGTCGACCTCAAGGACTACGGACCAATCAACTACAAGGCGGCTTCGATCTACGCTCAGATGAAAAGAGTCAAAGAACAGCAAAAACTCCAAGAGATCTACGAGAAGCAACACCCCGACGATGGTTTATTGTGATCCCAAATTGAGTGATCTTTTCTTTTGCATACAATCATCGAAGTACTACAAGTGGATTTCGCGCAAAGATTTAAATCGAGAGATGCGGCATTACTAGCGAAACTGTGTTACAAAATACAAGATATTTTATACTAAAGACAAAAGTATAAAATACGTATACTTTTGTCTACACACTTTTAAACACAGACAACACATTCCTTACTTCAAAGGTGACTGTGACGATAGCGACGCTCTCAACAAGCGACCGCCTGCGCCTGCGCTACACCCATTGTTAACAATTTTCGGTGTGTTTATAGTATGGCGCGAGGAGATTATGCCGCATCTTTCTATTTAAATCTTTGATTTCGCGTGACAAATGCCAAAGCGGCACATAAAAAGTACGCCTAAAACGGAATCATGGCGGAGTCAATGTGAAAGGTAGTAACGACCAACTTCTACTATTCATTTTAAACTCCAATGCCACATTTTCTTTAAATGACAGATGTTTGGTTGGTTCTAAATGACAGATGACAGATGCTCTACGCATATTATGTCACTTTTATGTTCCATAGAGTTTTGTATGGCGTGCGAAATCCATGGTTGTAGTACATTGATGCTTAAAAAAACAATTGATAAGATATATTAAAAATTAACCCCCCGGAAAATTCTAATAAGCCTATATCTGCTGTAATTTGCTGAGGAGTTGGACGTTCTAAAGACTATACTTGATGGTGCACCATCAAGTCAAGGTTATCATGTCATAAAAATACTACAAAATTTCAAATCAATTAAACCTGTGGAAGTTCTTCTACGAGAAAATGAACTAAAGATGAGACGCCATAAATTATAGCTAAGAACCATCTCGATCAGGTCAACTTTTAAACAAACAAAAATTCATCAAAATCAATCCATCCGTTTGGGAGATATGATGCCACACACACACACATGTTAAACTTATAACATCCCTCTTTTGCGTCGGGCATCGGGGGTTAAAAATAACTTTTGCATTAGAAAACTATTGCAAAAAGACTGCGTCGTCGTCCAAAGTAAATAAATAAACGCTTGACTCATCATTTATATTTAATTTTAAATAAAACACTAGTAAATAAGTCAACTAATGCTCTATGGAATAATAAAAAAGGATTTTAAACACAGAACCCCAATTAACTTAAGGTGTACAAAGTAGTGTAAATAATAAGGAACCCTAATGTAATAAGATCCCTTAAAAAAATTAGTAAAATTATTTTCAATACAATAGACTGAAAGTTGTTACGGTTCTAACGAATTCTAAGACGCCATCTTGTTTTCTTCAGTAGCTTTTGGTATTGTAGCGCGTCAAAAAAGCAGAAATATATCACTACCCTTTGACAATTACAGGGTTTTTTGTTTGATATATTATATTTTTGAAAACGGTCTGTTTATTTGTCACTTTTACAAATCGAACGGTTAAGTTATTTCACCGTAGGAATCGTCCTTCTGTACCTTTACCATAAGTTTACAATGACCGCACCTGCTAGCGAGAACGTAAAATATTTATATGGAAAATTGTCGATATGACATCGACGTACCTTTACCGAGTTTACAATGACAGAGTTTACAGTTTAAATGACGTGGTCATTGTAAACTCATGGTAAAGGTACCTTTGCCGAGTTTACAATGACAAAGTTTACAGTTTACATGGCGTGGTCATTGTAAACTCATGGTAAAGATACTGTACCTTTACCGAGTTTACAATGACAGAGTTTACAGTTTACATGGTGCGGTCATTGTAAACTCATGGTAAGGATACTGTACCTTTACCGAGTTTACAATGACAGAGTTTACAGTTTACATGGTGCGGTCATTGTACTCATGGTAAAGGTACAGAAGACTTGTACCTTTATTGACAATTGACAGTTTTTCGTATAAATGTTTTACGCTCTCGCTAGCGAGTGCGGTTATGCCGGTCATTGTAAACTCGGTAAAGGTACTGACGCTTAGTAGGGTGACATAAAATTTAGTAGCTAATATCCGTCCATGCGGGAACGTCTACAGCCATACCTATATAATAGTTAATTCTTAGCCAATGCCCCCATCACTAGTTAAATGTGTAAAATAGTGTAAAATAATGTTAAATTATTTAACATTTAGAAGAAACGTGTACATTTGTAGATGTGTTCACTTTTTATAGATTTGCGGACATTAGTTACGTAAGAGATCTTAATAAAATTATATTGAAACACATTTCTCTAACATTGGTGATTTTTTGAGTTACTGAAACTTTATTTTAATTTTTTGATATTAATTACTTATTTTATTGTTTTTTAAACATCAACTTTTTAAAGCTGTTACTGAATTTTTCTGATACTTTACAAAATTGCACATTGATGTAGCATATTTTTTCCTTATAATTTTTTTTCTGTTATTTTACAAAATTGCACTTTTTTTAAAATATTTTTCTACTGATTTTTTCAGATACCTTACAAAATTACACATTGATTAAAATATTTTTTTCCTGTAGAAATCCCGCATAAAATAACATAGTTGTTTTTTTTAAAGTAATAAAGAAATTGTATTTTATAATTGGTTGCACATAATTGTGCCACTTACTAGCAGAAATTATTTTGTTTTATTTTTTAACTAAATACTTCACTTTAAGTCTAAAAAAATAGATTTACTTACTGGATGTATATAGTAATGTCCATTACATTACTGTACATTACAGCACTGTACTGTACATTACTGCACTGTACCTACTGTATATTAATGACATCATTGTACTGTACATTACATAACTTTACTGTACATTACATCACTGTACTGTATATTACAGCACTGAACTGTATATTATATCACTGTAGCTGTACATTACATCACTGTACCGTACATTACATCGCTGTACTGTACATTACATCACTGTACTGTACATTACATCACTGAAAATGTTTATGTGATTACCTCAACATATGACACCGGCATTTATTTTATATTTTTTACACATTTCTTGTAACACGAAATAAATCATTTGTGTTATTTTTAAGTTTTTTTTAAGCTTACAACAGTTTTTTTTTTTCTAGGCGAAATCTAATAGATCATTCTTAATAGGTAATTTTTATTTGTGACAAATAACATATTTATATTTGTTTTAAGTGACTAATGTACATACATATAGGGGTTAAAAGGAATCCTAAATTTACCTAAATTAAAAAATATATTTGTGACACTTGTAACACTTTTTTTATATATTTTTTATATTTTATATTTAATTTTTATATTGTGAAAAATATATTTGTGACACTTTGTACTTAATTAATTTAAAAAATCGTTATTTATTGATTAATTACAGTTTACTTAACAAATTAATGTTAAATTCAAAATTAAATTTTGAAGTTATTATTTTTTAAATACTTAATACATTTCTAAATTTCCAAAAAAGTGATGAATTTGTTTGTTTGTTTTATTTTAATAAATGTATTCTTTTATGTGAAAAATACAGCGATAAGCAAGCCTTAATGTTATTGATTGTATTTTTTAAATGTAACCAAAAAAATTCGAACTTTTAAATACGTGTCCATATGAACAATTAATAAATGAAAATAATTCGATGAAAAAAAAAATGTAAACGTTGAATTGAAACTTTTGTACATAAATATTGTTAAAATATTGTCGAATAGTGTTAATAAAGTTAATTTATGGATTTTTATGGTGTGTGTTTTTTGTTTTAATCCTAGCCGCTAGAGTCGGATTTATCCGACAATTATTTTCATGACCCTTTTAATATATAAAAGACGATGTGTGTATGTATGTTTGTTCCCTATGGTCTCTGAAACCGTTTTGATGGAATTTTCAGACAACCTTCAGATTAGTCCAGCAGTGAAGTTAGGTAGCGATCGGACGCGGGCGAATTCGCGGGCATATACTAGTACGACATATTCTTCTACTTGTATTATGTTTATTTTTAAACCATTGCGTTGCTTTTTCTTAGAAAAAATATAAATAATTACGAGTCAAGCGGTTATGGGGTTAATAAACCCAGAAAACTGGCCTGGCAACTAATAAAGTAGCATATTGTGCTGAATTGTACTTCTATTATTTTGCAAATGTAATGTTTTGCGAATATAATAATTTGCGAATATAATAATTTGGGAATATAATAATTTGCGAATATACGTAATAATTTGGGAATATAATAATTTCCGAATATAATAATTTGCGAATATAATAATTTGGGAATATAATAATTTCCGAATATAATAATTTGGGAATATAATAATTTGCGAATATAATAATTTGGAAATATATTATTTATATGCTCACAAGCGACGCAAAATCGCCTATGTGTCTCTTATAAGATGTACTTCGGAGTGTGGTCAGGAGCTGCATGACTCATACCGTCTTCCCTTTTCTTCCATCAGACATTTAGACGTACGGCTAGTTACCATCCTCATGTTGTCCCTCCCTCTTTATCGGACCAAGCGCTTTAAAACATTCTTTATAATGCGACACGTTTGGTCTAGCGGCTAGTAACCCTAGCTGTTAACCAAACGGTCGCGAGTTCGAATTCCGCTAGGGGCAAATGTTTATGTTAACATTTTACTTTTGTACCTGAGTCATGGATGTTTGTATTTATAATATGTATGTATTTACAAAAAAAAAGTAATTTATGTAGTATATCAACTGTCTGGTATTCATAATACAAGCCCTAGATGCTTAGTGTGGAACTAGATGGTGCTGTGTAGAATGTGTGAAGTGAGCTCCTGAGCTCATATAACCCAAATCTTTTCAAAGTTGGAGTCATAGATAAATGATTGGTCTCGCTGCGCTCGACTAGATACGGCCCTACCTAAAACCAATAGCTCCGTGAATGCGGTTACTTTTTATTGTAGTATAAAATATCGTCACTATTTTGTTGGAAATATTTATTATTCGAATTTAATAATGGCCAATATAAAGAAAATAAAACAGTTCAAAATGTTAAAAAGAATTGAGATGTCAAATATATGAAAATAAAATAGAAATGAAGTTTGGAGACGTGTAAAAGTAGTAGAGAATGATCTTTAGAAATTATACTAAAATGTTTGTTTAGTTTTGATAATGATATTTATACATAGCCATGTACCAAGAAATTTACTATGAATAAATTGATGATGAGAAGCAATATGAAATCTTAATTATTTAACAAATTGATGATGCCAAGATGTTGAACGTACAAAAAATTTCAATCCAATAAGATAATTATCACTTTTTACAAGTTTAATTATATTTTTACATAGTTTTGGCCACGTACACATCACAGACAGTTTGCAGTGTTTTCGGTAGATCGGGTACAGTCGGCCGCATAAGTCGATTAACACATTCAAAAGTGCAAAACAAAGTAACACTCAACGCGCCATAAGTCGTTGTCAAGAAGATCGTAAAAAAAACCACGTAAAAACGATCGTAAAAAGCTTCAGTAAGTAGGTAGGTAAGTTGAGTGTTCAGTTGTTTTGCACTTTTGAATGTGTTAATCGACTTATGCGGCCGACTGTACGCCGAATGCGGCGTAGTATTTGTTGCCGCATTTGTCAAGTACGGCGGCTGTATGTAGTAGAGCGCAACGAGATCAATCAAATATCTTTGGTTGAATAGACATCTTCTAGTTGGGCTGGTTCCTGCACGGCTAGATGCTGGCCAAGACCAAAGCTATTATTAATTTTTAAAAAACCGTCCGAACCCGTTACCAGCGCCACCTATCGGGTCTCCAACGAATTTTGATACGGTTTTCAAAAATGAAAATTTGCAGAAAAAATTGCATCCGGAGGCAAGCTGAGGCAGGCCACTAGTATAATATATGTGTATAGTTTATATTTTATATGCTAAAAAATAACAAGTAAAACAACATTTGAATACATTTGATACAAATTTATTCTCATTTTTCTGTCATCTTAATAACTATCACAGCCATATATATATTTTTTTACATTTTCAACAAAACACAGCTATTTAAATTTTTGTACACACTTTATAAGAAAAAAAAACTTGTCAAAATTTTAAAGGCTTGGATTCACAATTAAAATTGATATCAATATTTAATCAGAACAAGCTATAAGTAATTAAAAAATATTATAAACTAACCCCCGACTTTCTATTGACCCCAAAACGCTATATCTGCTGTTAATTTCTGAGGAGTTGGGTGTTCCACAGACTACTTGATGCTGCAGCATCAGATCAAGGTTGACGTCATGAAAACACCACTGAAGTAACAGTACACCAAATTTCACACATGCACATTACGACACGTTTGGTCTAGTGGCTAGTAACCCTAGCTATTAACCATACGGTCGCGGGTTCTAATCCCGCTAGTGACAAATGTTATGTGTTTACATTTATTTACCTTTGTACCTGAGTCGTGGATGTTTTGTATTTATAATATATATGTATACTAAAAAAAAGTAATATAATCTGTAGTATATCAACTGTGTTGTCCATAATAAATACACCGTTAGTTGCTTACTGTGGAACTAGATGGCGCTGTGTGGAATGTGAAGATATTTATTTATTTATTTATTTACATCAATTAACTAGGAAATAGGCTGTTGGTCTTCAAACGCATGAAAAGATCTTTATCCTTACATAAAAACGCCGCGTCTGTCTGTCTGTTCGCGATAAATTCAAAAACTACTGCACCCATTTTCATGCTGTTTTCATCAATGGATAGAGTGGTTCTCGAGGAAGGTTTTAGTATATAATTTACAAAGTTACGCGGGCGAAGTCGCGAGCAGCAGCTAGTATAAATTATAACTAAGAATGATACCGATCACGTCAGCTATCAATTAAAAAAAACGGAACACAATCGGTCCATCTGGTTGTGATCTACAATAATACACAGAGATACATAGATACACAGATACACAGTTCAAAGTTTTAATCTTATAAGCCCCGCTTTTGCGTCAGGCGTCGGGGATTAAGAAAACATTTCTTCGTTTTATAATTAAATGTTAGTTTAGTCCAAATTGTTACATAAAATATTGTTTTTTTTTTATATATAAATTCGCTATAACTTATATTACTTACATGCATAGGGGACGGCTAATTGATAAATTTCAATTGAGATTACATATGATTATTGATTAATTTATCACTAATATTCAATAAACTAATGTAACAGCAACCTAATTAAATAAAATAAATTAAAAAATACCTCTCTTTAATTAATTAAACTTCGTAAACATTGTTACTTAAACGCCATTTAACGCCAATTATTTTAATAATTGGTCTTCCGTTTAATCTAAAAAATAATAATTCTGTTCATATGGAGAGGTTTTTTTAATTTAAATTTAGACTCAGATAAAATAAGAACTAAAGATAGAGCACTGTTGAGGTCAGAGTGAAGCCGGTAAACTACGCCTTCGCCGTGTAAATAAACGGTTACACGCACACAAATGCAATACATAGAAAAGACGGATTGCCCAGTGAAAGGGTGTAGGTAAGAACCTGGTTTCAAAAATTAAAAAAGCACAATGGAATCACATTTCACACGTGAGTAAACTTGGAAAGCAATATATCTGTATATTAATATTATAAAGAGATTTGTATGTTTGTAATGAATAAACTCAAAAACTGCTAGACTGATTTTAAATTTCTCTCACCTATAGAAAGCTATTTTATCAGCGAGAAACATGGGCTATATTTTATGAACTAACGCGGGCGAATACGCGTGCAAGAGCTAGTTTTCAATTAAAAATAAACAAAAAATAAGATTCTACCTTGGAATACAAAATCTCAATATTAGTAAACGGCCTACGCACACATGTTTATAAAACTTCTTCACTATTTTGTCCGCAAAATTCTGTCTATAGTTCTTATTTGGTCTAAGTCTTAAGATTAAATAATATTCAAAAAGAATCACATCTCGCTCTCAATAAAAATATCACATTTTAAGTCCAGATTAATAAATCTAAGACTAATTATTATTTATTAAGACTTACTAAACCCGATTTGAACTAAAGTTAACTTTTTTTACTTATTTTTTTTCTTGATCTCTTCAAATTCTTTGCTCAATTAATGTTGTCACATAATATATTAGTTTTCTAATATAGTAATCTTTTATATAATATGTTGATCAAGAGCTTTTATATCGTATTATAAGCTGGCTTATAGTAAGCCTACAATATAAGTTATAAAATTATCATATTGATCTTCAAAAAGTACTTATTTTTAAAAAAAATACCCCATCTATCAAATTATAAGAATTATGATTTTTTTATACGATATTTAAGATTGGGATTTTTTTAGGCGATATTTAATGCCCAATATATTTGTAAAAGTGGCTATAATACCTAATTATGTAGCATTAATTTTTCAAGAACGTAAATTTTATCATCTGAAGAGATTTTTTTTGAAAAAAAAATTACGAGAGAAATCACAAGTCTTCAGAACTCCAAAATTTCGAAGGCTCTTTGGGTATTTTAGTAAAAATCAAACTCCCCCCTTCCGAAATAGACGTAGTCTGAGCACCATTTCCTCGCTTGTATGTCTGTGGAACAACACGCAGGCAACGCTTGTTTGGACTTGGTCAGTTTGGCACATCTCTGGCAGAGGTCCAGTAGCTCATCCTGAAAGAAAACACAAAATCAAATTATTAAATCGGACATTTATTAAATCGGACATTTATTAAATCGGACATTTATTAAATCGGACATTTATTAAATCGTACAGTAAATCGGACTTCTTTTTAAACTAGATGCTTAGATAGATCGCTAGACAATGTGGTTTTTTAAACTAGATGGCGCTTTTCATGTATTGGACACTGTCGTTCTTTGGGTGATTTGCTAGACACTCAGCTTATGTCTCTTAGATGTCTGACTTTTATCTTATATCCATTGAGACTAACGTGTTTTTTTTTTTGAAGAAACATCTGAAGTACCTAACAGACACGGCTCGTTTACGATTTTTTTTTTTTTTTTTTAATTTTATTCTTTTATTAAATTATTAATTTTATTAAATTATTTATTTATTTTTTATTTCTCTTTATGAATTGATTTTTGTTGTGTACCTATTGTGGTCTTGAATTATGGACTTGAGATTTTTTTTAAATTTATATTAGGGAAACATACAATACGATAATAATTTCAAATGTTGTGTATACCTATCATTGGAAGTCACATAAGACCAACGGATTGTATATTTTGTATTGTATTATTGTGTCTTCTGTTGGTGTACTTATCTTAATAAATAAATAAAAGTGTGCTGCCGGCTGCGGACTACATTAAGATTAAGGATCAGAGATTGGGAAGGCATAGGGAAATGGGCTCTGACATCCCTTAGCGAAACACAAAGGCACACATGCTGTTATTTCACGGCATTTATTTCACGCATGTAAATAGGCGATGATTTATTATAGTCACTGACTAGACTAGAAAGAATTCCAAAAAAAAATCCCTAAAACTTTTACACTGGCCTAATGAAAGATAAATTTTTTTCCTTCAAAATTTTCTAGGAAGTATTCTGTGTTATTATGGCAACAGTTATTTTAAAAAAACTACCAGTACCTAATTAAAAGAATAAGTTTACTAATATAATCTCGGTTCCGTGATTGTGGGGGTCAAGAACACGTTCGTATATCAAACGAAAATATTTGACATTTGCTATCGAATTTTTATGATAATTTATATATTGCACGAGCACGACTAAATTAAGTCGCACTCTTCAGAATTGGCGATATCTTACACAGAATAGGTATGGTTAGGGAGCCCACGATGCTAATTGTGTAGTCACTCGAGCGTCGTGGGGACCTATTGGACTTTGAAGATTGTATGGAAAGAAGAAAAAAAGGTTATATGAAGTTTTTCATTTCAGCGGTGGGGTGAGCGTCTACAGGCGTTCAAAATTTTGTAGGCGCTGTATTTAAAAAAATCCTCCATATAATCGTCAGATTAAGAATCAGCACGATCAGGACTTTAGGCTGAACCGCCTGTATGAAAATCTGACGCGCTCGAGTTGTATTTAAAATTTTACCCCCACCCCCGCCAACCCCACCAACCAAATCGTCAGATTATTAAAATGCACACTTTTTAGCATGTAATTAATCTACCATAGCTTAATCTGACGCGCTCGAGTGACTCCAGAAATCTCCTCTTGGGCTCTCCAACCAGTATGTTAAGAAATGTTTTAGATATACAGTGTGGAAAGATAAGTCGGGCCCTGGAGGGAAACTACCTTAAATCCTTAAGTTGGCTCATTTTACATAAAGGAGACATTCCTTTATTTTTAAAAAGAAACAAAACTGCACTCATAGATTTTCTAAAAATTTCTAAAATTTTCTTGAATAATATTCTTGAATTTTGAATCAAACATTTTACGTTATTCCTTTTTTTAAGATACTATGTTACTTAAGAAGAATTATTATTTTTTGTCCATTCTTTCGATTGGCATCATAAAAATACGAGTGTTTTTTTTTTTCACATTTAAGTCGATTCGATTCCCAGACGAAACAAGTAATTTTTAGAAAATCTTTGAATGCAGCAGTACTAATTTTTAAAAATGAAGGAATGTCTCCTTTATGTAAAATGAGCCAACTTAAGGATTTAAGGTAGTTTCCCTCCAGGGCCCGACTTATCTTTCCACACTGTATATTACCATGTTTTAGATGTTTTAGATATATAATTAGTTTCATACGAAATCATGATAATGTTATTTGTATACATACCTAATATTATGTTTGCTTATTAATATTCATTAGGCATATATACAAATATATATATTTCAGTAATTAATGTTATTAAAATTATGTAAAAAAAAAATTGTAAAATAAATTTACAAAATAAAAAACTATAATTAATATGATTTATATCCTAGCATCTATTCTAACATTTTTGATATTAATATATAAAAATCCTAACTTTCTAAATTTTTATATTATAAATACGAATATGAGTTTGTTCGTTTGTTACACTTTCGCGCCTTAACAAGTAATTACACCTATCATCATGAAATTTCTCGTACACGTTGTCAGGGACATAGAAAGGGACTTTTCTTCCCCGATTTTTTTTGCCCCGAGAGATAATTTAAAGATAAAAATAAAAAATTCAACGCTTAACAAAAATATAATGAGCAATAAAGATTGAATAAATACTTTAACATCTCATAAAAAGGGGCCGCCCCTTTTTATTAGATTATTATTTATAATTGTACAATCGCTCAATATATTAGGTACCTACATATTTGACATCTATGTAAATATTAGGGTTTAAAGCAGGAATTTTATGGATATGAAATTTCCAATCTGGATACGGATTTAGGAATAATATTATACCGGTTTCAGATACGGTTACTTTGATTTATTTCGGATTATCCACTAAAGCAAGGCCAACGAGACAACGCAATGAATAAATAATAATAAATGAATATCTTCACACATTCCACACAGCATCATTTAGTTACACACTAAGCAACTAATGCCTGTATTATGTTTACCAGACAGTTGATATACTACAATTACTTTTTTTTGTAAATATATACATATTATAAATGAAAACATCAATGACTCAGGTACAAATGTAAATGTTACCACATAAACATTTTCCTTTAGCGGGATTCGAACCCGCGGCCGTTTGGTTAACAGCTAGGGTTACTAGACACTAGACCAAACGTGTGTCGTAGAATGTAAGCAAACTCTCAAGGGTAGTCAAGATGGCTACCTTTACCGCGAAACAGATAGCGCCGGCCGCTCCGTGAGAGAAGGACAGAAGGCCGAGTTTGTTTACATTGTTTGCGTTGTCTCGTTGGCTTTGCTTTAGTTTTGGATAGTTTCAATTGTGGATATTAAATTTTTAAGGTATTCAAGTAAAATGCAAGTAGGAACATAAATGATAATAATGATTTCATTTACCTGTCTCATTAAGAAATTCTCTCATTTAGTCTCATTGGCAAAAACAAAAACCTGTCTCATTTAGAGTTCACCCCTATCCGAAAGTATGTGAAACTTTTATATCGGAATCAGTTAACGTTACGGATAGGTTTTTTTTTGCATAAAATTGCATCTGCGTAAATAAATAATAATATTGATATATCAAAATTTCACAGACATCACACAAGACATCACATTCCAATTATATTTGGAATTAATATAATTGTGACTTTGAACCTGATGATATCACTCAGATTAAAGAGAAAAACAAACCAGTTGAAGTATATGTAGATATAAACACAGGGCAACGGGAATGTTCAATAATCTAACTCTGTGTTTACATTTACAAAAAGAAAAAAATAATAAAAATATTTGGTCGCCGCGCGTCTCTCGACCGCGCTTTGAGTCGCTCGCCGTCATTTTATTTCATTGTACCAAATACAGTCGTATTTAGGAGCACTTTAGGTTGAATTTAAATTGTTTCTAAATTAGTCTCTTCGCTGCCACTCCGTCCGTCGGCGCTGACCCTTAGGGATGAAATATCATATCCCATTGCCCCATCCATCCTTATGCCTTATCCTTAATCCTTCTACTGTCTGTCGACCTAATATTTAAAAAAATCCCATACATTTTTCCAAGTTAAAAAGTGTACTATCCTTACTAATATTATAAATGTGAATGTGAGTTTGTTTGTAGAAATTTTGCATACACGTTGTCTGAGACACCAGAAAGGACATAGGGTACCTTTCACCGTTCAACGCAGACGAAGTCGCGGGCACCAACTAGTATGTTATATGTTTCGCCAATAAAACTCCAAATAATACATACATCTGTATGACATTCAGCCGATTCGGTAAAAACTCCGCTGTTTGAGGCCAACCAAGGTGGTCGCGCGTTCGATTCCCGGATAATTATCGCTATGCAAATCACCAACAGGATCAGCTGTGTGGACGTTTTCTGTTGACAAAGAGATTATAAATAAAATTAAAAAAAAAAAAAAATTAAAAGTTGATAAAAAAAATTATAGTAGACTATAAATTTTAGGGTTATAAAAAATAGTTTACGACCTATTCTCAGACCTATCGAATATACATCAAAAATTTTATAAATATCGCTCAAGCCATTTCAGAGGAGTTTGGTTACAAACACCGTGACACAAGAATTTTATATCTATACTTAGATAGATATATCTATTTTTGGATGTTACATACACGAATCCAATTATAAGGTTATCTTGAGTAAACGAAGGTACAATAAATCACCTTTATAATTGTTTTTAATAAATTATTTGATAAACAAGAGAAAAAAAACAATTTGGTACTCGTACACATGATTAATGAGTAGTGTAGGGGAGCCCAAGAGGGGATTTTTGGATTTACTCGAGCGCGTCAGATATTGCCAATGTATATACCCGACGTGTCTCCTATAACGGATATGTATTAATCTGACGGCTTGGTTGGTGGGGTTGGCGGGGGTGGGGGTAAAATTTTAAATACAACTCGAGCGCGTCAGATTTTCAGAGGAGATGTTAAGTGAACCTAAACTAAGCTCCCATTTAAAATTCAGACGATTCGGATGTAACGCAAGCTCGTGGCAGCTTTTTGAAAATGCAATAAATATTTTTGACGATTCTCATTTTGTAATACTCGAGCGCGTCAGATTTTCATACAGACGGTTCAGCCTAAATTCCTGATCGTGCTGATTCTTAATCTGACGATTATATGGAGGATTTTTTAAAATACAGCGCCTACAAAATTTTGAACGCCTGTAGACGCTCACCCCACCGCTGAAATGAAAAACTTCCAATCTTGAATCCAATCCAATGGAATCATCCAATTTTCAAAGTCCAATAGATCCCCACGACGCTCGAGTGACTACACATTTAGCATCGTGGGCTCCCTAAACATAGTGGCTATAGTAGAGTGTAGATTTATTTATCTTCAACTAACTACCCCGGGAGCTTTGCATGGGTACCTACTAGTTTTTTACAAATCCATACTAATATTATAAACTAGATGCTGCCCGCGACTTCGCCCGCGTAACTTTGTAAATTATATACTTAAACCTTCCTCGAGAACCATGGTCTCTATCCATTGGTGAAAACAAAATGAAAATCAGTGCGGTAGTTTTTAAGTTTATCCCGAACAGACAGACAGACGCGGCGGAGGACTGTTTTATAATATGTAAGGATGCGAAAGGAACTCTGTCGTCTGTCTGATCATCGTCTATAATATGTAACCTTTTCACTCCTTAACTGCTAAACCTATCATTATGAAATTTTGCATACACATCGTCAGCGATACAAGAAAGGACATAAAACAGCCTTTCGTCCAGAAAAAAAGTACTATTCCCGAGTGATCGTCTTAAAATATAAAGAATTGAGCGCCACTGTCGCGTGGCGGCGCCACCGTCGTCACAGCGATAACGATGTCAGGTGTTATTTATTACTCATATATTTTCTTTTTCAACGCGGACGAAGTCGCGATAACCAGATAGTATATTTGTTATTAAATATACTCTATCATGTGTTGTTTTAAAAAAGGAGTTAAGTTTTTTGCATTTAATCTATATACTAAGCGCCTATTTCACAAACGTCAATTAGGCCAAACTGTCATTTAATGTCACCGGTAATCGGGAATAATTTAGCTGATATACCTTTGTACGGTAAACGTCCCAAACATTAAATAGAAAATAATTAAAAAAATTCGGCTATCGAATGATGCAGTAAACCGAGTGCATAAATCAATATAACAAAAAATGATTTCTAAAAGTAAGTAATCAACACTTTACATGTGGTTTGTGAAAGAGGCCCTAAGAGTTTGTTTGGATGTTTGATTGTACGCGCCAATTTCAGGAACTAGTGGATCGAATTGAAAAATTATTTTTGTGTTGGATAGACCATTTATCGAGGAAGGCTTTTGTATAACATTTTGAACGCGGACGAAGTCGCGGGCACCAGCTAGTCAAAATTACTTATACTATTTGGTTCATTTCATTTGACCCTTGCTACAGCTTCAAAACAAGATTGGCCTAATTTTGACTCGATCTGTCGGCCATCTGTTATCTAAAATGTCAATTGTTTAAACAATAAATTTATATCAAAATTGATAAATCAAGAGCATTGTTATGATGCTTGGCGATTGAGTGACCTAAATTTCATTGTTTTTGCTAAGGAAATCGAAAAATATCATTGATTTAGGTATTAAGTACAACATATCAATTCACTTTTTGAATTTTATTCAAAATATTATTATTCAAAATATTCAAAATAAGTAGGTACAGTCGGCGTACGAAAACCTTCGTCAGTTTTCAAATTTATTCTTATATCAAGTGGTCAGCGAAATATTTTGATGCAAGTAATTTGAACTTTTAATACCTTTTGAAAACCCGTTTTTGTATCAGTCATTGGGGGTTAAAATAGAACGCTATGCGATGGCAACACCATATCTATTTTGACAGATAATTTTGACACCGACTAAAGCGGAGCCCTTTCTTCAATACCACAGAATAAATAGTAGTATTTTTCTGTGTACACAGACTACAACAATACACAGGGGAGTTATTTGTAGGTAAACAAAAAAAAAATTAACCAATTAGAAAAGGAATTAATTAATCATAATAGCCAATTATAAACACAGCCATAGTTTTATCATGTTTACATTTAGATACTTAGTTTACTTAGCCTTCGTGTGACGAATACAATCATGTAACAAAAATGAACATTTATCTTTTACCTTGTGTCCGAATCGAAATAATTTCATTACAATTAGAACCTCTTTCACCAACTACAAGTGTTGATTAGTTACTTTTAGAAATAATTTTATGTTTTGTTAAATTATGCACTCGATTTAGTGTTTGCTTCGATAGGCGATTTTTTTAATTTTCTTTTTAATGTTTGGGACTTTTACCGTACAAACAAAGGTACTTCTTCTTCTTCTCTGTTAATGTCTTGGCTCCATCAGATATTCTCCGATGATTTTGCCAGTGTCATTAGTAAAAATAGCAATTTGTAATAGCCTTTTTTAAAATAAAAAAGGCAAAATTGAAGTTAAAATCAAAAGTAGCAGAACCCGAGACTAGTCAGTCAAGTCAAGTCAAGTCTAAAACAGGTCCGTCAAGTCCAAAGCAGTCAGGTCAAGTCAAACAAAAACAAACAAACAACAACAAACAAAACAACAAAAAACAACAGCTCCATTATCCCTGGTGACCGGTGGTTTTCAATGACGGTTAGCCTACCTGACAGATGGTGAAAGAGGTCCTTAAGCTTTTATAACTTTAATTTTTTTTCTGTGCTTACGTTACTATCTATTTTATACTCTACGTCTAGACTTTCTTTAGCAGATTTGGGCACTTTGCAGGGGCGTAGCGTCGGGGAGCGGTGGGAGCAGTTGCTCCAGGGCGCTGGAGCAACTGTTCTTTCTGTTCTTTCTTAATTTTTGTCAATAGCCAATCCAAAATTCCTAACTAATTATAAATATTCATTAATTACATTTTTCACTTTTTCGGAACATTTTAGTTTCGAACAGATATCTATAACAAATAGCCGGTAATTAAATGTACCTATTCCAGAAAAGGTAGCGGAAAACGGAACTAAAATCAATTTCAAAGCAAAAAGCTTCACTTTTAGCGGCGCTCTAGGCAAAATTCTTCAAACGCCTCTCTCTCTCTCTCTCTCTCTCTCTCTCATATGGGCACGCGAGGAATTATACACAAACCTCGAAATGAGTCATCCGTAGGTTTGTGTATGATATTTATTATTTGTTTTTTTCGGAAAAAAATACTGTAAAATTGAAGACAGGGGGCGATTGAAAAATTTTGCTCCAGGGCGTTAAAAATGTACCTACGCCACTGACTCCGAGATCTCTGAAACTTCAGAGATATTTTCTATAATATTCAACAATAGAACGTAACGCATACCGTGTGACAATTTTGATTTTACTCACATAAATTCTCATATGACGGGCTTAAGTATACCTACTACGATTGGCTTAAGATGCAAATCGATTCTTAAGGAGTAAACTTTAAAAAAAAAATTTTATGACTGCAATTTTATGACATGGTGTGAAAAAATCTCCCGTTTCACCTATCCCCACTAAGTATCAGCCCTCGTAGAGATAAGTGGAAAAAAAATTACTTAATACGTAAATTTCACTAACTTCCACATATTTGATTGATGTTAAATTTGGTATAAGTACTGTTAGGTATACTGTAATTTTTGTCAGTTGATTTTTCAAGGTAATTTCTAAATAATTTTCCGATTTAAAAAGTTCTCTAGACGATATTTAGAACTACTTAGCTGTCCGCGACTTCGTGCGCTATATAGTTCGTTTTTTGAAAATCCCACATGAGCCTTACATTTTTCCAGGATAAAAACTATCCCATATGTTAATCCAGGTAATAAACTGTCTGTGCGACAAATTGCATCCAAATCCGATCGGCCGTTTTTGCGTAACTTAGTAACAAACATCCAAACATACGAACTTTCACATTTATAGGTACCTAATGTTAGGTATAAGGGCTAGGATATACTATTATAATTATGTACCTTCAGTATTTAACTTTTCGAATGTATTAAGCCATTAAGAAAATTCCACAATAATATTAACCGTTTAAAAATGGAAAAATATAATAAAAAAGAAACTGACCGTTAAATGAACAAATGTCGGCGTCATTTTTGTAACTGGCAACAAACACAAAAAAAAAACACTTCCTCAAACAAACTGCGAGAGTTCGTTATTTGAAATTTTATAACAGTTTCTTGGATTCGGTTACTTCTGACCGTTTAACACAACGTTCACTTACGTTATGAGTTGTTTCGTCAGCGAATGCTTTATGAAATAGTGACGATAAGTGGACTGATAAGAGATACACCTCCGTCTCGCGTGCTAGACTAGTGATTCAGATAAAAAAAAAAGTTATGGTTCCTGTGGTAACTTTAAATGCCTTCTTCAAGTAATATGGTGGATCATCGCAACTGTAAAAGGCAGTATAGGGGTAAAATTCATAGGCGTGGCGAGGTTTGAGCCCGGGCAGCTGCCAATTAGAAGAGTGGTCTTTCGCTGGTAAACTATAGTTCTGACGAGCTTCATAGCTTGCGATGACGCTTCTTATAAGACCTAAGAAAGGCTTGAAGGCTGGCTTGTGAAATCCTACAATACGGGATGTGATCTCTAATACTATTAAAAACAACGATCATAACAATATAATCTAGGATTTTCTTTGTCTATCATCAAACTACTACAACATGGAACACGCGTGCCATACAAAACACAACGAATTTTATGGAACATTTAAAAGTGACATATGCGTAGAGCATGAACTGTCATTTATAACAAAAAAAAACATAAAAATAAGTACGTAATTTAAAGAAAATGTGACTTTACGTCAACCCATTAGAGTTTAAAATGAAATAGTAGAAGTTGATCGTTACTACCTTTTACCATTGACGCGTGAAGGCAAGAGTCCGCCATGATTCCGTCAAAGGCGTTCTTTTTATGTTCCCCTTTGGCACTTGTGACGCAAATTCCATTGTAGTATTTCGATGTTGTCTATATACAATCCTGGCTACTCCCTTGGTAAAATTTTGAAGTAGGAATTAATGGAAACAACTAATCAGAAACGCCCTTTTTTAACGTTGGGAAATCCTCTTGGATACCTACCCGGCAGTGTACGCACCCTGTCAGAACCTCGGTTTCCCCGAAAGTGGAGGTACGCCTGCCATGGGCCCTAAACGGGCCATCTTAGGGGCGGCAGTCTCCCCCAAGACTACCGCCCTAAATTAGAAACGCCCTGCGACCAGGTGGACTGACCTGATAGGACCTGACAGAGAACCGTGCGTAGTTTCGAGCCTTGGAAGAGGCAGTGTAGTGACATATGCTAATTATGGTGATGATGAAGAATCAGATATCTCACCGTCGTACAGCCAGTAGAACATACAAAGAGAGGCTACATTTCTTTTCAAACCTTGGAGTTCTAACCGTCTAATGGGTCTAACTGGTACTTTGGCACGCCATCAGTACTTCATATGGGACCTAACCCTAAGATATACATTTACACATTACAATATAATATAAAGCATCGGTCCCTTTAGCAAGATCCCAAGCATGCTGGCTGCATTACCTCGTTATATGGCAATACTAATCTGTTGACCGAGGTAATAGCCAGCTTTAGAATCGCCGGTTATGTCGACGATTCTAAAGCTTGATCGTTCTACGTTTTGATAAGATGTTAAAAAAATTAAGAGCGTTGGGACCCCACGGACCCAGAGACTCGACACCTAAGGGAATGAATATGTGGACGGTGTCGATATCATTATTGACAGGAGTGTTGTTTTTGGTTAAATGCGTAATTGTCTGAAGGCTGAGTAAATATTGTGTTGTTGCAAGATTAAGTTGTTATAATTTCGCTCATTGCACTCATTAGGTCTATAAATATTTTTCTGCGAAGTAAAAATAGATGTTGACGAATAAACGAGTGTCAAAAAATACTTATGTACAGGTATCTTTTCATACTGATATTTTTGACGAGCCCGTTGGATGAGTGGTAAGAGTGTGCTTGCCGTGCTAGTGATAGCGCATCTCGCTCAATAAAAATGTTATGTCCCAAAAGTATTAAATATTAATTATTCGTAAACTAAGTACAATGTCAAATGAAAAATTCTTACATACAGCCTTAGATAATATGTGAAGTGAAATTACTGATACACTTTTAGCTTTATAATGTGTGTCATTTTGAAAATAAAACTAAAATCTATGGAAATGAGAGCTCACTTGGTGTTTTTTTTTCTATCGAGAAAATTTCATTATATTATGTTTTCTGTTATAGTCGTCATTTTCATTTAAAATGTATTTATCTATTTAAAAAAATTAATTAAATTAGACTTTTTTTACTTAGATAAAATTCAAATCTAGGATTGGCTATTTCTCTTTATACCCGCTCTTAAGTGTACCGTCAGCGTTAAGTGGACAGTCTTAACATAAAAAACGTGGACATCCTCAATGAATGGTAGGGGAGCCCAAGAGGGGATTTTTGGATTTACTCGAGCGCGTCAGATATTGCCAATGTATATACCCCACGTATCTCCGATAACGGATATGTATTAATCTGACGGTTTGGTTGGTGGGGTTGGCGGGGGTGGGGGTAAAATTTTAAATACAACTCGAGCGCGTCAGATTTTCAGAGGGGATGTTAAGTGAACCTAAACTAAGCTCTCATTTAAAATTCAGACGATTCGGATGTAACGCTAGCTCGTGGCAGATTTTTGAAAAATGCAAAAAATATTTTTGACGATTCTCATTTTGTAATACTCGAGCGCGTCAGATTTTCATACAGACGGTTCAGCCTAAATTCCTGATCGTGCTGATTCTTAATCTGACGGTTATATGGAGGATTTTTTAAAATACAGCGCCTACAAAATAAAATACTCACCCCACCGCTGAAATGAAAAACTTCATATAACCTTTTTTTCTTCTTACCATCCAATCTTCAAAGTCCAATAGGTCCCCACGACGCTCGAGTGACTACACATTTAGCATCGTGGGCTCCCTAACCACAAATGGATATAAACCAGGATAGTTTGGCAAGCTTTTATAGTAAAATACAAGTAAAATACAGAAATGCCTACCGACTTTCACAAATCGCACCTTCGACGAAACAACTGCACAACTGCACTTTTTGTATCTTTACAGGACAGCCGTTTAAAGTTTATTTTTTTGCATTCAATATCGTATTCTTCAGCTTATATTGTATCATGAATTTTCATGAAACTTGGTATATAAACATTTAGACGTACAGGACACAGGATAGGCTACTTTTTTCTTTTACAAAGCGGACGAAGTCGCGGGCGCCAGCTAGGTTAATAATGTTTTTAAGACATTTCTGCATATATTTTAAGTTTGTCATTTTAATTTTTTTTTTGTAAGTTATGCCTTTGTCTTACCGAAGTTGCGAACTGTTGAATAGTCTTGTTGGCTACCTGTCACCTAATTAGTTAAATGTAATTTTGTACTTGTGTGTGTGTGTGTTGTTATATATGTTTGTATATGTGTATATCGTCATTACAATATATCGCTGCTTAAAAACTAAATGGCCACAAATCAAAATTACACTTTTTACAGGAGAGCTAATCGAAAAAAAAAATTGACAATTTTTTTTCTTATTATATGTCAAATATATGCATATTATACATCATTAGAAGCGTATTTTTAAGTAGCATTAAATTTTTTAAGTACTTTTATAAAAAACTTGAATACTAGAAGAGATATAAGCATATAAGTTACTTTTGAATATATAAAAAATGATCAAAATATACTAAATATGGAATAAAACAACCGTAAGACTTTTTGCAACATACAATATGAAGGATTGTGATTGTAGTTTTGCAATAAAAACATTTTTGGATTTTTTTGTTTTATGGCCCTTTAGTTTTTAAGCAGCGATATTATAAAGCAAAGTCCTTCGCCGCGTCTATCTGTCTGTCTGTTCGCGATACTCAAAAACTAATGCACCGAATTTCATGCTGTTTTCACCAATAAATAGAGTGGTTCTCGAGGAAGGTTTTAGTATATAATTTACTAATTTACGCGGGCGAAGTCGCGGGCAGCAGCTTGTTATAAATAAAACAGCAATATAACATTCATAATACTGTAATCTTCTTTGGCTATTTTATTGTTTAAACATTTAGCGTGGGTCAAAGTTGAAATTTGAAAGTTAGTGGAGGCCCACTTTAAATAACTATCGGACATTGACGCTAAATAAACAAGTAATTTTCCAGTTCTTTAACATTTTTATCACAACGTTGGCAGACAGGCTGACAGTATCTTCTGTAATTATACAGAATATACAATAATATTATTATACATATATTTAAAAAATATAAATGCAATATAACGCTTAAACCTTGTTGCTACGTATAACAGTTTGGCCAAGCGTTAGTTTTTTTTAATTTTATTTTAGACTAGCTGGCGCCCGCGACTTCGTCCGCGTTGAAAAAGAAAAAAGTAGCCTATCCTGTGTCCCGTACTTCTAAATGTTTATCTACCAAGTTTCATGAAAATCAGTTTATAGAGGATACATACAGAAAAAAATTGTAAAAATGGTCAATTTAGTTTCAGTATCATGTATAGAGCCTATAAACACGATATCTCTGAAAACAAAGTAACTTACTCCATGACCAACCCTTACAGATTTATTATTAGTATTGATGATGATCCCTTGGAAACAGTACTTTTTTTCTGCATGAAACTTATCCTATGTCCTTTCTTGTATCCCTGACAACGTGTATGCAAAATTTCATGCTGATCGGAAAAGGTAACAGACATACACAGTTACTTTCACAGTTTGAGAGTTGTTATCGAGGAAGGTTTTAGGCTATAGAAAACGCGGACGAAGTCGCGGGCACCAGCTAGTTTATAATATTAGTATTGATTTGGTCCCAGACCCTAGTAGACTGGTTCCCTAGTAGTTTCTTCAGTTGGCGACGTTTGTAATAAAAATATCTAATAAAAAAATAACAACGATAATAATAATTATAAAATTATTATTATCGTTTATTATATATAAATTATATTATATATAATAATAATTTTTATATAAAAGAAATACCATTTTATATAATAATTATATAAAATTGTATTTTTTTTAATAATAATAATAGAATAATAGAAAAATATTAGATATATTATGTTTCAATTATAAATTAACTATAGATGGTGCCCGCGACTTCGCCCGCGTTATAAGTAAGACATGTTTAGCGCCTGACCAAATGTTTAAAGCAATAGGCCTGACATCTTTGCTGTTATAAAATATTCAGGGGTTGTATCTTTATTTTTAGTAGATAGCTGGTGCCCGCGACTTCGCCCGCGTTCAAAATTATATACTAAAACCTTTCTCTTGAATCACTCTATCTATTAAAAAAAAACGCATCAAATTCGGTGCGTAGTATTAAAGATCTAAGCATACATAGGGACAGACAGACAGCGGGAAGCGACATTGTTTTATACTATGTACTAGCTGCTGCCCGCGACTTCACCCGCGTAACTTTGTAAATTATATACTAAAACCTTCCTCGAAACCACTCTATCCGTTGGTGAAAAGAGCATGAAAATTGGTGTAGGTAGTAGTTTTTGAGTTTATCACGAACAGACAGACAAACGCGGCTTTGTTTTATAATATCTAAGGATAAGAATATATCAATAGTAATAATAAATCTGTAAGGGTTAATCATGGAGTAAGTTACTTTGTTTTTAGAGATATCGTGTTTATAGCCTCTATACATGATACTGAAACTAAATTGACCATTTTTAGATTTTTTTCTGTATGTATGTATGTTACTCCATTACTCTTAAGAGCTGGTATAAAGAGAAATAGCCAATCCTAGATTTGAATTTTATCTAAGTAAACAAAGTCTAATTTAATTAATTTTTTTTTAAATAGATAAATACATTATAAATGAAAGTGAACACTCGGACAGAAAACATAATATAATGAAATTATCTCGATAGAAAAAAATCACCAAGTGAACTCTCATTTCCATAGATTTTAGTTTTATTTTCAAAATGACACACATTACAAAGCCAAAAGTGTATCAGTAATTTCACTTCACATATTATCTAAGGCTGTATGTAACAATTTTTCATTTGACATTGTAGTTTAGGAATAATTAATATTTAATACTTTTGGCACTTATAACATTTTTATTGAGCGAGATGCGCTATCTTCCGTCGCATGTTGTGCGTAGTTCTACGTATTTTGTGTCACTGTCATTTACAAGGGGCCACGCGGGTGAAATCACAAATTTTGTTTGCTTTATACGCACTCTTAGGCGCTACGCCCACATGAAAAGTCGAGGCGCGTCGAGGCGCGTCGCGGCGTAGACGAGGCGTGAAGAGTTGCGGCGGAGGCGGCTATGCTTTCTTTACACAGTCAACTTCACTTACCAAGAAATCACTTACCAGTTTCGTTTAATTGCGCTATTTCACCTCATTTTTGGTCCTGTTTGTTTCTATTGCTATAGTCGGTACGTGTCTGGTCATAATGACACGGGTTACATCAAACAAGTTCGATGATTTTTATGTTTAGATCTAGATCGTCTGACATTTTACTTTTATTTAATAAATACACGACCACGTCTAAACACAGCCGCAAACAAAATGCCGCGCCCGTTCGGCGACGCTTGGCGACGCTTCACGCCCGCGCCGCGACTCTTCGCGCCTCGCCTCGCCTCGACTCGCCTCGCCGCCGCCTCTCCAGTATGTGGGCGCACAACCATTGATTCTATAGGAAAGCTAGAGGCGGCGCGCCGCTTGTGCGCCCGTGCCTCGACGCGACGCGACGCGACTCTTGTGTGGGCTTCGGGCCTTAAACTAATTGACTGGTTTTCATGAAACTTTGTAAATAAACTTTTAGACGTACAGGACACAGGATAGGCTACTTTTTTCTTTTTCAACGCGGACAAATTCGCGGGTGACGGCTAGTATGTAAATAAATTTATGTTCCAGGATGTAACCATAACTTATCAGTACATTACTAGATAGTAAAAAAATGGATATTCACTTCATTATCATGTGACACGTGTAATTAATCATATGTGAATTTCGTGACAACAAAATCTGGTTAACGAATAGTTACAATGATAAAATTAATTAACAATCTTCAACAAGCGTGTAATGTTAATTGATCAAAACATATAAACATATTATATATTGATAAAATATTTACACATTAATTAATATAATTATGTTATAAATAATTTATGACTAAATTTTGGTAGGTATATTATAAAATTCTTATCTAACCAGAATAGAATGTTTTTTATATTTTAATTTCAAGTTGAGTTCCAAAATTCAAAATTTTCATTCAAAAGGTACCTAATTAGGTAACTATTTTTTTTATTTTTATTTTTTTCAATTGAATCAGTATAGAATCAGTTTATTGATTTTTAAGACAATATAATGTTTCATTTAGTTCTAAGTTATATACCTATATTTACATACTATATAATTATATCATATAATAAGCTAAACCACATAAAAAATACATAAACTAAACTTTTTACATAAAAATTTCAAGTTGAGTTCCAAAATTCAAAATTTTCATTCAATAGGTAACTCTTTTTTCAACAGACTTCCAAAAAAGGAGGTTCTCAATTCGACTGCATTTTTTTTTTGTTACCTCAGAACTTTCGATTGATTCTTTTTTATTTGAAAGCTGGTGCTTCCCGTGTGGTCCCATTTCAATTTGGTCCAATCTGACAATGGCATCCATGAGAACACGGTTTAAAGTCGTTTTTTTTTTTTAATTTGTGCTTGATAGCAGGTCAAGCATTGTTTTCTCTGGCCCATTTTACTCACTCACCAAAACCCAACAAAACAAATGCTTCTAAAAAGGCCAATTTACGACTGCGAAACGCAGTGCGCAGACCATTATATATAAAAACTAAACAGCATTAAATTTAGTATACTCGTAGTTAAATAAAAATGATCTACTTCGTTAAAAATGATCGGCTTCGCATGGGTGAAACCTGTGTTTTTTAAACTCATGTTTTATGTTTTAAGCCTATGTTTTCCTAAACAGAATTCAACCTACTTTAATTTTTTTATTTAATCGGTTTACAAAAACAGCACACAATCTAACATAAAAAATAATATCTATATGATGGGAAAAATCTCCAATGATTGTGCTTTTCTAGATGTAAAACAGCATAACAAACAAGAAAAGTGTCAGATCTTGTGTAATATGTCTGATATTGTATCCCATTACATAATTACATGATCTCATTATAAAGGTGCAGACACATTAGATTAGGACCGCGGAAATTAACAAAGTGTAATAAAATTGAAATAGTAAGAAACTGACGTTTGATCTGATTAGTTTAGTTCAGGTGTATTTTTTTTAAGTCGTTTAATTCAAAAATAAATCGTATCGTTATATGGTCAAATCCAATAGCTTAAATTTTCGCTCCTTGCCTAACTATCTGTGCCTAACTTAATATAATTTTCCATATTTTTTTTTACTAAATTTATTTTTGTATGGTTTTTAAAACGCATATACTTGATACTTGGTCAAACTATTCAAAATATGTATGTAAATAGGAGTTTTGCTGCAAAGGTCACTGGATGTCGTTACTAAGCTACATTTATTTTTATGCTTTTTGACTTTTGTATTTATATTTAAAGAAAAATCATTAATCCTGCATTCGATTAATATATATTAGAAGAAAAAAGATTTTTGTAACAAAATGACCCTCGGGCCGGTACGCGATGATGTGCTCTAGGCTTTATAACAAATTCGCACTTTTTACATCATGCAAATGATAATAACACGGAACCATCACGGAACCAAAAAATTAACAACACATCGATGGCCGACAGAGATAACTGACAACGAGAACAGCCATATAGTATGACTATTCCTGACGACATTTAATTTTATGACATAAAGAATACTTTGAATCCTGAAAAAAAATTTGTATCGCGAAGGATCGTCTAAAATATAAGAAAAAATAGGCTCCACTCACAGCGATAAAGATTTTAGATATATTATCTCATGTGTTTAAATCATCGAAATACTACAATGGAATTTGCGTCACAAATGCCAAAGCGGCACATAAAAAGAACGCCTTTGACAGAATCATGGCGGACTCCTGCCTTCACGCGTCAATGGTAAAAGGTAGTAACGATCAACTTCTACTATTTCATTTTAAACTCTAATGGGTTGACGTAAAGTCACATTTTCTTTAAATTACGTACTTATTATTATGTTTGTTTTGTTTTAAATGACAGTTCATGCTCTACGCTTATGTCACTTTTAAATGTTCCATAAAATTCGTAGTGTTTTGTATGGCACGCGGGTTCTATGTTGTAGTAGTTTGATGGTTTAAATATTTTTAATTTTCTAACGCGAAGTCGTGGCCTTCAGCTAGTAAAAGATAAAGAAATAGAAAACCAAGCTCTTTTTAAAAAATCTTTTTTAAACTTAATATTTTTATTACTTTTGCGTCACAATTTAAAAGAGTCATTATTTATTGGCATGTAATATTATTCGGATCGCTAATAGACATGAAAACCAAAGATCGGGTTTGGCGGACAACAAGATAGGAACTCAATAAAACAACTTTTATTATGAGTCACTAAGATAATGAACAGACATAACAAGTGTCTCGAACATTGACATAATATTTAAATGACTATAATGTCGCGTGTCCAATGGATGATTGGAAAATGTGGGGGGCGTCACCGGATCTCAATTGCACCCAGACAACATATGAAACACTAGCTAGTGCCCGCGACTTCGTACCTACTTTACTCCTTAAGGTGACACAAGTCAGCTTTCCTCCATACAATCGTAGAATAATTATTACTCCGCTGTTTTAAGTTTAATTTACAAAATTAAGCATGATACCGATTTATCTTATCATTAACTAGGCTCCACATGCTATACAAATTAAAAAAAAAAGTATGAATTTAAAAGATATGATCCTTGAAAAATCCATATTTTAACACAAGCAAATTAATGCAACTTTGAAGGTGAATAGGTCACTCTAGTGTACAAAAACTCCAAAATACTTTGCCTACAAACATTGATTCAAGAGTTCAATTAACTTTACACGAAATAGATATATGCAGTAGTTTTGTCAAAAAGAGTATATGCCCAAGGGTCTGTTTATGATTTATTTTTGTATGAATCATTGTGCATCTCACTCGACTGCTCTTCTCGCGCTTTGTGCTGTGTGAGACAGAATGAACTTTAGCCGATGAGTTCGAGCCGCCGACTAGTTCTTCCTTAAGAATCCATTTTCATCTAAAAGCCCGGGATATGAAAATTTATGGGAGTAAAATCATAATTGTCCCACGGTCTGTTACGTTCTACTTTCGAATTTTTACAACAAACGTTCTATTTTCGAATATTTTAGAATAGAATAGAATATTTAAGTTTCAGAGATATTGCGCCATCTACACAATATCTCTGAAACTAGAATGTTACGTAATAATACATTCTAGCCAAAAGCAGATGGCGCTGATATTAATTCGTTATGAGATGTTTTTATAATTTTTATTATATATTTTATAATCGTTCGTAAGGAGTAAACTCGTCGTGCGTCGGAAAGGACACACACACTTTTTTTTTAAATCCGACAAGAACCTAACATTTTTTTTTAAATAAAGGAAAGTATCCTATATTAACATAGGGGTGTGCCAATTTTTATCAAAATTCGTTAAGCCTTTTCTGAGATTAGTGCACAATTTGCACAAACGCACAGAAAAAAAAAATTGTAGACTATTTTTTTAACCTCTGTAAAATAATTACCTACATCGTGTACAAATTGTTTTTTTAAAAAATATTTAATGTACAGAACAGACACGGTTCGTTTACGATTTCATTATAATCCTTACATATGATAAAAGAAAGTCCCCCGCCGCATCTGTCTGTTTGTTCGCGATAAACTCAAAAACTACACCGATTTTCATGCTGTTTTCACCAATAGATAGAGTGGTTCTCGAGGAAGGTTTTAGTATATAATTTTCAACGCGGACGAAGTCGCGGGCACCAGCTAGTTTTGTATACTTAGATAACACCTCGGGAACAGTTCTTTTTTTATTGAAATTTATCCTAATAATAATAACTGATTTTCATGAAACTTGGTAGATATACATTTAGACGTACAGGACACAGGATAGGCTACTTTTCTCTTTTTCAACGCGGACGAAGTCGCGGGCGCCAACTAGTCACTAGTCTATTATAAATATAACGCTATTTCAAATAAACAAAATCAAATTTAAAATATTTGTTTCCATATTTATAAGCACTAATGCTCATACAGGTGTTGATTCTAAGTTCACAATCCACGCCGCACGATAATTATATCCGGGAGCGAATACCTAACCTTTATTCTTCGATAAAACTGATTATGATTATGATTATATAAGCATGTGTGATTATATCTGTTATTTAACAACGTCTAGCAAACTCCGATGAGTTTTATCGCGCGGTTTCATTTGCATCATTGTATCATTGCATCATTGCATCATTGCATCATTGCATCATTGCATCATTGCATCATTGCATCATTGCATCATTGCATCATTGCATCATTGCATCATCTTGCTGTTATTTCACGGCGGTCTTCCGTAAGGTGGCCCCTATAATAATTTTATTTTTATTTGTAGAAAATTTGATTTTAGCCTATTTCTTCGCAGGTTGAAGAGCACGTTGCATGAGTGGTTAGGAAGCTTATTGCCTTAACGCTCTGTTCTAGAGTTACCTGGTTCGATTCCCGACAGGGTCTACATTGGAAATGAACTTTTCAAAGTTGACTCTAGTCTCGATTTGGAAAGTAGTAACAGGGCACACTGTCTTTTGCAGTAATTTGGGCAGACCGTCTGACGCAGTAACCCCTTACAGAAGACCACCGTGAAATAACAGCACATGTGCTGTTGAGTTTCGGTGAGTGGGTAAGGTATTAAAAAGCTCATTTCCCTATCGCTTTCAAATAATCCTAATAAAGTCAGAAGCGTACTTGCAGTACTCGGTTGTTGCCTGTCCGATAATTTATTAAACGAAAATCTAACGAAACAAAAATCTTTCAAAATGGTAATAACCTTTAATAATTTAAAGATTATTTTTTTCTTTTTAAAAAGTTTTTTTACCAGTTATTTATTTATTTGAAAGCTGGTGCTTCCCATATGGTCCCATTTCAATTTGGTCCAGTTCTGACAATGGCATCCATGAGAAAACGGTTTGAAATTGGTTTATTTTTTGTTAAAAAGAGCTGTTATTATTTGTTCTGATATTTTATGGAAAATTACAATTAGTATAGGTACATACAATCAATGTTCGCCTTCGCAATGAATTTCTGATCGGGGAACGTTTCAATGATAAGTAACCGTAAATAAATATGTAATTAAAATTGCTAATTAGTACACCAATCAATATTATTAATAAATGTTATTGCGTAACTTATTTATTTGTAACTAGCTGGCGTCCGCGACTTCGTCCGCTTTGAAAAGAAAAAAGTAGCCTATCCTGTGTCCTGTACGTTTAAAAGTTTATCAACCAAGTTTCTTGAAAGTCAGTTATACATACATACAGAAAAAAATTCTAAAAATGGTCAATTTAGTTTCAGTATCATGTATAGAGCCTATAAACATGATATCTCTGAAAATAAAGTACGAGTAACTTACTCCATGACCAACCCTTACAGATTTATTATTAGTATTGATATCTACCTAGAATAGCATAAAAGCTTCAGAACCCCAACAGCGAGAGATAAGTTGGATCAAAGCCCTCCTGGCTAGGTTCTTGCTGCAATAAATCAATGCCAGATAATATGGCACTAATGAATGGCTAGAATTAATTGCTTATTGCCACTTTATATGGATAAGTTTTTTTATTGCAGGTAGCGTAGTAACACACAATAATTATTGTTTTACTGGAAACACAATAAATTGTCACATTTTTAACGGACGCCCTATGCAAAAACCGGGTTTAATAATTTTGAACAAATGTATGTCTGTGGCATAGTATCTTCCGAACGGATGTACCGATTTTGAAGTTTTTTGTGTGTGTGTGACTGACGTAATCAAGATGTTTCTTAGCTTTAGTTCATGAAGATCTATTTTTGCTTTGGACTTGGAGGCTCTGTTTTGGAAAACTCAAAGAAAAATTGTGCACGTGACTTGACTCGGGATCTGCTATCTTGGATTGTAATTTTTTTTTTGGTACAAGACCGAAAAAGTACTTGATCGTAACTGGTTACGAAGCTCCGGTTACGTACGCGGGCGAACCGGAATTTTTCCTTTTTTAAAATTGACTGGCAAAATTATCGGAGATATATGATGTAGCCAAGACATTAAAAGTGAAGAAGATCTGTTGAGACAGATAATCAGCGCATTTCCTAGTTAACGAAGGTATTTCAATAACTTCCATAGATTCGGTTCATGTGAAAATTGGTCCTACAGCATCCAAAAGTTTATGGGATACCCAACTCCTTAGCAACTTAGAGGGACTAAAACTTAGCAACTTAAACTTGACCCCGCCGGGAATCTAACCCGAAGCCCCTGAGACGTTAGGCAAGTATCCTTACCACTCATCCAACGGGCTCGTTTAATAATAGTTAAAAAATTGGGTTCTTAGCCATCCCTTTACTAACTCACAGAAACACAACAGCACAAATGCTAGTCCTATTTCTCGGTGGTCAACATTGGAAATTAATTTCCAATATCATCTTCATTCATCTTCCAATATTATTAATAAATGTTATTGCGTAACTTATTTATTTGTAACTAGCTGGCGTCCGCGACTTCGTCCGCTTTGAAAAGAAAAAAGTAGCCTATCCTGTGTCCTGTACGTTTAAAAGTTTATCAACCAAGTTTCTTGAAAGTCAGTTATACATACATACAGAAAAAAATTCTAAAAATGGTCAATTTAGTTTCAGTATCATGTATAGAGCCTATAAACATGATATCTCTGAAAATAAAGTACGAGTAACTTACTCCATGACCAACCCTTACAGATTTATTATTAGTATTGATATCTACCTAGAATAGCATAAAAGCTTCAGAACCCCAACAGCGAGAGATAAGTTGGATCAAAGCCCTCCTGGCTAGGTTCTTGCTGCAATAAATCAATGCCAGATAATATGGCACTAATGAATGGCTAGAATTAATTGCTTATTGCCACTTTATATGGATAAGTTTTTTTATTGCAGGTAGCGTAGTAACACACAATAATTATTGTTTTACTGGAAACACAATAAATTGTCACATTTTTAACGGACGCCCTATGCAAAAACCGGGTTTAATAATTTTGAACAAATGTATGTCTGTGGCATAGTATCTTCCGAACGGATGTACCGATTTTGAAGTTTTTTGTGTGTGTGTGACTGACGTAATCAAGATGTTTCTTAGCTTTAGTTCATGAAGATCTATTTTTGCTTTGGACTTGGAGGCTCTGTTTTGGAAAACTCAAAGAAAAATTGTGCACGTGACTTGACTCGGGATCTGCTATCTTGGATTGTAATTTTTTTTTTGGTACAAGACCGAAAAAGTACTTGATCGTAACTGGTTACGAAGCTCCGGTTACGTACGCGGGCGAACCGGAATTTTTCCTTTTTTAAAATTGACTGGCAAAATTATCGGAGATATATGATGTAGCCAAGACATTAAAAGTGAAGAAGATCTGTTGAGACAGATAATCAGCGCATTTCCTAGTTAACGAAGGTATTTCAATAACTTCCATAGATTCGGTTCATGTGAAAATTGGTCCTACAGCATCCAAAAGTTTATGGGATACCCAACTCCTTAGCAACTTAGAGGGACTAAAACTTAGCAACTTAAACTTGACCCCGCCGGGAATCTAACCCGAAGCCCCTGAGACGTTAGGCAAGTATCCTTACCACTCATCCAACGGGCTCGTTTAATAATAGTTAAAAAATTGGGTTCTTAGCCATCCCTTTACTAACTCACAGAAACACAACAGCACAAATGCTAGTCCTATTTCTCGGTGGTCAACATTGGAAATTAATTTCCAATATTATCTTCATCTTCATAATAATGATGATGATGATAATGATGATGATTATGATGAATGCGTCCTGGAATTTCTCCTGACACTAAATGGGGCGCTTCTAGAGAGTTGTATCTTTGTTTTGGGGTTAATAAAATGTACAAGAGATAGGGTTGTTGTAGCCTTAAAAGAGTGCACCGCTGCACGATGTCGCGATAGCAATTAAAATATTGTTTGCACGTCTGGTAAACAAAATATAAATAGTTTCGATTCGCACTTCGTGCCAGAGATTAGCGCTCTCTGACCTCGCCTTAAGCTATTATAACTTTTAGTCCCAATGCTAGAAATAGCGACAAAGTAATACTTGTTTTAGCACGTTAAGAAGAAAAGAAAAGAAATGCATAAACAAGACTAACACACATACAAAGAAGTGACAAAACAAACGTCCAGTTAAACATTTATTTAATCTTTCTCATTTTTATTTTAGACTAGCTGGCGCCCGCGACTTCGTCCGCGTTGAAAAAGAAAAAAGTAGCCTATCCTGTGTCCTGTACGTCTTAATGTTTATCTACCAAGTTTCATGAAAATCAGTTAATTCGTTTAAGAGTTATGGAGGAACATACAATACCTACACTTACAAATTTATTATTAGTATTGATGATCCCTCGGGAACAGTACTTTTCTCGAAAGAACGTACCTTATGACTGTATCTTTGCTCTTCTCTGTTAACATCTTAACAAACTATTGACGAAGTTAAGCTTTCATTATAAACCTAGAAGTACATACTAATTCGGTGCTAGATGGCGCTTATTTCATACAATTAAACGTCACTGAGGGTGTCAGTGACTTTAGTGTTTTTTAAAGTACCCAATGCGTCTATAGATGTTTTCACTTTTAAAATACTATACCTACGATAATTACTATAGTATATTTTATTACTAGCTGGACGTTGGCGATTAAGCACACACGCTCAGCTTCACTGAGCGTCACTGAACGTCACTCAGCGTCAATGAACGTGACGCTCAACATTAAACGTCACTGAGCGTGTGGCTCACTGAGCGTGACGATCACGCTAGTTTAGTGTTTTCTCACATACCAAAAGTGCCCAACTCGCCTAAAGAGGTTTTCTCTTCACTATATTTTATTTATTACTAGCTTGCGCCGGCGACTTCGTCCGCTTTTAACAATATTAGTATACGTCACGCTTATGCGAGTTCAGCGCTTTTTCCCAATCTCAAAATTACCCAACCTTAAAAAAATCACTTTAACATTAAACGTTATGACGAGCCAAGGGTGCTTGCCTAACGTCTCAGGGGCCCCGGGTTCGATCCCGGCGGGGTCAACTTTGCAAATTTTAATATAATTTTCAAAATTGACTGGTCTGGATTTGAAAAGTAGTGGCAGGGCACACTGCGTTTCGTAGTCATTTGGGCAGCCCGTCTGGCGGCAGTAACCACCACCTTACAGAATACCACCGTGAAATAACAGCATTATGTGCTGTTGTGTTTCGGTGAGTGAGTAAGGGATGCTAGAGCCCATTACCCCATCCCTCCCTTATCACTTATCCTTAATACTTCTATGGTCGGCAGCGCACTTGTAGCACTTATAGGCGACGGTAGCCACCAAGTGGACCGTCAGCCTGTCTGTCGACCTTAACATAAAAAAAAGTCACTGAGCATGTAGCTCACTGAGCGTGCGGATCACTGAGCGTACGGATCACTGAGCGTGCGGATGACAGAGCGTAACGGTCACGCTAATTCAGTATTTTATCCCCATACTAAAATTGCTCAGCTCGTTTTCACTTCACTATATTTTATTTATTATTATTAAAATATTAATATACTACGTCATGCTCAAGCGAGTTCAGTGCTTTTTCCCTTCTTAAAAAAATCTTAAAAAAACTTCCAACCTTCTTAAAAAAAATCACTTCAGCATTAAACGTCACTGAGCGTGCGGCTCACTGAGCGTGCGGATCACTGAGCGTGACGGTCACGCTAATTCAGTGTTTTATGCCCATACTAAAATTGCCCAACTCGTTTTCACTTCACTATATTTATATTTTCGATTACTAGCTTGCGCCGGCGACTGCGTCTGCTTTGAAAAATACTATAGTAAGAAAAATGAAATTACACAATACACTTGAATACAAATTTATTAAGTTTGCTTATAGAAATGTGGCGCAATTTCTAAGAGCCACTCCTTCTTGATGACCATCACGTCCCTCATGTAAGTGGCGTTGGTCGCACTTTGGACGCTGGCGAACAGAAGCCACTGCGGTTGCTGTGTGCGATACACACAGCTGTCTGGACTGATGAGCAACGAGGCGCCTCGCGTGCCGCGGTACGTCCCGTCCGTGTGTAGTCTGGCCGCTTGAGCGAACAAACCCTCCGCCACACACTTCATTACGCGAACGCATTTATCTACAAGTAGAATTTGATCGTGAGTTTACTCGTATCACCAGACCTTTAAACGCCAGAGTCGGATTTTTCCGACAGTTATTTTCGTGTAATTGTACCTAATACGACAAATTCCTGTACTTGTACCTAATGTTTTGCCATTGACTCTTTAAATATATATATATAAAAATCATGTTGGCAATAAACATAGAAATATTTAAGAACATTTAGATTTATATATGAAAAAAATTTTTTTTTTTTAATATATAATTTTGGTTTTTGTGTGAGATTAACTTTTAATTGTTATGTTATATTATTTAAAAAAAAAAAATCAACCGTTATCAGTCGAATATAAAAACATACCCGATCCCAAATCTGGTCCTTCGAAGACTTTGTCCGCCATTTTGAATTTATCTTTTAACAATTTTTCCAAACTTCTTCTTATTTCGCACGCCTGTAACATTTATACAATATTAATTATTTAATTATAATAATCAATATGAATCTTATTAGGCCAGGATTTATGGAAAACCAAAAATCAATCAGACTAGAGATTTTTCTTATGTAAGGTTCGTCCACTTGATGGTATGTGACGATCAAATATACATATTATAGTGAGTGCAAAAAAACGTAACAAGAAGTCACGTGATCGTTACACTGAAGCGTCACACAATAAACGTTGTCACAAATGTGTTAAAACAAACATGTTCAAAAAACTCTACTCACTGAGTGATTAAAACGAAAAAAAAAATCACTTCCACACTAACCTTCTCCATGACTCTGTGGTTCACATACATCTTGTTGCACCATTCTTTGCACGCCCTTTGCGATTTCTTCTCGTCCTTGTGAGACGACTTTATTTTATTGTATGCGTCGAACAAGTTCAGATACATTATTATATCTCCTTCCGCCACCTGAATAAAGTTACATTTAAACTATGAATTAGGGTCAGTTCATACCGAAACGCGACGCGAAGCAAGAAGAGGCAAGAATCTTGAAAAGGCAAGAGGCTTAAAGAGGTAATAGGCTTAAAAAGGCAAAAGGCTTAAATAAGCAAGAGGCTTGAAAAAGGAAAAAAGCTTGAGGAGACAAGAGGCTAAAAGAGGCAAGAATCTTTAAGAGGCAAGAGGATTAAAAAAGGCGAAAAGCTTGAAGAGAAAAGAGGTTTAAAGAGGCAAAAGCAAGAGGCTTAAAAAGGCAAAAGGCTTGAAGAGACAAAAGGTTAAAAAAGGCAAGAATCTTGAAGAGGCGAGAAGTTCAAAGACGCAAGAAGCTTGAAGAGACAAGAGGCTTAAAGAGGTTAGAATCTTGAAGAGGCAAGACATTAAAGAGGCAAGAGGATTAAAAAAGTCAAAAAGCTTGAAGAGAAAAGAGGTTTAAAGAGGCTTAAAAAGGCAAAAGGCTTGAAGAGACAAAAGGTTAAAAAAGGCAATAATCTTGAATAGGCGAGAAGTTTAAAGACGCAAGAAGCTTGAAGAGACAAGAGGCTTAGAGGTTAGAATTTTGAAAAGGCAAGAGGCTTAAAAAAGGCAAAAAGCTTGAAGAGACAAGAGGCTTAGAGGTTAGAATTTTGAAAAGGCTAAAAAAAGGCAAAAAGCTTGAAGAGGTAAGAATCCTGAAGAGGCAACAGGCCTAAAGAGAAAAAATGCTTGAAAAGGCAAAAAACTTGAACAGACTGAACAGTTCTGATATTTGTGAACAAAATAATTAATTTGATATTTGTTTTTACCTCAAAATTGTTTCTTCGCGAAATCTTGGCCGCTATGTTTTCCTTTCCGCTCGTCGATTTGACGAACGCACTGTCCACTTGCAACATGGACACGATGGTCAAAGCCTCCTCTATGCACCCGTACTCTCCTGTGGGGGTCCATTCATGTCCATGTTATAGAGTAATCCCATCGAAGTACTACGAGTGTGGATTTTGCGTGACAAATGGCAAAGCGGCACATAAAAAGTACGCCTAAAACGGAATCATTGCGGAGTCAATGGTGAAAGGTAGTAACGACCAACTTATACTATTCATTTTAAACTCTAATGTGTTGACGTAAAGTCACATTTTCTTTAAACGACAGACGTTCGGTTGGTTTTAAATGACAGACGTCAGAGTTGATGCTCTACACACATAATTATGTCACTTTTTTATATTCCATAAAGTTCGTAGTGTTTTGTATGGCGTGCGAAATCCATAGTTGTAATACATTGATGAGTAGTCCCCACAAGCTTTCGTTATTTCATAAACTTCACACTTTATGACCTGAACAATTCATGAAATCGACAGACACGCTGACGGTCCACTTGATGGTAAGTGGCTACCGTCGCCTATAACACTATAGCAAGTGCGCTGCCGACTATAGAAAGATTATGAGGGATGAGCAAGGGATGGGGTAAGGGGCTCTGGCATCCCTTACTTACTCGCCAAGCCAAAACGCACATAATATACAGGGTGTCCCAGAAATCTTACTTTCTGGGACATCCTGTATGTGCTGTTATTTTACGGACTGCTTAAATAACTGCGAAATGTAGCATGCACTGTCACTACTTTCCAAATTCAGACCGGAGTCAACTTTGAAAAGTAAATTTCCAAAGTTGATTGCGCCGGGAATCGAACCCCTGAGACTTTAGGCAAGCGCCCTCACCATTCATCCGACGGGCTCTTCAAGCTACGATGTCACAGGCAGACACATTAATACAGATATACACACACACACACATAAATACACATATACACACATTAATTTACATATACATACACACATATACACATACGCATTAACACACATATACACACATTAATTTACATATACATACACACATATACACATATACACCGACGCATTAACACACATATACATAGACACATTAATGCACATACACACACTAATACATATATACACATACACATTAATACATATATACACACACACATACACACTAATACATATACATTCACATTAATACACATATACACAGACCACGTTATTCATGAAAAAACTCACCACTGACGCATAGAATTTTAGCGCACATTGGCCTCAGAGGAAGTTCCGCCATTTTGACTCCAAAATCGTCAGTCAAATTGCCACTCTTGTCTATGGCCTTCAACGCGTATAGCATTTCTAGGCCAGAGAGAAGAGACTTGGCCGGTGGTGGGGTGGGGAAAGTAAATCTGAAATCGACACATTGTTTATTTAAAAAAAAAACGAACATTTTCTTCAAAGAATTCCTATATGTTAATTCACATGTTAGAAATATTACGCGGATCACTTTTTAGTAAGTAAATATAGCCTATGTTTACTCTCTGGTGATGTAGCTTTCTATAGGTGAAATAATTTTAATAAAATCGCTTCAATTTTTTTTTTTTTTCTTTATAATATTAGGTCCAGTGTGAGAGCCAATTAGAGCCGAACACATAATTCACTTTGGTACATAAACTCCAACAAAAAAAAATCTAAACAAAATTAATACAACAAAAAAAAAAATTTTAAAAATTAAAAAAGTCAAATGTTCAAGATCAGTCAAAAACAAAAGTGTGTGACGAAATATCAGCCAACAGATGTCGCTCACCTTAACAGATTGTGTATACCAAGCGCCTTAAGCTGCAGCAGAACAGAAGAGAGATCGGTCCTACATATCTCCGGAGGAATTCTCGGTGGCAATTTCTCGTATTCTTTTTCAGTATACAATCTGAAAATTAAAATTAAAATCAATTCAACATAATTTTGAACATAAATCTCTTATCTATACCATAGAGTAAATAGTTACTTAACCAGTAATAGAGAGGCGAACACCGTTTAAACATGAAACTCCTTATTATTTTCTTTGTGGCTCACTTGATGTCGCTAATAATGTCGAATTTGATGTTATTCTTATTGATACTGTTTTTGATTCTTTCTGGCTCACAAGATGTCGCCATATAACAATCATATATATCGTGCGGAAAGAGAATCGACGCGGCGTATAAAGGAACTAACATAATAATGATAAAACTTAACTTCATTATTATTATTATTTTATTATATATAAACAATTTAACTAATTTATATTATTTATATTAAGTATTGGAAAAGTTGGAACGGAACGTCTCTGTAATTTTTCTATGAGCAAAGAGCAAGTACGTTGCCAGTTCGCAATTCGTCATCCGCGCATTGTTGCCACTATTCAACATCAATTGCTGTAGTTAGAGCGAGATAGCGAAAGATGCACTATTCCACTCTTCACATACTTACAATTTACAATATTTTTCCAGTATTCTTTCGACGACTAGACGGACACCTGTGTTGCTAACTGCATGAATTTTAGCAAGAAATTTAGGGAAAATACATTGCAACAAAAATCCGTTTTTCGTTATCTTTCGTGTATTGTAAATAATTTTTTATGCCTTTTCAATCAAATTATTCATTTAGAAATGTCACAGACACAAAATAATAGTTTTCGACTGGTTTTGAAGTTACTTTGGTTGTGGTTTGATATTTGTATAAATTTATTTAGGTATATAATTATTAAAAATAATTATTTTAACGACCTCGGATTATATGGCGTAATATTTGATGATGTTTCTCTATGCAGATGTTGAACAGTGGTGTCCAAGGTAATAAGCCTTATGGACGTGGAGAATAGTTTCTTTATTAAAGCACATATATTTTCAATCCTGTGTTTTATTTTTTAACAATATTGACAACTTATACAACAATGACATATCTTACATATTCGTTTTTCTATATATATCAAAACAGTATGGAGTATAAGAGGTTGTATATCTCCAACACTTTCCCTTATTTAACACTCTTGTACTCCGAGGGCATGACGAAGCGAAGAGAATCTTGGTCTTGGTAATTCCTTCGTAAAAATATCAGCTAATTGATCCATTGTGCCGATTCTTTTTACTTCTATTGCACCTTCTGCAACTTGCTCTCGAACATAAAAATGTCGTATGCGAATGTGCTTCGTTCGCTTGTGGTACTCCGGATTGTGAGCTAAACGAACAGCAGCTTCGTTATCGACAAACAACGCAGGAGTATTCTCGAGCTTAGTCAATTCCTTCATTATTCGGGTTAGCCAAACCAATTCTCTAGCTGCCTCACTAGCTGCTACCAACTCGGCTTCAGTAGTAGAAATAGCAACCGATGCTTGCCGTTGACTGAACCACGATATAATTCCTCCTGCATAGCGGCAGGCCACGCCTGTAGTAGATCGGCTGGTCTCTCGATCACCTCCATGGTCAGCATCGCTGAATCCCTCAAGCACTTCTGGGTTACGCTGTTCATATTTAATTCCATAAGAATATGTGCCTTTGACGTAACGCAGAATCCTTTTGACGCCAAGCCAATCTTCTACAGAGGGCGATTCTAATTTCCGTGAAGCAACACCCACAGCATACGCAATGTCCGGACGTGTCCCGACCATTAAGTATGCTAAAGCACCGACAGCTTCTCTGTACGGATACTTTTCGATCTTTTCAGTTTCAACTTTCCCTGAATAAGAATCTTCTTTTACTATGGGCGTCGTTACAGGATTGCAGTCAGCCATCCCAAATCGCTCCAGGACTTTCTTTGCGTAGGCTTCTTGATTTATGAAGACAGAGCCATTATGTCCTCTTACGATTTGTAATCCGAGATAATACGTTGCGGGTTTCGTCGTAATGTTCAATCTTTTACGTAAATCGTTTAGAAAAGAGTTTGCCAACTCTTCATCAGTTGCGGCTACTAATCCATCGTCTACGTATAATGTGATTAATAGCTTTCTGCCATTGATTTCCTTTGTGTATAGACAGCAGTCTGCCTCGCATTGCTTAAAGCCCAACTCTAATAAAATTCCTTCAAAATAAGAGTTCCAACATCTTGGAGCTTGCTTCAAGCCGTATAAGCTTCGATTAAGTTTCCAGACTCTAGACGTTCCATCACTAAAGCCTTCAGGCTGCTGCATATAAATTTCCTCTTCAAGTTTTCCGTTGAGAAACGCTGTAGCAACATCGAATTGAACCAGGTGCATATTCTCTTGAGCGCTGACACTCAATAGTGCTCTGACAGTTGCTAGGCGTGTGACAGGACTAAAGGTCTGATCGTAATCGATTCCTTTCCTCTGTTTAAAACCCTTCACAACAATCCGTGCTTTGTACTTGTCAATTGTGCCGTCTGGATTCCTTTTTGTTCGAAGAACCCATTTACAGGGAAGAGCTTTTCTCCCTTTCGGTAAATGACAAGCCGTTCCAACGTTTAGGTCTCTTAGTGACTTCATCTCACTATGCATCGCTTTTCGCCATTCTTCACAATCATCCCGTTTCATCGCATCAGCAAAATTCGCCGGGTATGTCTCGGTAGTGTTCACATATTCATTGTATCTTTCAGGCCGTCGAATTTCATTGCGATTTCGTAAATTGTAACGCGGCGGTTCAGCGTCATAGAATTCGTCTAGATGTGGTTCGGGATCATGAACGTGGTCTTCTTGGACTGGTTGGAGTTTCAATTTCTCTCCCTCAAGGCCACGTTTAAGATCGTCGGAGATAGTTGGTTGATCAACCTCGTGGTCTCCCTCGGGTTCTATAGGCAATGGATCATGATGTTCTTCAGAAGCCGGTTCCTCTTTTCTGATGGAATCATCCATTGGCAGTCGCAGTGTGTACTCCCTCGTATTTGCGTCGTTGTTTACACAAGCTGGGTGAACATCACTGTTAGGAAGCGGTTTCTCATCGAACGTCACATCACGCGAACGAACGAGCTTCTTATTTTTTCCGTCCGTGATCCAAATCCGGTAGCCGTCTTCATCGTAGCCGATAAGTCTCCCTTTCATGGCTTTCTTGTTCATCTTCTTCCGTTTTTGCTTTGGAACATGGACGTAGGCATTGCATCCTATTATTCGGAGATGTTTGATATCCGGTTTCTTTCCATTCCAAAGTTCATAGGGTGACTTGTCTTTTTTATTTGTGGGACCTGTTCTATTGAGAATGTATGCAGCAGTATTTATTATTTCTGCCCAAAGCTCTTGTGGCATTGTCTCGTGCGCATACATAATAGATCTTGCGGTTTCAACCAGAGTTCGATTCTCCCTCTCGCTCACACCATTTTGCTCTGGCGTGTAGGGCATTACCAGTCTTTGTTGGATTCCGTGGGAGTCTAGTAGTTCTCGAATGAACTTGTTGTCAAACTCACCACCGTTGTCACTGAGCAGGCATTTTACGGTATGTCCTGCCGTCTTGGTCTGAGCTAACATTAAGGCGAGTTTATCCTTAACCTCTGACTTGTTTCTCAGGAAGTATACCATACGGTAGCCTGTGTAGTCATCTTTGAACAACACGTAGTACTGGAACTTGGAGTAACTGGGTTGAAATGGTCCACAAACGTCTGTGTGTATAAGTTCTCCTGGCGCGGTAGCTCTTGTCCTCGTGCCAAATTTAAGTCTGTGAGCTTTTCCATATATGCAGCCTTCACACAATTCCTTATCAAGAGGAAGATCTAAGTCCAGTTCGCGTTTAACTGTGGCTTTCACGTGCCTCTTGTTTTGGTGTGCAAACCTCTCATGGTACAGTTGCATAGTATCGGATGTCGCATAGACTTGTGCGGGATTCATAGGTTGTATGACTCTTACGTCTAGTCTATACAATCCACCTTCTTTCTGTCGTTTTCCTATTAAGCACGCTTCTCCGTTAACATAGACGGTGCATTCTTTTGTTGTCGATGAGAATTGGCTGGTAGGAATCTTGTCGTGTACTGCTAATACCGAAAATAAATTCTTCGTTATGGCCGGAACATACCAAACGTCTTGTAGGGTCACACGTTGTATCTTCCCTTTTATACATGCTTCGATTATTACTGAACCTTTGCCTTTAGCACGAATCGAATTGCCATTAGCTGTCGTTACAGTACGGATTTCATCAAAGCATTTGAAGTTTTGGAATAAATCAGCCCGGTTTGTCACGTGGCTCGTAGCGCCGTTATCTACGTACCAGTTTTCGGTGTCAGGATCGATTGAAAATATTTCTGTGCTCTCTATAGACATAAGAATCATGTTCGCGGATTTCGAGGTCGAATGTGTTGCTTGCGGATTACTGCTTTTCGGAGGCTTGCCGTCTTTGATCCACTTCTGACAGTTTCTCACTCGATGGCCGATTGCTTGGCAGTAGTTGCATTTCAACTTTCTATCCTTAGTAGATGTCTTACATCTATGCATGAGTTTCTTTGGTTTTAAAAAGGATCCGGCAGATGACATAGCCACACACATGTCAAAATTGAAAAACATTTGGACGCAGCTTAATCAGGAGTTAAGTAAGGACCAAACTAGCGAACTTCCAGAACTGCTACTTCTTTGCAAGATTCTCGATACCCTAGACGAAGCCTACTTCTCCTTCAGAAGCAGCTGGCTACTGTTGCCGAAATCTGAACGAACTATCGAAAGCCTCACAAGCCACTTATGTGCATTTGAACGAGCACTGCAGAGTAACAACGTACTTAAACAGGAAGCTCTCGTTTTAAATTCTGGAAAGACATCTACTAAGGATAGAAAGTTGAAATGCAACTACTGCCAAGCAATCGGCCATCGAGTGAGAAACTGTCAGAAGTGGATCAAAGACGGCAAGCCTCCGAAAAGCAGTAATCCGCAAGCAACACATTCGACCTCGAAATCCGCGAACATGATTCTTATGTCTATAGAGAGCACAGAAATATTTTCAATTTTGACATGTGTGTGGCTATGTCATCTGCCGGATCCTTTTTAAAACCAAAGAAACTCATGCATAGATTGTAAGACTTATCCTCGTCAGTACCGTCGAAAAGTCTATGCAGCTCAAGCCATACGTTTCTTGCATTTGTGTATCTCATGACCTTTCTTAATGTCTCTTCTTGCATATTGGTTGTAATAATGAGAAGAGCAGTCGCATCAGCTTTTACAAACCGTTCTAAATTGGTGTTGTACGTAGCAACTGCGGCATCTCCTACTTGAGGAACGGGGTCTGCGGGTTTCAGGAACGAGCCTTCTACTATTTCCAGCGCGTGCGGGACGGTTCGTAGCAGACTTACAACTTTGTATTTCCATGTATCCCAATTTGATTTTCCTTCTAACAAACCAATCTGTAATTTTGTCAAATTCTCCATTTCGTAGGTGGGACCGATAACCTGATGATGTTTCTCTATGCAGATGTTGAACAGTGGTGTCCAAGGTAATAAGCCTTATGGACGTGGAGAATAGTTTCTTTATTAAAGCACATATATTTTCAATCCTGTGTTTTATTTTTTAACAATATTGACAACTTATACAACAATGACATATCTTACATATTCGTTTTTCTATATATATCAAAACAGTATGGAGTATAAGAGGTTGTATATCTCCAACAATATTACAATTTTATTTTCGAAATAGAAATACCTACAATAAATATTTCAGCAAAATATGTTTAGGGAAGAAGTTTTTATAGATAGGGCAATACCGAACATTTGTCGAGTCAGTCAACTGTCAACGTCACTTTATTTATTTATCACGACAGTCGAACATCAATCAAAGTGTTTTATGTATTATGTTTTATTATTTTTTTAATCTGGGTATTTATTAGTGTTTTGTAGTCATAATTTACGGCAATCATCATTACATTAGGCCCCAAGGCTACACACCAACCTATTATTGTATGTATTATAAAAACGAAATATCATAAAGTTTGGAATATTTCAGGCCTGCATTATTGGTACAGACACCAAAAAATACCTTTTCATAGGCTTGCATTGAGTCCAATATTTTAAATTTCGTTGGATATGAAGACTCATCCGTCTGCTCAACTGAGAAAATGCTAAGAAAATAAAAAAATTAACACCGACAAATAAAGAAAATGGACTACAAAAACTATACAGGCAGCAAGGTGATCTATCTTTAGGATATACTGGAACATTTGCTGTATGCTGTATTTACCAAATGCGACTCAAGTAACATTTTATTTATATTGGTAACATGCCTTAAATGAATAAGTAATGTGTGATAATATTTATTTATTTAAACAAGTAGGAAAGAAAGTTCATAAGATGAATTAGGTTTCTATGTAACGGAAACTTCATAATCACATTTTATACAATTTAAATGGCATTTGGAATTAAGCTTAGTTTTTTTTAAATAATTAGACTTATACCGTTATTTATAGTTTATTAAATATAAATTAAAAGATTGACTTTAGTATTCATGTAATCTATTATTTATGTACATGCAACATAAGTTCAAAATATGCATGAATTAATGGAAAGTGTCAAAATTAACATACTAATTAATTACTTATTTTAAAATCAGAATTTTAATTACTTATTTATTAATATTGTCAGGCATTGTTTACAAATCCAAATATTCGACCTCCTCCACAATATAAACTTTCTTTCATTTGTCATGTGCATAAAAGACTTTGCCCTGAAGTACTACAATCTATAAAAAACTCCCGCTATGTATTGTGTTAGCTCCGCTAATGGTTAGCTCTCTCATAGTTATATATGCCCATAATATTCTCGTTGTTTCAGAAGAAGACCTCGACAGTACTTGATACGTCCGACATACCGAGATGAGCCCATGAGAGCACCAATAGGCGTTTTACCTTTCGGAATGAATGGATTTTAATGTTTTTTTTTTTTTGGGTTTCTTAGGGCCTTCAATAAAAAGTTTACCTATTAAAATTTTTTTAGTTTTTTTTTGCAGGCGAGTGATTCTCTTATTTTGTATATTATATCTATACTTCAATACTAATTTTGTATGTTTGTAATGAATAAACTCAAAAATTACTGGACCGATTTAAAAATAAATCACATATATAAAGCTACGCTATCAGCGAGTAACAGGCTATATTTTATAAAGTTACGTGGGCAAAGTCGTGTGCAACAGCTAGTTTTTTATAAATATATTTTTCACTATAATGTATGAACATATACATACATTCTACTTACACATGTCTTCACACATATGTAGAACAGCGGCGCGGGACAATTTTATGGACGAATAGGTAGGTACCATACCATAATATGTCCTTTCCGGTATCCCTGACAACGTATGCAAAAATTCATGATGATCGGTTGAGTAGGCGTAAAAAGGTAACAAACAGACAGTTACTTTCACATTAACAGAATAGAAAGAATAAAATAAGATTTTATTTTTATAGGAAAGGACATATAAAACATACATAAGTAACATAAGACAAACACAAACGTCCCCAGCCTCAAATCAAGCTCAGCATAATGCAGGTTGTAAAAATGCGCTGGTCTTCCGTTAGAGCCGATGGTGAGGTTACGCTCTTACTAAACAAAACATTGTTGTAATGACTAACTGGCTAATCAAACTATTTATATTTCTTTTTATAAATATACAATTCTAATTGACATGTGATTGAATAATACAACATACCGTTGCCCTATCGTCTAGTGAAGCGGAGTATATAAGCTTATCGAGTGCGGGTAGAGAAGCTCAGTTTCTGAAGCGATTAATGCGTGAACTTACTAGTGAGTCTAACGTTATATCTATTTATAATGATTCACAATCTGCCCAGAAGTTGGCATTGAATCCAGTTCATCACAACAGAACCAAGCATATAGATACAAAATTTCACTATATAAGGGATTTATTAACTAATAATATTATTAATGTTATATATATTCCTACTATAGATATGTGGGCTGATGTGCTTACTAAGCCATTGGCGCGCATTAAGCATCAGAATTGTATAAAAGGAATGGGTTTATGTTTATAATTTTATTTTGATTACGGTGGAGTATGTTGTAATAACTAACTGGCTAATCAAACTATTTATATTTCTTTTTATAAATATACAATTCTAATTGACATGTGATTGAAATATACAACAAACATAATACACAAAAGCTCCAAAAACAAAGAAAATTATCATAAATAAAAAAGTTAAAATCAAAATAAAACCTATAAATGTATTTAAAAAATATTTATACCCATTTTCCATATATCCATATTTATACAAAGAAAAAATAATCTACTACAAGAAGTAAAAATACATTCAGAAGGCACTGGTATAGTTCTGCAGTTGCTTCTCGCTTTTTGGTGTTCGAATGTAAGCGTTTAGGGCCCATGCCACCACCGGCTTGAACCACTGGTGGTGCAAAAATGTAATGTAAACGAAATGTAAGTATGTTTTGTAATTATAAAAAAAAATAAGGAGTATGGATCTTTTGTAATTATAAAAAGAAATTAGAAAGAACTGGAGATTAGAACAGGCGTTTCTTTATTGTGAGCGCAGTGACAACTTTTTAGGTCTATGACGTGTCTTGCCTGCCCGACGAAATTGAGGTTAGCTGTCACAACATTATAGAAATGCACAAAGCAAATATACAAAATTCTATCCACAGTAAACAGTAAGCACTCCGATGAAAATTATTAAAAACGGGCGGCCGACACTAGATATTAGAAACTTCAGTTTTGCGCCATCTATTGTGTATGATACGAATTAACTGACTGGTATTCGACTACAGCGACCTTTGAGTTTGACGGATTTTTAATAGCAACTCATAATCGACTTAGGCGCCTTTGACGGATTTTTAATAGCAACTCATAATCGTATTCGATATAGGTGCCATCTAGACTTACTCGACTTTTTTGATATTTTATGCGTCTCTACGTGTCTGTCACTCTATTACTGGTAACTACTTACTCTATGTCTATACTAAGAGTGAAGTTTTGTATTTTTGTTTTTAACGAATAAACTCAATAACTATTGGACCAATTTTGAAAATTCTTTCACATATAGAAAGCTACATTATCGTCGAGTAACATATAGGTGGGCTATTTTTAGTTGTTATTAAATCTGAGGACGTTTTACCTGTAGCACTTTCCGCGGGCCGTTCTCCCGGCTCGTCCCGCCCTTTGTGTGGCGTTGTCCTTACAGATTGGGGTCACGCACAAACTTTCGACCCCCAAACAAGGGTCGAAGAATGGCATCTTATGGAACCCACAGTCTATTACTGAAAAACACGATAACCCCTTTTATTTATTTATTTATATATTTTCAAAAGGTACAAAAACAGAAACAACAAAAAACTTACATTATTGTAACATAATATGTTACCTATATAATATGTTGTAAGATTTTGTTATGTTGTTGTGGTAACATTTTATGTTACCTATACCTGTTGTAAGTTTTTTATGTTGTTGTGGTAACATTTTATGTTACCTTAGACCTGTTGTAAGTTTTTTATGTTGTGGTAACATTTTATGTTGCCTATACCTGTTGTAAGTTTTTTTTATGTTGTTGTGGTAACATTTTATGTTACCTATACCTGTTGGTTTTTTTATGTTGTTGTGGTAACATTTTATATTACCTATACCTGTTGTAAGTTTTTTTATGTTGTTGTGGTAACATTTTATGTTACCTATACCGGTTGTAAGTTTTTTTATGTTGTGGTGGTAACATTTTATGTTACCTATATAGGGAGCGTCATGTAAAAAGAGCGCTGGCGGTCAAGCTGCGCAGTAGATGATTTATCGATCTATTTGGTGGCATGAGGTGCGGCGCGGGGCGGACGGGTAACGCGCCGCTAGCTTACCGGTGCGCTATTGGTTCCTCAGTCGACCTTTGCTTCCCGCGCTGTGTCCACGTTACGTCGTTCTCAAAGTACTACCGCGTACAAAAGTTTTTAAATACGAAATGGTTTTACACAGAAAAGAGAGAAAAATGATTTATGATGTATATTGTTTTATGAAAAGAGAGGCTGATAATAATGCAGTTGATAATTTAAAACAATGCATGAAACGAACCGCAGCGGCAACAAAATGTTCCGTGGCTACAGTGAGACGAATTGTTAAAAATTCAAAAGATTCGGAATTTTTGATGGTCTTCCGAACCCCCGGAAAAAATAAAAGAAATAAACAAAAACCAATAACAGATATTGACAGTTTTGACCAGGGTGTTATAAAAACACCTCTAGCACCAACACCTCGTCCACATCTGGATTTCACGTCACCCATGACGATCTAATGGAAGGAGTTTCACCTTTACTTTAATTTTTTTTAAAGATTCTTGATTAAACATTTCATACTGAATCTAACAGGTTTTAATTCAATTTATATTCCACATAATATATTTATCGATGTACCTAGCATTAACCAATATACAAAACCGTGACCGAAAAGATCATTCAAAAATAAAACAATAGGCCTAGTACTTTCGAGTGCGAGTGTACCCATGCGCAAAGTCACCCTCTCCACTTTCTCCCAGCGCTCTTTTTACGTGACGCAAATTATACCTGTTGTAAGTTTTTTTTATGTTGTTTTGGTAACATTTTATGTTACCTATACCTGTTGTAAGTTTTTTTATGTTGTTGTGGTAACATTTTATGTTACCTATACCTGTTGTAAGTTTTTTTATGTTGTTGTGGTAACATTTTATGTTACCTATACCTGTTGTAAGTTTTTTTATGTTGTTGTGGTAACATTTTATGTTACCTATATCTGTGGTAAGTTTTTTTTATGTTGTTGTGGTAACATTTTATGTTACCTATACGTGTTGTAAGTTTTTTTATGTTGTTGTGGTAACATTTTATGTTACCTAACATATTACATTGGAGTTTAAAATGAATAGTAGAAGTTGGTCGTTATACTACCTTTTACCATTGACTCCGCTATGCTATGATTCAGTTTTAGGCGTACTTTACATGTGCCACTTTGGCATTTGTGCGACGCGAAATCCATAGTTGCAGTACTTCGATGCTTACTTACCATAAACGACTCCGGGTATTGTGACGCTCGTTTCCGCTATGTTTGTGGCCAGTATCACTTTCCTGACGTTCCTGTCGGCCATTTGAAACACTTTGATCTGCCTGTAATGCGGCAGACTTCCGTACATTGGCAACACCGACATGTCGGCGGCCGCCACTCCGCTTGGAAACTGCTTTCTGTGAGCGTTTTTTATGTTGTTTTGCTCGGCGTACATTTGCAAAGTGTCTAAGGCCGATAGTATCTCTTCCTGAAAAGTCAATATTATTCCTTTTATATTTTTTTTATTTTTTATTTTCTAGTGTTAAACAGTTATGTGCAACATATCAAATAATTCTATTCTAACTAAAGTTGTATCTACGATTATGTTACTAGCTTTGTTTGCTATAAGTAAAATTATAAAACTGTAAATGTAACAAAACATATATAAAACTGTTTTACTCGTACTACGTAAAAAATATGTTCACTTTAAATTTTTAAACTGAATTTTGTTTTAACGGCTGACGGTCCTGACGGCTGATGGTGGGTGGCTACCGTCGCCTATAACACAAGCAACGCCATATTGCGCTTTTGACTATAGTAGGAACGAGGATAAGGGATAAGCCCTGAGACGTTAGTAACTATAGGAGAAATAAATAAATACCTGCGAAGTGAGAAACGCGAGGACATCGCCAAAGGCTTCGTTCTCGTGAATTTTGATGACAGTCTCCACTGTGGCCTTCACGTAGTCCGCAACTGGTTCTGTTAAACAGGTTTTAAATTACATCTTAAATACGAGACGTACAACAAAACAAAGTTCCCCGTTGCGTCTGTCTGTGTGTCTATCTTTGTGTCTGTCTGTCTGTCTGTCTGTATCTTTGACTGTATTTCTGTCTGTGTCTCTGTCTGTCTCTTTGACTGTATGTCTGTCTGTGCCTGTCTGTCTGTCTCTCTGTCTGTGTGTCTGTCTGTCTCTATGTCTGTCTGCCTGTCTGTCTCTGTGTCTTTCTGTATGTCTGTCTGTCTGTCTTTCTTTGTGTCTGTCTGTCTCTCTGTCTGTCTGCCTCTCTGTCTGTCTGCCTCTCTGTCTGTCTGTCTCTCTGTCTCTATGTCTGTCTGCCTGTCTGTCTCTGTGTCTTTCTGTATGTCTGTCTGCCTGTTTGTCTGTCTCTGTGTCTGTCTGTCTGTTTGTCTGTCTTTGTGTCTGTCTGTATCTCTGTTTGTTTGTATGTGTGTCTGTCTGTCTGTCTTTCTGTTTGTCTCGCTATCTGTCTGCCTGTCTGTCTCTGTGTCTGTCTGTCTGTCTCTGTATATGTCTGTCTGTCTGTTTGTCTGTCTGTCTGTTTGTTTGTCTGTCTCTCTGTATGTGTGTCTGTCTCTCTGTCATGATTTCAGTCATGTCATGACATGAGTCATGACATCAATACCTTCAGTGTAGAAGACGTCGATCGGATGAACCCTCCCCTGCATGGACATGATGACAGATGTGCTCGGTTTATTCACGTCCTTTTTGTCCTTCAAGTCAAAGAAGTCCTTCAGAAACTCTGCGTCCATTGTCGCCGACGAGACGATGATCTTTAGATTCTTGCGTTTCTGTAACAAGACAAAAGATTCTTGTTAATATTACTGATGAATGAAAGAATATAACTTTATTAATCTTTGAAATATAATAACTAAACTAAGTAAGTAGTAGAAGTATCATATGTAGATTTAGTAATACTACCGTTCAGTTAGTAGATTGGCAATAGAAAAGAGAAAGAGCATAGTATACGCGTATGTTAGAGTGAGACAGACAGATATATCTATGACAGTATACTCTTTTGGCTTTCATAGCAAAACGAATGTCCTAAATCACATAGCATGGGTATGGGTATGGTATTTAAAGCTACTAGAGATGTCATGTACGTTCAATATCTAATACTAAATGCACCGAAATAAAATGAAATCTTACCTTAGCGATTTTCTTCAGCAACCCCATCAGGACATCGGTCATTTGCGACCTTTCGTGAACCTGGAAGTCCAAATAAATTGTTTATTGCTACTTGAACAATATCTGCACATTGGAAAGGAACCTTTTCAATTAACTACTTTATTCTTTATAAAAAAAAAATTATAAGCATTAATATTTTATGATTTCCTTACGTTTTTAGATATGAAGATGTAACTAGTCATTATACGTATATTTTTTCGAAAAATTATTCAGCACTTTCCTGTCAGGAAGAGCGAAGACTTGGTGAAGTTTTGAATTTTTTTTTAATTTTTTAAGAAAAAACTGAAAAAAAATTATTTACAAAAAAATTATGACGTACCAGGTGGCGGATATCCACTAAAGTCTAAAAACTAACTGGGACTAAACTTTTCTAAAAGAGATCTCCATACGCAAACTTTCCCATAGGACTGCAGTCAGGATTCTCGGATTTCTTTAGTTGAGTTAACCGTTGAGTTCACCGGTACACCGGAACGTCAGCTTTTCATTAAAAAAAGCATCTTTTAAAGCAGAAAAACATGAGATTAATGAATCATAATTACCTCGTCGAGTATGATGCACGAGTATTGCATGAGGAGAGGTGATGCAAACATCTCGCGAAGCAAGACACCCTCTGTCATGAACTGGAATTGAAAATGACACCTCTTTTGACATTATATGTATATTAATTTATAAACATTACAATACTGTAATGGTCCTAAAATTTGTATGGTACGAGCCCGTTGGACAAGCAACACCATAGAATAGGTGGTGCCGACCATTGAAGGATTAAGGATAAGGGATAAGGATGTCATGGGCTCTGGCATCCCTTAACTCACTCACCGAAACACAACAACACATAATATATCCCGTGTGCAAGGTGTTTGCAAATCCACCTTGCAAAAAGAATTGGCCGTAATGCTCCAGTCATTATAATAGAATGAAAACTCAATTCAATTCGATTTGTGTACTCAATCCTCAAATCGATATAAATCATGACAGATTGGCAAGCTTTCATCGTAAAATACGGAAATGCCTATCGACCTTCACAAATCTCGATTAGTCTTGTTGTCCACATGTAGCCTAATTTGTCAGATGTAATTTTGTACTGTGTATGTGTGTGTTTGTTATGTATGTGTATGGTTTAATATTTTATAATATATATATACCTATATATCAGCTACAAGTATGTCAACTCGTGTGTGTTTGTGAATATGTGTGACGGTGAGGATATTGGAACTTATTATAATAAGAACTTTCTGTATTATCAAGGGTGTATAATGATTTCAAATGTTGTGTATCATTATACCTATCATTGGAATTCACATTAGACCAGGACCGATTGGATAAATTGTATTATTGTGTTGTATTGTTGTGTCTTCTGTAACTTAATAAATAAATAAATATATAGAGTGTCCCAGAAATCTTACACATAACCTAGCCTATCGCCCCGTGCCCGCTTGGCTTTGATTTTGGGGACATCCTGTATGTGCTTTTATTTTACGGTGGTCTTCTGTAAGGGGGGGTGCTTACTGTAGCTAGACGGCTCTGCCTAAATGACTGCGAAACGCAGTGTGCCCTGCCCCTACTAATTAATTATTATCTAATAATATCTTGATTATTAATTTATGTTTCGACGACACGTTTGGTCTAGTTGCTCGCGTAACCCTAGCTGTTAACCAAACGGTCGAGGGTTCGAATCCCGCTAGAGGCAAATGTTTTGTGTTAACATTTTACCTTTGTGCCTGAGTCATGGATGTTTTGTATTTATAATAATTATGTATATATTTATTAAAAAAAAATCTATGCTTACTGTGGAACTAGATAAGTGCTGTGTGGAATGTGTATAGGTATTAATTTTTTTAATTTAATTCATTTATTAAAATTAATGTAAGCATTAAATCAGTTTTTTTTTAACAATCCAGCGCTCATTGTCATTGGGGAAACATGTTTGTAAGATTTTTAAATTTATCAAAGAATACAATACAAAAATGTTTACAATGCAAACATTGACCCTTTACGGGTTAACGAACCATATTAAATTAACAATGAAAAACAATAAGCCATGTAAAATCATCAGACTTACAATCAAAGGAAATTCAAGAATTTTTATTTATTTATTTCTTAATTTAGGGTACCTATGTTTGTAGACAGAGTAACATTCATTGTTTGCATGTGGAAATGTGGCAAGTCTTAAATAATAATAGACATATTATAAAACAAAATCCTCCGCCGTGCCTGTCTGTCTGTCTGTCTGTTCGCGATAAACTCAAAAACTACTGCACCGTTTTTCACGCTGTTTTCACCAATGGATAGAGTGGTTCTCGAGGAAGGTTTTAGTATATAATTTACAAAGTTACGCGGGCGAACTCGCGTGCAGCAACTAGTGAAAGATAAATTAAACTTGTATGCAAAATTTATGATTATCTAAATAAAAAAACAAATAAAAATAAATATAGTCTAATATAGCCTATGTCTTATTCTGATGTATAATCTATATTATTGTAAAGTTTCATTGAAATCTATACAGTAGTTTTTGCGTGAAAGAGTAACAAACATCCATTCATACGACCTTTCGCATTTTTATAATATTAGTACCGATATATATTTTTATTTTCAACGCGGATACCAGCTATTGCATTTTGGTGTTTTTGTTAAGTATTAGACTTAAAAAGTTAATTCGCTCACAAAGCAAACGAATGATTCTATAGTGAATCATTTTATTGAATCATTTGGAGTGTGCATAATCTGTTATATTCACTGTAAATGTTGATAACAGTATGTTCATATCAATGTTCAGAATGTGCAGATTCGGTATTTTATGTTGGCATTATGATTAAGTTGATTCTTTTTAAATTTCCGGTCATTTAATTTTATTTTAGAGACGCGAAAGCCACATCCACTTTTTTTGCGCAATAACAGAAATATACACAACAATAAACATAACAACAGAAATACAAAAAAGAAAGGTGTACATAATACGTAGGCAGCTACAACTTTGTATAGATTGTTTTTAAATAATTAATAGGTACTTATTCAAAATGATTAAATCACTCACCACAATGGCACTCTCTGGCGTTCGCACAGCGGTCATGCCGGCGGCGTAGCCAACGCGGTCGCCAAGCGGTTCGCCAAGTTCTTCGGCGACGCGACACGCAAGGGACACGGCGGCGGCCACTCGAGGCTGAGTCACGCATACTCGGTGGCCGATCGATTGGACATACTAAAAAGAAAAGAAAAAAACATTCAGAGCACTCAACACTCACCCATTTTGCCCCGACGACGCCCGACGCAAAATGGGGTGTTGATATAAGTTGACGTGTGTGACTGTCTATGGCCGAGATGGCGAACCAATAGCACGAAATTTGAATAACTTTATATACTTACGAGTATTAATGTGTAGATAATTAAAAACCAGGTACATATAATACTAGCTGTTGCCCGCGACTTCGTCCGCGTTCTAAATGTTATATAGCTTAAGGCGAGGACAGCATCGACGCTCAGTTTGACTTTTTAGAGTAAAATCACAAATTAGATAAAAATACAGTGCATAATAGACTATATTATGGAAAAAAGAACCGAACAAACTCTTCAGCTTTATAGTGTATTAAAATTAAAAACCATATGTTGGTTTACGATACACATATATACGCATAAAAGTTGATAGATACTCGTAAAAAAAGTATTGTCATGTTTCGGAAATTTAGAAGTATGTACAATAAAAACTATTCTAGTTTTTTTATTATTTTATTAGAGATGGGTTTGCTCTTGGCCAACATCAGGCCGTGTATCGCAGATGAGGCCTATGATGGAGCGAGCTAACCCAGAAGAAGCCTATTCACTCGGACTTTGAAGATTTGGGTTATATGAGCTCAGGAGTTCCAAACCTTTAGTTATGGTGCGCAATATAAAAGATGTTTTATATCGCTTGGTCCGAAAAAGAGGGATTTGGACAAGATAGTAGTTTTAAACAAGCAGATCATGATTATTAATTACTCTTTATGAGACTTTAGTAGGATGCAGACCTCTGCAGACCTTCACGGGAGATTAGGAAGGAAGGAATAGGAAAATGGACTCTGGCATCCCTTACTAGCTCAACGAAAACCAGCAGCACAATTATTGTGATGTTAAGTATTTCATGGCGGTTTTTTTGGACTCAATCGCATTAAACCAGATTCTCAAAATATCAGATTCGCTACACACTAGAAGTACAGTCCCTATCAAATCGAACAAAACTAGAAAATCTGTTAAGGGGTGGTTACTGAGGTTTATTCCCACTAGTTCAATTTGGGAGTTCAATTGATTGAACTAACCTAGTGGGACTTTTTAGTCTCAGTAGTTCAATTGGCATTATTATAATTGGTTAAATAAAATTAAAAAAAAAAAAACAAATGATATTAATATAATTATATATTTTTTTATTCATTTCAACAAAATACATTCTTTACATTCATAACGACATTCTCTCATAATTAAGAAACTAACTAAACATAATCATTATGTACCTAGGTACTTAATTAAAAATCACAGATACCATAATATGTTTCACTTCAGACTTTACTTTCACCAAGCCTTAGATAATATCAACATTTTTAAAATGACATCATCAACCGACATTACAAAAATTAAATCAACCAAAAAATTATAAATTTACATTATCTTTACATAATATTATGTACGTAATTTGCATAATTTGTATGTACTTAAAGTTTTAAGAATAACTTAATATACCAGTAACTTCTGTTATTAAAATTCTAAATTCAAAAATTATTATGTTACAATAAATCAACATATAACATGTTATCTATTTTTCATAAAAGAAAAATATTTTTCTTTATAATTTATTAGATCTTGCAATAATAATATAATCACACTTTTAAGGATGTTACTATCACATTAATAAAGAAAGAACCATTATTTGTTATTAACTCGACAATACATAACCGCAGGACATCCACTGCTGGACATTGGACAATTGACTATTCCACAACAGGTCCAATGTCAATTGACAAATAATAAAACTGGAGCAATGCGATCACACACTGACAAGGTGGACTACGAGCAAGAAAATATGACCGAATTCCACCTGGGTGAACATAGGTGGACTATAGACGAGAATAATTGCCCATAGTCCATCTGGGTGGTCATAGGTGGACTACGGACAAGAAAAATGTCCGTAGTCCATCTAGGTGAACATAGGTGGACTACAGACGAGAATAATTGCCCATAGTCCACCTGAGGCGATATCAAAAAAATTGTACATTTTGAAAAAGCTCAATGTCCCCATATTAATACGGGTGTAAAAAAATCCTATGGTGAATAAATAAGTCCTATTTTTTAAAAAGGCGCTTCAATATTTATTCTTTGGTATATAAATACCAGATCAACTGAATTAGTCCAAAGGAATACAATAAAAACCAAATCTAATGAAGTGAAGTTTTTTTTTGTCATACAAAAAAGTAGTGTCTCCCGTGGTACTTTTAAAAGAAAAAAATAATAACTTTTTCATAATCCATCGAACACCGTTTTTTTTTATAAAGTGTACTTGGAAAACGATCACTGTGCATAAGAAACCTTTTTATTTCTTTAGAAACGTTGTAATAAATAAGAAAACTGAAGTAAAACTGATGTCTCCATATTTCATTACATTGTGTGACGACCGTTGTGTGACGATATTATGTGTCCTGTTATACACTTTCGGAAAGCATCCGTATTTTTTTACATCCGGAAACACTCGATTTACCACTCAACCTCACAAAACAAAACGTCAGCCACCTTACTTTTGCTGTATTGCTTTGATTTGTGAGGTTACCGTTTTGTTGCAATGTAAAATATTTACTTGTGTTACGCAATATCTCAGGTAAGTTTAATGATTTTACTACAGATATATTATCTTATGATACTATTTGTAATAAGTAAATCGTGTGATAGACAAGAAATGTGAAAATCTCTTTACTTTGTTTGTAGCGCGTGGTTTCTTGTTTTGACAGGTTGTATTTTGCTTCCATTGGGTGACGCCACACAAAAAAAGGGTGCATACACATTGGCAATTTTTATATTCCATTATGTTTCTTTCGTGTGACACATTTTTTCGTTTTAAAATGTTCGTTGTAGTCTGAATATATTTACGTTGTATATTTCTACATTCAAAATATTAAATTTATATGAATTAAAATTCATTGTGATCCATTAATTCATGATAATTTTGTAATGGTTTTTTTTTATTTTAAACCGACTAAAAAAAAGTTGGTTCTCGTTTATATGTATCTTCGCGATTTTATAAAGAACTACTGATCCGATTTGAAAGCTGTTTTCGCCATTCGATTGCATATTTTTTCGTTAACTTATCGCTCTTACTTACTGTAAAGAAAAACACCGTGAGGAGCACAGTACGAAATTGCCCATGTATAGACTCTGCACTAAAAAGCCTTAAATATAAAAAAGAAAAAGAATTTTTTTATATAAGAAATATGAACTTCAAAAACTTACCGAACTAAAACGAAAAATATAAAAACATCAATAGACTTAGACCAGTTTACATTACCTAACTAAATATATACTTTTTAATTTATGTTTAAAAAATCTATTTTGGCATTTTCTTTTCCGTTTTTAATGTGAAAAATTATATAATTATCTCTATTAGTGTATTTACGTGATAGAACCATAGTTACAATATGTGCTTTCTGGAGCAGAGAGAATGACGATATCGACAAAAGTTGAGTCAAGAAAATCCGGAGAAACTGCTATTGTTTTTACTTGCAAAATGTTGCATTTTAGATTGTTTTCTTTAAGATTTTTAATTACTGATAATATAAATAAGATTTTTAAACCATTTATTTTTGTTTATTTTTTAAATACCTAACTACCTTAACTATTCTACATATGTGTTAAACTTTATAGTTTTGCGTCATGTCGAATGTTGATTTGTATAAAATACATTTATTCAATTAAAATACAAAATGTAAAAGATAAAAAAATAATGTCCGTAAGCAAATACACTGTTGGTATAATGCACCTTTATATTCCTTTGTGTTACAGAAATGTTAATATTCCATTGTGTTTCTTTTGTGTTACGTACAATTTTTTTGATATTCACTCACCTGGGTGGTCATATGTGGACTACGGAGAAGAAAAATGTCCGTAATCAATCTGGGTGAACATAGGTGGACTACAGACGAGAATAATTGCCCATAGTCCACCTGCGTGGTCATATGTGGACTACGGACAAGAAAAATGTCCGTAGTCCATCTGGGTGAACATAGGTGGACTACAGACGAGAATAATTGCCCATAGTCCACCTGGGTGGTCATATGTGGACTACGGACAAGAAAAATGTCCGTAGTCAATCTGGGTGAACATAGGTGGACTACAGACGAGAATAATTGCCTATAGTCCACCTGAGTGGTCATATGTGGACTACGGACAAGAAAAATGTCCGTAGTCAATCTGGGTGAACATAGGTGGACTACAGACGAGAATAATTGCCCATAGTCCACCTGGGTGGTCATATGTGGACTACGGACAAGAAAAATGTCCGTAGTCAATCTGGGTGAACATAGGTGGACTACAGACGAGAATAATTGCCCATAGTCCACCTGAGTGGTCATATGTGGACTACGGACAAGAAAAATGTCCGTAGTCAATCTGGGTGAACATAGGTGGACTACAGACGACCTGGGTGGTCATATGTGGACTACGGACAAGAAAAATGTCCGTAGTCAATCTGGGTGAACATAGGTGGACTACAAACGAGATAATTGCCCATAGTCCACCTGGTTGGTCATATGTGGACTACGGACAAGAAAAATGTCCGTAGTCCACCTGGGTGAACATACGTGGTCTATGGACGAGAATAATTGCCCATAGTCCACCTGGGTGGTCATATGTGGACTACGGGCAAGAAAAACTGTTGCCGGTGTTCACCCAGGTGGACAAAGTGGGACCTTGTGTGCCTCTGAGCAAAGGCAAATACATGTCCTTTTTAAATATATTTTTTTCTTTACTAGCGGTAATATTGTTAACTTACACTCGTAACAAAACATTAATACTCTGTTGAACGGAAAGTTGTATCCAGTTAACGGTATGTTACAGTAATGAATCTGATTGTAGCTTCTCTCTACTTAATAAAAAAATAAATAATTTATCATTGTTTTTTTATTAACACAATAAATACTATTGTCACTTACAATTATTATAATAACTTATTATTAGCAAATGATTGCTGTAATTAAATACTAAGCACCTAAGTATCTTTAAGAATCAAAAACGTCTCTACTTAATAACAAGTGATGAGCACAAAATACATATTTTATCATGTTTTATGTCAATATCGATATTTTTTATTAACACAATAAATTCTATTGTCACTTAAAATTTAAAAAAAAAAAAAATGTCATAATTAAAATAACTTATTATTAGCGACTTATTGCTGTAATGAAATATTAAGTACCTAAGTATCTGACGGGCTCGAGTAAATTCCAAAATCCCCTCTTGGGCTCTTGGACTATGAGGCAATGAGAAATTTTACTACCGTTGTGATACGGAATGAACTACAAAGGGCTTAACTTCAAGATATAAGCTTCAAGATAAAAATGTTAAAAGTTTTTTTTATATAGTTACTGAAAAATAAATACTCTGGGCGACACAAAGTAATTATATTTGAATTGGAATTTATCGAATATCGAATAGATATATCGAATAAAATATAGCAATGACATTTATACGTCATCCTCTTTTGATTTAGAAATAACCTCTTAACTGTAACAAGTGAAATGATAAATAAATCATGATTAAATTACAAAAGTTCAACACTCCAGATTCTCTCTATTAGTCTCAGCTGAGGAAGTCAAAATAAAATCTAACAAAATAAGATATTGAATTTATTAGCCGAAAAAAATCCCAAAAAATACCGATTCGTGGAAGAGAACTAAGCAAAGTAGGTATATATTTTAATTTATTTTTTAAACTTTTAAAAAACTTTGGCACAACTATTCAACAATCACATACAATTACAAATTGTCCCAATTTAAAATATTTAAAATTTAATAGGTACATTTTTCATAAATTTTTATTGCATATATTGAGTAACTAATAAGATTACTTTATTGAGATTTTTATGAATATTTTTTTTTTAATTTTATTTCCTTTGGCGAATAAAGCAATACTTATTTAAATTAAATTAACACAATATCAAGCGAAAATCAAAACTTATTGATAAATAAATATTTTGGTTGAATTTATTATTTTTATGGAAGTGTCTGTTTTCTTGTAATTACAATATCACTAACTACATATTTCTACGGCGACATATATAGACTTTATAGTAGCACCAAAGTTTACCGAACGGTACAAGACTCGCCACTGACTGACGGTATCTTAACGGTAAACTACATAAATATCGTCCACCGTCACGTCTGAACACCTCGATTACAGCCATTTCTCTCAACAAACATTACGTTTGTTGAGATCACCAAAAAAAAAAAATTTTTTTTGGTGAAGATTAAGATGAGAAACGCGAGTTTTTCAATCGGTTCAATAACGGATTCAAGTACATGTTAAGAAAAAGTAACTGTAGTCAACAAACAACAATAGTTACAGAGGTGAAAATTTATAAGCTTTTACAATTTTGGCTGTTCGTCTCATCTTGACCGATTTTAATGCGATTTTCACTAAATCTTTATATATATATATATTTCTTCTGTGCGTGTGTATGTCACTGGACTCCTCCTAAACGGCTGGACCGATTTTAATTCTGTCTTCACTTATGGATAGAGGGATAATCGGGAATGGTTTGTATGTAAAAAAAGAATGGTCGCGGACGAAGTCGCGGGCACCCACTAGTGTATTATATTTTTAGCAAGCTTCCCGTAACATTCTACGTGTTTCATTCTATAATCGGTTTAAAAACAAAAAAAGTTATGCGCTATTCCGAATAGCACACATACGAAGTCGCGGGCACATCTAGTATACGCATTTATGAAAAAAAAAACCCTTGACCTGCACCTTGCCTACTATAAATTACAAATGTTAATACAATCATACAATTTGACAAAAAAAAATTAACGATTTTATTAAAAAAATCTCGGCAAATAAATATATATTAATATATATATTAAGCAGCAAACTGTGATTATTATTTTTTTGCTATCTATATTGTGTGGTTTGGCTGTGTTATCTATAACGGACATTAAAACATAACTAAAAGTCGGATAACAACAATTATTTTGTCCTTATATTGTAGTAAATCTGTCTGTCTGTTGAAGTAGGTATCTACATTTTGATCTGTTGAACATTTTAGACTTGAACAGTACTCAAAAGTTAGTCCATCGATGCAATAGTCCCAAATTAAGTATAATTTGAAACGTTCCACACATGGGTACAAGAAAAAAGGCATTTGAAGGAATATAAATGTAACTATTTCAATCAATACTAATTTAATAAATCTGTAAGTGTATGTATGTGTATCATGTTCCTCCGTAACTCTTAAACGGATTGACTGATTTTCATGAAACTTTTTAGATAAACATTTAGACGTACGGGACACAGGATAGGCTACATTTTTTTTCTTTTTCAACGCGGACGAAGTCACTGGCGCCAGCTAGTGTAACTATAATACGTTTGAAAAGTAATCACTCTTCGTAAATATAAATTAAAACGTTCCTCCTCACAAATAATTAATTAATTAATTAATTAAATAATTAATTAAAGATCTTTTGTTACATTTTGATCGGATCAACAATGAAACCGTGTTGGCGAAATATTTGTTATAAAAAAAACTAAGACTAACATTTGAGTCAATCTCTCGTCTGGTATGCAGCGTATATATACGTCAAGTGACAGTTTGTCGTTTCACTCGATTTTAAATATTATGGGTATATAAATAGGGTTTAAAATTGAACAAACATAATGCCAAATAAATACGCAATCTAGAAACGCAACCAATAAGGAGTTTAAAAGCTTCAAAATGTTAATTTCAAAATAATTGACTTAGATGGAAGAATCAATCACAATAAAACAAGACACAGATAACTTCTAAAGGCGGCCTCACACTAACTTATAGTTGATTCATCACCCGTGTGGAGCCGTGGGAGCAGATCGCTATAGTAATATAAAAAAGTAAAAATAAATCTCAAAAGGGGTAAGAAATGGTCTCTAAAATAGGGGATGAGATTTATCGCGCTATTCCTAGATTTTCAAAGATCGCGGAAATAAAATTTCGAGTGCACACGCGTAACGTGAGCACACTAACTATAGCAAGTGGTATTGCACAAATCAACAATTTAATTCGCAAATTCGCTCGGTTCGTCTAAAAGTGTGAGTTTAAAATTACTAGTTTAATATATTTTAAATAATTCGGAAGTCTTTTTCAAGTCCTACTTCACTAATTATCACCCTTCTTTAACATACCGACCGAACAAAATAATACAAAATTGGGAAGCAACACCTTAATGATTGTGATGTTTTATCACCTTTTTTTTATCATCACAAAAACATAAGTCTAAAAATATTTACCCATTGCTGGACCTTTGCAATGTTTTCATAACACCTCGTGGAATCAAGGTAATTAATAAAAAAAAATACACATTACTGGAAGATAGTGAATGATACTAACTTAATTATTTCTAACTTAAGTGAGTCATAAGCCATCAGCACCATTAGATACATAAGCACGAATATTCTCAACCAAATATTCCGAAGAAGCAACGGCCGTTACCAAGCACAAATACCCGCTATAGTGTACCGCCTTCAAGAATGCCCAGGTTTTATCACAGAAAATGGCCAGCGAGAGCAGGTGAAGGTAGCTGTGAGGGTTCACAACCCTCCAGAGACCTGTGGCCAGGAAAAACCTACCCGACCTGAACATACTCTCCCGCCTAAACACACTATACTCTGTACAATTCTCCAACAACTCCTGATATACATCTATATATCTATTCCAAGACAAAGAAGATAGCACCAATTGACCTGAAAATAGACCTAACACCTGAACTACCCTATGAAAGGTCACTTTGGTTTTGTAAGAAATACCCACATCTGTAGTGTGCTGCTTCTCTATATCCTCACTGGAATTTATTTCCTTCAATTGGTGATAAGGCAATGTGCTCACCGATGTATCTTTATAACCGCGCCTGGGAGGATTATTTTTCAAATACAAAAGTATACCTACCATCATGGCTAAAACTCCTATCAAATCGCATATACCGTCCACCCAATAACCTAGTGTGCCCACTTCGGATCTCTCCCCCTTAATATGCTTCCTCTCTCTGGCTACGTGACCGTCCAGGTCGTCCAAAAACATTCTCATTTGAAACAACAACACGGCTATCCTACGCGCCGCTAAATTCTGACAAGTCATCAATTTAGCGGCCACAATCGCTACAAAAACGTGAAAGAAAGAAATCATATTTGGCGTCAAAAAAACCATACGTACAGATATATCTAAACCAATGTCTAATATAGCGCATAGGGGTCCGTAAATGTAATGGTTTATGTGATCTACCATCACAGCTTTCACGGTCGGATGACACAACGGGTTTACATTACACGGTATCCAGGTAACATCTTCATAGTTCGCCTCGTCCAATTTATCTTCGGATTTATCCGCGGATTTGTACGTCGACGTGTCCTGTGTAGAATTGTCCGACGCGCTCTCGAATATATCAATTCTATAATTCTGTATTCGTAAAAACAGGAATGTATCCATGACAATGCAGTAGATGATTGTGACCACTAGAAGTAGGGTCAAAATTTTGCTCGCCTGCGACGATGGCCACATCATTTTGAGCACTTATATTTCTCAAATTATTTGAAACAAATTATACGCAATGCAGTCAGTGCGCCGCGTTAGTTTTTTTTTACAAATAAAATCTGGTATTAAAACTCTGTAGGGCTTCTCTCTCTCTCTAGTTCAAGCGTAAGAAATGCGATAAAATATGTCGGTTTTCACTAAACACTTTAGTTAGATGCTAACATTATTACATAAATAATCATTATATTCTCGTCTCCAAAATACTTGTAAATATATATTTTTTAACTTTAAAACGTTGAACATCTTTTTTGAAAATTTAAAAGACAGTTCATTTTTAAACACACGCGAACATCAATTTATATAGTCTTTGAATATTTTTTGTAAAAAAGAACACATGATGCATTTTGATTCACAATATCATTGTCACCTTTTTTAATAAATAAAAAATTGTCACTATTTTTTGTAATATTTGAGTTCTGGATACCATTGGAAGTATAGCGATCGATCCGCTGTTGTAAATGTCGGATATTATGAAATTAAATCACTCCATAAAATGAGTTTTAGGATACAGTTTATAAAACACATGTCGATGTACTTGTTTCGCGTATTCATTGCACTTTGCGTTGGCTGCTAATGGTTTTTATTTCGATGTAAAAGCGAAATAACATTGAACATTTTATACGGTGACGTGATTTGCCATTACGTTAGCAAAATGCGTGCGCACGCCGCTCGGACGAACCTCGGAGTGATTTTCGTTTGGTTTCGTTTTTATTTGGTTGGTCGCAATGTTGCCAACTACAAATAAACTGTTTCCTTAATGTTCCAAATTGAAAAACATTAAGTGAAGACGAAAGAAACGTAAAAAGTAATCCAGTGTTTGCGTTTGCATTTTATTTTTTATTATATAGAGCCAAAAGCAGTGCGATAAGTATTAATTCCTCTTTCATAAAGACGTTTGCATGTAACGCGAAACACGAGACTGCTAATCAATCTGAATTTTTAAGAGATGTGTGAGGCAAGATGCCGGAATTTAGATTATGAATTCAGAGAGACATTCCGGCTGTGTGAGGCCAGCCTGATTTATGATTAAAAATCAAGATAAAATGATAGAACAGTGAGTTTTCGTTTTGATTTGTGAATTAGAAATAATTATCATTTACTGTTAAGAGACAAATAAATCAATCGCGAGGAAAACTGTGTGCGTGAGAAAAGTAACAATCTTCTTAAACATAAATACTAAGACATCAATCTAGCCAATCCTTAGTGGAGACACATTACCCACACTAATTAGATTGAGGAGAATTCTACGTCCAGCAAAAGGATGTAATAATACTTGTATAATCGTCATAAGTCATAGTCAACTGTCTGTCAATATTCATTAGTCTGACATAGTCTGTCGAAAAAATAATCGTTTGGCACAGAGAAAAAATACTCTTATTTATATAATTTTTAATCTCACAAAACTATGGCGTTGTAATTTTAGAATTCCGGAAAGGGTTGAAAAATGTTTATCGTATTCCCCAAAAAATTTTACACAAAAATAGCCGATATTTTCTACGTTGGCAATCATGCGAATTGTAGGCGCGAATCCGATCCAATCGTTCAATGCCCGCTTCTCCCAAATCAACTCCTATCAAACGAAAGAGCGATTGAACCTTAATGCGAAAGTACAAAGCTCATTTTACATTGAACTCGTGAATTCTTTATTTTTATGATCAGTAAATTATTTTTTAAATATCAAATTTTTACTTAAATATTATGTATAATATATGGTACATTAAATTGTTTTGCAGATACTTAAAATTCCTGTTTAATATTTAATTAACCAATTTTATTAATGAACCAACAAAAACTTGTTTCTTTTTTTTTTATTATTAAGAAACTGACAAAAATACTAAAGACTGGGCGACGCCAATGATAGGTTTAATTTTTTTTTTATATGTAAGAAAGAAAGCCTATGAAACATTATACAAAAAAAATATTCAAGAATACTTGAATTAATAATTAATAATTAAAAATATTATAAAACGAGCAAGCGGTATTACTTTTGTAACAGTTCCATTAAAAAAAATTACCGAAAACGAATTTTCTCGAAGATAAGACCATGACAGATCGATTTTTTAGACCTAAAAAACCCCTAACCCTAGATTTTCGTTAAAATCGTTAGAGCCGTTTGCGAGATCGTCGTGGCATAGTATTAACTCTTTAGGTGTATTTCGTGTGGCGTTAGGTACTCGTATTTGTGTTGGTAGCAATCTAGTGAGACGAAAGATTTAAAATTGCCTAGTATGTATTATATAATAATGCAGTCCGATCTAGTCATGTACAAGGTTAGGCAAAAAAAAATCTGATGAAGGCGAACGAGCTAAAGCGGGTCAAAGTGAGGCTATATAAAAAGGCCTTATACCTTTTTTTTAAAAAAGCTTTAAAAGGTTAAAATATTTTCATCTTACCATGTTAATATTATAAACAAGCTACTTGCCTCCGGCTTTGTACGGATTATTATTTTCCTATCTCGTGTATCGCTCTTTTTAATATTGAAAACCGCATCAAAGGCCTGGTTTAAAAGATGTCAGTAGAGAAACAAACACACATTGTAAACTAGCGACCCGCTCCAGGTTTCGCTCCCGGTTCCCTGATTAGAACCTTCCTCGGATTTCATTTGGTCTAGTTAGGCATTCTAGAGTTTTGTTTTTAGTATCCATTACATCGAAATACTACAATGGAATTTGCGTCACAAATGCCAAAGCGGCACATAAAAAGAACGCCTTTGACAGAACCATGGCGGACTCTTGCCTTCACGCGTCAATGGTAAAAGGTAGTAACGATCAACTTCTGCTGTTTCATTTTAAATCAAATCAAATCAAATCATTAAACTCTAATGGGTTGACGTAAAGTCACATTTTCTTTAAATTACGTACTTATTATTATGTTTGTTTTGTTTTAAATGACAGTTCATGCTCTACGCATATGTCACTTTTAAATGTTCCATAAAATTCGTAGTGTTTGGTATGGCACGCGAGTTCCATGTTGTAGTAGTTTGATGATCCATTATTATTATTTTGTTATTATTTATTAGAGATGGGTTTTCTTTTGGCCAACATCCAGCTGTGTAGCGAAGATGAGGCATATGATGGAGCAAGCTCACCCAAAAGATGCCTATTAACTCGAACTCTGAAGAGGTTTGGGTTATATGAGCTCAGGAGTTCCAAACCTTTAAAGTTATAGTGCGCAATATAAAATATGTTTTAAAGATAACAAAATAACGTCAAATTAGTCGACCCAGTTGATAGTGCTGTCGTTTGTTTATTTAGTTTTGTCTTCAAACATTGATATTGAGTCCTAAAGTTTACACCATAACAAGAATACATGCCTGTAGATTCAGTGACGTTGTTTTTCGCGCGTGAAATAGTTTAATTAAACGATTATCAGTGCAATTAAACTTGAACTTGACGTCCACAAATAATTAAAGTATTAATTTACCCACAATAAAATAACGAAGCAAATAAATAAATAACAGTGAAGTGACGTTTGTCACCGGACTTAGTATCTGTCAGGTGTCGTTCCGAGTAGGTGCTGTCAAGTGTCACAGTGTCACGCGGAATTGTATCGCTAAAGGGGCTTGCACACACTCGTACTTCAAGGAGATATAAATAATTTTAATATTATAATATAAACAATATATAAAAGTATTATTATATAGTATATATATTTACTAATATTATTAATAAAAATGTCTACGGCTAATGGGTCCTGTGCCGGCTGCAATAATATCATATCCAATAAGGATTTCCTTACCTGTTCTAAATGCAAACTGAAATATGACCTTGCTTGTATAAACATAACCACAAAGCGTTTTTTATTGTGGGATCCAGATAAAAAAAGAAACTGGTTATGTATCAAATGTCGGGATAATAAGCCGAAAACTGATGATACCCCGATACGTAGTGCTCATAATCCCGAACTCACGTCTCCTGAGAGTGGCCCCAGTGTCTCGTACGTCACGTTAAGAGCTAAGAAGCAGCCGCGCTCTGTCTCCGATACTGAGAACACTAGTGTGAGGAATTATGTGACGGAAGATTCTCTCAGAAACATCCTACAGCAGGAGATGTCCGCAATTTTGAACAGAACTATCAGGGATATAATGGCCGAACACCTCAATAATTTTAAACACCAAATAGATGACTTAAAAGAATCTATATCTTTCTTTAATAAGCAGTATGAGGACCTCAAAACAAGTATGGATGAAAAAAAATCTATTATTGAGACTTTGGAGAAGGAAAATAAAGTCCTCCATAGCACAGTTAAAGACCTTACAAACAGGATGAATCTGAGTGAACAATATCTACGTGAAAGCAACATTGAAATAAATGGGGTCCCTGAGAACAGAGCCGAAAATCTGCCTAATACTGTCGCCAATCTGGGCAGGGTCGTGGGATATCCGCTTAATGACGATGACTTATTAAGTGTGGTTCGTGTCGCTAAACTTAACAAGGATGGCAAAAGACCACGTGCTATTATTGCCAAGCTGCGCAGTCCTCGTCATCGTGACAGCATTATTGCCGCTGTTGCTAACTACAACAAGAAAAATGCCAGCGAGAAACTGTCTACGCGTCACCTTGGTATGGGAGGCAGTCCTACACCGGTTTTCGTCTCGGAACACCTAACGCCTAATAACAAGCATTTACACGCCCTGGTTCGGAAAAAGGCTAAGGAAACAAACTATAAATTCGTATGGGTTCGTAGTGGTAAGATTTTTGTGCGTAAAGATGAAAAATGTCAGGCTATCGTTATTAAAAACGTAGATAGCCTCAAGCTAATTTTGTAAAGTTCCTTCTTGATTCTTCTTGTAAGTCATAATGTATGTACATGTATTAAAAATGTTCAATATATATTATCAAAATGTACGTGGAATTAGAACCAAGACTGCTGATGTTTACCGAAACGTCCAGCTGACTAATTACGATATTATAGTGTTCACTGAAACCTGGTTAAATTCCACAGTTTTTGATAACGAATTTATTGATTCCTCATACTGTGTTTATCGTAAGGATCGTCTGTGTGCGAGTAAAGATATGGCTGCTAGGGGCTGTGGACGGAAGGGCTTGAGATTGGATGGCGGTGGTGTCATGATTGCGGTTAAAAGAACTTTCATGTCTAACCGAGTTCGTAACTGGGAAGCTAACGGCGAAGTCGAAGATTTATGGGTAACATTACAAATTACTATTGGTGGTGTTGCCAAGAAAATTGCTATTTGTGCTGCATACATGCCACCACCGGCTGGCCTTGAGACTCTGTCCGTTTTCCTCAACAATGCTAATAATGTATTGGGTCTTGTGGATGACGTGATAATTATGGGTGACTTACCTGGACTAAAAATGCCAATGAATTGTTTGCTATACCTTTCAACTGTAATGATCGATTGAATAATGCACTGATTGATTTTATGTCATACAATAATTTAAAACAACTTAATTTTGAAAAAAACAACGACCAAAAACTGCTTGACTTGGTCCTTTGTAATATATCAAATGCCTATATATGTAAGCCACTGGACACTTTGTCTAAATTGGATTTGTACCATCCTCCACTGCTATTAGTTGTACCCTTCTTAGATTCTAAATACTTAACACCCGCTAAGCGTTGTGATCTCAACTTTTTCAGGGCAGATTATGATGAAATTGTATCCGAACTCCGTGGCGTTGATTGGCAACAAGTCTTGGACTGTAACGATGTTAATGCGATGGTATCTGTATTTTACGATGAACTTGGCTGTATAGTTGAAAGATTGGTGCCAAAACGTAAGCTCAAGAAGTCACGGTATCCAATATGGTTTTCCAATTCGCTCATTAAAATGTTAGCTGAGAAGGATAGGTGTAGGATGAGATATCGTAGATACAAGAATCCGCGGGACGCTATTGAATATCAAATTCTTCGAAGTCGTTGTCATGATGTGCACGCTGAATGTCGCAACACGTATATAAAAAAGACTGAGGAAGGTTTAAAAGACAACCCCAGGTCTTTCTGGCGGTATCTTGGTAGGAAGCGTCATGAAACCACTTCTCTCCCTGCATCTATGCACTTAAAGAATGAAACGGCGGATGATGGTTTCATGATAGCCAACCTGTTTGCGAGTCATTTTTCCTCAGTCTTTAGTAACGACGTTGCACAGAATTATTCTATATCCTCGCAAACTCACCTATCACTCTGTCGTATCAACCTGTCGGAAAGGGAGATACTAAGAGGAATTTAAATGCTCGATGTGAATAAGAGTTCTGGTCCGGACGGCATTCCTCCATTATTTGTTAAAAGATGTGGCATAGCCTTGTCTTACCCCCTGTCCTTGATATTCAATAAATCACTAGATGACGGGGTCTTTCCTGACAGATGGAAGAGTGCAAGGGTGGTACCGGTTTTCAAAAAGGGTGATCCGGAAGACATAGTGAATTATCGCCCCATATCTATATTGTCCTGTATCCCGAAGCTTTTTGAATCCCTTGTTTGTCCGCAAATAACACAACATATTAAAGGTAGTATCGCAACCTGTCAGCATGGTTTCTCTAGGGGACGGTCTGTACAAACGAACTTGACCTCTTTTGTTACAGATATTTGTCTGGACCTAGATAATGGTCGCGAAGTAGATGCTATCTACACAGATTTTAGTAGTGCATTTGATAAAGTGAATCACTCGATTCTCAGCATAAAACTGGAGGCCTACGGCTTTCACGGTTCGTTGCTCTGTTGGCTTAGCTGCTATCTAAGGAATCGAAGTCAAACTGTAGCTGTAAAAGGATATGAGTCTAATAAATATCCGAGCGGATCCGGTGTTCCGCAAGGTTCTCATCTTGGGCCAATCTTATTTATTCTATTTATAAATGACATAACTTCAGTGATACTCCATAGTAAGTTTTCTTTGTTCGCTGATGACTTAAAAATATACAGAACTACTGATTCCGTTGAAGACGTCGAACTCCTTCAAAATGATATCAAAAGAATTAACGAATGGTGCGACGTAAATTATATGGACCTTAAAATTAAGAAATGTAACTATATCAAATTCTCGCGAAAAAAAAAACCTCGTACCACCCTTTATAAAATCAATGACAGCCCTATACAGAGGGTTAATGAGGTTCGTGACTTGGGTATTCTATTAGACAGTGAGTTGAAACTTGCGCCTCACATAGATGTCATAGTCAAGAAAGCAGCTCGTTTGATGGGGTTCATAAAACGCAATACAAAGGGATTCCAAATAAAAACAATAATTTTATTATATAATGCATTGATTCGTAGTCACTTGGAATACGCTAGTGTTGTCTGGAACCCGTTTTATACCACACATACCCAAAGACTTGAGGGCATACAGCGTGCCTTTACAAGGCACCTAGCTTACATATCCCAAGGCATCTCGCATAGACAGCCATATAGTCAGCGACTTCAGTTTCTCAAAATGGCATCTCTGTGTGATCGCAGGAAACTCTTGGATCTTATATTTCTGTTCAAAGTTCTGCACGGACTGGCTGATTCGCCGTCAATACTCTCGGAACTTGGTTTTTGCGTTCCACGTAGGGTTCCTAGAAATCCCCTGTGCAAGGTGTTTGCAAACCCACCTTGCAAAACGAATATTGGCCGTAATGCTCCAATCATTAGAATGAAAACTCAACTGAATTCAATTTGTGGACTCAATTCTCAAATCGACATAAACCACGATAGACTGGCAAGCTTTCATCGTAAAATACGGAAATGCCTACCGACATTCTCAAATCTCAGTTAGTATTGTTGTTGTCTACATGTAGCCTAATTTGTAAGATGTAATTTTGTAATGTGTATGTGTGTGTTTGTTATGTATGGGTGTATATGTTATTCATGTATGTATGTATTTTGTATTATATGCGTGTGTGTGCGTGTGTGGATGGATATACATATGTTTCTGTATCCTGTATTGTCAAGGGTATATAATAATTTCAAATGTTGTGTATACCTATCATTGGAATTCACTTCAGACTAAAACCGTTTGTATAAATTGTATTAATGTGTTGTATTGTTGTGTCTTCTGTTGGTGTACCTTAAATAAATAAATAAAAATAAAATAAAGCGCTTGGTCCGAAAGAGAGGGATTTTCGGACCAAGACCAAGATGAGGATGATAACCAGCTGTATGTCTGTATGTCCGATGGAAGAAAGGGGAAGGCTGTATATGTGCTCATGTAGCTCCTGATCACACTCTCCGAAGTACATATAGATAGATTTAGCAGTTTGGTAGACTATTGCAATTGATAAGAATCACTCTTTTGTTGCAACAAAACAATAAGGTCAAGGCACAAAAACTAGTCCAAGTTTGAAGCAAAAAAAAAAAACACAATATTGAAGTTACAAAAAAATGACAATGTGATCATTCTATAAAAAAATATATAAAGCTGAAGAGTTTGTTTGTTTGTTTGGTTGTACATGCTAATCTCAGGAACTACTGGTTCGAATTGAAAAATTATTTTTGTGTTGGATAGTCCATTTATCGAAGAAGGCTATAGAGAACGCGGACGAATTCAAGGGCACCAGCTAGTCTATAATATGTTTTAGTAATTTAGTGGAAACTTTGCTGAAAATAAAATAAAATAGTCAAACCTGCGGCACTTGCGTAGACTTTCCACATCCCGTCTCTCCGACCAACACCAAAGTCTGATACTTCTCGAGCAGATACAAAATATGATTTTTAAATTGAAATACTGGCAGTTTTTGACGTTGCGTCTGCACCGGTAAGTGATGGTAGCGATTATACACAAAATTTGTTTTGGAGTCACTGTCAACACTTAAAGCCGTGTCGGTGTTTGGATTTACTAAAGTTTCTACAGCGCCATCTTTATTTCTGATTGGATATAAACTTTCTTCACCTAAAAGAGAAACAGTATGTTTTATAACCTATATTATAATATGCATTTCATGTTAATTCATAGTCAATCAATTATAATTATACACGTACTAATCTATATATACCATATTTCGGTTTTTACTTAGAAAAATTTTGAATTTGCTTAGGAAAATGTTGAAAATGCTTGGGAAGATGTTGAAAATGGCCGTAAAATGGTATATAAGTAAAAAATCAATTGCAACATGTATGACGGAGCATAACTTGAGAGTGACACTATCAAAATTTTTCTTTCATACAGAATTCTTCATATCGCTGCTTAAAAACTAAAGGGCCACAAATCAAAATTACACTTTTTACAGGAGAGCTAATCGAAAAAAAAAAAATATTTTTTGTCTATTTTTTCTTATTAGATATATGTATATCAAATATATGCATATTATACATCGTTAGAAGCGTATTTTTAAGTAGCATTAAATCTGTTAAGTACTTTTATAATAAACTGAATACTAAAGGAGATATAAAGCATATAAGTAACTTCTGAATATAAAAAATAATATCAAAATATACTAAATATTGGATGAAACAACCATATAAGCCTTTTTGCAACATACAATATGAAGGATTGTGATTGTATTTTTGCAATAAAAACATTTTTTGTTTTATGGCCCTTTAGTTTTTAAGCAGCGATATTTTATTGTGAAATTGAAAGGGCAACGATTGCCGGGTCAGCAAGTGTATTATGCTAATTAACTAGGTGTTGCCCGCGACTTCGTCCGCGTTCAAAATGTTATAAGTAATAGCCTGAATCATTTCTCGATAAATGGACTATCCAATACAAAAAGAGTTTTTCAATTCGAACCAGTAGTTCCTGATAGTAACGCGAACAACCAAACAAACAAACAAACTCTTCAGCTTCATAATATTAGTATCTATAGATTTAAAGAATGTTTGTTTTGTTTTAATTTAAGTTAAAAAATTAGAATTACCGGGCTTAATAAAGCGAGGTCTTTGCGTTAGCATTTTTAACACTATAATGTTTGTTATTAATATTTCACTGTCGTCTTTAACACACTAATTAAAATATAGCTTTTATAGCTTTTGTGTTATTATAATTAATTATATTCGATGGAATAAAAAACATTAAATTCATGTTATTATTTATAATGTTTACAACTTTGAGTTTACTTTACTACATCAACTTCATGTTGACTGTTGTCAACGTCATGTCAACAGTGTTGACACTTGACATTGACAGCACAAAGGTGACATTCCTGCCTATTTTATTGCTTCGATCACAGATTAATTTATTATTGAGTTGAGCACAGCACTAGGTTAATTCTATAAATATTTCATTGTACATATTTCAAATTCTTCTAACTTCAGAACACAATTCACTCGATGAACTAATTTACAGATTGTCAAATAAGTGTAGAAATTAAAGTGGCAATACTGTAGTGCTGTCCCGTTCTAACCACATTATTGATAAGAAAGAGACAACAGTATAGTATTTCCACTATTTAATTCCTGTAGTTATTTATCTGTTTGAAATTAAGCGTGCTGTTGGTGAGTTAACTAAAGTTGGCACGTTCACAATACTCACACCAATGCATTTTGATAAACAGTATGTTGAAAAAATTGTTATATTTTTACCAATTTCGCAATGTTTATGAATCTGTTGGATGGAGATCTAAAATCTCTGTAAAAATGAAAACAAGAGGTATATGCAAAATGTTGCGCACGTGCCAACTCTGGATATGTAAATTACTTCAGAAACAATAAATTTGGTTAAGGGTTCATTTGTATCATAATCTGTATGTGAATTTTTTAACTCTGTAGAGCTGTAGGTTCAAAAATAAAACAACGAAATTCACTTATCCATTTTATTGACTCCAGCGTTATGTATTTACAACAGTAAGCTGAAACACTTAACATTGTAAACGCCCAACTGTACAATTGCACTCCAGTGCATTTCAATTCAATCCAAAAAGTACAAATTTCAAGCGCCATCGCTTACAAAAAAATTTAATTTTTTAGGACCATTTCAACTGTTAATGTAGTCTGTGGACTTTGTAATTTTCTTGTCTGTGGCAATAGATTGATTTAATTAAAAAAATGTTCAATTTCAGCTTAGGACGTTTACTCTTTTCACCTTTTCCGTGTAAACTGTGAGTCTATTACGCCTTTACAATTAATACCTTTTACTACTAAACCGGCAGTGCATTGCAGAAAAATAAATTAAAAAAAAAAAACTTGCCATCACAAAAAAAATATAATTTGTTGCCAAACTATTTACAATAATCCGAGTGACTAAAAAAAAATATCATTCATAGGACAATTATTTTAACAATATTACAACATATTATGGTAACCTAAGCTAGCGACGTAAGCGACACTAAAATTTTAACTAAGTAAATCATTTTTAAATACATTTATAGACATGAGGCACCTTTAAAATACAGAAAAATAATAATAATACGAAAAATACACAACTATACGTACACAAGAATCGAAATACTGAACACTCAAAAAATACGCCACTAAGTAAAGCTTAAAAAAAAATACGCGAATAATTAAAAAAAAATTAGCAACGAGGCGAACACACATAATATAATAATACATCAGAGTAATATACATACATATTATTAATAATAATACGCGATTATTTGTTGAATAATTACAAATCTTTGATATGAAATGAGACCAATAAAAAAGTACTAAAAAAAAATTTCAACTAAAATTTGGTTAGGTTCTTTTATTATTATTTTATTTTTTTAATGTTAGAAAACATGTAATACTATGAGTCCCTTATAAATACAATTCATTACAATATAGTTTATATAATATCACTAATATTAATCACGAGCTAGTGGATTTAAGATTATATTATTTTATATTAGAAACCTATGTTTTGTGGATGGGAAAACAGAAAAATAATTATCGGCCTTAAACCATAGGAAACCAGGCCAAATTAAAAGAATAAAAAACTACGTTACTTCGTAAGTTTTGTTGACACGTGACAGTGACACGTCAATAAAAAAAATATAGTACTTGTACTGTCAATGGATTAGGAATAACTTTGTTATTTTTAATATAAATTAATTATATAATCGATAAAGGGGCAAAATTATTCATATTTATAAATAAATTGGAGACAGCCGCGAATTGGAGGACGGCATTGCAAAATATTTAAACGTTTTCATAGCATTTTGTACATTAAGCGCTTTTAATACAATTCAAATTTCATTGTATTATGTATAAGGCAACGACATGTGCTCTAGCATTGGGCAGTAGGTATAATACAATGAAATTTGAATTTTATTATAAACGCTTAAGGTACAAAATAATATGAAAAAGTTTAAGTACTTTATCCTCCAAAGTGATATATATTTTAGAAGGGTAACCATCAATGTACTACAAGTATGGATTTCGCGCGCCATACAAAACACTAGGAACTTTATGGAACATATAAGTGACATATTACGCGTAGAGCATCAACTTGTCATCTGCCATTTAGAACCAACCGAACATCTGTCATTTAAAGAAAATGTGACTTTACGTCAACACATTGGAGTTCAAAATGAATAGTAGATGTTGGTCATTGACTCCGCCGTGATTCCGTTTTAGGCGTACTTTTCATGTGCCGCTTTGGCATTTGTCCCGCGAAATCCATACTTGTAGTACTTCGATATTTCCCTTATTTTATTATTAGCTATTTTATTTCCCTTTACTTTGACCGACTTTAATGAAATATATGACCATAAGGGTACGTTTACAGGACACACTTTTTTAAATGTATTATTACTATTAAAAAAGAAAAAAAAACACTATAAATGCATTATACTCAGTCCACAATAAATGGAATGAAACTTGTCAGCACCAATTTTTTCGTATAAAAAATGGCAATTAAATGCGCAGGGCTGTTGTGTCGTTTGAAAAAAGATATAAAAAAAATCATCAAAAATTTCTTAAAAAGACGTGCCCCTTTTATTTAAATTATTTTTTTTTTTTTTTCAAAAAAAATAGACCGATATATATCTTAAATTTTGAGTGGGAATGATAACATCAGTCCGTTGTTTTTTTTTTTATTATTTCTTATAAACTAAAAAAAAATTATTAAGTAGTGTTTTTGAACAGGTTGAAAAAAAGTTTTTCAACAACATTTCTAGAAAACTGTGTGTACTTTTCAAAATCAATTCGATTTTTAAAAAAAATCATTCGTAATACGAGTTATTGATAATTTTTAATTTTTTTTGCGCACATGCAACTTTTTTGTCGGGCGATTTTTTTCCACACTCTTTCATCTGCGAACGTCTACATTATAGGGGAGCTTAACTTCTATTTTGGCCTATTATTTCACTTGAACTAGATAAGTGGACACCGTTAAACTTTATTTAATTCAAAATAACACTAATTAAAAGCGACATATAAAAGCGTAGCTATAAATATTCAAAAGCTATGAAAAACTACTCGTTACAGTAAATTAAATCCGAAGACATTTGAACCGCACTAGAATCGTTTCGTTTAAGAATTTTATTGTCATATACCAAAAGAAGGGGTATATATTATATCAGTACAACTAGAGACCCGCTCCCGGATTTGCACGGATTCAAGCCATTTAGAATGTAGAATTTTTTAAGTAGAAATTCATAAATGAATGGTATATTGTTTGTAAAAATTTATATTTTTTCAATTCGTATCAAATTTGGAAATGTATTTTTAAATGTAACAGTTAAATGAATGATTCTAATTTAAAAATATATAATTTTCTTTAGAAAAAACTATAGAAGGTGTTACTTAGAACATAATATCACTCTTTTTGATAAATGACGAAAAAAAATTCCTAGATCTAAGGGACGATTTTTCACCGTACAAAAATCGGCAGACTTTTTTCAAGTTAACCTATCGGGCGTTAAATTTTAATCTATACAAAAATACATATATTATTAAAAAAAGTTATAGATATAAATGGCCGATTCGATAAACTTATATGTGTATGGAAGACTTTATGTTGACGGGAAGATATGCTGGTGTCCTGAAATTAATAATTGAAAAAAAAAAAAAAGAAACGCCCGACAAAAAAATCGCATTACACTCACATTCATATTATATTATACTATATGTATAAATATAATAATAATAATAAGTTATGTATAATTTTATATTATATTATTCCTAATTGTCACGTTTGGTGAAACATATTTAGAACGACAATTCGTGTTCGTTTTTTTTTTTAAACGCGAATTTCCATTCTAAAAAATGTCGCCAATATTCAAAAATACTCCTTCCATACAATCAAAACGAAATGAGTCAAATTTGATGACTTGTGACGACGTCATCTACACATTTATATGAATAGGTAAAAACCAAATATGTAGTTGCATTTTTATTTTTTTCATTTGTTTGTCTATAATATGTACTAATATTATAAAGAGGAAACATTTGATTGTTTGTTTGTTTGCATTGAATAGGCTCCAAAACTACTGGACCGATATTTTTCAGTCAACAGTCAACAGATATTTTTTTTTGACTAACTATTGACGAGATTTAGTGATATCAATAAAAAATTGAGACACTATTTTTTTATTATCCCACTTATTCGATATGATTTTGGTGTATTTTGATTTATACTGATATTTACAAATTAGTATGAGTACAAAAATAAGAAGAAAAAAATACTCGTCGTGTAAATCGAGCTTAACAATTTTGAGTTCATAAAAAAAAATCTACACTTCAATAATATTATTCCTTGTTCAACTTCATAACATTTTTGATTTGATTGTACGGAAGAGAATGTCTTTGAACAGTAAAATACATAGAGTAGGTATTACGTCGTTTCATCGACAATAAATATTAGTCGGTAAACACTAATTTTTAACTCGACGATATTTTGATTATTTTTACGCCTTTAACAACTCCCACTATTGGTCACATATGCATATAATGTATATATATATAAAAAAAAATTAAACTTTGCCCACCGGTGGGGCTTTATATAATTATCTCTTATTACAATCGATATATTTTGGGTTACATATTTTTTAAAACACAATTTTTTTGCGCATTTTATTGCATAAAATTGTATCTCAGAAGTCTTATGCTTTCTTTTACTTTTATCATTCGGCGATTAGTTGCAGTGTACTTTTAATTTTTGTATTTTTTTATTATTTATTTGTTTATTTTTTAATTTATTTGCACAAAAATTAAATTAAAGATTAATATCATATTGTCATAATTTTTCTTTTGACCCAATCTAACTATGAGTTTAAATTGAAATGTTAAATTCAACGTCTTTTGCTACTGACAATATTATATTTTCTATATTTTTTTATATATATTTTTGATTATAAATTTTAAAGCAATTCACTCGTTTAGCTTGTGTTGAATATTGTTTTTAAAATTAAAACACACCTTTGATAGTTAACAAGATAGATCAATTTATAAATTTTAAATTGGTTTTTCGTTGAAACCTTAAAATTTTTAACTAGTATTTCATATTTTTATACAATTTCTAACGTAATCAACCCTAATACACTTCTGGAGATTGTTCGGCATATTCTTATATTAACTCCTTTTTAATTAGTATTAAAAAAAATTAACACTATTTATTGCGTACGCGACCAGCAGTGGAAATAAAACGCTACATTAAAATCGAATCTTACACGCTAAACGATATACGTATATCCGAATAAATATTTTTAAGTATAAAATTAAAAAAACACAACTTTTATGCTTCGACATTCGTGCGCTAAAACTAATTTTACCATCACGCCTCCTTCAAACACGTTACATCACTTTTAGTTGTAGGGATGCGGATTGTATGCAGATATTTTTATCGCGCGACTAAATGGAAAACGTCACTATCTTGAGACTTTTATTTCATCTTTGAATTGTATGCAGATGTTTTTATCGCGCGACTAAATGGAGAACATCATTGTTTGGCCCTTATCTCATATTTAAATTGTATGCAGATGTTTTTATCGCGCGACTAAATGGAGAACATCATTATTTGGCCCTTATCTCATATTTGAATTGGATGCAGATGTTTTTATCGCGCGACTAAATGGAGAACATCATTATTTGGCCCTTATCTCATCTTTGAATTGTATGCAGATGTTTTTATCGCGCGACTAAATGGAGAACATCATTGTTTGGCCCTTATCTCATCTTTGAATTGTATGCAGATGTTTTTATCGCGCGACTAAATGGAGAACATCATTGTTTGGCCCTTATCTCATCTGAATTATATGCCGTTATTTTTATCGCGCGACTAAATGGAAAACGCACTATCTTGTGACTTTTATTTCATCTTTGAATTGTATGCAGATATTTTTATCGCGCGACTAAATGGAAAATCATTGTTTGGCCCTTATCTCATCTTTTGAATTGTATGCAGGTATTTTTATCGCGCGACTAAATGGAATAAGTCATTGTCTTGTTTCGACTTTTATCTCATCTTTGAATTGTATGCAGATATTTTTATCGCGCGACTTAATGAGAAAAGTAGTGTTTTGTTTGATTTATCATCACCATTACCATTTATCATCCCACACCCGCATCCCTAATCGTCAATTCGTGACGTTGACAGCTGGCGACCCCAGCGACCATCTCGACTGACGTTGACAGCTGGCGACACGGTGTTGCCAGCTTTCAAATCAGAGGCGGGCAACCCTTTTTTCTTAACATATAAGTAATACGTCGTTTTTCTTGATCACATATAACCTACGCCGTTCAATACGAACAAATATTATTTTTTTTATTTAAAAAAAATTCACATATAAAAAAAAACTGTAGTGTTATTATTTTCACAAGCAGTTTCGTAGGAACTACGATTTTTTGAATATATTATTCTTTCAGTACTTTTGTGGCTTATTGTATGTACGGTTAGAAAAAAAATTAAGCCTTTCGCTTGCTTTTGTAGGCCCACTTATTTTTTTTTTTTAATATTAAAACTAAGTCAAGTCTTAAATCAACTTGTCCGGACAAAGGTGTAAAAAAAATACTTTTTTACAAAAATCATCTGTAATGTGATTTTTGAAAAAAAAAAGTTCTAAATAATTTCATACCTTTTTAGATTGAGAAAAATTAAGTATATAACTTAATTTTTCTGACCAATTAAATCGATTATGGTAAAGCCACGAACACAATAAGTTACATCAGGCATTTTTGTTTTTTTTTTCAATGTTTATTAGGTCCGTAACTTTTTTTTATTCGCCTCGACTCATTCACTGGACAAAATACCGTTAATCGTTGATTAACGAAGTTAACATTTCGATTCTTTTAAATTAACTTTAAGAAACGTTAACGGACTCGTTAACTTCCGTCAACGTCACTCAAGTACTTTAATCGTTGATTAACGAAGTTAACATTTCGACTAAAGGATTAAATTTTAAGTTAACTTTAAAAAACTTTAACGGACTCGTTAACTTCCGTTAACGTCTCTCAAGTACATTAACATTTCGACTAAAGGATTAACTTTTAAGTTAACTTTAAAATTGTAAACGGACTCAGTCACCGTCACTCAAGTCTTTTAATCGTTGATTAACGAAGTTAACATCATGACCAACGGATTAGGCAACTTCCGTTAACGTTCCTCAAGTTAGTCAACCGTTAATTCAGTGCCTACTATTTACTAAAATAATACTTTCCGACAAAAAAGCTGTAGTACAAAGAAATATGTTCATAATATGATTCATTTCATAACTTAGCATTTCTATCAAGTGTTAACGGAACAACGATTAATTTTAACTTCCGTTAAATGTTACGAAATGTGACACTTTGACGTCGAACGAAAGCGGTATTCGATTAACGGTGCCCTATTCTAAAACGACTCATTTATCCAAACCTCGCTGTAACTTGTGAAGGTGGCTATACACTACACGTGCGATATTTGAACACATATAGCTATAAACACAGTTAATAATAAAATTAAACATTTGTTTCGTATGTGGCGGCGATCGGTCGACTAGTATCACTCGGTGTGGCGCTGGTCTTATCTGCGCGCGAACTCGGCTTTCATGGCTGAAACATAACGGGTTCATGTTACACCAAAGGGTTACGTTCAATCGTGACGTGCCGAACTTTTAAATCTAAATGTATAGTTAGACATGAAAACAAATAAACATTAACATTCCTTGTTCACCGTTTCTGTATTCACATTCTCCATGAATAAAAAAGTGCAAAGTGTTTGTGTAGGTAGTGTGTTAGTACAAAGTAACAGTGCAGAGTGATAGTGCAAAGTGTAAGTGCAGTATTAGTTAGTTAGTGCATCGTGTCAGTACAAAGTAATAGTGTTAGTTAGTGCAAAGGGTAAGTGCAGTGCAAGTGCAAAGTATCAGTGCGGCGTGTCACTGCAGAGTGTGAGTGCAAAGTGTAAGTGCAGTATTAGTTAGTTAGTGCAAAGGGTAAGTGCAGTGTAAGTGCAAAGTATCAGTGCAACGTGTCACTGCAGAGTGTCAGTGTAAAGTGTTAGTGCGTGCAGTATTAATTAGTCTAACATGTTAGTGAAGTGTAAGTGCAAAGTGTAAGAGCAGTGCAAGTGCAAAGTGTCAGTGCAAAATGTAGAGTGCATACCGTCTAGGATCTCCCGCTTGGCGTGGTGCAGCTGCGTGCGCACCTCGCGCAGCAGCTCCTGCTTGAAGGCGTCCCAGTCGGCGGCGGAGACGCAGCCGCCTGCGCACGCGCCGCCCGCCGAAGACGCGTCGCCGTTCACCTGCTTCAGGATCGTCTCCTCACTCGCCGAGCCGAAGCGCTTGCGCACCGACCGCGGCGACACCGGCGCCACGCCAGCGCCCTCCGACGCTGCAACCCCATTCACTATTCTATCTCTCATACAATCCGCACACTACGCTACTAGTCTTGCGATACCCGCAACAACTAAATATTAAATTTTTGCGGGAAATTTAACATTTTATACAATTACATACTTGCAGACTATATGAGAAAAGATATCCAGTACATATTTTATTTTTCCATTTTGTAAAGTAGAAAGACCGCAAGTGCTTCTTCATCAGTAAAGTCACTCGACTTAATTAAAAAGGTATTGTGTTGTGTTATATGGAAATAATAATATTAGAATCATTTTCAGGCGCGTAATCACTAATCACGAACGACTGGTATCATACTGGAGCATAGTATCTGACGAGTATCTTAATGTGCGAGGGGCCTTATTTTAATTCCACTTTGTGACAACCCTTGCGTGTTTGCTGCGTGTGACAGCGTAAGTGATTGCCCGACATCAAAAGCGTTGCCGAACTGTATGGAGTGTAACGTGAGTAGGAGGGGAGGGGGGTGGTGCGATGCTGACCTGCCGTGCCGTTGCAGGTGGGCGGCATCCGGTGGGGGAGCGTGGCCGCCCTCTCCCAGCTCTTGACGGGGGTGGAGCCGTTCTCCCCCGCGCCGGTGGTGGTCTCCTCGGCGCGGTCGAGGTGCGCCCGTCGCCTGGCGAGCGTGCGCTGCATCTCGTGCATCATGCAGTGCAGGTTGCCCCGCGCGCTGCCGCCCGACGAGGAGGAGGACCCCGAGTGCTCGGCGCCCGCACCCCCGGGAGGCGACGCCGCCTCGTTGTTGGCGTTCGCCGCTGCGTTCGCTTGCTGCGTACACCATTCAAATTGTTCACTATTTCATTATTTCAAATCAATTATCCCTAGTATGTCAAATCAAATATTTTTCAAATAGTGTACCACTATTTCAAATTCAATATTACACAATAGAATAAAAGAGCTCATCGAAAGACACCGTGTAAATAAATTAATAAGTCTGACCTTGGCCTGCCTCTTGAGCCTGGCCTGCTGCAGCTGCGCGGCGAGCGAGGCGGGGTCTGGGGCGGCGGGCGCAGGGGGCGCCGGCGGAGGGGGTGGCGGGGAGCACACGCCACCAGAGGGGGGCGCAACCACCGCACCGCCGCCGGAAGGGGGAGCAGGCGGCGGTGGTGGCGGAGGTGCGGGCGGCGCCGCGGCCGGCTGCTGCTGCTGTGCACGCACACACATACGGACATAAATTCACAAACCCACACACACTTGAGAACCTACATCAACAAATGTCAATGCGATTTCGCTGCGAACGCGGTATGGTGCGGCGCGAACTGACGCGAATACGGTTTATACTTTGGCGCGAACTGAATCTGAGCGATCTGAACTAATTTTATCTTTAGAGACAACTCACCATAGGCGGCGGTTGAGGAGCAGCCGGCGGAGTGGGCGGTGCTATGGGACCCTGAAAATATTAACACATATTCACGTAACATACCATCACTTTAACTTTAATGTTAAACTAATATAATTAGAAGAATTATAGTACCTAATTCTTTTTAATACAAATATCCATGACGTGTCAAACATAAGTCAAAAATAAAGGGAGGCCAGAGTTCAAAACACAACCTTTTTTTAACAACTTAAGATAGGAGAGTTTTTATTTCGATTAAATTGCAAATTAAATTACATCTTTTTTCTTATAGAACTTACACCGCCATCTGATCTTATGTACAGATGGCGGTGTAAGTATAGACACAAGATTTAACATAGTCTGTTTTTTAATCTCAGAGACAAAAATGACACATGCAAATGACAAGTTTGCATATAATGATACATACCATGTAATGTATTTAATGCATGTCACATGTAATGTCATTTTTGTCTGAGATTAAAAAATAAACTTTAATATTTAGTTATTTATGTTGGGTAGCAGGTTGGACAACATTGATGGCATTTCAAACGGATAATTCGTTTCGCTACTGGGTCTGCTAAGCTAAGGTATGTAAGTACCTACCAAAATAATTTCTTTGATTGTCCTTTAATATTCTTCCATTTGAAGTTATTTTATTTTAGATTAAGTTTGTACATTTTGTATATAGGTATAGTTTTGAAGTCGGTTTTTTAATTTATTATTTTTAAGATATAAAACCTATTCTATTTATCAATCAAAGTGCACCATCATTGATCTCATCATCTAAAGTGTTTAGTTAGAACAAAAGAATGTGAGACGTACATTGGCCGGCGCCGGAAGATTCAGGTTCTGATGGGGGGGCACCGGGGGAGGCGCGGGGGCAGTTGAGACAACGGCCGTCGGCCCCCCGACGCCCGGCGTCCCCGCGACTGGCACCGCCGCCAAACTCATGTTGGGCGGCATTGGCGCGCTGGAAACAAAACATTGGACCAACGTTTGATCAAACTATATTGTCGACGACTTGATTTGGCTCGATGGTATTAGCTCTGCCTGCTGTGCCAGGAGAAGTGGGTTCCGATCCCATCTCATAACATAACAAACATTTGTATTTATGTATTTTTGTTTTGGTTTAAGTGTTTTATATATATTCCATGTATATGTAAACATATTATATTTACGATGTATCTCCTAGTTAGAAGCTCTGCCTAGTTTGCCATCTCTTACTCATTCACTTAAACACGGCAGCACACATGCTGTTATTTCACGGCGTCTATAATCTGGTCAGAGCCAGACCAGAGCCAACTTTGAAAAATTCATTTACAAATGTCGAGAATCAAACCCGTGACCCCTAGCAAGCACCCTAACCACTCATCCAACGATATTAACCTGTTGGTGCGATGGTGTGATGGTGGCGGATGGCTGTTCTGATGGGGCAACGTGTGGTGGACTCCGTGGGGTGGAGGGGCGGGTGGACCGGCCTGCTGATTCTGCTGACCCTGAAATTTCATTTACATATTATGAAGACTCGAGTGGATGAAGATGATGTCTCATTTTTGGGTTTTTTCGTTTTTTTGCGTTAAGGAAGGTAATATATTTTTTTTATTTTATTTTTTCTTTTCATTTCATTTTGTTCTCTTTTTCTCATTATTTTATTTTATTAAATTTAAGTTTATGTTATATTAATTGTTATATGCATATGTTGTCATTCGTCACAATTTCTATTTAGTAATTTATCTGTGTATACCTTAAAATTGCCTTGTGTTACCTATACCTATTATAAGTTTTTTGTTTATGCTGTTGGTGTACCTTTTGAAAAATAAATAAATAAATAAAATAAATATGTCCATGTGAATGATTACAGACCTTAAGATCGTCGGTTTAAGACATTTTTGGAAAATAAAACGTTGAAAAAGTTGTTATGTACAGTTAATTTTAAAAAGCAAAGAGTACAAGAAAAGTTTACTTTTGTTAATGGAAGAGGGAGCTGTGTTCACTTTTTTTTTTTTTAATTAAATATAGAAGTGTTTCATTGCTATCATACCATTAATATTTTAGATTGTTTACACAACTTTGGATCATAATTTAGTACAAAAATCAGTTCCGTGGAGACTTATCTCAAAAATTAAAAGTAAAACTTTAACTTCGATTTATTCAAAATTAGAATTATGAGACATACCACCTTCATTCACTCACGTCTTTAAATCTATTATAGTACTCTACACAAAAATGGGGCACCGGACACAGAAAAGTGACACAGAAAAATTAGAATAAATTTACTATGCAATGAACTAAAATTACTAAAACGAGTCCAGTGCCTCCAGGCAATGGTTTTGAACGATGTCACTTGTGCTCTAGTCTATAGACTATACACAATGCTAAGAATAATGCTGAGAGAGGATTAGAATGATGATGATGATACGCACCTGGTGATGGTGATGTGGCGCGTGATACTGCGAGGGCGGATGATAGGGTTGGTGTTGAGGCGCGTGGTACTGTGGCTGTTGGAGCATCGCGGCGTCCTCGCGGGTCATCGTTCTGTAAATCATTTTTTTTTTTCACAATTAAACTAAGTCTCATCAATTGACTATGGCTGTTGCACGCGACTTATAGGTTATATTTTATACTAGCTGGTGCCCGCGACTTCGTCCGCGTTCTCTATAGCCCTATAGCCTTCCTTGATAAATGGATCCAACACAAAAAGAATTTTTCAATTCGAACCAGTAGTTCCTGAGATTAGCGCGTATAACCAAATAAAACAAACAAACTCTTCAGCTTTATATGTTAGTATAGTATAGTTACGCGGACGAAGTCGCGTGCAATAGATGTATAAAACAAGCAATTTGTTTGTTTGCTCTACAACAACAACTAAATCAGTGGTTGAGCAAACAACTACATACATAGTTTGCTCAACCACTGATTTACCTTCGAAAGCCAACGCTGAATATTCTTAGTTGGCGTTCGTTGTGTACCCAGCATTAAGTGAACTGTCTGCCTCTCTGCATCCATACATCACCATAAACTCTCCAGTGAATAGTGTACCTGTATCCCATGTCCTCGTCGTAGTTGTGCGTGTTGTTGTGACCGTTGTAAGGTACCGGCGGGTTTGGAGGCTGCGGCGGGGGAGGCGCCGAGTTCGCGTTGCTTTTGTTGGCTAAAATCTGAAATATTACATAAAAACAAGATTTGATTAAAATTATAAACTAACTCCCGACTTTCTATTGAGCCCAAACACGCTATATCTGCTGTAATTTTAGTTGTGAGTTGGGTTTCGCGCGTACCACTTGATGCAGGTCAAGGCTACCATGCCAAGGAAACACCATCTAAGTAACAGTATACCAAATCTCACATCAATTGAACTGCGGAAGTTAATAGTGAAATCCCTTTATCAACTAGGGCTAATGATCTTCAAACGCCTAAACCGCCTGGTATAGGAAGCCATCTTGACAACCCTTCAAAGTTTATTTAGAATATTTACTTTGTCTCGTTGGCCGTGCTATAGTATAGATAGACAGATACAAAAACCCACCTCGAGTGTGTGCATCATGGCGCGAGCGAAGCTGTCGGCGTCCTCGCGACAGCTGAAGTTGAGGCCGTACACGTGTCTGGCGTCCCTCCACTGGTGGAAAGTGGCCGTCGCCTGGTTGTACTTGAGGCCGCGGACGATGCCGCAGTTTATCACCACCTGAGAAATTTACACCATTATCATTATCCACACTAATATTGTAAATGTTAATGTTACCTTTTCACGCCTTCTTAAAACTACTCAACCGATCATCATGAAATGTCGCATACAGGTTGACAGGCATACAAGAAAGGACATAGGGTACCTTTCATCCAGATAATAAGTACCTATTGTTCCCGTGGGATCATCTAAAATAAAATAAAAAGCTAACGCCTGGTCAAAGTGTTATAGCAACAAGGAGACAAGCGTTAACTGAGGAAATGAGACAAAAAAGGCGCTATAACGCTTAGTAATGGAGAAGCATAGATAGTAATTTAACTCACCTCATGGTCATTAAGTTTCCTGCCGACAACCCTGAAGGTGTTGTGCTGCGTGTGATGATAGATGTGCACCTTGGAGAGGCCCGAACTCGAGCCGGACGGGACCCATCGCTTCAGGCTGTCGTCGTACACCATCACTGAGGCGCGGGCGCTGCTTATGGACTGCTCGCTGGAAATGAAATAAAAAAACCATACATTACATATATGTGCATAGATTCCAAAAACTGTTGTTAATAATTAAATTGATTCATCATTATCATCACAGCCGAAGGATTTCCACCGCGGGATATCAATTATCTTAGCAGTATTAAATAATTTTCTAATATGTTCTAAACGAGTTCACAGATACTTACTCGTAACTTACGCTTAGTAATAACACAAAATATAAGAAAATATTGGGTTATTTTTTTACCATTAGCGAGAAATAAACTGAAAACGGTCAAGTAGTTAGTTATTTGATGATGAAAAGTGTGAATCGCGTCTACCTACCACATTGCAACATTTTTTTCTGTAAAGCCCTCACGTAAGTACGAGTACATAAAGCAGAGCCTTCGATTGAGTCGATGGCAAGACAAATTGCGTCGCTCGGGTACAGTACACTACAGTCGTTGCGAAAACGGTTATGTAAAAACCCAGGGCGTGAGGGCCGACTCACCTTTCCTTCGCATTCGCCTACTCGCCAATACGAGTATAATTATTAATTAAATTAATACGAGTATAATAATTAATAAATTATTATACTCGTATTTATTTATTTTATTTATTATTTTTAAATTTTAAAAATTAATAACACCAATAAATACGACATTGTATATTTTAAAACAAATTTTTAAGTCATTTCAATCAGGGGATTTGCATTCGTGTGAGGTGCAGAGTTTACTCGCGCGCTTAGACAATAATACATGTAGCCAGTAAGTAGCCAGGCGAATAAAATGTAAGACTTTTATAAAATTTTGACTTTTTTCTAAATGTAAAGGTTTTTTTGTAAAAGACATCCTGGTTAAATAAATTAAGAGAATATTTTAGTATGAACATTGAGCACTCTGCCTATTTCGTATAGCAACTTTCAAGGTAAATGCTGCGTCTACGAGTACCTTGGTAGTCTGTGGTCAGTAGGTATAAGGATGTTATAATATTTATATACCACTGAATTTTCATATCAGTATTATGTCAATTAACAATCATTGGTTTGACATGTTTATTACCATTAAATTATTGTGACACAAACGAATCATAGCCTCAAAACTTTTGAGTTAAAAAATGAGTCGACTCGCTATAGGTCAATGCTGCCCACACTCTACGCCCACTTTGCTAAATGACCCATAACACGGTTACACATTTTTATCTCATTTGGACGCTACTTTATTCTTTTCGTAATATTGTTTTTAGTGTGCAAAAGGCATATCATACAACAAACACGAATAGACTTTTACTGATGCGATCCAAGCAAAATATTAAGACCTCTTTCCATCGAAATACTACAATGGAATTTGCGTCACAAATGCCAAAGCGGCACATAAAAAGAACGCCTTTAACAGAATCATGGCGGACTCTTGCCTTCACGCGTCAATGGTAAAAAGTAGTAACTATCAACTTCTACTATTTCATTTTAAACTCTAATGGGTTGAAATAAAGTCACATTTTCTTTAAATTACGTACTTATTATTATGTTTGTTTTGTTTTAAATGACAGTTCATGCTCTACGCACATGTCACTTTTAAATGTTCCATAAAATTCGTAGTGTTTTGTATGGCACGCGTGTTCCATGTTGTAGTAGTTTGATGCCTCTTTCATATAAACGTTACAACTGTGTTAAGACGTGTTACTATCCTCACCATTTTATCCCTTCATCCTACAGGCATGTCAGTCAGCGTACAGCACACGTACCTGATGGTAGATGTAAATCCATCTACCACACTTAATCATTAAAAAATAAAAAGCAAAAATTATTCTGTCCCAGTATTCAACACCACTCAAGATGGACATAAGCTTTTTTAACGATCACTAACTCCTCCGATTCCACATGGACGAAGTCGCGGGCAGATGATAATCTAGCAATATTTACAAGATTTTGTAAGTTTGTTCAAGAGAACATAACTTATGGATATATTTGTTCATAAGTTGAGGTTAAACTCTATGGAACGGCACGCTATGATGACCGTTTGACACATCACAATAGTGTCAATTTATTATCGGTAAAAAAATAATCAAGTACGAGTCGCATCTATAAATTTTTGTATAAGTAGAATGTAAGCAGTCAAAATTGAGTCAAAACAAAGTCAAAACGAAAACTTTTCAAATCTTTGATTTGTCAAATTACACACTTCAAATCCTTGATTCGTTAAATTCTTAGTTTGTCAAATAAGCTCTTCGTAGGGTGTCGCTAGTATTATACTAGACATAGGCTATACTATACGTAGACTAACTGCCCCAATTATTGCACTCTTGTGACGCCGCGGGGCAACGTCGGTCTAGTGTAGTGACCAATATAATGTGTTGGTCTTCATCGCGTGACGTCACAATACAGGTGTCTCGGTCTTAAGGAGAAGTTGCTACCAAATGTCAATTGCGTGAAAGTGATTCGCGTTATCTCACACTCAATTAAACGCGAGAAGCGTTCCACCGCTCGATTCGTTTAGTTGGGTAGTGCTGCAAATTTAGCGCTCCCGGCGCTAAGTAACTAATAGCACTTTTCAACTTTTAGATACAGATAATTATGTATAACGTTAACTACTATATAAGTACCTACTTTCAACTTTTTAAAAGGACCTTAAACACAAGTTTTGAAAAGTTGGAAAATGAAGATACATGTCGTTAGGTATTATTGATTTTATGACAAGGTATGACTTAAATCAATACATAATTATAATAATATCGTAAACGAGCCGTGTCTGCACATTAAAGATTTTTTCAAACCAACAATCTATACACGTTATATAATTATAATTATGTTACAGATATCAAAAAATAGTTTTTAGATTTTTTTCTGCGCGTTTTGCAAGATAATATTATCAGAAACGGCTCAACCGATTTGTCCCCCCTAAGCCCCTTATTATTTAGCCTTAGCCTATTATTTTGGCTAAATAATAATAGGCAAAGGCTAAATATATAGAAAATAGTTACGGGCCATTCTAAAAACGCGTACGAAATCGTGGACATAAAAGACATAAAATATGTTTAATTTTTTTCCTAAAATTCACTAACATAATTCAGCATTCATGAACAGCGCTTTTTTTCGGTGATTTTAGCGCTAAAAGGGTTTGTTTATATGGCAGCAGTGTTAGTGGGGGGCCCAGCCAGATATCTGTTCGCGGCGGTGGGCGTGCTGCGGTGTTATGCAATAAACGACAGACGTGGGTCGATTGATAATGAAGGTCATATTGTTGTGGAGACTTCCTCCTACACTCTTGTTTTTCAACTCATAGAATACGTTCACTTAACGGTGTACACAGTAAAAGTGAAAGTGGGGCTTTTTGTATCTATCATAGAAGCCGCCCCATTTAAGGGTCTGTCTGGCTGGACATCCCGACATTTTTTTTTAAATAATCGGCGTAACGAGAAAACTATTTACGAATTGTTTATTTTTTGTAGGTAGCAACAGATGTTTCCTTACTACATTTAAAATATCTTAATTCCCTACCTATTGTCACATAGGGATGGTCCGATAGAGCTACACTACTGGACAGATTTTAAAATTTCTTTCACCTATACAAAGCTAAATCATCAACGAGTAACAATAGGCCAAATAGGCTATGTTTATAAAGTTGCGCAGATGAAGTCACGCGCAACGGTTAGTTCATTATTGGCGTTCATTATCTGTGACTAAATAGTAATACTATATGACTCAAAAGCAACAATTGAAAATAAGAACTAACACCATTTTAAAAACGCTATATCAACTCTGATTGCACTAAAAAATGAAATGGGAACACTAGATAATATTTTTGTATTTTTAATGTTATCTTAAACTAAGGTCTGCCAGCCTACACGAATCGAACCAAAACCGTACACGTTCGCGCAAAACTTAGCGCGAAAGATGAGAACCACGTGTGGGTTTCAAGATAAACAATACTGTTTAGGAGTTTTGTCGTTGCGACACAAAAAAAAATAATGGTTGTTCAAACATTCTATTTTAAAAGATTAATGAAGCACCAAACTTACACAAAAGGCACTTGAGAAATGTTTTTTTCGAAAGTTTAACGGTAACATCGAGCACGGCACTCTTTTAATTAAAGATTACTGTATTAACTAAGAAACAATAATCTAGTAAGTAGTTAATCTTCTTCTAAATTCTTCTTTTCTTTACGAAGGTCGTTGTTCATTTTGGAAGCTATTATACTGCTCGAAAGAGGGAACGAGTGCTCAGCTAATACTAAGCCACTATAAAGTGGTGGATTATACCTAAGTCAGCCGATCGCATTTCTTCTCTGTTGAAAATTTGACACATGATAGTTTATCTGCTATTATGAAAATGTCAGCTGGTTTATCTCGATGACATTCTTATTCAAGTTTGGGAGGGTAGGTACCGCTGCTGAACCCACACGCGGAGCGGCAACTGACGTTCACAGGGTTCATATTTTAAACTAAATACTGAAGTAAATTCAAACTAACTCATTGATATTAAAAGTAACTAAAAATTGCAGATGATTCTAAAGCTATGACGACAAAAAATAGGAAACAAATGCATCATTCACATTCAAAAATAACTCTATTTAAGTATTAAAATTTACGATTCAAGATTCAAACTGATTTTTTTTTTATTGTTTGAACAGACCTTTCTTCATATAGTTAGTTATGCCCCTTTTTGGGGAGTTTTTGTTAAGCGAGTTGCGCGCGGCCGAGTCAATTTTTGGAACCACTGCGATATCACTAGTTATTAATTTAATGAATAATTATTAATTCATTCCATTATGTAATTAATATTTATTTTAATAATACACAGAATAATATAATGTTGACTGTACATTGAGGTCAGCACGTGTTGATAAGAGCAGTCACTTCCTTTTAAAAACATGAGTTTCCCTCACACGAGGGAACGCTGCGCTGCGCTGGCGCAACTTTGGAAATCTAATCATTTTGCAACCGTTTGCAGTCGGTAATAATTATTACAATTATCTACAATTCTACGAAAATTATAGATATATATACAGCAAAAATATACTGTATTGTATATTAAATACAAATGTTTTGTATTGTATTAAACGCACACATGCGAACATTTTTTACACACGGTGTAATGCAATACATACACTAACATGAGCATATTACATCTATCTATACTTATACCTTATATTAAATAATTGATTGAACTACCAATCGGTAGTTCCATCGTTCAAAATCTAAACAACTAAAGAAATAACTAAATTACACATTTATTTGTAGTAATTATAATTACAAATCATATATCATATCTGGCTTGAGTCACTAATATAAGCCGAGCTCTAAGTACTGGCAGTTGTATAGAAAGGCCTTGCTGACGCACGTAAAAGCCTTGCTGACCTACGGATCCCGAGAAACGAGACTTTTCATGAATACGAACATCCCACATTAATGGACCACCCATATACCGCGGTACCAAGGACACGTTACCAAGCCATATGGTCTCTTGCCTCATAACGTACGATACCTTTTGGTTCAAGCACCTATATTTATGTAAAACTTAATTAATAAAATTTTAGTCACATCGAATATGTTTTAGACTATTATTGGAGGGACAAAAGTGTAAATAGAAAATCAAATAACACCACTTACTGCGCCCAGTATTCCTCCCAATTTCTTTCCTTCATAGACCCGTAACCCCGCGGCAGGGTTGCGGTTTTCCCTCTGCCATTCAAAGACGCCGTCGACGCCCTCTGCTCGGGTAAACTCAGTATTGAATGTCTCTGGATTGGCTCCGAGCGAAAAGATTGGAATGAACTTTGCGAGCCAGCATCTTCCAAGCTGGACTCCGGACCGGGACCTTTGTGATGTCCGTTCTCGTTTCTGTAGTCCAACGATTTGCTGCCGGAGTCTCCGTTCATTTTGGCCAACGGTGGCTTCCCGTGTCTCCTGTATTCGAAATGCTCCACCCTATTGAAGGAGGCAGTCCTGCGCACCATTTTAGGCGACTCCTGTACAGTCGTCAACGAAATTCTACTCTCCTTTTCGAGATCGATCTCTTGTTCGAGTTGCGTTTGCACGCTCGCCAACATCTCCTCCAAGTCGCCCAGGTCCGGGTCCACTATGAGCCTCTGTCGACGCATTGTCGAAACGGTAACACAGTTTCTATTTATCTAATATATATGTGTACACACATAAATAAGCACTGATGTTTTCATTGATGGGTTTGTCTATGGATCACGCCACAAATTTCAAAAAGTGAAGCACATTCGCGAAAATTAAGCGAAAACTTGGAGAGATTCAATCAATAAATAAAGAAACCGACTTTACGTGTCGATTTTTTTAAAAAGATCCATTTCAAAATATAGAATACGCAACGATAACGTGCACATGCGCCGGCGCACGACAAACCACTGACTGATGACTGACCTTATCATTAAATTATTGAGTTGAGGGACACACAGCTATAGAGAGAGTGAGAGAGACAGAAGTTGGTAAATATATGCATTTTTTTTTTTTAATCGGAAACAGTGCCTTTATTGCAAAATGCATATTTGGTTCTTCGTCAGTTACCTACTTTTACAAAAAAAAAGGTTCGTTTGCAACATTTGCAATAACATTGTAGTAGGTATTGATTTTGTAGATTTTGTATTTATTTCAGGAGGTATTACTAACTTACGAGCTCTTAACATTACTTACTTACTACTAAGTATGTAAGTACATACAGTACAGTTTCAAAGAGTAAAGAAAAAAAATGTTTATGATTTTAAAAGAACACACGTTGCATTATAGACACACCTAAAAATCTTGCTTTTTTATGTTCAGGTCGATGGACAGGTTGACGGTCATCTTGATGGTAGATAGTTACCATCGCCTACAACACAACTCAACGACGATAACCTTAGACGATAACTACTGAATTTAATGAATAGTAAGAGAAACATCAATATTACCTAATTGCTAATTAAGGATAATTGTGTAACTAACTACTTACATATATTTTGCTATACATTTACAGGAAAATTAAACAAATTTAATAAAAACAAGGTACCTACTACCAGTGAGATTTAAAAAATAAATTTTAAACGGGTAATATGAACATGACACTATCCTGGCATGTGATATACATACGGACAGATAAAGAGATAATAAGATAGTGACTTGGTGCATTTCAAATGGCTGTAGTTGCAATATTGAACTTTAAAATCAACTACATAGGAGCGAACCGCGACGAATATAAACATATCTTTGTTTAGAGCGAGAGTAATCGATCATCTTTTAACTGCCAAAGCACGTGGTATCTTATGTCGACGTAATAAGGGTCGTATTTATTGAGGCCCTTGAGGTATGTGGGTTAGGTTAGATAGTTATAGGAAAGTTGTAAGTTTTCTAGATATCTCTCTCCAGTACGAAACATTTCTCTATATCTATCTAGAGAGTAATAGAAATCTTTTAAGACGCACACAACATATGTAATTACTGCTAAAAGTCGATTAATCTAGGATTTGTGTTGGTTTATGTAGATTTAGTTAACTTTCTTTGACATACTTTTATTTGAATATACTATCGAAATACTACAATGGAATTTGCGTCACAAATGCCAAAGCGGCACATAAAAAGAACGCCTTTGACAGAATCATGGCGGACTCTTGCCTTCACGCGTCAATGGTGAAAAGTAGTAACGATCAACTTCTACTATTTCATTTTAAACTCTAATGGGTTGACGTAAAGTCACATTTTCTTTAAATTACGTACTTATTATTATGTTTGTTTTGTTTTAAATGACATTTCATGCTCTACGCATATGTCACTTTTAAATGTTCCATAAAATTCGTAGTGTTTTGTATGGCACGCGGGTTCCATGTTGTAGTAGTTTGATGGAATATACGTAGTTTCCTGTACATACACCATCAACTGTTTTGGTGGTGGCGTTTCAAAGACATTAATTAGAGCAGTGTGCCCTGCCATCCCCTTCCAAATGTAGACCAGTGTCAACTTTAAAAATTTCATTTTCAAAGTTGACCCCGCCGGGATTCGAACCCGGGTCCCCTGAGATGTTTAGGCAAGAACCTTTAACTTTACCACTCATCCAACGGGTCGTATAAAAACATTTCCTTAGATTAGAACCAGAACCCTTAGCACATTTAGAACCACCCCACGAAGACCACAGTGAAAGGGGTGAGTGAGTAAGGGATGCCAGAGCCCATTACCCTATCCCTTCCTTACCCCCTTTTCCTTAATCCTACTTAAACGTTAGGTACTTTAAAATAAAATAAAATATATTCTTTAAAAATGCTAGCCAACATTGGTACTAAAATATTTTTTTGATATTTTTTTTATCTATTTTTTTTTATTAAACTAGAACTACATTAAATTAGTTTCAATGTTTTCTATATAACTAAAGCACTGGATGAAATTATTTTAATAGAGTTTCTAAATTAACGCGAAATTGCTGTTGGCACAGTATTTAAAGAAAAAAGTAACTAATGTCTCTTTCTACAGCTAAATATAATAATAATATAATAATAAAACATTTATTTGTTGCAACAAATTACATAAATATGTATAGGCGTCATAAGAAAGAAGTAATAAGGTTACATTCTTCTGAAAAAATACATAATCACATTGAAATGAAGTTAGCTGACTTGTCAATTTTAATGTAACGCCGTAGTAGGCTATTGTTTTAACGTAGGTAACATACACTTTGGAATTAACATTCTCGTGTTGCTAAGCTCAAAACTCGAGAACGACTGGACCGATTTTAATTGTGTCTTCACTCATGGATAGAGGGATAATCAGGGAAGGTTCATACGTAAAAAAAATGCACCCCGGGCGAAGCCGGGAGCGGGTCGCTAGTTAAAAATAAAATAATTGATGTCATTAGTATGTCCTCATTGCGGCCTGACAAGGCGACAATGTTGCAATTGAAAATTAATAACAGTGTGTGTGTGCAAGTTTTGTGTATGTGTTTAATATTGTTTTAAAAAAAATATTTGACACACACACACACACACACAAAATATATCAATTGTTGATCAGCATGCGTTCACACACGCTGATCAACAATATTAACGATAACTTTTTAATGAAAGAAGGTTTTTAGGTCATCTGTGGCTTTATACCCATTTGGAAAATTCACTCAAGTATAATAACTAGAGAACTAATGATTCCGCACTGGATTTCCGCACTAGTGTCGGTTGAAATTTAATGAACGCATTAAAATTGGAGAGAGAGCTGACCTCTCTTTAGTGTTTCGTTGAAATTGAATTTTTAAAGACCCTTTTTGCATCTATAAATATAATTATTGTTACTAGCTGCTGCACGCGACTTCGCCCGCGTAACTTTATAAAATATTGTAGCCGATTTTATTATCGATTATTGTAATTTATCGAGGAACGCTGATAAATGGACTATTCAACACATTTTTTTTTTCAATTCGAACCAGTAGTTCCTGAGATTAACGCGTACAACCAAACAAACAAACTCTTATTATATAATAGTAAAAGAATAGATACAATCGCTGGTAGAAATTCAACTTAAATGGGTTACGAAAGTAATTTAGAATGACCCTTTTCGAGAATTTGATTTCACGCCTAAGTAAAACGTAAGTACAATACAAGGTGAAACTTAACAGGTAAACTAAAGTTGGGGACAGTGTAACAAATCGCGTTTTCCTTAAGGCACATTGAGAAAAAAAAATTTAAAGTCTTAAAAAGCAAAGCAGTACATAATTATTTGTTATTGTACGGGTAGGACAATTGTGCAGTCATAAACTAGACGATATAGCCAAAAGTTTCCAATGGCAATTCGCTATCTCTATAGTCCTGAAGCCCATAGGCAGAAACTAAGGACAAATATGTACTTAAAATTACAAGACCGACAAGAAATGTTCAAAGAAATGTCGGTCTGAGGAGCTACGTTTAAAGGTGGATTTGCAATTCTCCTTCAATGAAATTATTTTTTATGTAAATTGTATGTAAATATTTTTTAATGCAACGCTACAGTAGGTAGGTTCTGCAATTATTGTCCTACCGACCTTTTAGTATGGGATTTTGGATAAAGAATGTATTATAGGGAAATAAGCTCAAAAAGGTTTTTTTTGTGGATACAAACCTTTTATCCTACCAACGTAGACAGCGCATATTCGTGCTTCATGTGTTAAGGCCAACATTCACGGGCACTCCATTTGGCAGCGCTTCACTCCACCACGACATCGGTGGACGACATCCAAATTCTTATCATACAAAATTCACGTGGTTTTTTAATGCAATGATAATGCATGAATTGAGTGATGGAGTGGAGCGCTGCCAAATGGAGTTCCCGTGAATGGTGGCCTTTAGTATAGATAGATAAACCATCACCATGCCTGCCGAACTTTACAAAAACACACTACTCGTACGCATGAAAAAAAAACGATTTTTTTTAAGGGGAAAAATCTCTTATAATAGCAGTGAAATTTTACTAATATTTTTTTTATGGTAATGCACTAAACACTAAACCCTACCCTAACCTAGCTGTAGATATTTATGTATATTTTTTTACAATTACTGTGAGACTAGGCGATTAATTACAAAACTATTATCTGTGTATATATGCAAGTTTTAATTGAAGACGTGAGTGGATGAAGGTGATATGTCGCATTTTGGGTATTTTGGTTTTTTTTGCGTTGATGAAGGTAATATGTTCATATAAATGATTACAGACCTTAAGATCCTCGATTTTAGATATTTTTGGAAAATAAAAAGCTGAAAAAGGTGTTATGTACAGTTAATTTTAAAAGGAAAAAAGTGCAGAAAAGTTTACTTTTGTTGATAGAAGGGGAAGCTATGTTCACTTTTTTTTTAATTAAATAATAGAATTGTTTACTTGCTATTTTACCATTAATATTTTAGGTTGTTTACACAACTTTGCATCATAATTTATTACAAAAATCAGTTCCGTGGCGACTTATTTTAAAAATTAAAAGTAAAACTTTAACCTCGATTTATTCAAAATTGGAATTATGTGACATATCACCTTCATCCACTCACGTCTTCAATTCATAATATCTTGTGGTGTTTGAGCGGCATAGACAATTACAAATGCAGGATATGCGCGGTTAATCAGACATACAGGAAGCAACCAATCACGTCGCCGCGCACAGGATTGAGCGACAATTAAGTGAACCCGGGGGATCGAGCCTACTATATGCGGCCAAGTCAACGTGTCGTCTACAAATCAACTAGCTACGGTTACTATGTTTCATTTCATTTAAACTTTAGAGAAATATCGCGGTATGAAAACCTTGTATACACATCGTCTTTGTCAAACCAAAAATGTTGCTATGTGCAAAAAGTTTGCTTTTGAGATAATGACAAAAAAGGTTGACATATTGAAATATTTTACGTAATTAGGATTATTTTATAAAATGGTATTTTTTATCTTGAAACTTGAGATTGTTTTATACGTCAACTTATTTTTGTCTTTTAAACATTAATAGATTAAATAATTATTTTTATTATAATAGAGTAAATTTTGAAAATAACTGATATGCTAGCTGCTGCACATCAAAATATATATTATTTCGATGGCGCACATAGAATATTTTATAAAGAGGTCGCAGTTCGGCAAAAGGGCTCAATATAATAATGTATAAAATAATATGTAAAATATTTTACAAAAGAACTAAATTATTTTTTAAATTGTTCTATTGTTGGGCGAACAAACAATAGAATTCCTACTTCTATGACTACAACTATCTCTGAACTATTCGAAACACTGTTTTTTTTATCAAATATACTCTCCAATTTTATTGACGATGTAGCTTTACCACAAACACCCATTATGTCAATTTATTACTTACTTACCCATTTTATTGACTTAGTTGGATATGTCAATCCATTTATGTAATGGACGAAATACACGATCAATCATTTGACGTGGCTCTAAACGACTTAAATCAAATGGAGCCACGCCAAAAATTGTGCCCACACACGGTCAGTTCAATTTTCTGTCATTTATGCGTTTGACCGGTCGAGTGACGTTGACATGAGCTCTGATTCGGAAGCGCGGCATGATACCACGGCGTAGTAAGGAGGATATAGAAATGTATTCTATCCTCCTTGGTTTCTACACTCACAATTTGTTGGCGCGATGAAGTGACGTGACGCAACGTCGCGATTTTAAATCCAATGTTTGACATCAAGCCATCAGTTTTTATCATTCACGATCAAATTTTGGCTTCACGTCAGTCAATTTGACGCGATGGACTGATCGTGTATTTCGTCCATAAGCGTGATAACTTGTAAGCCGATTGCATCATAATAAATTGACGAAGCGTATATAATCCTCGTCAAGATCTTTTTTGCGCGATAGACGAAAAGCAAAGAAACGATAAATAATTTTTCTTTTTTTAAATGCATAATTTCACTTTGCTTCTAATTAAATTCCATTCACATTTGAGAAATATACTCGGTGGACTTGATCGTGAAAGTTTCGCCCGTTTTCTCCACATGGTACACATGATATCTGTGTCTGTATATGGATGGAAAGAATAAGTAAACCAGAGCAATTCTATACGATTCTAAACTGATTTTGATACAGTTTGCACTTAAATGGAAAGAGTTTTCCAGCATATATATTTCCAGTTATATATTTTCCATCAAAAAAATTACATCAGCCCGAAGCCGGGGACGGGTCGACAGTAATAATATACTATAGACAGTAAAGTACGAGTATAAAATTATCAAAGAGTGAATAAAAAAGATGTGGTCTTCTTTGGTGTTTAATAAGTATTGTCCGCTAGTTATCCGCCTCCATCGTGGAATGTCGATCGAGTCCAGCAATCGACTATAAACAAAACAACAATCAAAATGACTCTTGCAATCGCTTTCCTAATGGTAACACAATGGCATTCGTCAGCATAGTTTTCAACGCAAAATGGCTACCGTAAAAGAGATCTTATGCAGTACTAAGTAAGATCGACGCAGAGTTCACGACATACTCGTATATCTGTAGCGTAACCAAAGATCGTTCCGTCTGATGCAGTGATGCGGAACTTTGTGGTGCGGTGCAAGCTACAGGCGAATGTACGTTTGAAAATCTATAGACTATATACTAATAATGATATTAAAAATTAATTATTAATTCTCTCTTTCTTAAATCACTGAAGCGACTTTTATAAAATTTAATATAACATAGCTTGGACCTCGGAAGAAATGGACTAACTATTTCTTTTATTTTTAAACCCTGGATTTTGTGTTGATTAAATTTACAGATGTTGAAAATTAAATTACAATACATTTAGATGTTTTTTTAAAGAACACAGATTTGGCACAAGATTATAATTATCTGTATCTAAGTAAACTTCCATATCTTCCGTCGTCTTTTATGACTTGGACCAAAACGAAATAGTTTTTCTCAACACCATAGTAGAGTAATGGTCAAGGCATGAAACCGACATTCCTCATACAAAAGGACACGCGTTGTAGTACTCGGAATTCCAGTCAGGTCACGCTCAATCATTTTTAAAGACATAATGTAAGATGTCTTGTTTCTTAATTTTGCTGTAACGTCACAATCAAAATACTTTAAAAAAAAAAAAAAACATTTTCAAACATGAATGATACAAGCAACTTGTCTTAAGAGAAAAACTAGATCATAGTATTTTTTTATGGCCAACAAGTAACTACCCTCAAGAGTGAATCCTAGAACTTACTCGGTGAATTTTGTGTGTTCGAAATCTTATTCTCATTCCTGAGGCTTTCCTAGTGATTGTCTTGTCATGGTAAAAACGCAGTCGACCTTGACAGGAAAAGGACATGAAAAGAAAAGGAATGTGCTCTGGCAACCCTTACACGCCGAAACTCAAAAGCTTTTGCTTTTCTGATAGGGTCTTTTTTAAAGCGTTGGATACTGCCGCTAGAAGGACTTCCCAGTTAAGTTAGACATTAACTGAACGAATTTTAATAATATACGGATAACAAGAGATACGATCCAAGTTACCTAATACTTAAAACAAAAACAATTCGTCGAGTTTCGTCTTTTTCATTGTGATTATAATTCCTGCGATGCGTGTCGTATAGAATTGATGAATCTATATTTATTACTTGTAAAACACAGCACGATTTTAGCAATAAACACGTGCGCACGGATTGACCGCCAACGCACGAATAACCTACCTAACCATCGTTCGTTACGCAAGTCGCAATCTTCTTAAGGCAATTTCACTCTACCCACATTAAACTTATTAAGAGCAGCGCAGTCGTCGCACATTTAACAATTTCGCTGTTTCGATGTTTATCACTTTTGTAATGCGTTTGTGTTCATCATCTTCCTTCCTACGTGTATTTGCAATGAAAGATCTCAATTTTGAAAGTATAAAATTTGATCATCAAGAACTTTTGCATACACGTTGTTAGGGGTACAGTAGTAGTTATTTTATTTTATTTTAGATGATCCTTCGGGAACATTACCTTTGCATGGATGAAAGGTTCCCTACAACTTAAAACATACCTTACAAATTTCGTGGCGATGATAAAATACTTTCACGATATTTGCGGTTTTAAAAAGAAAAATATTAAACTTTTACACGTTACATAGATATATTATAAGAGAGGCAAGAATAAAAGATACGTCCTTGTATGCAATATCAATGTTTCTAGGTCTTGTATCAGTGTAAAACGGATGCAGACCAATGTTAAGTTAAAACCACAAGCGAATATTAAATACACTATATGGTGGCGTATCAACCGCAGGGCTACCGTAATGTAATGTACATATATGTATAAATAATAATAAATTGAAATTATTAATTTTCAACAGTCTTTCAAAAATGTTGAGGGTTGAAATCTTCCAAAGTCAATCTTTTTCCCAAATCTTCTTACATAGTATAAAACAAAGGCGCTTCCCGCCGTCTGTCCCTGTGTATGTTGTACGCAGATCTTTCAAACCGCTAGTATTATAAATGTGAAAGTAACTCTGTCCGTCTGTTACCTTTTGAGGTCTTTAAACTACTCAAAACCGATGATCGTGAAATTTTGCTCACACGTTGTCAAAGATACAGGATAGATCATAGGGTACCCTCATCCAGAAAATAAAAGGTATTGTACACAAGGGACCATCCGAAAATACTTATATTATATCGTTATATATTTATATTTACTCATATATTTTTTTTATCGTCTGTTTTGTAAAAATAACTTTTAAAATTGTGGTTTGACAATCAACTCGTCAGTTTATTTACAAATCTCGGCGACTTTACATCGTGTCAATGTTAATTGCAGTACAAATCACTTCGGCCGTGTTACAGTGCAATTGTACAGTCGCTGACAAAATACAACTTTTTATTAGCCAAACAATAAATTCTGCCATTTCTACGTCAATACTTACTAAATAAGCAACAAATGCTATATACATTTTTTTTTAATTTCACTTTAAAATTATATTCGACTAACCCGCGGTTCTCTATATACACCTTAGCTTTTACAATTATGAATCCTTAGCGCAATTTCTAATGATCATGATCACTAAGAAACATTTTCTAATGATCAGGGAATACACGTTTTTAAATTAATATGAAATAGCGACCGGCCCCCGGATTCAAAGGGTTTGCGACTAGTCTTTAAAAAATGGATGGAATAAATAGAGAAAAAAAATAGGACTTGGCGTCCATTACTCATACAAAACCGAACATGGTGTTATTTCACTGCGATTTTGTCAAACGGTCTAGTCTAGAGTAAAGCCAAGGAGACAAAGCAAACAATGTAAACAAACCCGGCCTGTCTCTGTCTCTGTCCCTCACTCACACGAAGCGACCGGCGCTATCTGTTCGATGGTGTAGGAAGCCATCTTGATAACCCTTGAAAGTTTGTTTACATTCTTTGCGTTGATTCGTTGGCCTTGCTTTACTCGGTTCATTATTGCTAAAAGCAGTGAGCTCTGCGACTACTAACGCTTGGTAACATTGGAACTGAATAACTAAACAAGGTCTATTTCACTATATATTATAAAACAAAGTCCTGTCTGATCGCGATAAATTCAAAAACTACTGCACCGATTTTCGTGCTGTTTTCACCAGTGGATAGAGTGGTTCTCGAGGAAGGTTTTAGAATATAATTTACAAAAATACGCGGGCAAAGTCGCGCACACCAGCTAGTTAAATAAATAAAAACGCTTCTCACCAAACTGTCGACGAGTGTACCGGCCCGTGTACCCGTGTACCGTGTCGCGTGGGTACCGGAGCCAACCAACAATAGCAACGGTATGCCAAACGTTTGTGGCTTTTTCCCATGGGTGAACACTAATTACTTCAAACGGTATACCGTTTTTAATACACCATCGATTTTAGTCAACCAACTCGCATTTGGACATCGATTGGTCCAATTGCGATAAAGAATAAAGAATACAAAGAAATAAAGAAACAAGAAAGAAGGAGTTTTTACTATACTTACATGCGAATGTGAATTTTTTTTTTACGCATTCACGTTGTAAATATAGTTACACGCTATTTTGCATACACGTTTTCATGTATACAGAAAACGATATAGGGTATAGCTTTCATCAAGAAAACATTACTGGTCCCGAGGGATCATCTCGATATAAAGATTAAAAATTAAGCGCACAAGAAAAATATACGATGAATAAAGGTTGAAAAAAAATTAAAACGAGAAAAAGTGGCGCGGACAAAGGTCGCGAGCAAAATCTAGATTATTTATTTATTTCTATTTGATACGCGCTATTCTCTGGAACTATGTCTGGAAGAATGGGTTGCATTTTAACCCAGCATAATAGCATAAAGTCCCGTGCCAAACACAGTCCGAGGTGTATATGTATACTATCCATACTTTATTTATTTATAAATAGTTGGCGCCCGCGACTTCGTCCGCGTTGAAAAAAAAAAAGTAGCCTATCCTGTGTCCCGTACGTCTAAATGCTTACCTACCATGTTTCATGAAAATCAGTTGATTCGTTTAAGAGTTATAGAGGAACATACATACTTACATACATACATACATACTTACATACATACATACATACATACATACATACATACATACAGAAAAAAATTCTAAAAATGGTCAATTTAGTTTCAGTATCATGTATAGAGCCTATAAACACGATATCTCTGAAAACAAAGTAACTTACTCCACGACCAACCCTTACAGATTTATTATTAGTACTGATGATGATAATATTATAAAGAGAGAATAAATGTATTTTTATATATATATGCAGGCAAAATGCAGACAAAGTTTCGTCCATCGGATCTCCCGTTACATATTAGTTATATTTATCATAATCACATGACAACAAGCGTCGGACACATCAATTGGCACAAATTGTCCGTGATAGGACTCACTGCTGTGACGCGTGGTCAATATAATCGCAAAATCATTTCAGTTTAGGTGTAGCGATACATACATCGAAAGAATTAAATCAAATCAAATCAAATCATTTATTTGCATGTACATACATGGGTGTAAAAACCAGATGCCATAGATGAATCAACGTCCATTTCAGCATGTACCTACCACATTTGGCGTGCAAAATAATATAAGTATGTTAACTCAGTTAAATCAAATTATTACATAAAATTATTAAACATTATTACATTAAAGTTAAATTTAATAATGCATCAGAACATTATTCTAAAAACGTGTCCTTTAAAAACTCATTCAGAGCACATAATAAGCTTTGCCTACCAAAAACTCCTTTAGTTTTTTCTTTATTAATTTTGTATTTGAAATGCTTGTAATCGAGACAGGTATCTTATTATATATTTTAGGAGCCAGACAGAAAATACTCAGATACTGTCCACACTAATATTACAAATGTTAAAGTAACTCTGTCTGTGTGTTACCTTTTCACGCCTTGACTACTACTCAACCCATCATCGTGAAAATCCGTGAATAAATAATACAGGAAAAGATATGGGTTACCTTTCATCCAGAAAAAAGTACAGTTCCTGAGGGATCATCTAAAATAAAAAATAAAAACTGGCAATAGGCATATTTTTTTTTTTTAAATTTTTAACGCGGACGAAGTCGCAGTCACCAGCTAGTTCGTATATTATATAAAATAATATAAAAATCTTTATTGGATAATAGGCATCCCTTACTCACTCACCGAAACACAACATCAGCACACGTCATGCTGTCATTTCGTGGTGAAGATTACAAAAAAAAAAAAAAACTATTCTCACGTGACAAAAAATTGGGAGAAAGTATTTAAAACCTATTATTTTCAAGTCGTGAAATTCCCAAAACAAAACCTTAAAATGTTTTGAATAAAGACAGAAGTATTAGGTACAATTGACTTATTTTCATAACACGAACGTCTCTTTGACGAAACGCAGTGATAAAGCAAGCAGACAGACCAGATTCAGGTCAACAAAAATACTTTACAATTAGCAGTAGTCGAGTACAGTCGCGAGCGAAACACAAAAACCGCGAAAAACTTTTTTTAAGCCGCGCCGAACACAAAGTTAACAACTAACGAACGTCACGAGAGTTGTTCCCGTTTTGACACAATATTCGGTTTACTGGACTTTAACAAAAAAATTTTTTAACAAAAAAGTATATATTATATACCAAGCTATTTATTATTAAAATAATAAACTAAACCCCGACATTCTATTGAGCCCAAACACGCCATGTATGTACCTATGCTGTAAGTCGCTGAGGAGTTGAGTGTACCGCAGACTACTTGATGCTGCAGTATTAGATATATACATATATGTAGGTAATTTATATTATTAGTTTTATTTTCTTCAAAAAAGCAATTTGTAAATGTTATGAAAAAAAATAGTCATTAGAATTTTTATTATGTTTGTCTCTGCATTTTGTGAACCTAATGGACGAAATACACGATCAGTTCATCGCGTCAAATGAACTGACGTGAAGCCAAAAGTTGATCGTGAATAGTGAAAACTGATGGCTTCATCGCGCCAACTAATCGTGAGTGTAGAAACCAAGGAGGATAGAATACATTTCTATCCTCCTTACTACGCCGTGGTATCATTGCGCGCTTCCGAATCAGCAGAGCTCATGTCAACGTCACTCGACCCCGGTCAAATGCATAAATGACAGAAAATTGGACTGACCGTGTGTGGGCACAATGTTTGTCGTCGCTCCATTTGATTTAAGGCGTTTGGAGCCACGTCAAATGATTGATCGTCCATAATCTCAGAAACGGCTTTAGATTTGAATGCGGTTTTCACTGATGTATTGTAGCAAGCTTCCCGTAACATTGTTTTACTCGAATCGGTTTACAAACAAAAGAAAAAGCTAAGCTAAGCTAATTGAAATTATGAAACACGCTACTCTAGGAAACGAGCTTCGGTCTATTTATTTAGCTGAAACTTTTATCAACTGTACCGGTACTTTATAAAACCATGATTTGATGTTATTCCTATAACAATACCACACGTGCGAAGTCGCGGACACAGCTATAGTATCAATTATAATCCATTATTATTTACACAATATTTGGCTGTGCGTGGATAGTCCAATCAGAACGGTCTAAAAGCCCCAAAATGTCCCACAAGAATGGCATTTTGGAAATTTTTATTGTTCCCAAAATGCCCCGCTCGAATTATCTCTGTGGACATGTTGGACAAACGATTTTTCGACCTAATTTCTATACTTTTGCTAAAATAATTTTTATTTTTTGGATCTATAATGGGTTCTTTAGATAATATTAATGGTTTCGAAAGCTCACGATATCGAGAGCAAATCTATGTAACAATGAGAACTGCACTTTCTTGTAACCGCAAATACATTTAAGATACCACTACGCTGTCATGTCACTCAAAAAGATCTAGGGCTAAGACTAAGATACTAAGACATCTAGGGCATCTTTCACCAACTACAAGTAAAGTGTTGATTAGTTACTTTTCAAGTACCTAACGCTAATTGGCGAGTAAGTGTTACGAGTATCTTGTGTCAATTTCATTTAAAAAACCCTCGAGTAATGCTACTCGAAGATGGTGAAACTCGTAGGTACGCTACGCTTTCTTACCGCGGTAACTTTAAATGGCGGTTAGCCTACTTGACACTTTACTCAGAGATGGTGAAAGAGGCTTATAGTATAAGAACTCTGTTGCTAAGCAATGATGAACAAAAAAAAAATTTTGGCATTTATGCAACTTAGCAGACGGTCTGCATTTAATAAGTTTTTTTTATGTAAAGATCGGCAGACAGGCTGACTGATGGTTAAAGAGAACAGCTGTATCTTACTTTATATAATATATATATTCAATATTAATCTATACTCTATAGCAGATTCTATATTATACTTAGCGCCTCTTTCACAAACGTCAATTAGGCCAAACTGTCATTTAAAGTCACCTGTCACCGGGAATAATTTAGCTGATAACTATACCTTTGTTTGTACGGTAAAAACGTCCCAAATATTAAATAGAAAATATTTTAAAAAAATCGGCTATCGAATTATGCAGTAAACCGAGTGCATAATTCAATATAACAGAAAATTATTTCTAAAAGTACATATCAACATTTCACATGTAGTTTGTGAAAGAGGCCCTTAGATTCTCTTAATAATATTATCGTTAAAAATACATTTAACTATTTATTTATTTTATAGGAGGCAGTGGCCTTTAGGGAGCTTGAAATATTAAAATAACCTTATTCTTTTTTCTTATTTGTCTTAATTTGTAAACAATTTTGACACGTAACCAAAGTATGACGAATATTCCCTGAGGTCTTTGTTGATGTAATTCTGTTTACGTGATTGCTTGTTTAAATAAATATTATATACCTACTGTGTCTATTTCCTTAAGTATATAAACTGTGTGTATAAAATATAATAAACAAACAAAACCCAATTACGGTGAGTACCTACTTAGGTAGTGTTTATCTAGAACGATAGCCATCTTATCAAGCCCTGAATCCAATTTCTATTTATTTATACTTGCAAGTACCTACTTATCTCTACTAATATTAATAAGGAGAAGATTCGTATTTTTGTATGTTTGTAATGTATAAACTCAAAAACTACTCGACCTATTCTTTCACCTATAGTAAGCTACATTGTCAGCGAGAAACATAGGCTACCTATAATCAATAGTTACTAATAATAAATCTGTAAGAGTTGGTCGTGGAGTAAGTTACTTTGTTTTCAGAGATATCGTGTTTATAGACTCTATACGTGATATTGAAACTAAATTGACTCCATAACTCTTAGCGCCTCTTTCACCAACTACAAGTTAAGTGTTGATTAGTTACTTTTAGAAATCATTTTCTGTTTTTTATTGAATTATGCACTCGGTTTACTGCATCATTCGATACCTGAATTTTTATTATTATTTTTGATTTAATGTTTGGGACGTTTTTACCGTACAAACAAAGGTATATCAGCTAAATTATTCCCGGTGACAGGTGACTTTAAGTGACGGTTTTGCCTACTTGACGTTGGTGAAAGAGGCGCTTAAACGAATTAACTTATTTTCATGAAACTTGGTAGATAAACATTTAGACGCACAAGACACAGGATAGGCTACTTTTTTCTTTCTCAACGCGGACAGAGTCGCGGGCGCCTGCTAGTAATTTATAAAGTTACGCGGACAAAGTCGCGTACAAGTACAACAAACAGATAGCGTCAAATATTTTTCAAGCGTTCGCCAGCATGAAGTAATGTTCCATAATCTTTATATTATATCTATCTATACATTATTATTATTATAAAATAAAGTCACAAGACTTTCCTTATCTGTTTCTTAGCTAACTTCTAAACCGCCTAATAACTAATTTTGATACGATTTTGATACACTAAATAGATGCATGCGAATTTGCAGAAAAAAAGCAAGGTTGCGAGTACATTATTAATAACAATGATTCGCGATTATGTTTTTAATTTTTTTTTTAAATAATTAAGTCGAATATATTGTCGAATTTTGGTACCAGAAGTTGCCAAACAGTTGATAAATTTTCCTGTCTGCTGTTCTTGTTAGAAAGAGGCACGAATTTCGACGCTTCGATGTCACTATCATTTAGAGAATTTATTCAAGATGCATTCCTTTGGAATACCTATATATAATAAAAGACAATTTTTAGTAAAAGAATTTGAATAAAGTTCAAATAAAAAAAGTTCTCAAAAAGCATTTCCGTACAAGAGGTATGAAAAAATGAATTTAATTAATTAATTAAATGTGTTATCCCTTTGTAATGTACATTTTTTTATGTATTAATATGAGCAATACATAAATGTACTTAATGCCTACGACGTCTACTGCACTTTTAACTTGCCCTATAAGACGTAGTCTAAAAATGTCAATCGATCCATTTACAAACCCATCAAAAGAAAACAATAGAAAAAAAATCCAACGCGTCGTGCGAGCTAGGAATGCATTATGCTCCGCTTCCTAACAAGTCACACACAATAGTACCTACAATTGTGATTGTAATACACGACACTTGCTTGCACTCGATCAAAATGATCTATAGATCAATCAATATAGGGGGCGCGAGCGAGCGTCTGCGCACGCGACGTAATCTCTACTAAACTAAACTAAAAACTAAACGCCAAGCAAAGCAACGGAACGGACGGAGACTGAGACGGCACTGGGAAAAATTATAAACAACGCGCGCGAAAGGGACAGAGCTATGCGGGGAGAAAGAGAGAGGTATACGTTCCGTTTATTGCAGCGACGATGCAATGTTTGTAATCTGTACGACGTGTTGTCAAAGAATAATCACGAAGATTAACGACTACAGAATGAACGCTTCTGTGATGCAAATTTCCTTATTTTTTAATCTCACTAAATTATTTTTTTTTTACTGATAAATAGTGTAATTAACACTATTTTTTAGATTTTTGTAACTTCTAGTGTATAAGTGATTTTTGTATAAGTGACGTAAGTAACTTAAAACAGTGAAATGTCTAGTCCGTGGCCAGAATAATATTAAACACTTTGCAATTAAATTATTCTAAATTGGGCAACACTTGAGCAAAAATCGTAGAGGGAATGTCATGCGAGTGTGTCAAGTATCAAAACACACAAGTGCCTATATTATTATGTAATCTTGCTATGCACATAGATTAAATTAACCTTGTACTTTGACATTTGAAAACTTTTAGAAAAAAGATTAGACGTTTGTATAAATACGACGCAAAGCAAAGAGTTGTCTCGTCTGCACAGTAAATCGTTAATCTATATAATTGTTTACATGAAATGGCACTGCTCCGGTCGAGATTATTCTCAGAGCATAACTGATGTGGTTTGTTAATAACATAATGTGAGTATTTGCAATTATAACATCCTGTGTTCTCTATTATATACAATGGTTTAATTAAATTATATATAGCATTTATTTATACATATATCTATCACCTTTTACCAAGAAGGGATAATTTAAAAGTGCTAATAGAAGTACATACTTCAGCGGTGGCAGAAAACCTTGAGTTTCGTTATCGTTAACTGGGAAGATTTAATTTTTTTTGTGTTTCGACAATAGTTAGTGTCAAAGCAATGGATGTCAAAGCACCTATCCTATGTATTTCCGATCAAAACAAAAAAAAAGAAAAATAACCACTAACTGTCACAATCTGAAACCAATTAAAATCGAATAACAATTACATTATCACCTCAACTTTTCTCCTCCTTCTGTTATAGTTATTGGCTCTTATCTCTTTGCAATAGAGTTCACAGTGGATAGTTAGGGGCCGTGCGTTTAGCTTCATATTTGGGTCAACCAACTACTTAGCTTAGATAAAATACTTACGGTCGGTGGGACGATAACTAATTTGTTATTTTATTATGTCACAGATTAAACAACAAATATTATTTCAAAACTTACGTAAACTTTAATTATCCATATAATAATTACATCGAATCCTTATTACCTGTAACAACAAATTCATATGAAAAATTAAAAAGTGTATGATCTATTCTTTTTCTATTGATCAAAAACGTAAACAAATATAAATAAATAAATAAATATCTTCACACATTCCACACAGCACCATCTAGTTCCAAAGTAAGCAAGTAATGCTTGTATTATGGATACCAGACAGTGGATATAATACATAGACTACTTTTTTTTTGTAAATACATACATATTATAAATACAAAACATCCATGACTCAGGTACAAAGGTAAAATGTTCACATAAAACATTTGCCCCTAGCGGGATTCGAACCCGCGACCGTTTGGTTAACAGCTAGGGTTACTAGCCACTAGACCAAACGTGTATAGCGTCGCCATGGTCACTGGACTGTTTTAAAGATGGAATTTGTACATTAGACATTATCAAAGAGAGTTAATTCAGTGATTTAACTCATTTAGAATTTGTTCGTATTGTTTGTTAATGTTCTACATATATCGTGAATTGTTTGTTTACCTTTTTGATCAATGAAAAAAGAATACAATATACCAATAGTCAGCGTTAGCAGTACACAGTCAGTGCGTTTCGTGAAGACTGAACTACACGGCAGGGAAATTAAGAATGGGTATAAAGCAAACAAAATTAGTAATTTCACCCGCGTGGCCCCTTGGACATGACAGTGACACAAAATACGTACAACTACGCACAACATGCGACGTAAGATAGCGCATCTCGCTCAATAAAAATGTTATAAGTGCCAAAAGTATTAAATATTAATTATTCCTAAACTACAATGTCAAATGAAAAATTGTTACATACAGCCTTAGATAATATGTGAAGTGAAATTACTGATACACTTTTAGCTTTGTAATGTGTGTCATTTTGAAAATAAAACTAAAATCGATGGAAATGAGAGCTCATTTGGTGATTTTTTTCTATCGAGAAAATTTCATTATATTATGTTTTCTGTTACAGACGTCACTTTCATTTATAATGTATTTATCTATTTAAAAAAATTAATTAAATTAGACTTTGATTACTTAGATAAAATTCAAATCTAGGATTGGCTATTTCTCTTTATGCCCGCTCTTAAGTAGGTGGCAGGGCAGGGCACGATACATTTTGGCGGGGCACCGATGTCGTGTCATAACGTCCCCGCGACCCCACCCATCAACAGCCGCGGTACAAAGTCGTTGGGTTTTAGCCGGTACGAATCCGGCATAACCCCGCAGTGTCCCCTACACTGCCGGGTGTCCAAGAGGATTTCCCAACGTTAAAAAAAAAAAACACCCCCGTACAAAAGATCACCACGAAATAATAGCATGTGTGCTGTTATGTTTCGGTTAGTTAGTAAATATTAATAGATGCCAGAGCCAGTTTCTCTATCCCCACCCATTGACCTTGTCCTAATCTCATTCTAAAAATTGACATATTTTAGAATTTTTTTCTGTATATGTATGTGGGTATATGTTCCTCCATAACTCTTTTTAAACGAATTAACTGATTTTCATTAAACTTTGTACATAAACATTTAGACGTACAGGACACAGGATAGGCTACTTTTTTCTTTTTCAACACGGACGAAGTCGCGGGCACCAGCTAGTGTATAATAAAACCAAGGTATTCATTCTAGTCTAATATTAGACTAATAAGCGACCAAAGCGCTTTGGAGCGCTTTTGTGTCCTATCTACCGCAGCGCACATCGTCACAAGAGACAAAGGTTTTAATATTAAAAAAAAAGGGTAACGTACGCTTTTTTATTAAGAGGAAAAGCAAATAGGAACGTGTCCTTTCACATATGAGAATATTAGCAATATGTAGGATTTTTTTTTTTTACATATTCCACACAGCACCATCTAGTTTCACACTAAGCAACTAACGCTTGTATTATGGATACCAGACAGTCCCCTTGATATACTATATAGATTACTTTTTTTTTTGTTAATAGTTACATACATGTTATAAAAAAAAAAACCATGATTCAGGTACAAAGGTAAATGTTAACACATAAACATTTGCCCTTAGCGAGATTCGAACCCGCGACCGTTTGGTTAACAGCTTGGGTTTTAGCCACTAGAACAAACGTGCCGTCGGGATTGAGGGATGACATCTTATCAATTATCTTAGTTAACTAAGTGAGTTAACCAAGGGAAATTCAAACGTTATTTTGTGACTTGTTTCTTTTTGCTCACCTATACTTAACTAGACCAAAGTTACTATACTACTAGACGAACTTGAGTTTTTAAACTTTTAAGTTCGATCTTAGTGTGATGTTCAACAGCCTGTGACCTTCTTCAATGATTGGACTATGAAATGCAAAATGAATAATTTCAAATCCGACTGCTAGTTCCAGGTTATTGAGCGCGTTTAAACAAACAAAACTCTCCAACTTTATTACCTATACTAGCTGGCGCCCGCGACTTCGTCCGCGTTGAAAAAGAAAAAAGTAGCCTATCCTGTGTCCTGTACGTCTAAATGTTTATCTACCAAATTTCATGAAAATCAGTTAATTCGTTTAAATACATACATACATACAGAAAAAAATTCTATAAATGATCAATTTAGTTTCAGTAGTTATCATGTATAGAGCCTATAAACACGATATCTCTGAAAACAAAGTAACACTCCATGACCCACCCTTACCGATTTATAATTAGTATTGATTTAATATTAGCAAAATATGTGGTGTAACAGCTAAGTGGTGATGATTCAATCTTTGTGTAAATAAAAGAAGCACCTAACCTAAGTAACTTTCCACTTAATTAGCAAAGCGTTTCAATTTTCGCTGAAACAATCTTAACGATTCCGTCCAAGCGCTATTAAGATTGTAGTATCAAACGCTCTCGGTTTCGAGTACCTATTTGATCAAAGAAAACAAACATATTATTTTATCATTGTTTTTATAGAGCGTCAAATTAAGTGGTTAGGGAGCCCACGATGATCGAGCGTCGTGAGGACCTATTGGACTTTGAAGATTGGATGGTAAGAAGAAAAAAAGGTTATATTAAGTTTTTCATTTCAGCTGTCGGGTGAGTATTTTATTTTGTAGGCGCTGTATTTTAAAAAATCCTCCATATAACCGTCAGATTATGGATCAACACGATAAGGAATTTAGGCTGAACCGTCTGTATTAAAATCTGACGCGCTCGAGTATTACAAAATGAGAATCGTTAAAAATTTATTTTTGCATTTTCAAAAAGCTGCCACGAGCTGGCAACTTAAATTGGAACTTAGTTTAGGTTCACTTAACATCCCCTCTGAAAATCTGACGCGCTCGAGTTGTATTTAAAATTTTACCCCCACCATCCCCGCCAACCCCACCAACCAAACCGTCAGATTAATACATATCCGTTATCGGAGACACGAGTAAATCCAAAAATCCCCTCTTGGGCTCCCCTACCACAGAGCGAGAGGTGAACAAATAAAGGCGTGAAAATTCAAAAAGTCCTTCCGGCGAGGAATTAGCGGGTGAATGAATATTGAATGCAAAGCCAAGTCTATCAAGCCTCCGGAGGTTTCGCTTCCAATTACTGAATACTTTTAGAGTCGTTCCAATACATCGAAACTATAAAACTATTTTTTATTATCTATACTTCTATACTCTAATATTATAAAAAAAAGAATAGTTATTTGTATTTTTTTTTATGTTTGTAATGAATAAGTTCAAAAACTAGTTGACCGATTTGGAATATTCTTTCACCTATAGAAGGCTACATTCATCAGCGAGTAACATAGGGTAACTTTATTTTATAAAGTTACGCGGAAGTCGCGTGCAATGACTTGTTTGTGATAAATAAATTATAATAAACTAGCTGTGTATACCTCACGCAAATTCCTCCTTGCTTCTTCAAGAATTGGACTATCAAATTTCTAAAGGTTTTTATTTAATCTGTCTTGTTGTTCTAACCAGAATGTATAGAGTTTAACGCGCGTTGAACCAAACAAATAAACAAACAAAACTCGTAGATTTATTATTATTACGTATAGATAATTCAATAAAACTCCTCATTAAAAAAAAAAGAGTTTACCCAGACATGCAATGAATATAGGGCATCGCGGAAGCCGTCGAATCGTTAAAAAATAAAAAATGCGATCCGATGAGGGGGTAAATTAAAAGTGTGCTACGTTAGGATAATCTGTAATCATAGCCGTGCAGCTGCCCTAGATACGCCACGACCCTACTTCACTATACTATTTATTTATTGAAGCTTCGGTGCATGAAACGAGAGCGTGAGACGGAAGTCAATCGGGCGTTTTTCCATTAGCCACGGCACGGCCCGGCACGGCCCGGCATTTGACTCCCGCCGGCGCCGGCGTAACTGCATGTGTGTTGTATATGAATTGTAGCCGTCTGCGTGTGTGAGTGCGCGGAGCGGGTAGGCGACATCCCTACCAAGGACGTAAAACCGGCCGATCAACACCGGCTCAGTGGTAAAACAAAGCCCCGGCGTGCCGTGCCGGGCCTTGCCGTGCCGTGCCGTGCCGTGACTAATGGAAAACCGCCCATCCACATTCAACTGAATACGTACAATGTGACGGATAGACGGATGGAATATATACGGACAGCTAATATCTGCTTCAGGAACTCGTATCCCGAGTGCGAATTGAAAATTGTTTTCACATAGATTTTAATATTGATGTCGATTTTATCAAATCATCTCAACGGTAGTTAGGATGTCCACTGCCCAATGCTAGACATAGGCTATCTTCACAACTTTCAAGCAAGATATATCAGAAGCAGTCTAAATCTAGCGTCGATTTTATGCAAGATATTTTTAAACTTTATCAATACATATTCATTAACTATTAAATTATCTTATTGAATTCCCTCTTTTTCGGACCGAGCGCTTTAAAACATCCTGCCCACTGCCGAGGTTTATAATGCGCCAAAATCTTTTTAAAGTTGGAGTGAATAGGCAACTTCTGGGTGAGCTCGCTCCATCATCATCATCTTCGCTACACGGCTGGCCAAGAGCAAAATTAATGTATAAGTAATTTTGCAAAATGAATAATTTCTCGCTTCTCGTAAGTTTGCAGTTTATTGTTATAATTTTCCGAAAAAAAAAAAATGCATCCGTGCAAAGCTAGTAAATGTATAATTCTATTCATTCCCATGATTAGTTGTTTACAACTAATATGCTAAAGAAGCTCTTAATTTCAAAGCATTTGTCAACAAATTTCTAAACCAAACGTTCTTTTCTTTCTCAACCTACTCATCAGGATTCAATTGCAAAAGTTATTGAAGTGGGATGCGGCCAATATACTTTTTAATTCAGCAAGAGGACATCGAAACGATTAGACACGCAAAGCGATGAGTCGTTACATCGAGTGACTCTTTCTTTACGAGTGGCACTCGTGTGGCTCACAGTCGGGACTCGGCTCGGGGGAGACTTGACCTATCTATAACGATCCCTTTCTCATGCTAATTTAGTATCGACTTTGCAATTTTTCACTCACTCGATTCCTTAATAATTTTATTAATAAGAAAAATCTGTTACCGATAACAGGGGTTTTGGGCAGTGTTGCCAACTTAGCATTAACTTTGTAAATTATTTACTAAAACCCTCTTTGAGAACCACAGTGAACCACTCTATCCATCACAGACGCGGCAGAGGATTTTGTTTTATAATATGTAAGGATTATAAATGTATAAAGAAAGTATACATACATAGCTGTCACACCACCTGTGTTTCCACCGCCCTAACCCACCGCGAATTGGATGTATGTACTTCACGTTAATTAATCTAACAAAGTCTTTAGCAAGCATAAAACTAAAAATATCAACGTAGCGAATAAAGCAGTTAACACTTTTAATGGTCAACATTGTGCTCCAGCCAACAGTTGCTTGGCACGAAACTCAATGCCTCGGCCAGATGACACAATATGACGCCGCATGCTGGAATCGCCTGGCCGGGACGTAGTTAGTCGTGCGGAAAACACTCCAAGAAGCCATTTCAACTTTAACAGACTCGCTGACACGATCGACAAACATATGCCGTGACTTGTTTTCGTTTTGTTTTGTGTGTGTGTACATACACAATCAGCTGTGTCTCGTGTCCCGCTTTAAGATTATAATTTAGTTTTTTTATTAGCAATATCGTTGTTACGAAAGAAATAAATTTAAGAACTCAACCGATCATAATGAAATTTACCATACACACGTTGTCAGGCAAAGATTTAAATCGAAGATGCGGCGTAATCTCCTCGCGCCATACTAAAAACACACCAAAAATTCGTAACAATGGGTTGGGCGCAGGCGCTCAACCCAACTACAGTTGCACGCCAGCTACAGTGAGTGACGGTCGCTTGTTGAGAGCGTCGCTATCGTCACAGTCACGTTTGAAGTAAGGAATGTGTTGTCTGTGTTTAAAAGTGTGTTTAGACAAAAGTATATGTATTTTATACTTTTGTCTTTAGTATAATGTATGTTGTATTTTGTAACACACTTTCGCTAGTAATGCCGCATCTCTCGATTCAAATTTTTGTTGTCAGGGATACAGGAAAGGGCATAGGGATAGGGGCCTTTCATCAAGAAAACAATATTACTGTTTCCAAAGGATGGTGTAAAAATAAAAAAATCGTTCTAAGATTTTTACACAATAATATTAAAATATTTAAGATTAACTCTATTTACTCGAGTCACTTATATTAAAACACGCAAAAATAAATTAAGTTAACTAGTTATACAAATCCAACTCAATGGAAGTTCAATTAATTAAATATATCCCTCGGAAAGACAAAGAATATTATCTTTGTATTAGTAGTTATTACGTATCTAATTCCAAATAATGTCGCATTAGGGCGACTATAATGTCAAGCGCCGAGCCGTTCGTCACAATAACATCCTGACGGATGGATCTATTAAATCATACACAGTGGTCAGGGGCCCTAACTGTAAATGTTTACGTGTGGCACAAGCTGTAGAACGTAGCGGGTAATTTATTATTTATTTTGACAGAATATGGTGCCCACCACCAAATGGAGACTTTTCAAGTACAATAGTTAGTAAGTACACACTTGATAATCTTCAATCTCCGTTCAGGCAGAAAAGAAGGGTCCGATGTTAACGAAGAAAGCTTAAAACTTACAATTACTGTCCGACGGTAGGTCACTTTCTGGCCGTAGCCGATTAATCGGCTATCGCCACAACCGAAAAGCTCTAAGAAATTTTGTTCAAGATTGACTAAGAACACACAATGACAATTAAATAGAACATAATTAATTAACATGAACTTCATAATGACCAACCATTAAAAAGGTTTGATGTTGTTATGAAATTAGATTATTGGTCAGAGAGGTGTATACCATATTGATCCTTGTTATCATATCTAGTAAGTTTACTTTCATATGAAGGTGTCTGCGTAGTACTTATATACAGAGCTGTCAGTTACACGGTTACATTATATAACAAGTCGCGAGTTCAATGACTTTTCCCATCTCAAAAATTGCTCTTTTTTAAAAAAATATTTTAAATTAATATCTCAAAATATACAGAGATTTCGGTTACGTCACATTACATGAGAGTGTCGCGAGTTCAATGGTTTTTTTCCATCTCAAAAATGCACAACGCGCCTAAAGAAGTTTTCACTTCAAAATTACAAGACCTATTACGATAGCGTTAGTATTCCTCGTAAACTTTATATTAGTCCACTAAAATAAGAAGTTCACCTCGGAATTTGAGATACCTAGCTATAATAATAAACTCGTATAAACTTGTATTTTGACATCCTAAAAGTTCTCTCAAAACCTACATATTAGGGTGTCCGCGTCTATTAAAATCTAAGGTCAAAGGTCACTAAAATCGATTTTTTGCAAATATCTCGTTTCCTATGGGTTTTTTGCTATTTGTGTTTCATACCAATATTCTACGAGATTAAATTCACTACAACTTTTGTTTCAAAAATTTTCTTATACGTTGAATCGTTTTCGAGATAGAGGGCGGAGAGCGCGCGGTTAGAGTATCTTTTAAGGTCAACCGGTAGTCCCGGTCAAAAACACGCCATATAAAGTTTTACATGAACGGTCACAGTGATAATTTAAAATCCGTAACCTATGTAAAGTATTAAATAGATAGATATTTCATTAATGAAAAAATAAGATGAAATCCGATTTCTTTACATTATTATTTACTTGATAACAAGAGAACTATTGGTCCTACAGAGTTTTGCTTGTGCTGAAATTGAAGTTAAGTAACTGCTCTACAACTTCATTTCTTATAACTTTCCTCGTAGAATGATTATTTTAGACGATATTTTGTTTTGAAAAACGGCTAACTAGAAATTTCTAACTTTTTGAGAAAAGTGACCGATTTTTGAAGTAGTGTATCTTTCTTATCTTAGATTCTTATCTAGTTTTGACTTATTTGACTGGGTAATATTTCCAAAAACTCATCGCTCATCGCTATCTCCTCTGACATGAACCAGACTTAATTGCGATGCAGCGAACATTGAACGCTGATAGCGAAAAAAAATTGTCGGAGTTTTTACACGTTGAGAAATGCAGGGCAAACGACTTGACCAACTCCACCTTTGATGAGATAAGTGTTGATTAATTACTATTTAGATGCGCCGGCGCGGAATACAATCTTCAGTGGAAATTGTGAAATTATAATGTCAGTTGCGTTTTCTCTATTATATATAAATAAATATATAATTAATTATGACCAAATTACAAATATATTATTTTTATAATATCTATTATAAAAATAATATATAGTTTAAAAAAAGCTGGGTTCCAAAACGTACCATACTTTTATGTCATCCTAAAGCAGGGGTCTTCAACCTTTTTGAAGTCAACTGCCGAAAAAAAATATTACGTAATTCCAACCACTTTTAAATCATGATTTCATCCCTGTGCCTGTGACGTTTAGTGTTCAATAATTTTGAAATTACACGTGTATTTGAAATTATATGTGGATGTTAGGTTAGGATATGTTTTTTCATCAATTATCTCAGTCTGTTTACCAAAGAAGATAAACGATTTCGCGCAACTAGTTACGCATAATACAATGTATTACATAACTGTGCCACTTGTACCATTTGCGAACAATGGCTTCCTCCGGCCAGAGTACGTACCTAGGTGATACGAGTGCATTATTGTATTATAGTGTCGATGTACAATCGCGTACACAATAGTGTTGTGTGCATCATTGTACTACAACTATAGATTTCGCGCGCCATACAAAACACTACGAATTTTATGGAACATTTAAAAAAGTGGCGTAGCTCATCATCTCTTGTCATCTGTCAATTAAAAAAAAAACCAAACATCTGTCATTTAAAGAAAATGTGTCTTTACGTTAACACATTAGAGTTTAAAATCAATAGTAAAACTTGATCGTTAATACATTTTACCATTGACGCGAAAGTAAGACTCCGCTATGATTCCGTTTTAGCCACTTGGGCATTTATGCGCAAATTCCATAGTTGTAGTAACTAGTACTTCTATGGTTTTGTGCACGAGGCGAAAGCTCGTCATGTGACCTAACTTTCTGTATTCGCGCACACACGCGACAGCTTTCCTTATACTAAACCTTTGAGCATAAGACTGTTTCATTTATATCCTACCCCTCTGTGGCGCCACTTCTCTATTGGCGACAATCTTAACCTTCGAAGCCACTGCACGTAAGAGAGAGCAGGTGCTCAAAAATACTCAAGCTCTTAAATTCCACGACCAAGTTATTTTTTTCAATATTAATAGGTTTGCCAAGAGGCCGCATTCAGTTGTGCAGCAAAGACGAGGCCGACGCTGAGCTCACCCAAAAGATCCCACCCTCTCCAACTTTACAAAGATTTGGATTTAATGAGCTCGAAAACACAAACTTCACAGGAAGGGAGTTCCAATCTTTAGCAGTGCGTATTATTAAAGAGGTTTTAAAACGTTTGATGGTCTGAAAAAGAGGGGATTTCGACAAGATGAGGATAGTAACCCGCCGTACATACGTCTGAATGTCCTATGGACGAAAGGTAAACGCGGTATGAGCTCATGCAGCTCCTGAGCACACTCTACGAAATACCTGTCACTCAGGGTGAAGTCTGTCTGTATTTTTTTAATAACTAGATCCTTAATCAAAATGTAAATTTACTAGCTTTCGGGCGACTTGCCGCGTTTCAACGACTCAGATTAGTTAGTGAAATTAATTAAATTGTCGAGCACCAAACATTTGCGCTAGTGACTGTACGCGATGGCACAACTCTAGCGGTCTCTGAAACGCGTGTAATATATCTATGCAGATAACTAGTTACTTTAGAGAATATCGCATCGCATCGCTAAGCTTATTTAGCACGACTCTACTACTTCCACTGACTAACCGATTTACGTGACCTAATTGTGTGATTCATGAAACTTGAACCTGATTGCCTTGGCTAGGTGGAGCCCTCTTTTACTCACTAGAAACTAGTAAGTACTAACTACTTGTTCGCAACTTCTACATTTTTTGTAAATTCCATTTAGAATACTAAGATACACACTAGATGCGAGTTAATGAGCACATAGCGAACATTCCGTTGAATGTTTTTTTTTTTTTTTTTTTTTTTTTTTTTTTTTTTTTTTTTTATATAGTTATATATTTACCTTGACACAATTGGATGAAACATTATTTAGCATTCGGCAATAGTAATTAGTAGATACTGGCCGGTAATTATGACCCCCAAAATGTACACTCTCCTCTCTCGGTTACATTACTTGGCGAAATTACAGAAGCGAATTATAAACTAAGTTGTTTAAATAAAACAAACTAGTTAGTGCTTAATAAAAATAAAAAAAATGGTAAATAAATACCCTTACTAAGTTAGGGGTACAGGACTATCTCCCCCCCCCCCACTCATTTTTTATCTACCCTAGTAATATTTCGAGATTAATTTTATTAAATTCATTAATAAAGTTATACAATACACAGATAAATGTACATTAATTATATTTTAACAATAACTAATAATGTTAAGTTACAAAGGAATTATATTTGTTACAAAATAAATTCACGCGTCAATGGTAAAAGGTAGTAACGATCAACTTCTACTTTCATTTTAAACTCTAATGGTTTGACGTAAAGTCACATTTTCTTTAAATTATGTACTTATTATTATGTTTTTGTTTTGTTTTAAATGACAGTTCATGCTCTACGCATATGTCACTTTTAAATGTTCCATAAAATTCGTAGTGTTTTGTATGGCACGCGTGTTCCATGTTGTAGTAGTTTGTTTTGGACAACTAACAACCAAAAGAAACTGTTTCATAACAGTTTCTTTTGGAAACCTATAATTGATAAATAAATATTTTGATTTTAACTACATTGAAATATCATAATCTATGGTGTAATGTAAGCTATGACATTCATTAATGACTGCGCGCCACAAGTTGCAGCAACTGACTATTATTGAGTCATAGTGACGTAGTGACCCTAAGCACTCCATGCCTAACTTGGCCTACTGGTACGGACTTATCTACACCGTCATTCTTACCCTACATATATGGATTCCGGATATATACTCTATCTATAAAAATATGTTAACTAAAATATAATTTATTATTTAAACTTCAAACACATAACTTGGTCTTTACAGTAACATGTCATTAAAAAAATGTCTTACTATACCGAGTGCAATCACTCTATGCAGGTGAGGTAATAGTTAAATGATCTTATAACAAACTATATAGTTGTTTGCAATAAACTCAAAAACTACTGCACCGATTTTCATGATGTTTTCACCAATGGATAGAGTGGTTCTCGAGGAAGGTTTTAGTATATAATTTACAGTCAAGCGGGCGAAGTCGCGGACAGCAGCTATAGTAGGATTGATCTATAGTTAGTTGAAAGTTAACTATAACATTCTAAATGTGAACAAATAAAATTATTTTTAAAGGCAACTTCCCCCCTCGGTTAGTATTAATTTACGTACACGCAGGCGACAATGACAATTAGTGGTAATTACCAATGTTGTTTTACATTTCCATAGGGACTCAAGCCGGATACAAGCGACTATATCGCTTATTATATGCTTATATATGTCATAATAACTATTAATCTATTATATTAATATGTGAAGCGCAAGTTTTCGATCCTTTTTTTAAGAAAATTGCGCAGACGGAGAGGTGTGATGTGTGATGTGAAGTTTTATGGAACTAAATGTAGCACTTGACTAAATGTGTAAAACAATATAAAGCCCGACATCTTTGCTGTTATAAAATGTTCAGGGGTTGTATGTTTATTTTTAGTAGATAGCTGGTGCCCGCGACTTCGCCCGCGTTGAAAATTATATACTAAAAACCTTCCTCTTGAATCACTCTATCTATTTAAAAAAAATCTTGTGTAAAGTCTTGTGATAATAATATTGAATTTTTATTTCTTTCCAAGGGTTTGAATTCAAAAGCAATTCAGTGTCAATATATTTCTTAAAATTGTTGAATATTCTAAAGCATTTTCTGAATCCAAACTTAGTTTGGGATAAGGGAATTATTTAGAAACGTGACTCACGTTCAAAAATGAATAGTTAGTCACATAACATAAAAGGAAGAAGTTGTCAATTAGTCATACATAAAATAATTATATGTATATTCTGCCCGTATTTCATTAAAATAAAAAACATATTTTCAGTTATAATTTCACCAACTTTCAAATGTCACAATGTCATTATATAATAATCAATTGAAAAATTAAAATAAATCAACTAGGAAATCCTAGTTCTTTAGATATCCTAGAAAGGCACCAACTAGAAAATAGAACCTTAAAGAAGAACTCTGTGATTTAAAAGCATATGTGCTGCTGATTAATTAATTTTGCCTTTTGTTGGGACATTTTACATTCAAAACATTGTCATTAAAAATTAAATTTGCATTTTTTGTATGTTTGTAAGTTGTAAGAATATATTCAAAAACTACTGGACCGATTTTAAAGCAAGCAATATTCATCCTTTTTGTAGTTATGGACAATTGTAGCATAATGGACGATTGCTATAAATTATGACTAACAATTTCATTAATTGGCTACCTGTTATGTTAGTGATGTCATACAGGTAGAGGGTAGATATAACTATATGACCCATAAAATTACATTAGGCAAATTGGGTTTCAGGTGAAATTTTATAATCATTGGAACATGTCTATTATATTTATTTTTTACACCGGTGACCCACCCCCAGCTTTGATACATTTTTCTTCTTGTGATAATATATTTCACTTGTAACTTGTAATTATAGGGTATCCACGCACTCTTGGCGTCACGCTGTATTAATAAAGTTAAAATAGCAGCCAAATTAGCTTTTGCACGTGACTTGGCCTGCGTAAATTCATAAAATATAGCCCACTAGCTGGTGCCCGCGACTGTGTCCACGTTGAACGATGAAAGGTACCCTATGTCCTTTCTGGTGTCCCAGACAACGTGTATGCAAAATTTCATGGTGATCGGTTCAGTAGTTTTGCATGAAAGTGTAACAAACGTCCATACAAACTTTCGCATTTATAATATTAGTACAGATTCTGTTTGCAAATAATGATTTAAATGCATATTTGGGGGGGGGGGGTCTTTGCATATACTATTATAGATCACCGAGAGGGGTATTAACAAATTGTAAAAAATGGGTCACCTAACTAGTATTGGGTACATTAAATCGATGTATAGTACATTCCCTAAGTTTGCCTCATTTATCACTCTTTCTATTAATGGTGGTACATTGGAAAATTCAAAAATTACAACAACTCCAGCAACAACTGGTCTGAGATAGAGGTGGAAGGCTACCAAAAAATATATATAATTATTATTTTTTGGTTCAATTTAAACTTTTACATGATGGTCAAGACTCTAGTGAAAGATTCTACTACCAAAAGAGATCCTAAAAGTTCATATTTATCTGATGTAGTTACTTTTGATAATTAAGAAATGAAATAAATAACAATACATAATGGAATCAGTGGAATCTCCCCTATGGTATCAGTTTCCTAATCCATACTTCCATTTTAATATTATGAATGTTAAAGTAACTCTCTCTGTCTGTCTGTTACCTTTTCACGCCTTAACTCTTTGATTTTCATGAAATTTTGCATGTACACATTGTCAGGGATACGTGAAAGGACAATGGGTACCTTTCATCCAGAAAAAAAGTACTGCTCCCATGGAATCATTTAAAAGTATAAAACACTAGCTTTAGCCCGCGACTTCGCCCATGTAACTTTGTAAATTATATACTAAAATCTTCCTCGAAAACCACTCTATTCATTGGTGAAAACAGCATGAAAATCGGTATATTTATCGCGAACAGACTGACAGACAGACAGACATAATGGAGGACTTTGTTTTATAATATGTAAGGATTGTGGCGGCGCCACCGTCGCCAAGGCAATAAAGATTTCAGGCATTGTATTACTCATACTTATATTATATACTAGCTACACGCACCCGGCTTCGCCCGGGTTTAAAATAAAATCTTTTAAGTTGGACCAAATTACACATAGTTACGAAGTTTTATCAAAATCGGTTCAGTCAGTAGTTTAGGAGTTCATTGGCCTCAAACATGTGACAAAAATTTTATATATACTTAATAGAGATTTTCTGAGGTGCTATATTTTTATTTTTCAATGTGAATGAAGTCTCCAGCACCAGTTGTTTTATTACAATTTTATGCAATTTTTTTTATTTAAATTTGTGTATGAGGTTCGATTTTAATTATAATATGATTCATAGCGTATCACACGTCCTGGATAGGTAATACTGATAACGCTTATCAACACAACATTATTTGCAAATGAATGTCGAAACTATATTTATTTTATAGGTGTTCGCTTTTAGATCGTCACATTAAAGGGCGGGGAGCGTTTATTACTCATATGCACTAACAATATTAAAGTTACCACCCCATGGGGTGAGATTGTTTCCACCCCAATTCAAAGAAAAAATACGCACATGCCATAGGACCAATTTAGGACGAAAATTGCCCCATATGACCAAATGCTCGATTGTTAATTCAAGGTCGCTATTCAATTGTTTAAGTTACTTCAAATAATTAGAGGATTGTAAGAAAGAATTTAGGAAATTTAAGTAAAACATCGTGTGGGGTCCTGTTGGAAATGCGCGTCGAAAAATCGATATTTATAACTTAGAACGCATGTTAAAATTTAGTTTCGTGTAGAGAAAGGATAGAGACACCTGTTCGTGTTACATTTTAATGCAATGTCATTCATAAAAGCTCTTAATTACGATTGTAACGAAATAATCGATCAACCATGAAGTTCGCACGCCTATGTTTATGTTTTCTTTTATACAGAAACTTCCTTCGATAACAGGACAAAACATTTTGTTGAGCCTATAAATATAACTGGTTAAAAATAGTACAACGCGTGCGAGATCGAAAGTAATTATTTATTTGTTTTGCTAACTAAAGCTGCCGTAGTGCGATGAACTCTAAGCGCTCGCTCACCTCATTTTGAAGCTCGTATCCTTTGTCGAGATCAATCCGTATGCACTATTGCACGGCACACAACAATTGTTCACTTATAAAATGCATATTTTCACAGACACTAACAAACATTTCTGTATTATCGACTAGCGTACAAATGGACACACGGAAGGGTAGCCATTTTTGTCAAAAAAAGCACCTTTTTCGTTCCTTCCCGATCCCAAAACTCTACCCGTACGTACCGACCGAACGAAGAACAATCCCCAATTTATTTAGGAAAAGCGAAAAATTAAACGAGAGGTCGCTAGTACTGCACAGTAAAAGGTAAAAGTAAAACCATAGAACAAAATATTTATATAGTAATATGACCATTGATCTGAGAACAGACTAGTATAGACTATTTTAACTGTTCTTGAAATGCAAAAACTAGTTAAAAAACAGCAAAATTTTTAGCGACTGGGTAATAGTTTACTATTTTATTTTCCTTCTAAATTTATATCATCGTAAAACCACCATTAAAATAATTGTTAGTACAAATTTTAATTATTGTTCCTCGACTCCTACATTGAAACGTCAGTGTCAGATCAGCCAGTTTAATACACAGAACACTATAATATACCAGAATAGAATAGACTGTCATTGTCAGTTGTCTCTTGTTCGTGGAATGATTGTGGTTTGTTAGTGGAATATCAACCTGTTTTTCTTTTGATAAACAATTCCTTTTTCAAATACTCAAAAAGGATGGTGGGCGCAATGCCTGTTAATTTAATACCAAAATTTTGTAACGGCGCCATGGACAACCACAACGGGATCGAAGACGGGGAGTTTCAAGTTCATATTGGAAGTCGCATAAAATGCAACGAAGACTTCGCCACTGTGAAATATATAGGGGAAGTTAAAGGATATAAGGGTATTTGGTATGGTGTCGAGTGGGATGAACCCTCTAGAGGCAAGCACGACGGCTCCGTGGACGATTTCCAATATTTTAAGACGTCTAAACCCGGAGCTGGGTCATTCATTCGTCCAAACAAAATCGCCCCGTTTAGAACCTGCGCTGATGCCATAAAAAGATATTATGGCGATAGGGAGGTCAGTTATTATTCGTTTTTTAAATGTTTAGCCTCTCCCCAATACTTCTGTTACTTTAATAAAAAAATATGTTACAAATTAGGTCATAAAAACCCACACATAATGAGAGTTATTCAAGAATGACATCATGAGTAATTCATTTACTTGTTTTCATTCATTGACTCGCTTGTTTTTGTTTACAGTCAGTTAATCTATATATAAATCTATAATACTAATAATAAATCTAAGTGTAGGTATTGTATGTATGTATGTTCCTCCATAACTCTTAAACGAATTAACTGATTTTCATGAAACTTGGTAGATAAACATTTAGACATACAGGACATAGGATAGGCTACTTTTTTTCGTTTTCGATGTGGACGAAGTCGCGGGCACCAGCCAGTTATTTTATAAATGTTAGTAATCTTTTGTTATGTTTAGTAGTTTTATACAATTCTTACATTATATATTATTTTATAAATTTAATTTGAGAACCTACCTGGTAGCAGTAACCACTCTTCTATAGAAGACCACCTTGAAATAACTTTATTTATGTAAGACTAGCTGCTGCCCGCAACTTCGCCCGCGTAACTTTTTTAAATTATATACTAAAACCTTCCTCGAGAACCACTCTATCCATTGGTGAAAACAGCATGAAAATCGGTGCAGTAGTTTTTGAGTTTATCGTGAACAGACAGACAGACGCAGCGGAGGACTTTGTTTTATAATATGTAAGGATTTCTCAATTCAGTGTGCCTTTTGGCCTTCACTTCACTAGTAATGGTTTGTTCTGACTATCACAACACACAGCCAAAACTTCTAAGTGTAGAAACTTTATAAAATATCATTCTTTTAAGAACGGAAATAGTCCATTTCCTCCCTATTATTCTCAGCATAAGACCCCATTTTTGAAAATGTTAACTGTGAAGCCATGGACAGCTCGTTACTCGCAATTCTATAAGTGCTTGAAAAACTCAAAAATTAGCAGATGACTTGAATTTTTCAACATTGCATTAGACAGAGGAATAATCTTATATACTGTTTATTTTATTTTTTATTTTTTTCTAAAATTCTAAGGGGAAATGATTTTTTTATTTATTTATTTATTTATTTATTTAATAAAGTACACAGACAGATTACAATTATTTACATGAATTCAAAAGATATGTGTATATGGTAATTTACTAAATTGTAGTCCTAAATAGTGTACATAGCCTGATTAACTTAATTTTAACTAAACATTAATGATCTTAACTAAAAATATTAATAAAACAATAAAACACTAACGCTACTTAAATATTAACCTCAATCTACTTTTAAATAAAGAAAACCTATTGTCAAATATATCAATATCCACGTCAGATCCTATCACCACGTCATTAAAAGTTCGACACATCCTAACCAAGGGATTATAGTAGGATGTGTTGTTCCTATACGCTTGGATGGAAAAGGGACCCGAGTGGGGAGAAATAAAACATTAAATAAAACATTATTTTCATATTTTGAGCGTTGTTATGGCAACCGTGGAACGTTGCTGACTGAGCCACAGCGAAGTGTGTCCAGGTTCAACTAGTATTTTATATTTTTACTAGCTGGTGCCCCAGACTTCGCCCGCGTAACTTTGTAAATTATACACTAAAACCTTCCTCGAGAACCAGTCTATCCATTGGTGAAAACAGCATGAAAATGTTTGCAGTAGTTTTTGAGTTTATAGCGAACAGACAGACAGACGTGGTGGAGAACTTTGTTTTATAATATGTAAGGATATACCTTCATTAAACTCCATTCAATAAATTCCAGGACGAGACGGTGGCCGCTCATCGCAGGACTGTGATCAACGAGTGGAAAAGGGAAATGGGTGCTCCATTCATTGAAATGGTCGGATTTGAGAAAATTCATCAAAAGCAGTAAGATAACAGTACAGCTGTTTTAATATTTTAATGAATGTACTATGTACATGTTTAGTACTTATGGTAATAAACTATATTTGTGCCATATTTCATCTAAACCCGTTCAGCTGTTTTTGCGTGTAAGAATAACAAGCACCCATACATCTTCACAAACTTTTGCATTTATAATATTAGTAGGAAGTATAGTACCTACTCATATGTTTTCTTAGGTTTTATATTTTTCATTTTTCAACGCGTACTAAGTCGCGGGCACCTGCTAGTATTACAATACAGGCTGATACGACTGCAGTTAAGAAATAATTAAGTTTGTAAGTGCCTCCTTAGTTCTCTACATCTAGGTTGTATACAAATATTTCCAGAAAATTTGACCGCCTCCTCGAAGTGTGTGTCCGCGATCAGAACGTGGCCAAGTGTGGCGACGTCGCCAGCCTCTGTCCCAACGTCCGCAGTCTGGATGTATCGAGAAACCTGTTTTCGAACTGGCGAGAGATTATTACGCTTTCAGCGCAGTTGCCGGACTTGAGGGAATTGGATGTCAGGTGAGTTATTTAGTAAAGTCTTGATAAAAGAACAGTGTTTGTCTAATAAGTCTTGATTTTAGATCAGTGTTTGTCCAATAAGTCTTGACAATATTATAGAACAGCGTTTGTCCAACAAGTCTTGATAGTGTAACTTAAAAATTACGTAAGTTGGGAACACTGTGTCTCTTTATAAAATAAAATGAAAGAAAATAATACCAGTCTTTTTCTAATAAGTCTTGATTTTAGATCAGTGTTTGTCCAATAAGTCTTGATAATATTATAGAACAGCGTTTGTCCAACAAGTCTTGATAGTGTAACTTAAAAATTACGTAAGTTGGGAACACTGTGTCTCTTTATAAAATGAAATGTGGTAATAAAATAATAACAGTCTTTGTCCAATAAATCTTGATTTTAGAACAGTGTTTGTCCAATAAGTCTTGATAATAGAACAGTATATTCGTCCAATGAGTCTTAATCAAATTTTGATAGTAAAATAGTGTCAAATAAAGTGGATCGTTCGCATTTTGCTCATAAAGTCATAAATTTATATACGAATCTTGTGTTTTTTTTCTAAGGCTGCAAAAATGCGTTTTTAACTAGAATCGTTACCAAGTTTACTTTATCTTTGTGTTTTTGAATTTCAGCAAAAATCGCATGTCTATAGATGTGCCCGAGGAGGCGATGTCCCACCTGGCAATCAATTTTGCTAACCTCGAGAAGCTGAATGTATCCGTTTGCGACTATGATTGGTCCGATCTGTTATCCCTGTCCCGTCTCTGGCCTAATTTGATAGAACTGGTGGCCGCTTACAACAGGATAAAAAGGATTATCCCACCGGACTACACCCTTCGAACCATAAACACACTGAAGCTGGACGGAAACCCGATCGATTCGTGGAGGGAAATTTTGAATTTGGGAAATTTAAAGCATTTGCAAGTACTAAGTTTGAACGATTGTCAAATCGGTGAAATAAAATTCAACGATGATCCGGACAACACGAAGGTGGATGTTTTTGAGAATTTAGAAGTACTATATTTGAATAGAAACAGAATTGCCGATGTGAGTATTTCTTCACGTTTTTTTATTGGTTTTATTAACATACTAGCTCATGCCGGCGACTTTGTCCGCGTTAAAAAAAAATTAAAATTAATTTAAAAAAGATCATACAACTGACTTATATTTTTAATTAATCCCTTGGAAACAGACTTTTTTTCTGGATGAAAGGTACCCTATGTCCTTACTTGTATCGCTGACAACGCTAATAAACTGACGGACTCATAAACTGCATCAAAGTTCAGGATTACTTTGAAATGATTTTTTTTTAATAATATGCAAACTTTTTAGATCAAATTATATAAATATGGAGAGACTGGCTCTTAATCTTAAAAAAAAGCAAAATTTAAAAATAGAACTGCAGTAAAACAAATGAATATAGCTGGGAAAAGAAAATTTACTCATAGTATCAGATTTGCGTGTTATTTAAAGCAAAGTTTTAAATTGATTCGCATTGATTGTCAATTGAATTATTGTTACCAGCCGAATTGTTGGGTTAGTTTTTTAGCTCATAGAGAGTTTTTGAACCATAATATGGATACTTCGTCCGAACAAGCGGCTCAAATTGTAGCACTGGTGCGGGAGGGCTTGGATCAACGAACGATTGGAAGAAATTTAAATTTAAACCAGTCTACGGTTTCTAGAATATGCAGAAGGTTTGTGAAGACAGGTTCTAACAGAAGGAGACGTGGTACAGGCACGACTCGAGCAACCGCCGGTCGTGATGACCGATTTATTGTTACAACTTCCCTGCGAAATCGTTTCCTCACGTCAGTTAACATCAAAACAGAGCTTAATGAAGTGCGTGGAGTAAATGTGAGTGCACGAACAATAAGAAGAAGGTTAAAGGAAGCGGATATCACCCCTTTTAGACCAGCAAATGGTCCAAAGTTGTCTGTAGCTCACAGACAAGCTCGCTTAAGATTTGCGCGTGATCACCTAAATTGGACAGAAGAGCAATGGGCCTCCGTATTATTCACGGACGAGTGTAGGACATGTTTATATGGTGCAGATGGTCGCAGAAGAGTCTATCATCAACGCGGGGAGCGATATGCTCAAAGTTGCATTGAGGAGAGTGTTCCTTTTGGAGGCGGTTCGTGTATGGTCTGGGGTGGCATATCGATGAACGGGCGAACAGAACTTGTGTTCATAGACATGGTCCGTCAAAACGGTAATAGAGGGGGTTTGACTGCACATCGCTACATAACAGAGATCTTAGAAGATCACGTGGTGCCTTACATGGGATTCATAGGCGAAAATTTTACTTTAATGCAGGATAATGCCCGGCCGCACGCTGCTGCACAAGTTCGACAATATTGCGAAGAGGTTGTGATACGTACAATGAATTGGCCAGCACGCAGCCCGGATCTTAATCCCATTGAGCATGTTTGGGACAATTTAAAAAGAGCTGTATATGCGAGAAATCCTGTGCCCACGACAGTGGCAGCACTAAGAACAGCACTTTCAGAAGAATGGGACAATATTCCGCAAGATCTTTTAATAACCCTAATAAAATCTATGCGAAACCGATTAGAATCCGTAATAAGGGCACGTGGGGGTAATACACCCTATTAAAACATAAATAAACCCTTGCATAAAGCTTGTGTCTATTGTTAAAACCAATTTTTTTATTATACCAATTTTGCTTAAATTTCTGTTTTTTCTTCAAAAAAGTCTTAAGGTCCTTTCCAGTACACAAACTTAAACTTAAGGATACGCTGTTTTAAAGTTCACGAACCAATCTAGAGGTTTCAATTTAAATCTGTATAGAAAGTTTGCATACTTGGTTAAAATATTTATTTCAAAGTCGTCTATTACTTTGATGCAGTTTATGAGTCCGTCAGTGTATTATAAAGAGGAAAGATTTGATTTATTGTTTGTTTGTTTGAATTGAATAGGCTTCGAAACTAGTGGACCGATTTTAAAAATTCTTTCACCTATAGAAAGCTAAATTATCAGCGAGTATCATAGACCTATATTTTATAAACTAACGCCGACGAAGTCGCGTGCAACAGTTAGTAAGTAAATAATAAACTTAGGAGTTTTTAAATGTGTTTTATTTACAGTGGCGATCGCTGAGCGAGTTGGATAAATTAAAAAACCTCAAGAAACTCTATTTCCTCAAGAATCCAATTCAAAATACTGAAGACTATGACACGGGCTCACAACTTATTATCGCCAAAATCGGTAACTTGCAGGTTGGTAAATGATTTTTTGTTTTTTAAATGTAAGAAAACATCCTTCCTTGTTCCTTGGACAGTTTGTATGGAAATTTGGTAACAGTGAATTCTGAGCGTCACCGCGAAATGACGCGAAATGACGCGAAATGACGCGAAATGACGCGAAATGACGCGAAATGACGCGGAATGACGCGGAATGACGCGAGATGACGCGAGATGACGCGAGATGACGCGAGATGACGCGAGATGACGCGAGATGACGCGAGATGACGCGAGATGACGCGAGATGACGCGAGATGACGCGAGATGACGCGAGATGACGCGAAATGACGCGAAATGACGCCATGATAGGAATCTTCAATGAAAAGTGTAGTTCGCGTTGAGGAACGAAACGATAGCGCGTTATAAACTGCCGGCGCAGCGACATCTGTTGTTGATATATTAAATTATCGTGTCACAGTGTTAGTTGCCATACTCCTCCGAAACGGCTTAACCGATTTTGATGAAATTTTATATGTACACTTGGTAGGTCTGAGAATATGTTTTTATCTATTTTTTATACGCGGGCAGCAGCTAGTGTTAATATAGAAATATTGACAACATAGAAATATTGTATGGAAAGTGTAGTTCGCGTTGATGAGGTATTAAACTGGGGCCCTAGCCAAGAGTAAACGTACAGTCGTGTACGCTACGCTCAGGTTACGCTTGTACGAAAGAAATAAAGCCCACTGATTGATTGTTGTTAACGCCCACATAAAATTTTGACCAATCACAAAGCTTTCACCCAACGTAGCGTAGCCTGAGCGTAGCGTTTACGACTGTACGTTTGCTCTTGGCTATATGACAGATGGCGTTGTCCCTGACATCTGACGTCGGACTATGCGACATGAAGGGAAAGTGTCTTATTAAAACAGCCTTTATCTCTTTGCTAACTCATTCGCCCCAAACGTTCCCGGGGACAGAACTTTCCCTTCCCTTCCAAACTCCCTCCTCCCCCCCCCCCCCCGCCTCCCTCCCCTTAGGATTTAGTATTTTGTGAGGTATCTGTGAGGTCTGGAGACGCGTGAGTCCTCTTATCCAGAGGATTTGTTCGTATCCAGATCGGGGTATATAATCGGGACCCGGTTCGATCGATTCCGAGTCGGGCTGACCTCGGTCCCATCTAAATCTAATGTCGACCTATCAAAACACTTGGCTTCGTATGTGGTGGTTACTTTAATACCCTTAAATGTACACTGCATTTAAGGATATTTAAAATAAAGCTCAAAATGTCAGTGTAACAATATACGGGCTGTCCCAAAATTATGCGACATGAAGGGAAGCGTGCCTTAAATATCATATATTATAGGATATTTTGCTGAAAGAAGGCTTTATGTTATTTTTAAAAGTTAGTAATCTTGCATTCAAATATTTTCTAAAAATTACGTCGTCGTCGGCAATAAATAAATATTCTTGAAATTTGTATCAAACATTTTACGTTAGATACTGGTTACTTAAGAAGAATTATTATTTTTTTGTCCGTTCCTTCGATTGGCATCATAAAAATATGGGTGTTTTTTTCTCACATTTAAGTCGGTTCGATTCCCAGACGAAGCGAGTAATTTTTTTTTTAGTAAATCCTTGAATGCAGTATTACTAACTTTTAAAAATAACATAAAGTCTTCTTTCAGCAAAATATCCTATCGACTATATTAAAGGTACTTTCCCTTCATGTCGCATAGTTTTGGGACACCCTGTATTAATCCGTGGTGTTGATTCCATCTCGTATGAATGTTTTAGTCGCTGAACGGTTCGTTAATAACTCGAGAGTTGAGACGTGGTGCCGAGTACGACTACTTGAAGAGGTACGGAGCGGAATGGAAGGAAGCGGTCAAGCAACATACCACCAAAATGGTCTTTGCCACTTACCATTGCAGGTTCCAGGAGCTAATTGACAGTCAGTATCAAATTGATGTTTTTATTTTATTTTTTATTACTAAATTAATATAGCCTATATGTTACTCGCTGATATTTTTTTGAGTTTATTCATTACAAACATATAAAAATACCATCTATCTATGGTCTTCAGCACATCTTGCAGCACCTATGACGTTGCTTGTGTTTTTTATGTCAGCCTGTCTGTCGACCATAACATAAAAAAATGTTTTTTTTTATGTCAGCCTGTCTGTCGACCTTAACATAAAAAAAAAAAAGTTTTTTTATGTCAGCCTGTCTGTCGACCTTAACATTTAAAAAAAATGTTTTTTTATGTCAGCCTGTCTGTCGACCATAACATAAAAAAATGTTTTTTTTTTATGTCAGCCTGTCTGTCGACCTTAACATAAAAAAAAAAAACATTTTTTATGTCAGCCTGTCTGTCGACCTTAACATAAAAAATGATTTTTTATGTCAGCCTGTCTGTCGACCATAACATAAAAAAATGTTTTTTTTTTATGTCAGCCTGTCTGTCGACCTTAACATAAAAAAAAAAACATTTTTTATGTCAAAAAATGTTTTTTTTTTATGTCAGCCTGTCTGTCGACCTTAACATAAAAAAAAAAAACATTTTTTATGTCAGCCTGTCTGTCGACCTTAACATAAAAAATGATTTTTTATGTCAGCCTGTCTGTCGACCTTAACATGAAAAATGTTTTTTTATGTCAGCCTGTTTGTCGACCATAACATAAAAAAATGTTTTTTTTTTTGTCAGCCTGTCTGTCGACCTTAACATTAAAAAAATATGTTTTTTTTATATCAACCTGTCGACTTTTTTTTATGTTCAGCCAGTCTGTCGTCCTTAATATAATTTTTTTTTTAGAATACGGCATCCCCGACGACAGTCTCTTAGAGAAACAACCGAAGAATACAACTCTGACGTCTCAACTGATGGAAGTGACGCTACAGGACGAAAACGGCAGAGCTTTCAAAAAAAAATTTCCATCGACAATGGCCGTTCAAAAACTGGTCACACTCACCCAAAGACTGTTCTCTAAATATGGCCACACTGGATCTCCCCACTTGTACATTGTTGACGACAAAATGAACGGAGCGGAAATATGTTTGGACAATAACATGAAAGATTTGTCGTATTTTTCGGTCAAAAACGGTGACACAATTCTCGTCAGATTCAGATAAAAAAAACTCGCAAACAGAAAGTTTTAAAATTGGTTGCTTAAAAATCTCGATTCCAGGTCGCTAATGTTTAAAAAAAAAAAAAGTGGTTCAAATTGGCGCGCATTTACAATCAACATGTTTATTTATTGAAAAAATATTATTGAGCTTTATATTGTTATGTGAAAATTGTACATGTATTTATTTTTAACAATATTCCCAGAATAAATTCCTATGTATTTTATTTTGTTGTTTTTTTTTTTATTATCCTCAACGCTCAGTTCAAGTATTGCTTAAATTCGAGTAAAAAAGTTAACATAGATTAAAAATAAATTGGGTAATTATGTTATCGGCCTGTAAAATCGGCCTTTCTCATAAAATAAAAAAAACTTGATCTTATGATACCTTACGATTAAATTGACAAAGTTATTTTTAAATAAATAAAAAAAATTTAATAGAAAATGGTCAACGGTATATTTAATTACACTTTTCTGACTTTTTACCAAACCTTTATCATTCTACTAATATGATAAATGCATCGATAAATGCGAAAGTTTGTGAGGATGGACGTTTGTTATTCCTTCTTGTTAACAGTTCAATCGGATTTGGATGAAAATTGGCACACAGATAGTTTATTACTTGGATAAATATTGGATGCCTACTTTTTATTTCGGAAAAAATTTAGGTATCCTCTAAAAATATAAAAAAATTGGGCGCCTCTGTCGCCATGGCGGCGCCACCGTCGTCATAGAGATAAATATGTCTGCTGTTATAGCACATTACTCATATATTTTCAATGCGGTGCGGACCAAGTCGCTAGCACCAGCTAGTATATAGTACATACCATGTACATACATATATATCGTAAAAAAGGTATAGTATTAATTAATTGCTCTGTACGACTTATTAAGAACACCTGTAACCTTACAGTCACACGCAACCTTCAATTATTCAAGGTTTTTCAACAATTTGACCTCGCAAACTACACTTGTTCAAGTAAAACGCTTTGATAATGATTTTTCTTACTATTACATAAATATACTAAAACATACATGAAGAATGACACGTTCCTATTAATATTTAAATTAAAATAACTATTTAATAATAATTAAATCAATAAAATCCTAAAATAAAATTATTTACAAGATAAAGTATTCTGTGGTCCAATGAAAAACAAACCTTTTTTTGAACGTTTGTTTTGTCACTGGCCACTTCATCTCGATCGCCATTGGTTACGAATGTGTCAACAGAACATTATTTACAACTGACGTGCAAATATGTTCGAATTCAAATAATTGTGTTTGTGTTGTGATGTTATAGTTGTTTTTCTTGTGAAACTTTTCAATTAATCTCCAGGAATAATGGGCAATTGTTTCACTGGAGTGTTCCGCCGTCGAAACGTGAAACGACATATTGTTTTAATACTGATCGGACTCGACAATGCGGGTAAAACAAAAACTGTCAATAATTTAGCCGGCGAGGTAGACGATAAAGTTTTGCCCACTGTCGGATTTAAAGCTGTTAATCTGATACACAAAGATACTCCTGTAACTATCTACGACTTGGGCGGAGGTCCAAATTTTCGTCAAATATGGCCACAGTATTACAGCGAAGTGCACGGAATAATTTTCGTTATTGATTCGAGCGATTTTTCGCGGTTGGACGAGTGCAAGATTGTACTCGAGGAGGTTTTATCGCACGATAAAATATCAGGTGAGCTTATTTCAGTGTTTTCGTGCCCATAGCAACGCGTGTTTGATAATTACGTACGTGTGTACGCTAAATGTTTGCTTGGCTATGACCTATGACTTATATATTTTGACCCTCAATCTGTCTGTCGACCTTAACATTAAAAAAAACCAGGGTCGAAATTTCTCTACACCAAATTTTGATCAAGAGTCCCTTCTATCTGAAAATGACCTAAATGGAATTAGGCTACGCCACAGTTAAGGATATATATTTTTGTTAGAAAATAGAAGTTTGTATGTTTTTAGAAGCATTAATCAAGTTCCAATGCTTGACAAAAGTACCTATATAAGGCGTTATATATTTTATTTTTTAGTGCAGAAAAATCACTCTTTACTGCTATACTTTTTTAATTTCATAAATGTGAAAGAAACTGTCTGTCTGTTACCTTTTCACGCTTTAACTACTCAACCAATCATCATGGATTTTTGCAAAAACGTTGTCAGGGATTGAGGAAAGGACATAGAATACTTTTTATTCAGAAAAAAGTACTGTTCCATAGATAATATTTGACCTCATTATTTTTTATCAAACCTTATCTCAACTGCATCTTAATTGATTTGTTTTGCCTTTTTATATGTTTGATAGCTAATAAAATTGAAATTGCATGAAGGTAGAAATTTTTCATAAAGATTTGCATTGTTTTAAAAATATATTATAATTTATTATGAATACTTTAATTCATAATAATGTATCTAGTTATTTAATTATTGATTTGAATAATTAGAATGCTTATTATAATCTAATTTTGTTTGCCCATAATTAACTAATTTTATTATGTCGTATTTATAACTCTATTGTAGATATCTGCCAATGTCAATGTTTTTTTTTATTTTACTTAATTAATTAATGCTATCCTGTTTGTATTTCGATTAAATAAATATTTAATATACTTATGTAAACATATAATGTACTTTTTTTTTACACTCCTTATGCTACAAAAAATACACAAAACTAATGATTGCTATGTTTCTCTTTTCAGGCAAACCTGTCTTGGTTCTTGCTAATAAACAGGACAAGACGGGAGCGTTGGATGACATAGATGTTGTTGAGAAATTGAATATTGAGCCGTTAGTCAATAAGTAAGTTGTGTAGTATAATTTTTTTTAAATAATAAATACTAGCCGGCGCCCACGACTTCGTTCCCGTTGTAAAATGAAAAATATAACACCCGAAAAAAACAATTATACAAGTCCTAGCTGAACCCTTGCACACTTCGCTGTGGCGTTCTTTTCTTTGGCATTCAACCTCAGTTCAGACAAACAACGTTCAACGGTCAGCGGCTGCCATGACAACGGCTAACTTCCACTTTAAATGTGACAGAGGCCATCGTTGGTGAGTTAGTTAGCCTCGCTATCGACAGATGGCGCCGTTAAAAAAGATTATATTATTATGCGAAAAATAGATAAGATCAATTAAGCGGATTGCATATTGTGTAAAAATTTCCATTGGCTAGTTTTCGAGTTTTTAAGTAATACACAAACCAACACAACCTTTTTATATATCACTATCACTAAACTCAAAAACTAGTGCACCAATTTTCATGAATTATGGTGAAAACATCATGAAAATATATATAGATTATAAGGCCCGACATCGACGGCGGCGTCACCACTGTTGGCAGTAATCACCCCCTTACAGAAGATCACCAGTTTCGGTGATGAGCAAGTATCAAGGGATGCCAGAGCCTATTACCCCATCCTTATCCCTTGCACTTATCCTTGTCCTTATCCCTAATTCTTAACCAGTGCATTTGCAGCACATATGGCTATCTACCATGAAGTCAGCCTGTCTGTCTCATACCTATATTATACAAATTCTTTTCAGATACAGATGTCCAACCTTAGTCGAATCGTACACAAACAACATTGAAAAAAAAGGGAAAAAACCTAAAATCGATCCGGACCTGAAGAAAGGTTACCTGTGGCTCCTCAACTATATAGTGAGTCGCTACGGTGACATAAATCTCAGGGTACAGACGGACATGCACGCGGACTTGGAGAGACGCAAGCGACTCATGAACAAGTCCACCGCCTCTCAAACTGTCAGCGAAGATATAGTTGGCTTTGAGAATCCCAATTACACGATAGAGAAGTCTGACAACTCGGAGAAGTGCGAGGAGGAGGGTGTTATAGTTGTGAAACCGATCAAGAATAAAGTGAACAGCGTCGACACAACAATAACAATAGAGAGTGTCGATGAATCCGGCAACACGAGTGCCAGACCGAAACTGTCACCGCTTTTCGGCAGGACTAGTGACAACTCCCTGACGGAAGCCAGGATAGAGCTGGAGCCGCGGAGTGAATATAGAAAATTGTCACCGATAGTCAAAGTCAAGAGCGGTGTGAACCATATCGATTTTCAGCATAGACCTCAGTCGAGTCCCACTTCGAAGGTCAAGGTGAGTGTGAAGGTTTACAGGGATGTACTATTCTTTTTAAAGCCCGACGCAAAAACGGAGTGTTGTAAGTTTGACGTGTGTGACTGTGTATTATCTGTTTATCTGACTGTGGAATCGTGTTTGAAGGCTGACCTGATTTGGATCGTTCTTTGCCATAACTTATGAAGATTTGAAGACCATGAGGCCATTTCCACTAAATTCCACTTGTTCGATTGATGTGAAATTTGGTATACTGTTACTTTGGTGGTGTTTTCATGACATGGTAACCTTGATCTGATGCTGCAGAATCGAGTAGTCTGAGGGACACTCAACGCCTTATTCTTAAATCGAGGGATTGCCTAAAAATACAAAAAAAAATTGGACCCAATTTTTAGACGATCCCTTTAGAAGCTAACATTTTTTTCAGGTTAAAATTATCCTATATGTTAATTCAAGTAATAAACTACCTGTGTGGCAAATTTCAGCCAAATACATTAAGCCGTTTTTGCGTTATTGACGAACAAACATCCATACATCTCTAGAAACTTTGGTATATTTATAATATTAGTAGAATTTCAATGCGGAGACGTTAAAAGAAGCGTCGCGTGATCGTTACACTGAAACGTCACATAAATAACGACCTCATTTTGACAAATCTAGATGTATATGCGAGACCTAAGTGTGTTTTTTTTAATAAATTTTCAGTCGGGCAGTCAAAGCAAGGAGTCGTCCGTCGTGGTGATGTCGGATGTGCGCAGTCGCACTTGGGACGCCTCCGAAAGACACAACGTCCTAGTGGCCGACAAGGAGATCGCTTTGACGGACCGAGAGTGGGAGAGGTCCGGCGCCCACTCGGATTCCCACTTTGGGCCCAACGGTGGGACGACGGTCGCCAGCGATGGGCCGAGACCCGCCTCGGCCTCGGCCCTGGTGAGGCGGCAGCTCGAACTGCTCCCGGCCCACCACAAGAGGCGTCTCAGTCTCAGATGTAAGTTCGATTCCCATTAAAGGTGAACGCAGACTTGGCCGCACCGCACGCGTAGCAGTCGCCGCAGTCATCGTTTTTGTAAATGGCCTCGCACACCTCGCTGCTTAAAAACTAAAGGCCCATAAAACAAAAAAAAATCCAAAAATGTTTTTTATTGCAAAAATACAATCACAATCCTTCATATTGTATGTTGCAAAAAGACTTAATTGTTGTTTTATTCAATATTTAGTATGTTTTGATAATTTTTTTTATATATTCCAAAGAAACTTATATGCTTATATCTCTTCTAGTATTCAGTTTATTATAAAAGTACTTAAAACATTTAATGTTACTTAAAAATACGCTTCTAACGATGTATAATATGCATATATTTGATATATATCTAATAAGAAAAAAATAGACAAAAAATAATTTAATTTTTTTCGATTAGTTCTCCTGTAAAAAGTGTAATTTTGATTTGTGGCCCTTTAGTTTTTAAGCAGCGACCTGTCCGCGCCGCACGCAGCGTCCGATGCAGGCGGGCCGGCGTTGGTGACGTCATCAACTGCGGCTTGGGTAATTCGGCCGCTTTAGGTACTGCGGCGACAGCGGCGCGGGTACGTGTGCGAGGTTGCATACAACTTCATATAAAATAATTCCAATGCGGCGACTGCGGTGCGGCCAAGTCTGCGTTCACCTTTAGCCTCATTGTTGCATCTCAATTTTCAGGTTTTGTACTGACCATAAACGGTCAAAATTGCTTGACAAGCACGTGAAGTATAAGTATAATATACTTCTTTCATAGTATGAGATCCGAAGGGTTTCCTCCCCTCTCTTCTCCTCTCCTTACCTTTACTTTCCTCCCCTGTCCCATCTCCTCTTATTGTCTCGTCTCACCTCCCTTCCTGTTATGTCAAAAGTCTATGTATATAGTCTGTGGTCGCGGAGTGACACGAACCATGTAATAGCAATTCACCATGTAAAACCATCTCGATTAAAATAAAGTTTAAGTAATATAAATTATCTTTAATTTTGAAAAGATAATAATTTAGTAGTGGGAAGTGTTTCCCACTACTAAACATTATACATTGTCAAGCAATTTTGACCATCTATCTAGGGACTCGATTCATTAGATAATGATGTTAGATATTAAGTTACTATTAAAGTATTAACATCGCAAATCTTAATGAGCTCTGACCTTGAGCGCGGGTATCTTTCGTTTGCGCATGTAGAATTGCGAACAATACGGCGAACCTGCTTTCTCTCGTACAAAATGTTATCATTGCGTCTCGCTCATTCCCTGGCTCTCCCATCCCTGCGTCGCAATACCTCACAAACACACCCAAAAATCGGTTACTTTGTCACGTCACGTGATATCGCTAGAGTCCATTAGGATTTGCGCCGACTCTCGTCTGGTATGCAGCGTATATATACGTCAAGTGACAGTTTGTCGTTTCACTCGATTTTAAATATTATGGGTATATAAATAGGGTTTAAAATTGAACAAACATAATGCCAAATAAATACGCAATCTAGAAACGCAACCAATAAGGAGTTAATTATAATGAGGTGATAATGTGTCAGACATGCACCGCAACCGCACTAGTCCCGAACGCTCGACGATGCTCATTTACGAGCCGAAGAGTGCGCAGAGGCAACTCGATCAGGGCGACTTTGAAAATGCCACGCACCTCTACTGAACAAGGACCAGTGGGTGAGTTATCCCTCTTACATATCTGGGATGGCGAACCTTATTAATTTTCGGAAAATATACTATATTTTGCACTGTCTTCGTAATAAATTTTATGAAATTTAAATGTATTAGGTACTTTAATTAAGCCATTTGAATGCACTATGAATGTCAAAAAAAAAACCGCGGGACCGCATCCCGTTAAAATGCAGATAGGTAAATGTGTTTTTTGGTCACTATAGTTTTTTCATTGATGAACTTTGTTATTTTGAATTAAAATGTAAACTCCTTCGATCGGTGGCGTGGCCAAAATATTGGTTCGCCATCCCTGTATTTAATCATAAATCTTTTTTATATAAAAATATAGTATTAATTTTAACTTTTTCTTTTCTAGGACGTCTCGACATAGCTAGTCAGAAAAAACAGTGAGATAATTTAATAGTTAAATCTACTAAATAGAGTTATAATAAATATGTTGAATAAATACCTAAGTCAGGATATTTTCGTGTAGTACCTAAGTATTTTTTTGAAATTCCAAAGAAAAAGGTTTCAAAATCCTTACAGGGTAAATAATAATATGATAGTAAAAATATTAGTAATTTTTGGTTCTTAGAAACTGTCATTGAGTATAGGGCATGATCGGAGTCATACTAGTGTAAAGTCAAGTGCATAATAATAAATATGTATACAAAGAATCGTTTCATAAATATTAAAAATGTTATAATCTGACATTAATAGATCCCTGATTTTTTCCAATAACTTGTCAATAATGGATCCCTAATTTCTTTTTCAAATATCTGTCATTAATAGATCCCTAATTTTTTCAATAAATTGTCAATAATCCCTGATTTTTTTCCCAATAATCTGTCAATAATATCCCTGATTTTTTTCGATACTCTGTGAATAATAGATATATTTTTCAATAATCTGTTATAAATAGATCCCTAAGTTTTTCCAATAAATCGTCAATAATAGATCCCCGATTTTTCCAATAATCTGTCAATAATAGATCCCTGATTTTTTTCAATAATTAGTCAATAATAGATCCCTGATTTTTTTCAATAATTAGTCAATAATAGATCCCTGATTTTTTCCAATAATCTGTCAGTAATAGATCCCTGATTTTTTTCCAATAATTTGTCAATAATGGATCCCTGATTATTTCCAATAATTTGTCATTAACAGATCCTTGTTTTTTTTTTAATAAATATTTACTATACATATTATGCCCTATTAATTGAGCATTAATTGGTCGGAAGGCCATAAAATTTTGCCTACCTCCATCTTATTGGTCGACAAGTTGATCGATGGCTCAGAAACGTAACAGACCACATTTAAAATGTTTTTCGTTATAAATATTTATCTGACGTGATTTATTTTTGTGTTAAAATTAAAAATTTTGGTATTTGTAGAAAAAAAAATGTGCCATTAAAATAGTTTATTAAAATCGCACACACTATACCTAATATTTGTAATACTGCCACATTGTGATGTATGAATATAAAAAAACTGATTTATTTTAAAACGGTTGGTCTAATTAGAGGAATACTTTTGTACTTTGTGTACCTACTGTTGTATAAGATTTCTAATAAAGATGGAAATGTTGATATTGTCGTTTTATTTGTATTTATTTATTTGTAATATTAACAATTTTAAGCCTGATAATATAATACAAATGTAAGGTGATAACACTAAAAACCACAGATTTAATTTTGTGTCATCATTTGTAATTATTACTAAATCTATCTAATATAATTATGTACTATTAATTACAATATTGCTGACGTCAGTCTTAATAACAAAAAGTAAAAAGCCAACATCACGCGGTGTTCCCAGGCGGTCACCCATCCAAGTACTGACCGCGCCCGACGTTGCTTAACTTCGGTGATCGGACGAGAACCGGTGTATTCAACGTAGTATGGACGTTGGCAACCATCTCTTCTGAAAGAAGCATCCCTATCAGATTTTCTGACGTCAGTCTTAATAACAAAAAAAAAAGCCAACATCACGCGGTGTTCCCAGGCGGTCACCCATCCAAGTACTGACCGCGCCCGACGTTGCTTAACTTCGGTGATCGGACGAGAACCGGTGTATTCAACGTAGTATGGACGTTGGCAACCATCTCTTCTGAAAGAAGCATCCCTATCAGATTTTCTGACGTCAGTCTTAATAACAAAAAAAAAAGCCAACATCACGCGGTGTTCCCAGGCGGTCACCCATCCAAGTACTGACCGCGCCCGACGTTGCTTAACTTCGGTGATCGGACGAGAACCGGTGTATTCAACGTAGTATGGACGTTGGCAACCATCTCTTCTGAAAGAAGCATCCCTATCAGATTTTCTGACGTCAGTCTTAATAACAAAAAAAAAAGCCAACATCACGCGGTGTTCCCAGGCGGTCACCCATCCAAGTACTGACCGCGCCCGACGTTGCTTAACTTCGGTGATCGGACGAGAACCGGTGTATTCAACGTAGTATGGACGTTGGCAACCATCTCTTCTGAAAGAAGCATCCCTATCAGATTTTCTGACGTCAGTCTTAATAACAAAAAAAAAAGCCAACATCACGCGGTGTTCCCAGGCGGTCACCCATCCAAGTACTGACCGCGCCCGACGTTGCTTAACTTCGGTGATCGGACGAGAACCGGTGTATTCAACGTAGTATGGACGTTGGCAACCATCTCTTCTGAAAGAAGCATCCCTATCAGATTTTCTGACGTCAGTCTTAATAACAAAAAAAAAAGCCAACATCACGCGGTGTTCCCAGGCGGTCACCCATCCAAGTACTGACCGCGCCCGACGTTGCTTAACTTCGGTGATCGGACGAGAACCGGTGTATTCAACGTAGTATGGACGTTGGCAACCATCTCTTCTGAAAGAAGCATCCCTATCAGATTTTCTGACGTCAGTCTTAATAACAAAAAAAAAAGCCAACATCACGCGGTGTTCCCAGGCGGTCACCCATCCAAGTACTGACCGCGCCCGACGTTGCTTAACTTCGGTGATCGGACGAGAACCGGTGTATTCAATGTAGTATGGACGTTGGCAACCATCTCTTCTGAAAGAAGCATCCCTATCAGATTTTCTGACGTCAGTCTTAATAACAAAAAAAAAAGCCAACATCACGCGGTGTTCCCAGGCGGTCACCCATCCAAGTACTGACCGCGCCCGACGTTGCTTAACTTCGGTGATCGGACGAGAACCGGTGTATTCAACGTAGTATGGACGTTGGCAACCATCTCTTCTGAAAGAAGCATCCCTATCAGATTTCTGACGTCACTGTTAATAACAAAAAGCCAACATCACGCGGTGTTCCCAGGCGGTCACCCATCCAAGTACTGACCGCGCCCGACGTTGCTTAACTTCGGTGATCGGACGAGAACCGGTGTATTCAACGTAGTATGGACGTTGGCAACCATCTCTTCTGAAAGAAGCATCCCTATCAGATTTTCTGACGTCAGTCTTAATAACAAAAAAAAAAGCCAACATCACGCGGTGTTCCCAGGCGGTCACCCATCCAAGTACTGACCGCGCCCGACGTTGCTTAACTTCGGTGATCGGACGAGAACCGGTGTATTCAACGTAGTATGGACGTTGGCAACCATCTCTTCTGAAAGAAGCATCCCTATCAGATTTTCTGACGTCAGTCTTAATAACAAAAAAAAAAGCCAACATCACGCGGTGTTCCCAGGCGGTCACCCATCCAAGTACTGACCGCGCCCGACGTTGCTTAACTTCGGTGATCGGACGAGAACCGGTGTATTCAATGTAGTATGGACGTTGGCAACCATCTCTTCTGAAAGAAGCATCCCTATCAGATTTTCTGACGTCAGTCTTAATAACAAAAAAAAAAGCCAACATCACGCGGTGTTCCCAGGCGGTCACCCATCCAAGTACTGACCGCGCCCGACGTTGCTTAACTTCGGTGATCGGACGAGAACCGGTGTATTCAACGTAGTATGGACGTTGGCAACCATCTCTTCTGAAAGAAGCATCCCTATCAGATTTTCTGACGTCAGTCTTAATAACAAAAAAAAAAGCCAACATCACGCGGTGTTTCCAGGCGGTCACCCATCCAAGTACTGACCGCGCCCGACGTTGCTTAACTTCGGTGATCGGACGAGAACCGGTGTATTCAACGTAGTATGGACGTTGGCAACCATCTCTTCTGAAAGAAGCATCCCTATCAGATTTCTGACGTCACTGTTAATAACAAAAAGCCAACATCACGCGGTGTTCCCAGGCGGTCACCCATCCAAGTACTGACCGCGCCCGACGTTGCTTAACTTCGGTGATCGGACGAGAACCGGTGTATTCAACGTAGTATGGACGTTGGCAACCATCTCTTCTGAAAGAAGCATCCCTATCAGATTTTCTGACGTCAGTCTTAATAACAAAAAAAAAAGCCAACATCACGCGGTGTTCCCAGGCGGTCACCCATCCAAGTACTGACCGCGCCCGACGTTGCTTAACTTCGGTGATCGGACGAGAACCGGTGTATTCAACGTAGTATGGACGTTGGCAACCATCTCTTCTGAAAGAAGCATCCCTATCAGATTTTCTGACGTCAGTCTTAATAACAAAAAAAAAAGCCAACATCACGCGGTGTTCCCAGGCGGTCACCCATCCAAGTACTGACCGCGCCCGACGTTGCTTAACTTCGGTGATCGGACGAGAACCGGTGTATTCAATGTAGTATGGACGTTGGCAACCATCTCTTCTGAAAGAAGCATCCCTATCAGATTTTCTGACGTCAGTCTTAATAACAAAAAAAAAAGCCAACATCACGCGGTGTTCCCAGGCGGTCACCCATCCAAGTACTGACCGCGCCCGACGTTGCTTAACTTCGGTGATCGGACGAGAACCGGTGTATTCAACGTAGTATGGACGTTGGCAACCATCTCTTCTGAAAGAAGCATCCCTATCAGATTTCTGACGTCACTGTTAATAACAAAAAGCCAACATCACGCGGTGTTCCCAGGCGGTCACCCATCCAAGTACTGACCGCGCCCGACGTTGCTTAACTTCGGTGATCGGACGAGAACCGGTGTATTCAACGTAGTATGGACGTTGGCAACCATCTCTTCTGAAAGAAGCATCCCTATCAGATTTTCTGACGTCAGTCTTAATAACAAAAAAAAAAGCCAACATCACGCGGTGTTCCCAGGCGGTCACCCATCCAAGTACTGACCGCGCCCGACGTTGCTTAACTTCGGTGATCGGACGAGAACCGGTGTATTCAACGTAGTATGGACGTTGGCAACCATCTCTTCTGAAAGAAGCATCCCTATCAGATTTTCTGACGTCAGTCTTAATAACAAAAAAAAAAGCCAACATCACGCGGTGTTCCCAGGCGGTCACCCATCCAAGTACTGACCGCGCCCGACGTTGCTTAACTTCGGTGATCGGACGAGAACCGGTGTATTCAATGTAGTATGGACGTTGGCAACCATCTCTTCTGAAAGAAGCATCCCTATCAGATTTTCTGACGTCAGTCTTAATAACAAAAAAAAAAGCCAACATCACGCGGTGTTCCCAGGCGGTCACCCATCCAAGTACTGACCGCGCCCGACGTTGCTTAACTTCGGTGATCGGACGAGAACCGGTGTATTCAACGTAGTATGGACGTTGGCAACCATCTCTTCTGAAAGAAGCATCCCTATCAGATTTTCTGACGTCAGTCTTAATAACAAAAAAAAAAGCCAACATCACGCGGTGTTTCCAGGCGGTCACCCATCCAAGTACTGACCGCGCCCGACGTTGCTTAACTTCGGTGATCGGACGAGAACCGGTGTATTCAACGTAGTATGGACGTTGGCAACCATCTCTTCTGAAAGAAGCATCCCTATCAGATTTCTGACGTCACTGTTAATAACAAAAAGCCAACATCACGCGGTGTTCCCAGGCGGTCACCCATCCAAGTACTGACCGCGCCCGACGTTGCTTAACTTCGGTGATCGGACGAGAACCGGTGTATTCAACGTAGTATGGACGTTGGCAACCATCTCTTCTGAAAGAAGCATCCCTATCAGATTTTCTGACGTCAGTCTTAATAACAAAAAAAAAAGCCAACATCACGCGGTGTTCCCAGGCGGTCACCCATCCAAGTACTGACCGCGCCCGACGTTGCTTAACTTCGGTGATCGGACGAGAACCGGTGTATTCAACGTAGTATGGACGTTGGCAACCATCTCTTCTGAAAGAAGCATCCCTATCAGATTTTCTGACGTCAGTCTTAATAACAAAAAAAAAAGCCAACATCACGCGGTGTTCCCAGGCGGTCACCCATCCAAGTACTGACCGCGCCCGACGTTGCTTAACTTCGGTGATCGGACGAGAACCGGTGTATTCAACGTAGTATGGACGTTGGCAACCATCTCTTCTGAAAGAAGCATCCCTATCAGATTTTCTGACGTCAGTCTTAATAACAAAAAAAAAAGCCAACATCACGCGGTGTTCCCAGGCGGTCACCCATCCAAGTACTGACCGCGCCCGACGTTGCTTAACTTCGGTGATCGGACGAGAACCGGTGTATTCAACGTAGTATGGACGTTGGCAACCATCTCTTCTGAAAGAAGCATCCCTATCAGATTTTCTGACGTCAGTCTTAATAATAAAAAAAAAAGCCAACATCACGCGGTGTTCCCAGGCGGTCACCCATCCAAGTACTGACCGCGCCCGACGTTGCTTAACTTCGGTGATCGGACGAGAACCGGTGTATTCAACGTAGTATGGACGTTGGCAACCATCTCTTCTGAAAGAAGCATCCCTATCAGATTTTCTGACGTCAGTCTTAATAACAAAAAAAAAAGCCAACATCACGCGGTGTTCCCAGGCGGTCACCCATCCAAGTACTGACCGCGCCCGACGTTGCTTAACTTCGGTGATCGGACGAGAACCGGTGTATTCAACGTAGTATGGACGTTGGCAACCATCTCTTCTGAAAGAAGCATTCCTATCAGATTTTCTGACGTCAGTCTTAATAACAAAAAGAAAAAAGCCAACATCACGCGGTGTTCCCAGGCGGTCACCCATCCAAGTACTGACCGCGCCCGACGTTGCTTAACTTCGGTGATCGGACGAGATGGCAGCTGTCAGCTGAAAGAAGCATCCTTAATAGATCTCTGACGTCATTCCAATCGAATGCTTGTTCCGCAACTTATGTAGACTAGACTATGGGGAAGGAAAAAAATAATACAAAGTAGATTTATATTGATTGGCTGAAAATGAGGTTTAGACAACTTATAAATTGCTAATTATACATTTCAATAATACCTATGTATTTTTCAATGAAAATTGGAATTGCATTATTTCTCAGCAAAACGAGAAATCTAACAACCGATTTTTTTGTATACTATTTTCTGTTATACTTATGTGTTGTCTAGATCTTTGTAAAAAAAACTAGCTGGCGCCCGCGACTTCGTCCGCGTTGAAAAAAAAAAAGTAGCGTAAAAAGAAAAAGAAAAAGTTCTACCAAGTTTCATAAAAATCGGTTGATTCGTTTAAGAGTTATGGAAGAACATACATACTTACATACAGAAAAAATTGTAAAAATGGTCAATTTAGTTTGAGTATGATGTATAGAGCCTATAAACACGATATCTCTGAAAACAAAGTAACTTACTCCAGGAATGTGTAAGTAACTTACCCTTACACATTTATTATTAGTATTGATGACTTCTTACCATCAATATAATATTTATCTCCATTTAACTTGCTGGGTAACGCCCACCAACGTTAAAAAAAGTAAAAAATAAAATAAAAAATAAAAAAATATGTGAAAGAAAAAAAACTCATCTGGTACTAAACATTTTATTATAAGAACAATTATTATAAATGTATGTACATACAAATACACATTCCTTTTAATTAACTATACAAATGCAAAGTTTCATACTGACAGACAAATAAAATTATCAGTTCTATTATTATCATCATGTATAACGCTAAGGGTCAGTTCACACCGAAACGCGAAGTATTCTAATATACCATATATACCAAAAAATCTTGGATCCTTTGTTGTCGAGTGTAGGTACAGTATTAACTCATTCATTGCAAAGGACTCGCCTGGCGAGTTCACTAAAATCGCATACTGAGGGCTTAGAACTCGCTACGTGAGTCCAAATTATTTATCGGTTTTTTTTCAAAATACTAGGAATTAATGAAAAACACAACTTATTCATTCAAAAACCACCTTGAAATGTGGAGATATGCAATTGAAAAGCCATGGACTCACGTCACGAGTCTATTCTCCTCATTCGTACGGCCGACGACTCACCACATGAGTTCAACATATTATACCGCTGGCCATTCATATGAGACTTGAAATTTTTGGTGCGGCAATGAATGTGTTAAATTAATTTTTGATGTATATGATGATAATTTTTACAAGGGCCTCTTTCACAAACTACATGTAAAGTGTTGATTAGTTACTTTTAGAAATCATTTTCTGTTATATTGAATTATGCACTCGGTTTACTGCATAACAAAGGTATATCAGCTCCATTATCCCCGGTTACCGGTGACTTTAAATGAAAGTTTGGCCTACTTGATGTTTATGAAAGAGGCGCTAACTCTTCTAAATGCCCTCCACTATGGAAGCATTCACGTCAAAAGTGTGCGCTGCGTCACGTTTCGGTGTGATTTGGCCCTTATAGCCTGTGAAATGAGCGGTTGAAGACTGACTGCGTCCCTAAACTCGCCTTCCGGCCTATAATTTTTTATTAATTTATTCGTCAGTCAGTATTCAGTATCTAATATTTTACAATCATTTAGACGTGGCTATCTGTGATGCTACGATATAATCTGTTGACTGAGTGTCAATGCATTTTGACAAGAGGAACTGTCATTTGAGCAGTCATCTTTCAGTGTGATTCCAGTCAATCAATCAGTTCACACTCACAGTGAAAATTTACGTACGCGATACGTCATTAACTAGAATATTTACCATTTATTAATGATAATTCATTTAGAGTAGGGCCAGCGAGACAACGCACAGAATGTAAACAAACTTTCAGCGGGTTATTATTATTAAACATATTAATAAATAAACTCTTTCACCAACTACAAGTGTTGATTAGTTACTTTTCAAGTAAAGCTTATTGGCGAGTAAATGTTACGAGTATCTTGTGTCAATTTCATTGGAATTACCCTTGAGTAATCCTACTCGAAGATTGTGAAACTCGTACGCTTTCTTACCGGTGACTTTAAATGGCGGTTAGCCTACTTGTAACTTTACTCAGAGATGGTGAAAGAGGCCCTAATAATCTTAACATTTACTAGAGTAGTACGTATTTTAACTACTGTGCAACCATTCACTCAAAAATTACTGGACTGATTTTGAAAATTCTTCCACCTATACAAAGCAACATTATCAGCGAGTCACGTGGGCTATATTTTATAAAGTTAAGCGGGCGAAGTCGCGTGCAAGAGCTAGTAATTCATAAAAAGATTGCCAAGATAGCTTTTTGTGCGAGGGAAAAGGACGGATATATATATATATATTCACTCGAAGTTATGAAACTCAAAATGGGTACGTTTTGTTTGACATTCTTTGCATTGTCTCCTTGGCTTTACTTTAATATTATTTTTTCAATATTTATTTTGAGGTTTTTTCCCCTTAAGGACATGTCGCCTCTACTTTTTAATATAATCTGTGTGCTAAGTTTCATCCGATTTTTTTCCTGCGTTTTCGTATTATAATATTAGTTAGGTAGTGCGCATGAGTTAGTATTTAGTTACATTTCAAATGGCATAAAATAGATACAAATATACAAATGACGGTATTCTAGATATTTCTAAAAGCTGACTGACTGGAATCACCCTGAAATTATTTAATTAAGAGTCCCCTACATAATATCCCTGTCAAGATTTTCCTACAACCACCGTTTTAGTGCCCGAATTTAATATTTACAATCATAATTAAAATACAGTTCCCCCGTATAATCAGCTATGACGCTCATTCAATTAAAATAGAAAATATATGTTGTCGGAAATAAATTAAAAAAAAAAATCTTATTCTAAATAGTATAAAACAACATTAAATATGTACCAAAAAGATATCACAAGAATTGAACAGTATATAATAGGTTTATTTTTTTGTGTAAAACTAAAATATAGAGTTGTGCTTAAAAAGTGTCTAGTATTAAATCTAAGTTTGAGCATAGCTCTACAAAAAAAAAATACAAATCTAGATATAAAATATAAAAATCTAGATTGTCAAAGTGTGCATAACTGGCATAGAGATGGCAAAGTTAATGGCAAAATATAAATTTGAATAAAAGGACAGTAACTAAAAAGATTTTTTATGATATTTTCAAAATTATCTAATTCACAGTAGTACCCAACTGATATGGCTTAGGGAGCGTTCAAGTATTACGTAACGCAATTTTTTTAAGATTTTTGACCCCCCTCCCTATGTAATGCTCTGTACCCTCTCTAAACGTTACGTTTAGGACCATGTTTACCAAGTGACCATTTTAATCAATGAAAAGGGTTGCCAACTTGGGAGAACAAAATAAAAATGACGTACAATACACTCGAGGGATTCCCCTTCCACCCCAGTAAAGCATCGTAACGTTTTACAAGAGAAAATTGCGTTACGTAATAGTTGAACGTCGTCTTAGGGATGCGCCTGCGCAGAAGAGGAATTTTCAACGCGTGGCAAATGCTATCGATCAATCCGCACACCTGGCGGCTTCTTCCCGGGGCCCAAGCCATTAGCAAACCAATGCAAACGCTCCCTTTGCGTGTAAGTACGAAACGAAAGAAATGAAGCCCGGTGATTGGTTGTTGTAACACTCACATAAAATCTTGACCAATCACAAAGCTTTCTCCCAAAGTAGCGTAGCCTGAGCGTAGCGTTTACGACTGTACGTTTTAGGGCCCCAGGGGCCCTAGCCAAGAGCAACCAGTGCAAACGGGAGCGTTGTGTATTTGCGAAACGATAGAAAATAAAGCCCAGTGATTGGTCAAAATTTTATGTGGGCGTTACAACAACCAATCACCGGGCTTTATTTTCTATCGTTACGTAAATACACAACGCTCCCGTTTGCACTGGTTGCTCATTGCTAGGGGCCCAGTACAGCTATTGGTCGACAGCTTTCGCCATGTTAAGACGACAGTTAAACCTTCATATGCCGGAACGTGGATCCGCGTTAATAATTTTGCACCACTGATGTGCCGGAACGCGGATCCGCGTTGCGCCTACTTCACGCGATATTTTACGTTTTTTTCTATATATTTCCTTAATTATAAGATGTAATTTAGGTTGAAAATTATAGCAGTTGAATGAAAGGCACTTGAGATTGACTTTACGCTCCGGCATACAACGGTAATTCGGCTCGCTGGCGTTCGGCACACGATGGGTTAAGACGAACATGCGCAAGCGCACACACTACGCAAAGTGAGCAGGATTTTTGCAAATTTCAACTGCGGGCAAAGCCGGGGGCGGGTCGTTGGTTTTTTTTTTTTTTTAATTTACCTAAACAACTGGACAACACAATTCACTAATTAAAACGTAATTAATTTTAAAAAATTTGGCACTAAATTAAAATAGAATAGGTACTTGTCACAACAAATATTTATTATATATAGATAAAACCATCAATGTACTACAAGTATGGATTTCGCACGCCATTCAAAACATTAGGAACTTTATGGGACGTTTAAAAGTGACATATTACGCGTAGAGCATCAATTACTGTCATATGTCATTTAGAACCAACCAAACATCTGTCATTTAAAGAAAATGTAACTACGTCAACACATTCTAGTTCAAAATGAATAGTAGACGTTGGTCGTTACTACCTTTCACAATTGACTGCGCCATGATTCCGTTTTAGGCGTACTTTTCATGTGCCACTTTGGCATTTGTCACGCAAAATCAATACTTTTAGTAGTTCGATGGATAAAATAATTAAGTATAGGTATACCATAGCGCCATAAATTAATTATAGACTCGAATAGCCTCAGTTAAATCACTTTTTATATTATGCTTAGTTACACAAAAATACATAAAAATTTCAAGGGAAACTGGTGCTCATAATTATACAATCTTTGTAGGGATTATTTATTATTATATATTAATAAAAACGCAACTTATATACTCATCACGTGACCGTTGTCACGTCACTTGTTGCCAAATCAAATAACGCGGTGATGTTTGCGAACAAGTGACGTCACGCACTTTGATCGGTGTTCGTTGTCACGTGACTTTGAGAGAGGTTTTTTTTTATTACATTTTGATTATTAAATGACTTCAAAATAAAGAAAAATATTGTGTTTACTATGAAAACTACCGTTTCGCGAAAAAAATATATTTTTTATTTTAACCCTTTAACCGCTTTGTTTTTTAGGAGTTGTCGCCTGACACGGATTTTTTTTAAGAGAAAGCAACTCAATGATTTAAAAATAAACATTATACAAGTAGAGGAATTTGTCGCATTTATACGGCTCTGGCGAAATTGACACGAAAATAATTTGTCGGATAAATCCGACTCTGGCGGCTAGAGGGTTAATAAAGTCCAACATCCCTATTTTAGCGTGTACTTTAAACGAACAAGTATTTTTTTGTGTACTCATTATTTTTACAATGTATATTTATTTATATTTATGTATGTATACATGATGGTTACTAATATTCATTTTGTCTTATGTAATTTAGAATTACGATAATATACAGTGTATAGATAAAAATTCCCTTACGTGTATAAATCATTTTTTTTTATTATTTATCTTATCTTATATTATATATAATTCCGATTAACAATTATTTTAGAATTTGTCAATGGCAGTGTCGGGTCTGTTAAAAAAATTTCACTATATATATATATATATATATATATATATATATATATATATATATATATATATATATATATATATATATATATATACTACCAAAAAAAAAAATTGAGATCACTAGAAACGAAATAGTACAATACAAAAACGAAAATAAATAAAAGTAAAAAATTATGCTAAGTGCGTCGGCCATTTTGTGACAGGTACGCCGCCATCTTAAAATTACTACGCGTAGACTAAAACTCATCGAAGACGTAGCTATTATATACTCTAGTTAATTAATCCTTACTAATATTGTAAACTAGCTGGCGCCCGCGACTTCGTCCGCGTTGAAAAAGAAAAAAGTAGCCTATCCTGTGTCCCTTACGTCTAAATGTTTATCTATCAAGTTTCATGAAAATCAGTTAATTCGTTTAAGAGTTATGGAAGAACATATATACATACAGAAAAAAATTCTAAAAATGGTCAATTTAGTTTCAGTATCATGTATAGACCCCATAAACACGATATCTCTGAAAACAAAGTAACTTACTCCCTCACCAACTCTTACAGATTTATTATTAGTATTGAGTATTGATGTGAATGTGAGTTTGTTTGTTTGTTACGCTTTCAAAACTACTGAACCTATCATCAAATTTTGCATACACGTTGTCTGCACCATCAGAAAGGACATAGGGTACCTTTCATCGTTCAACGCTGACGAAGACGCGGGCACCAGCTAGTATACTAATATTATTCATGTGAAAGTAACTATGTCTGTCTGTTACCTTTTCACGCCTCAACTACTCAACCGATTATCGTGAAATTTTGCATACACGCTGTCAGGGATACAAGAAAGGACATAGGGTACCTTTTATTCAGGAAAAAATTACTTTTACCGAGGGATCATCTAAAAATCAAATAAAAAAAACTAACGACTGGCCAAATAGTCACAAGAGGTCAAACGTTATGTTGGTTTTTATTTATACTTTATTTATTTTTCAACGCGGACGAAGTCGCAGGCACCGGCTAGTCTTATATAATATATGTAAAAAACTCGTGTCACTATGTAGGTATGTTCGGAATAAACCCCGAGAAACTACTGAACCGATTTTGATCAAATTTTATTACTATCTGTAATTTGATCCAACGTCCAAATATACTAGAATAGTTTTTATCTCAATTATTATTGACCTAAATATAAAATTGCAACCGTGCGAAGTCGGGAGCTAGTATATGTTTATTATAGCTACGTCTGTTGTGGGCTTAAATATTATTATTATGCTTCCTCGTGGCGATATAAAAGCTATTAGGACAAAACATGTTAGGAATGATTCCCTTACACCTATTGAGGTCTATATTAATGTATCTAAATGCATTATTGTACTTATTACGAAAGGAATACGGCATTGATTGGCTTGTGCCCGTCTTCATCGTCAGTCACCTAGAGTTAGGGGACACATTAGGGACGGCCAATCACGGCTGTAACCTTCATCACAGTCGGCGCGTGAAGCTCTAGACTGTGAAGGGACTGCCGTGAATTAGGGACTACCGTGCAGTTAGGGAGCATTCACGGCTGTCATCTTCACAATCAGGACTGTGAAGGTGACTGCCGTGAATGGTCGGCTCTAATAACAGTTAGGGGACATTCACGGCTGTCACCTTCACAATCAGCACGTGGCACGCCGGACTGTGAAGGGGACTGCCGTGAATGGCCGGCTTAAACAGCAGTTAGGGGCATTCACGATTGTCACCTTCACAATCGCCTGTGAAGGAGCCAACTTAAGAGCGGTTAACAATTTATTGCTGCGCGCGTGATGACAGTACCAGAATTTGCTCCGAGCATTAAATAGTTTATTTTTTAAAAATTCGAGTAAGCGTTGAAACGGTTACACCCTCTTAGGTGTTCCCTAACTTTAGGTGTCTGTTTGTGAGAACGGAAATCAGTTTTTTTTTTACTTTTTCAATCCTTATCTAGAACTCTGTCTAATCGAGGCTTCGTCTTCGGCGAAACTAGCCCTATTTCTTCTCTCGCACCTTTTCTGATGCTGCCTAATGAACGCGCTCAGTCTATTCAATAGAAACTGTTTATCGTGACCTTCTAGGACCAGTTGATTTTTGAGTACGGCCACCATGTGCCTATTCGCATTGGCCACGGCCCAATAATAGTACAGGAAGAATAGCAAAACAGCGAACGCTGGTATCGCAAAAGTGGATGTCCCAATCAGGAATATCATTTCGCGAATTACCCTCGGAAAACCATCAAAAGTTACTACCGCCAACTCCCAAACCGTATCAAAATGTCTGAAGGGACCGCAATTTTTGGATGGCAAAATTTCCGCAATAGAATACGCTACTGGGAGAACGGAAATCACGAAACCCAAAAGTAGAACTGACATGAATAAAGATTTTGATTTTGACGCCCTATAAACTACTGGGGAAGGCGTACAATTCGTTAGACACGCGAATTTCTTTATATAGAATATTAGAAAATAGAATATTGTCGCTATTATTGGGAGCAATGGGCAGAAAAAAGTGCCCATCCATATGATTGTTTGCGTGTAGACAATGTCCAAAACGTGTTTGGGCAAGTAAAAATCTTGGACTCCGATGACTTTTACGCATTTATTGGCCGTGTGTCTCGCGAGCAAGGCTCTGGGCAAGTTTATGAAGAAAGTTGTGAAAAATTGCACAGCGAAATCCGTTATAATCAACTTGTATAGTTGCTGGCCTACATATGTCTCCCAACATTCGTATTTTGTATCGTTTTCTGTCGCACAAAAGTGTCTATTTGGTGCAGTAACGTGAACGTACATTTGACTCAAAAGTACACCCAAAGCAGAAAGCCTGAGCAGAACTGTCCTCAAAAGTGTTATCAACAATTCTCTTGCGGGCATGTAATTTTCAAATTTGATCAAATAACCAAACATTTCTGGTATAATCAAATTCAAAACTACAATACATATGAAAGGCAAGAATTCCAAAAGCATAATTTCCAATTGACCAAAAGACCAGCCCTCTCTGTACATGGCTAGTGTCAATTTCTCCGCTCTTGTTGTAAAATTTCTACCCTCAACATTTTGAATTGTTCCCTCAACATCAACATTATCTTTCAATCTATCCATTGAAAAGTTAAAAACCAAATAGATGACAAAACCTGACGTTACTAAAATGACTAGGACGACTAAATTTATGACTACCCTCCTAAGGTGGAGTAGAATTTGACTTTCACGACTTCTCAATTGTTTCTCTTCCTTGAATCTATCTTCTTCTAGACATCCTTTTATTTCATTGAATATCGCTTTGTGCTTTATTTTTGCAGATTTCTCATTGTGGATGCAAAAATCCCAACCTCCGAACACCAAATTGCAATACATATAGAATTGGCCTTCGCTTTCTACCAATCTTTCTTTGAAACCTTTAGCGGCCGTCTTGGCTATGGCGACCAGAGACAATAAAGCCCAGGATATAGGCACTAGAATGTAGGCTAACGGCATGTTATAGTACATCCTAGTGTCCCACAATTTTCTCAAATGATACACGTAAGTTTGATCGCTGTAAACGCCGTAAAACAACAATGTCCTCTCCATCCAACCCGCACCCTGGATCACGTCCAAAATGACATTCGTATCTGTCACATTCTTGTTCAAGTACGCTTGGGAGCAACACTCGGTTGAATTCGATTCGAAATTGTCACAATTTATTTCCCGTTCGACTAAAAGTATTGAGGGTAGCATCAGAAAAACTATTATGAGGAGAGATATGGCCAGATTTAGGTATAGGAGCCATTTTAAAAAGAGAAAATAGGATAGCACACCGGTACCAAAGTGGCCTTCGATCTCCCTGATCGAGTTACTCCACAACCTCATCTTTCCGAGGAACTCGGAGACTCTGAGACGAAGTCTGTGGCAAGCCTTTCTTTGTTGCCATTGGAGTTGTTCCAGTCCTTGGAGACGAAGCTTTGTTGCATTCTGAAAATAGGTATCAAAATCAATTTTGGCCTGTCATTTTTTTAGTACGTGACATTTTTATACCACATGACATTTTTATACCACATGACATTTTTATACCACATGACATTTTTATAGCACATGACATTTTTATAGCACATGACATTCTTAGCACACGACTTTTTTAGCACATAACATTTTTATAGCACATGACTTTTTAGCACATGACATTTTTATAGCACATGACTTTTTTAGCAGATAGAATGTTTTAGTGCACGTCATTTTTTTTAGCACATGCTTTTTTATAGCACACTGGCTGTTGCACGCGACTTAGTCCGCGTAACTTTACAAAACATAGCCTATTTTACTCGTTGATAATGTAGCTTTCTTTTAGCTTTTCTTTTAGGTGAAAGAATTTTTAAAATCGGTCCAGTTGTTTAGGAGCCTAATCAATGCAAACAAACAAACAATCAAATCTTTCCTCTTTATAATATTAGTATAGATAGAAGTATAGATGACATTTTTAACACAGGACATGTTTTTTATAGCACATGACAATTTTTTAGTACATGATATTTTCAAGCATATGTAATATTTTAGCACATGCCATTTTTTTAGTACATGACATGTTTTAGTACGTGACATGTTTTTTTAGCACAAGACATGTAATTTTTTAGCACATGCCATTTTTTTTAGTACATGACATGTTTTAGCACGTGACATGTTTTTATAGCACATGACATGTTTTTATAGCACATGACAATTTTTTTGTACATAATATTTTCTAGCACATGTAATTTTTTAGTACATGACATGTTTTTATAGCAAATGACTTTTTTTATAGCACATAACAATTTTTTAGTACATGCCATTTTTTTAGTACATGACATGTTTTTATAGCACATTATGAAATTTTTTTAGCACAACACAATTTTTAAATATGTTACTGTACGATACGATGAATATTTCCAACTACTGGGGGGCCTATTGGGTTGCAACTGTCGCCTTGATAGAATGGAGAATCTTTACATATGATCTATCTAAAGATGGAATTTGTACATTAGGCATTATCAAAGAGAGTTGACTCAGTGATTAAACTCATTTAGAATTCGTATTGTTTTTTTTTAGTTCTATATATATCGTGAATTGTTTGTTTACCTGTACAATATAGTATGGCTTCGTAATTTATCTCTAGTGTATTCATAAAAAAATTAATCGTCATCTAAAGAATATGACAGTATTGTGTTAGATGTGAAACAAAATATTAGAAATATTGACCTGTAAAGTTGCCTTGAGCTCTCTCTTTTGCTCCATGGGAACTGGCATCGCTTTTATCTGCATTATGTCCTCCCAAGTCCTCTCTTCATTTGAGAGGTTCTCTGAAATACAAAATAACATTAAAAAAATTAACACACTGACATTTGGAAAAAATATATTTATCTATTATTATCACTCTCTACTTCGGGTACATTAATTAAACCACTTTATGTTGAGTCCATCGAAATACTACAATGGAATTAGCGTCACAAGTGCCAAAGGGGAACATAAAAAGAACGCCTTTGACAAAATCATGGCGGACTCTTGCCTTCACGCGTCAACGGTAAAAGGTAGTAACGATCAACTTCTACTATTTCATTTTAAACTGTAATGGGTTGACGTAAAGTCACATTTTCTTTAAATTACGCACTTGTTATTATGTTTGTTTTGTTTTAAATGACAGTTCATGCTCTACGCATATGTCACTTTTAAATGTTCCATAAAATTCGTAGTGTTTTGTATGGCACGCGTGTTCCATGTTGTAGTAGTTTGATGGTTGAGTCCCAAAACACGTTCGTACAACTAACTGATACCCTTTCAATGTCATACCACCGAATGAATCTGAATGAATGAATGAATCTTTTTCAAAAGTCACATCAATGTCAAAGTCAACGTACGTACTTTATATTCTAACGTCAAATCAATGTCAACGAACTTCATATTGTAATGTCACAGAGCACTTTGTACTACGTCGACATTAATAGCAAACGCTAACACTATACTAGACATGGGGAAGGTTTTTACAGAAAAAAATTACAAAAAAAAAACGTGCAAAGCCAGGGACGGGGTCGCTAGTTAATAAATAAATATCTACCCGACAAATCCGGCAACATAGAGAGATGTACGTCTCGGCTCTGTGTCGTTCGTGCGAAGGTCGATTGTCTTCTCTCATTTTGTGATCGAACTCGTTTCACTGTTGTCGCTGAAATATTACATGAACACGCCTTTAGGTATCAACATCATTCACATCCTTACTAATATTATAAATGCGAAAGTTTGTATGGATGGATGTATGTATCACGCAAAAACTACTGAATGGACTTCGATGAAACTTTACAATAATATAACTTATATCCGGCTTATATACATCAGAATAAGACATTAGGCTATATAAGACATAAAACGCGGACGAAGTCGCGGGCACCAGCTAGTATTATAAATGCGAAAGTTTGTATGGATGGATGGATGTATGTTTCACGCAAAAACTAGGACTTCGATGAAACTTTACAATAATATAGTTTATACATCAGAATTAGACATAGGCTATAATATAAGATTGCTATAATATAAGTGCAGATTGAGAAACCTCCTGACAATTCGTGCCGTGTCAAGAAGTACCGCCTTCTGTATCTGTCCCTTGACCCAGTCATTTAGCGAGAGCCTCTCGAGGTGTTGGTTGAGGCTCTTCGCTATAAAACCGTTCGCTGACATCACTATATAGATGATCATTATTATTATCATCATTTTTATTATTATTATTATTACCATCATCATCATCATTATCAACAACAACAATAGTAAAAGCCGACAGATTCCTACTATTGGACTAATCACAACCAAAATGCAAGAATAGACAATAGACTTTGTAGGTCACATACATCAACTTTATTCCGGTAACTTATTTAGTACTGGATTTCGTAGTCATACGGGCAGCCCGGCAGTAACCACCCCCATACAGAATACACACCCTTACACAGTGAAATAATAGCATGTGTGTTTTTATAACAGCATGCGGGATACCAAAGCCCATTACCCTCTCCCTTATCCTACTATGGTCGGCAGCGCATTTGCAGCACCTGTGGCGTTGCTTGCGTTATAGGTGATGGTGGCCACATGCCACATAGTATCAAGTGGACTGTCAGCCTGACAACCTCAAAATAAAAAATATAAAAAAAATTAAGCCTTCACAGGATGCCTGAAAGATGTCTAATGGACCAAATGTATGATCAAGCGTTTGGCGTGACGACAAAATGACGTGAGGCAACAACGGCGCGAATTTTACATACAGTTTTTGACATCAAGCCCATCAGTTTTTACCATTCACGATCAAATTTTGGCTTCGCGCCAGTTAGTTGGACGCGATGGACTGACCGTGTATTTGGTCCATTACATCAAAAACATTATGTTGAAAAAATACATATTAGTTCCGCCAAAGTGTTGGCCATAGTTTGGCCAAATATTAGCCAAAGACAATACACATCAAAAATTTTAACTAAAGCAGGAATCTATTTGACACTCTATAGGTATTATAATACGCTATTTGACTAATTTTAGAAAATCATTTTAAATTATTCTTTATTACATAATAAGCACACCGATTCCGGCATGATATTTCCGGCAGATCTACTGTATTTTATTAATAAAAATCAATGTTAAAGTTTAAATATTCAAAACCGCGCCAAAAACGCTGTTTCTGTAATGGCGCTGTAATCTATGATACGTGTTACGTCACACGTTAGTAAACAACTACAACTAGTAAAGAATTATCAGTCGCGCGCGGAAGCAATGTTTACTAGCGTATGACGTCATCAGAGTTGCAACCAATCAGAGGGTGTTTTGGTTGCAGATAAAATTTCAAAAATTATGATATTTTTTTCATATAATATACATAATTTAGCTTAAATTAAAGTAACATAGTTATGTTTTTTTCACGCTATTTTCTGATAGGGTAACCACAATTTGTAGTATATATTTTAAATCTTGTCAAATAGCCATTTATGACCAATTTGATCCTATACTCACTATTTCTGGCCTGTTTTGATGGTAGCAATGTGGCCAATTTAGCCGCATCAGCTTTCTGTAGGTTATCGAAGAGATCCTGCTCGTTCCCAGGATACAATTCCTGATAAAACTCCCCGCCGGCCTCCTCCCATCCTTCTTGACGTTTGGAGGAGCGAGCTTTGTTCTTGGACGAGTTACCGCCTGACATTTTTCAGGTACAGTATTTCAGCATTATCTGAAATGAAAAAATGCCTATATAAGAATTTTTTTAATCCAGTTTGATGGTAGGCGATTACCATCACAAGTAACTCCACAGGTGCATTGCCAATTATAAAACAAAGTCTTCCACCGCATCTGTCTGCGATAAACTCTAGTTCACCGATTTTCATGCTGTTTTCACCAATGGATAGAGTGTTTCTTGAGGAATGTTTTAGTATATAATTTACAAAGTTAGGCGGGCAAAGTCGCGGGCAGCAGCTAGTTTACATATATAGAGATGAATAACTTTGTAATAGCAAACACAGTTATAAATAAATAAAAAATGCAAATTAGTACAAGATCTAATCATAATGGGTAATTTTCAAATACCTCCTTTATCTATAGAAGTTGTTTATCTATGATAATGATATTATTGAACACTTATAACTATTGATTGGTCATAAAATATGAAATAACAATGAAATACTATAACAATTTAGGGAAAATATGAATTGAGGAAAAATCACAGGATATCTATATCCTATATAAATTATTATTATTATTAACATAAACACATAATAAAATTGTAAAAGAGTCGCATCTGAACATAATTTATTTTTTCAAAAAATCAATTTGTACATGTTGTACTTATGTTACAGAGATCAAAAAATAATTTTTAGAATTTAATTTTGACTCTACCATCAAGCGGACCGTCAGCCTGTCTGTCGAGCTTAACATAAAAAAAAAGTTGTGTGTATCAGCTCCGACACGCAACTGGAGTTTACTTCTTACGAACGATTATAAAATTTAAATTTTCACAATTCGAACACACCGAAAGAATATTGTTCTTTTTTTAAATAATACTGTGTAGATGGCGCAATATCTCTGTAATCTCAGATTTTCTAAAAAATTAAAAAAAAAAATAGAACATAACACAATTTGGATTATACTCCCATAAATTTTCATACCACGGGCTTATATAATTATCACTACAATTATTATAAAAGCAAGCCCTCCGCCGCGTCTGTCTGTCTGTTCGCGATAAACTCAAAAACTACTGCATCGATTTTCATGCTGTTTTCCCCAATAAAGGTTCTCGAGGAAGGTTTTAGTGTATAATTTACAAAGTTACGCGCGCGTTATATATATGAAAATCAATTCTTAAGAAGTAAACCCCAAAAAAAAATAAGGATATTAGTTTTAAATTTCGAATGATGCTGTTTATTGATGAGTCAGTGAGTAGAAAACATTTAATGAGGCCACTTTACATAGATACCGTTATTTACTCACTCATAACAATGTTAATGATACTTAATTACCTAAGTTTAAGGTTATTTCGGGACTTTAATGTAACCAAAATTTTTACTCCTATATTGATAAAATATCACAATAACTTATTATGAAATGAAACAATCTAAGTTCAATATTATTTTGTTACACAAATCACACGAACACACTAACACGTTATACTTACGTTTTTTGTGTCATAAAATTCTAAAGGGTTTCCGTAATATGATAAAAAAAAATTAAAAAAAGAAATATATTTCTTTGTTTGATCACTTACCATAACAACAGAAACATTTCGTCAATTGTTAACTTCCACCACATACACATAATATATTTTCGTTGCAATATAATTATTTTATTTTATACAAAATTGTGTTAATTTGTGTATCATATAAATATAAGCACAGTACAATTTAATTTATTACCAAAATAAATAAATACACGAGTGCACACCACAAGGAGTGGTGATACGTTCAGAAATCGCATTCATATAATATTTTATGATCTCCATTTTTAAAACACATAATTTATTTTAACTTTTGTATTATTTAATGTTAGTAAAATCAATTATTATAACGTAATTATAATTTTAAAATCAGGTAATTGAATATTACAAATGAATATTTAATTAAAAACAAAAAGTTTCAATGTAAATTGTATAAAATAATCAGGTTTTTGAACGTACTCTGTGCTGTCAAAATTAGAAGAAAACTATTTAAAAATTTCACTCACCTACTATTGAGATTTCCGAATCGCTTGAAAAGCGATTGATCAATCAACATTAAAATTTGTAATTTTCTTGAACTGTGTATTCCAGATAAAAACTAAAATTGCATCGATTTGTCTAAAATATTTAAGAGCAGTTATAGTTTTTTAAATGACACTAAAAAAAGATTGATTTGTATCCATTTTTTTCCCGATTATAATTAGATCTCGCCGCCGCCGCCGATACGACAATTCCAATAACTTAATATCCGTGGGCCGGCGATAAAAACAGCAAACCACCCACTCGTCGCGTAAACAAATCTCTGAGGAAATTTTCTTCATCCGATATCCGGTTCGGCTCACGATTGGCTCGTTTACGCGGTAATTTTATCATCAGCCAACGAGAGCTCTCTCCGGTGATTGCAGCCAATAGTCGGGGGTGACGTTAACTAATTGGGCCAATCTGATATCCGGCGCGTGACGCAGCGACATCCTGCGCGAAAAGCCCGGGAACGGGCTGGAAGATGTGCGCAGCATCCCTCCGAACGTCGTTCCAAGATCACATCTTGTGAAAAGTAATGATTATTTTCGGTCCACGGGCGTTTAGTTCCGCATATTCCCGTAGAGGCGCTGCACAGCGCTCGCGAACGGGATGGCGATCTATGTATCGCGCTATATCGAATATATTTAAATTGCTATAAAAACTGAAATAATATCATATATAATATTTGTAGAAGTGATTTTTGAATAGTGTTTGTGATATACTTTTTTGGATTGAAAGTCTCGAGTCTCGAGGGGACAGGACACATTGGTTTTTCACCGTGGTTCTCACCGCACATTTGTCCGCGAGATAGCTCATGCCAGGGATGTGCGGGCGGATCGCGTAGGGTTGGTACTGCGTCTTAAATTTTATTCGTGCGTTTTATATTAAGTGTAAAATAATGCTAGTCGCACTCCGCAACATGTATCCGGACTTTAAGAGTTTATCGACCGACAGGGGACATACGAATTTAGTCATATTCGAACGCCGTGTGTTACGTTGTGGGAGGTATCTCTCGATAGAATAATTGGGCCCGAAATTGAGGGTACCAGATTTGCGCGATAATTCGCGAGGCCCATTGTTATGAATCTGTTATTGCAGTACAATAACATCTCGCTGGCGTTGCGTACCGCGCAAAATGCCCAATATCCATCACTACAGACGCAAGAGATTAGCAATCTGAGAACAATATTGCCTCACTAATGGCGCTAAGGAAACTAGTGCTCACATTGACCGTCATCTCTTTTGTGATCGGCGATTATCAGCATGAAGTCCAAACAGAAAATAAAACTAAGAAAGCCGTGGCGTCGGAAAAAGAAAATAGCAGAACACCAGATGTTAGCAGGGAGAGAGGTTCCTTACACAAGTTGACCACGTTGATGAACAGGACCGACGAGAGGCGTCAAGGCAGACGTAGGGGTAAGGAGAAAATAAACAAAATACTCCAAATGAATCAGAGGCATAAGACGAGGTCTGATCAGGATTTGATTATGAATGATAATGAGGGAGCGATCGCTATAAACCAAAGGACAATGGCTGATAATGACACGAATTCTTTGGCGGAAAAGCTAAAAGCTATAAGAAGTGGCAGCGAAAGGGACGGTTACGAGGCGGTAAATAAATATAACGTTGTGCCCCAGGTGACTGGTGTGTTTTGTAATTTTGAAAATGAAAAGAACCAATCTGTGGTTGATATGTGTTCGTGGCAATGGAACTCTACGACATCGAGCCACGGTCTGGGCTTCAAAGTGTTGACTCCGATGGACATTGCTGAGATGAATGCAACTACAAGGGGTCTGATGTTTTCTGGTCCGAGCTCAGACGCCGATGGAAATGTAGCTGGTAGGTGTCAGTTTTGCTCTTATAATAATTCTGTTCTTCAAGGTGGACACCTCTAGACCCAACCTAGATTATGGAGATTATGAGTATGATATACAATTTATAAATAACTATAGCTGGTTCTCTCGACTTCCGTACCCCTTGAAAAACAAAAAACGTAGGTAATGCCTGACATCTTTGTTTGGACTGTTAAAGTAAGTAAGCCAGGAGTTGGATTTTTATTTTTAGATGATCCCTCGAGAACCTAACATTTTCCAGGATAAAGAGTATCGTATAAGTTAATCTTGGTGATAAACTATCTGTTTGCCAAATTTCATCGTTCAGCCGTTTTTAAGTGAACGAGTGAAGAAAGAAACAGAAAATACTTGGTGGCTTAAGTAGTTACGAAACTTAACTTTGCTTAATAATACGAACTAATTCTGTCCTTTTGTGCATTCATTTAAAAACCTCCTCACCATAGTCATAGGGGCCCAAGTACGAAACTTTCCTCTGCTTAATAATAAGAACTAATTCTGTCCTTTTGTGCATTCATTTAAAAACCTCCTCACCATAGTCATAGGGGACAAGTACAAAACTTTCCTCTGCTTAAAATACGAACTAATTCTGTCCTTTTGGGCATTCATTTAAAAACCTCCTCACCATAGTCATAGGGGACAATTACAAAACTTTCCTCTGCTTAAAAATACGAACTAATTCTGTCCTTTTGGGCATTCATTTAAAAACCTCCTCACCATAGTCATAGGGGCCAAGTACAAAACTTTCCTCTGCTTAAAAATACGAACTAATTCTGTCCTTTTGGGCATTCATTTAAAAACCTCCTCACCATAGTCATAAGGGGCCAAGTACAAAACTTTCCTCTGCTTAAAAATACGAACTAATTCTGTCCTTTTGGGCATTCATTTAAAAAACTCCTCATCATAGTTATAGGAGCCCAAGTAGGTACGAAACTTTCCCCGTACTTTCGTATTACACGAATCAATTTTGTCCTTTCGGGCAAACTCAAACGCATTTATATTGCTAAAAAAGCGGTACAATTGATGATTGATAAATGATAAACTTGACCTGAACTTGAACTTGATAAATGATAAACCTCAAATGATAAACTTTCCTCTGCTTGATAATACGTATCAAAAACTCCTCAGGATAGTCATAGGGGTCACATTATTCTAAAGTGCCCAGGGCCTCCAATGGGTTAAAGGCGGTCCTGCGACGCTTGTATAAGTTACGAAAGTAGCTTCTATATGCATTGCAAGTGCATTCTATGTACGACGTTAGGGCACCGTTTGAAGTGTTAAAGGAAGTGGCCTATATAGATAATTTTAAACTCCGTCGCATCATTAATGCAATCAAAACCGAAATAAAACGTTTCAAGAGCGACTCAGTCAGGCCACAGTCCAATTAGGTGCTGATTTTAAAACTGTTATGCCAATTCTCACAATGAACAGTTACTTACGTCCTAGCTATAGCTTTAGATCGCGACTTCATCTGCGCCGCTTTCCTTAGGTGTCAAAACATTTTTCTCGGTGATAATGTAGCTTTCTACAGCTGAAAGAATTTTTAAAATCGGCCTAAGCGCCTCTTTCACCAACTACAAGTAAAATGTTGATTATTTACTTTTAGAAATCATTTTCTGTTTTATTGAATTATGCACTCGGTTTGTTTACTGCATCATTCGATAGGCGATTTTTTTTTATTATTTTCTATTTAATGTTTGGGACGTTTACCGTACAAACAAAGGTATATCAGCTAAATTATTCCCGGTGACAGGTGACTTTAAGTGACGGTATAGCCTACTTGACGTTGGTGAAAGAGGCGCTAATAGTTTTTGCAAACAAAAATTCAAATATTTTCTTCTTCATATAGGCTATACATCGGTCGTTTTGATTTTCCTATTGATCTAAAAATCTCGGACCACATCCTCCATAGTAAATTACCAGCGAGCATTGCCCTCTTCACAGCTCGCTAAGTAGCTTGCTATTTGTGGACGAGATATTTCACGGTTTTGTCTCACTCAGTACCGTTCGTATGTCAAAACTGCGGGCCTATTCTCTATCTGTGGTTTTTAAGAGTGCGTATAAAGCAAACAAAATTTGTAATTTCACCCGCGTGGCCTCTTGGACATGACAGTGACACAAAATACGTAGAACTACGCACAACATGCGACGGAAGATAGCGCATCTCGCTCAATAAAAATGTTATGTGCCAAAAGTATTAAATATTAATTATTCCTAAACTACAATGTCAAATGAAAAATTGATACATAAAGCACTAGATAATCTGTGAAGTGAGATTACTGATACACTTTTAGCTTTGTAATGTGTGTCATTTTGAAAATAAAACTAAAATCGATGGAAATGAGAGCTCACTTGGTGTTTTTTTTCTATCGAGAAAATTTCATTATATTATGTTTTCTGTCCGAGTCTTCACTTTCATCTATAATGTATTAATCTATTTTGAAAAAGTTTTTAAATTGGACATTGTTTACTTAGATAAAATTCAAATCTAGGATTGGCTATTTCTCTTTACACGTGCTCTTAAAACCTATATACTCCAATGTCGACATCAAATCCTTACATATTATAAAACAAAGTCCTCCGCCACATCTGTCTGTCTGTCTTCACCACTACTGCTGTTTTTAACCAATGGATAGAGTGGTTCTCGAGGAACGTTTTAATATATAACTAGGTGGCGCCCGCGACTTCGTCCGCGTTGAAAAAGAAAAAAGTAGCCTATCCTGTGTCCTGTACGTCTAAATGTTTATTCACCAAGTTTCATGAAAATCACTTAATTTGTTTAAGAGTTATAGAGGAACATACATACATACACACATACATACCATACGTACACTTACAGATTTATTATTAGTATTGATTGATAGCCTATGTTACTTGCTGATATAAATGTAGTTTTTTATAGGTGAAAGAATTTTCAGTGGTTCATGAGTTTATTCATTACAAACATACAAATTCTCTCTTTATAATATTAGTTAGAAAGACATACCCTATTAATGCTACACAAGCGCCATTCTGGAAATTTTCTGAACCACTTTTACGACAAGGACTAACCTCAGACAGAAGACAATTTTTACCAAAATGACCGCAACCTAATATACTATGAATTAAGGTGCAATATTGCGCAACAAATTTTTGTAGCTCTTCAGAGATAACCGAACATATTTAAAATTGGAAGGTTTTTTTAAATATTGTGTAAATATGAAAAAGAAATAAAAGTAGCCGATTCAAACTTTAGTGTAGAACGTAAATTAAAATAAGCCTAAAAACAAAAGTAGTTGTCACGGAAATTTTTTATTTCTGTGAACAGTAAGTTTTTTTAGCAGTATTTTACTATATTTTTTTTCTCAGAAAATAGATTTTTTTTTGTAAATCTGTCCGATTTATACTTTTTTCCATATAGTCTATTATGCACTGTATTTTTATCTAACTTGTGATTTTACTCTAAGAAGTCAAACTAGGCGACGAAAATAACGCTTTTCTGCTAAGTCCTCGCCTTAAGTGGTTGTAGCTTGCTTTTTTTAACCTGCGACGCCTGACGCAAAAAAGGCGTGTCATAAGTTTGACCTGTGTGTCTGTCTGTGCCATTGCAGCTCCCAAACGGGTGGACGGATTTTGAATCTTTTTTTTTGTTTAAAACCTTTTATGATCGAGATAGTTCTTAGCTATAATTTATGAAGATCTTGTTAATGCGTTTGAAGACAGTTTCAGTTCGTTTCACTAACTTCCACAGGTTCGATTGATGTGAAATTTGATATACTGTTACTTCGGTGCTATTTCCATGACATGGTAACCCTGACCCTATGCTGCAGCATCACGTAGTCTGCGGAACACCCAACTCCTCAGCAACAGCGTGTATGGGCTCAATAGAAAGGATTAGTTTATAATTTTCAATCATACCTTTTCAGTTTAACACACATAATTGAAGACGTGAGTGGATAAAGGTGATATGTCGCATTTTTGGGTTTTTTCGTTTTTTTGCGTTGATGAAGGTAATCTTCCGTGCTTATTATAAAACAAAGTCCTCCGCCGCGTCTGTCTCTGTCTGTTCGCGATAAACTCAAAAACTACTGCACCGGCTTTCATGCTGTTTTCACCAATGGATAGAGTGGTTCTCGAGGAAGGTTTTAGTACATAATTTACAAAGTTACGCGGGCGAAGTCGCGGGCAGCAGCTAGCTAATCCCTAAATGTGTTTGCTAAGCGCAAAACTCGAGAACGGCTGGACCGATTTTAACTCTGTCTTCACTCATGGTTAGAGGGTTAATCATGGAAGGTTTTTACGTAAAAAATGCAGCCCAGGCGAAGCCGGGAGCGGGTCGCTAGTATATCCATATAAATGATTACAGACCTTAATTTTTTGACATTTTTGCAAAATAAAAAGTTGAAAAAGGTGTTATGTACTGTTAATTTTAAAAAGAAAAAAGTGCAGAAAAGTTTACTTTTGTTAATGGAAGAGGGAGTTTTGTTAATGTTCAATAATAGAAGTGTTTACTTGCTATCATATCATTAATATTTTAGGTTGTTTACACATCTTTGCATCATAATTCAGTAAAAAAAATCAGTTCCGTGGCGACTTAAGTATCTCAAAAATTAAAATTAAAACTTTAACCTCTATTTATTCAAAATTGTAATTATGCGACATGTCACCTTCATCCACTCACTTCTTCAATTATAAGTTAGTCCTTTTTAACTACATTTCTCCATGGTCCTATGGAAGCTGTCGTCTTTTAATGTTAATGATCATTAATGATACAAAAATGGGTGTTAAAAAATCTGCTATTTTTATAAATGATCAATAACTATTCATATTGATCAATAATTACAACCAATTAAACCAGCATTGAACGTCACACAAAATATGATGATGATGGTGGTGATGATGATGATGATGATGATGATTGTGGTGTTTTTGTTGGTGGTAGTGGTGGTGGTGGTCGTGATGATGATGATGATGATGATGATGACAATGATGATGCCAGATAGAAAAAGAAAGAAACAGCAACGTTCACTTAGTAGACGCCCTAAATGCGATTCTCTCTTAAGAATGCGTATAAAGCAAACAAAATTAGTAATTTCACCCGCGTGGCCCCTTGCACATGACAGTGACACAAAATACGTAGAACTACGCACAACATGCGACGGAAGATAGCGCAACTCGCTCAATAAAGATGTCATAAGTGCCAAAAGTATTAAATATTAATTATTCGTAAACTACAATGTCAAATGAAAAATTGTTACATAAAGCCTTAGATAATATGTGAAGTGAAATTACTGATACACTTTTAGCTTTGTAATGTGTGTCATTTTGAAAATAAAACTAAAATCAATGGAAATGAGAGCTCACTTTGTGATTTTTTTCTATCGAGAAAATTTCATTATATTATGTTTTCGGTTACAGACGTCACTTTCATTTATAATGTATTTATCTATTTAAAAAAATTAATTAAATTAGACTTTGTTTACTTAGATAAAATTCAAATCTAGGATTGGCTATTTCTCTTTATGCCCGCTCTTAAGAGAACTATTTCTGTTTAATCATTTTGTAGAAAACCGCATTAGAGTTTAAAATAAACTTACACTGCCGACTTGAAAGAGAGACACATTCCGTAAAGTTATCTGGGCTCTGTATGATAATTTCTGATTTTTTTTTTATTGCTGCACTAGCTGTTGCGAGCGACTTCGCCCGCGAAATTTCATAATCTATGTTTCTCGCTGAATACTGCAGCTTTCTATAGGTGAAATAATTTTCAAAATCGGTCCAGTACTTTTTGAGTTTATTCATTACTAGCTGTTGCACGCAATTTCGTCCGCGTAAGTTTATAAAATATAATATTTTTTTTTTTTAACTCATACGTTAGACATTATATAAATTATTATAAAAATGGCCTGAGTACGTTGGTTCGCAACAATATGCTACATGACATGGAGGCATTTGGGTTCTTATGTGACCTAAAGGACCTAGTTGGACCCATTTAGACCTAGGGAAAACTCATGGTAACATTATATATGATTGTTTTCAGGACATTTCCTTTACTTGCCAGTGGACCCTTCCATGGAAAATATGGTTATAAAATCACCACCGTTTCGAGGGCTGTGGGAGTTTTGTAAGGTATGTATTGTAATGTCGGAGTACGAAAACCTTCGTCAGTTTTCAAATGCATTCCTTTATCAAAATCGTAGACTCTTAGTACCTTTTGAAATTAAAACACAAAGCAGACAGCTGACAGACGTTTGAAAGTATGAAATGAAATTTTGGCTTGACTGACAAATTTTCCTGGTGCAAGCGAATTTCGACTTAAAGGTGACGAAACTTTTCTTACTCCAACTGTACATATTATGCACACATAGTTGACAAAAGAAGTTTGATTCCCACATATATAATAATAAAGGAATAATAACTTCCAAATCACCCAACGGATTTTGATAGGTTGATACTAATGGAAAAAGCGATAAACGGGGAAGGTTTGTGTATATATTAGGTATATACACAACAAAAAAATGCATACGTGCGAAGCTGGGAGGTATCTATAAAAATATTTTGAACTTTTAAAACTACAGAACAGACAAATCAATGAAATTATATTTAATGTATTTCTTTTCCATAAGTTTGAAGCGGTCCTTCATCAGAGCAAGATGCAGAACGCAAGCATAAGACTTATATCAGAATCGACTCATTCAGAAGTGCAGTGGATCCTAATGGAAGTCGCTGGAAACAATTTAGAGAGGTAAGCTCAAAGAAAATATGGGTTAGTCCAGTTAGTTCTACTATTAAGTAGTTCTAACAGATTGGACAAAAAATCCAAGTAGTTCTACTATTTGTTCTAACAGATTGAACAACAAAAAACAAAGTAGTTCTACTATTAAGTAGTTCTAACAGATTGAACAACAAAAAACAAAGTAGTTCTACTATTAGTTCTAACAGATTGGACAATAAAAAATCAAGTAGTTCTACTATTAGTTCTAACAGATTTGACAAAAAAATCCAAGCAGTTCTACTATTAGTTCTAACAGATTGGACAAAAAAATCCAAGTAGTTCTACTATTATATAGTTCTAACAGATTGGGCAAAAAAATCCAAGTAGTTCTACTATTATAGTTCTAACAGATAGGAAAAAGAAATCCAAGCAGTTCTACTATTAGTTCTAACAGATTAGACAAAAAATTCAAGTAGTTCTACTATTAGTTCTAACAGATTGGACAAAAAATCCAAGTAGTTCTACTATTAGTTCTAACAGATTGGACAAAAAATCCAAGTAATTCTACTATTAGTTCTAACAGATTAGACAAAAAAATTCAAGTAGTTCTACTATTAGTTCTAACAGATTGGACAAAAAATCCAAGTAGTTCTACTATTATAGTTCTAACAGATTGGACTAAAAAAATCCTAGTAGTTCTACTATTATAGTTCTAACAGATAGGACAAAGAAATCCAAATAGTTCTACTATTATAGTTCTAACAGATTGGACAAAAAAATCCAAGCAGTTCTACTATTAGTTCTAACAGTGGACTAAAAAAATCCAAGCAATTCTATTGCAGAGTATGACAGATTGGATTCGAAATATTAATCGTAACCATTCTTTCGCTTAATTATGTAGGCTTTGACGACACGTTTGGTCTAGTGGCTACTGACCCTAGCTGTTAACCAAACGGTCGCGGGTTCGAATCCCGCTAGGGGAAAATGTTTATGTTTTAACACTTTACCTTTGTACCTGAGTCATGGATGTTTTGTATTTATAATAAGTATGTATTTACAAAAAAATGTAGTATATCAACTGTCTGGTATCCATAATACAAGCTGTACACTCTAGTTACACCGTCAGGACCGGGATGCTTCTTCACAATACGGCCCAATAACCACTTGCCAGGAGGAAGGTTCTCATTTTTTATTAGGACAATTTGTCCGATCTCCAATTCTTCTACTTTCCTCTGCCATTTTGGACGTTGTTGCAACCGAGATAAATACTCGCTCTGCCATCGACGCCAGAAATCACCCACTAACTTTTGCATGTGTTGCCATCGGGACAGGCGACTCATGGGAATGTCTTGAAGGTCTGGAGCAGGGACAGTGATAGGTGCTTCGCCAATTAAAAAGTGCCCTGGTGTCAGCGGTAGCGTTTGATCGGCATCAGTAGGATCTATAGGACACAGCGGTCTAGAATTTAGGCATGCTTCTATTTGGCATAGCAGTGTAGTCATTTCTTCGTAAGTAAGATTGCATGTCAGTATTCTCTTCATGTGATGTTTCATTGATTTTACTCCTGCTTCCCATAATCCACCCATGTGAGGGCTGTAGGCGGGTATAAAATGCCATTGTGTGCCATCCAGGGCAAGGGATTGAGCGATCTGGCCATCAAACCCCAGTTTTGCATTGGTCCAAGCAGCAACCAGTTCCTTGTTGGCGCCAACGAAATTTCTTCCTTGGTCACTCCAAAGATGGGCACATTTTCCACGTCTGGACACAAATCTCTTGAAAGCTCCGATGAACGCTTCTGACGTCAAATCGCTGACCAATTCTAAGTGTATTGCTTTGGTGGACATACAGATAAAAATGGCGATGTAGGACTTAGTCACTTTAGCTCCTCTACCTTTTGTCATTAGAATTTGATAAGGTCCAGCAAAATCCACGCCGCTGTTCAGGAAGGGTCTAGCAGGCGTGACCCTCACTCGTGGTAAGTCTCCCATCAGCTGTGATTTTGCAGCAGCACTTTGCTTGGCACAGGTAAGACATTCTCTAATCTTCAACTTAACGACCTTCTTCGCTTTTAAAATCCAAAATTTTGATCGGAGATAGGATAACATCAAATGGCAGCCACCATGTAAGGTTTTTAAATGTGCATCGGCAACAACGAGCGCCGTGAAATCACTTTCAGTGTCTAAAATTACAGGATGTTTGCTATCTTCATTAAGATCAGAGTGACGTAACCTGCCGCCCACCCTGAGTATACCATCTGCATCCAGGTAAGGTAACAAAGCTTTTAAATTACTTCCTTCTTTAACTCTTTTATTACTTTTCAAATACTGCATGTCTTCCTTAAAACTTTCTTTCTGTATTAACTTTATGCATGTTTTTAATGATTCGTCTATTTCCTTTGTAGTGATAGCTGTGATAGTTTTTTCTTTATTTTGTAGTGTTTTCCATTTCAAAAACCTTTTACAGTAAACTATTACTTCAAGTAGCTCTTTTAGTGTTTCAAAATTATTAAATTTCTTTGATAAATTTTCTTCTTTGTATTCTACACGCATATTAACTTGTATGACTTCTTCCTTTTCCAGGTTTGTAGATATGTTCTGCGGTCTATTATATTTAATTTCTCCAGTTCGTAGCCATTCTGGGCCCTTCCACCATAACTCATCTTCCTTTAGGTCTAGAAGATGTGTCCCTCGTGATGCTATATCAGCAGGGTTGTCTTGTGATTGTACGTGGTACCAATTATGATTTCCAATTTGTTCTAGGATTTCTACAACTCTGTTTCTCACGTAAGTATTCCATCTAGTAGGATCACCAAAAAGCCAGGACAGTACAATGGTTGAGTCTGTCCACGCAAATATCTGACCAGCTGATATTTTCATTGCTTCCTTTATTTGCTTCAGAAGCCCAGTCAGTAAAACTGCGCCGCATAGTTCTAGGCGAGGTAAGGATTTGGCTTTAGTAGAAGCCACTCGAGTCTTAGCTGCGATAATTGATGTTTGTACAGCACCTCCCGCCGTTCGCACTCTCAGGTAAGCAACTGCAGCGTACGCTCGCATAGATGCATCACAGAAGCCATGAATTGTGACATTTGACATCACTTCTTCGGTCGTATGCAGCCATCTACTTATTTGAATTTGAGGTAAGTATTTAAAGCTGTTTCTTAAGTTCATCCACTGTATAGCGGTTGCTTGTTCCACTTCTTCATCCCATGCCAATCCTAGTAGCCATAGTTTTTGGATCAGTAATTTGGTAGGCAATATTGCAGGTGCCAACCAACCAAGTGGGTCAAATAAACGTTGGATATCAGCTAATACGTTTCTCTTCGTGATAGGTTTACATACAGCAGGCATGTTAAATGTGTAATGGAAGATGTCTTCTCCCATGTTCCAGTGTAAACCTAATGCTCGTATACTGCCATCTAAGGTGATGTCTAGGTTTACATGAGAACTTATTAGGGATGGTTCAAAGTTCTTTAAGAAGTCGGCGTTGTTTGAGCACCACTTTTGTAATTTGAAACCTCCCTTTTGTAAAATTGAGTCCACGTCTTTGGCAGCGTTGATAGCATCTTCAAGTGTGTCTTTGCCTGACATCAAATCGTCCATGTAAAAGTCTTGTTTGATAATTTTCATAGCATCGGGATGATTATGGCCTTCATCTTCTGCCACTTGATGTAATGTTCTTACGGCTAGGTAGGGAGCAGAAGCGGTCCCGAATGTTACTCTCATTAGTCGGTAATCTTTTACAGGTTCGTCTTTGTTTTCACGCCAAAGGATTCGTTGCAAATCGCTGTCTTCTTTGGTGACCATAATCTGGAGATACATCTTCGTAATGTCAGCCACAAAACAAACCCTCTTCATACGCCATCTCATTATCAAGCTTCTCATGTCATCTTGTAACTGTGGTCCTATAAAGAGTTCATCATTGAGAGAGACATTGTTTGTCCCCTTTTGCGAAGCGTTGAATACTGTTCTTACTTTAGTGGTCTCTTTATCTTCTCTTACAACTGCGTGATGCGGTAAGTACACAGCTGGTTTGTTTAAGTCTTCTATTGGTACATGTTGCATATGATTCATTGTTTGATATTCTTGCATGACGGTTTGGTATGCTTGCTTGAGTGGTAAATTTGTTTCTAAACGTCTTTCCAACTGTATTAGTCTTCTCATTGCTATTTCTCTTGTGTTTCCTTGTGTTGATAAAAGTGCTTCTGTTTTCTTAGGTAAGGTCACAATATACCGTCCATTTTCTGTTCTGGTAGTAGTAAGTCGATAAAATTCTTCACATTTCTTCTCTTCTGGTGTTAATGTTCTTTTCTCATCTCGGTCTAATTCCCACATTTGTTTTAGCATATCATCTAGATCCAGATTTGCATGCATTGTAATAATTTCATCTTGTTGGTAGTTCTGGATACTTCCAAATAGAATCCAACCCAGATAGGTATTGAGAGCACGTGGTGTACCTGGGGGACCCTTGATTACTTCACCCTTCAAAATCTCTGCAAACACATCTACACCCAGCAGCATATCTACTAATCCGGGGTGGTTGAAACTTGGATCAGCTAGAGGAAGACCTTGAAGGTGTGGCCATGTGGTTGTTGGTATTGTTCGTGACGGTAATTGTTCGCAAATTTGAGTTGAAATAATATACACCTTAATCTTGAGCTTAAAACTTGAATCGTGTCTTGATAGAAGTTCTACATCTGCTGCTTGGTTTACAGGAGTCTTCGTTAACCCAACACCTGTCATCATGCCTTTGACAGCAAATCTCTTGAGTCGTAGCGCTTGAGCAGCTCTTTCGCTGATGAACGACGCTTGTGCACCAGGATCTATTAGGGCCCGAAGCATTGTACTATGTCCTGCTTGGTCTCTCACACACAGGAGGGCTGTGGCCAATAATGCTGTTGACTGCGAGGAAGTGAAGTGTGGTGGTAGCTCGATGCGTTGGTTCGCCGTGTTAGCCGAAATGATTTCAATCTGGTTGTGGTGAGTTTGCATATTGTCTGGTTGATCGGGTGACGTCATTGTTGCTTGATGTAACATGGTGTGATGACGTTTGTGGCACGTACGACAAGACATGCTAAGTTTACATTTCTTAGCGGCATGTCCTGGAGCCAGGCAATTGAAACACAGATTTACTTTCTTCGCATAATCACTTCTTTCCATCGGATTCATTTTTGCAAATTCCTTGCAATGGCACAAAGTGTGGTTATCGTGGCATCTTGGGCAACTTCTAGTTTTAACCGGAACTGCTGTGGCGACGTGTACCATGTACTCTCGACTTCTTGCTGTTTTTTCTTTTATGGCTGGCGCGACCATTTCTAATGCGCGATATTTTGACGTTAAAAAATTATGCAGGTCTTCCCACGTAGGTAACTTTTCTGGATCCCCTTGGTAAATATGCTCTTCCCACGCGCGGTGTGTGTCTGGATCTAAATTATGTACTGTCATATAAATTAGTATAGGATCCCACGAATCAGTCGGAATTTTTAAATTACTTATACTGTGTATGCATTCTGAAGTGGTATCTATTAAAATTTTAATGTTACTCGCTGTTTGCGCCGGTATTCTTTTTTGAGCAAACAAACGTTTCAAAAGGGTCTCCAGAATAACCCGTTTGTTTCCATATCGATTTTTTAATATGCTCCAAGCTTGCTCGTAATTTTCGTCCGTATTGGGGATATGTTTTAACAGCGATGCCGCCTCTCCAATGACGCTCAATTTAAGGTAATGCAGCTTTTGAACTTTCATCAATGATGTGTTGCTATGCACCAAGGATACGTACAGGTCATGGAAAGCAGGCCACTCTTCGTATGCCCCCGCAAACGTCGGTAACTGTATTTGGGGTAATCTTACAGTCATGCCTTCATTGGTTGTACTGTGACTGGGTACGCTGACCTGACTGACTTCTTGAACCTCATGTGTAGGTGGTTTATTCTGGGATAACAAATCCATGTACTCTGTTTTAGTGCTAAGGTACACTTCCTCCATAATAAAATATTGTTCATTTTTAAAATAAACACACTGACTTTTGGTTTCCTTTGATATAATTTGTACGAGGTCTTGATGCGCACCTTTGACTGTCGCCCAGTAGCCCTCCAATGCCTGTATGCGAGCTTCAATATATCCCGGCGTAATCCTTGCTTTAGGTAATTTTTTCATATTTACATGCATTCTTTGCAGCCCTGCTCCCGCGTCTTCCAATATTGCCAATAATTGTTCTTCTGTACGACTCATTTTTCAATAAAAATATAAATAATTTTCAGTTTCATAAATAATATTATTTTCGTAAAATGTAGGTAATATTATTAAACAGCAGGGTCGATGCAATTCTTTTGTTCCCGTAGTTGGCCGGTTCCCGCTAGTGCTTGATGTAGAACGACTTATGTATCCGGCTCGAAGGACCATATGTTCTGGTAATAAGGTTCACTTTTGTTTACTTGTTTTGTATGAAAAGAAACGCGTGTTAACTGAAAGGTGATTTTATTGCAACTGAAAAATGTTAGGCTTGTAACATCTATTTAACCGTGCATTCACACATGCATACGTCTCTTGCATTCGTTCACGCACACATTGATAACTAACTGAACACAAGCCTATAGTTGCTTAGTGTGCAACAAGATGGTGCTGTGTGGAATGTGTGAAGATATTTATTTACATTTATGATTGATTTCAGTTGGCATATCCTGCCGTTCATGATAGGCAAAGTGCAGCAGGAAGTGCGCGTCATATTGGAGATAACGAAGCCTATTTACGTCAACCTGTCGCAAACGTTACCGCACATCGCCATCGATAACATCCGCATGGTGGAATGTTTGCCAGAATCACCTGTCTCAAACACTGGCCAGTGCAACCAGGGACAGTTGAAGTGCAAGATTATGAGAGTAAGTATTTATTTAAATACTAGCTGGAAAAGCAAAAAGTAGCCTATCCTGTGTCCCGTACGTCTAAATGTTTATATACCAAGTTTCATGAAAATCAGTTAATTCGTTTAAGAGTTATGAAGGAACATACACACATACAAAACCTATACTTACCTACGAATTTTTTATTAGTATTGAATTTAACCATCAATGTACTACAACTATGGAATTCGCACGCCATACAAAACACTAGGAACTTTCTGGAACATTTAAAAGTGACATACGCGTAGAGAATCAACTCTGTCATCAGTCATTTAGAATCAACCAAACATCTGTCATTTAAAGAAAATGTGACTAAGTACGTCAACACATTGGAGTTTAAAACGGATAGTAGAAGTTGGTCGTTACTACCTTTTACCATTGATTCGGCCATGATTCCGTTTTAGGCGTACTTTTTATGTGCCGCTTTGACATTTGTCACGCAAAATCCATACTTGTAGGAGATTGATGGTCTAAATACGTATCTTGGTTTGATATTGCGTTCTATATATATGTACACTAGCTGGTGCCCGCGACTTCGTCGGCGTTCACTATAGCCTTAAGCCTTCCTCGATAAATGGACTATCCAACACAAAAAGAATTTTTCAATTCGAACCAAAGATTTAAATCGAAAGATGCGGCGTAATCTCCTCGCGCCATACTAAAGACACACCGAAAATTCTTAACAATGGGTTGGGCGCAGGCGCTCAAACCAAATACAGTTGCACGCCAGCTACAGTGAGTGACGGTCGCTTGTTGAGACCGTCGCTATCGTCACAGTCACGTTTGAAGTAAGGAATGTGTTGTCTGTGTTTAGACAAAAGTATATGTATTTTATACTTTTGTCTTTAGTATAATGTATGTTGTATTTTGTAACACACTTTCGCTAGTAATGCCGCATCTCTCGATTTAAATCTTTGATTCGAACCAGTCGTTCCTGAGATTAGCGCGTACAACCAAACAAACAAACTCTTAAGCTTTATATATTAGTATAGATATAACAAGCAGTATTCAGTCAATCACATAATTTGTGGACCGCCTTTACATGCGCCGCTACATCCGAAACGGCTTCACACTCCACTAGACATACACGAGCTGGGGGGTAAACAGAAAAATATTATTTCCTGTTTACTGTTTACTAGTGATGTGCCGGATCGTTAAAAATGTAGATCCGCGGATACGGATACGGTTATTTGGTGTCAATATCCGCGGATACGAATACGGATCTTAGCTTCCTTAGGCTGGTTTCAGTGCTCTCCTGACGGTCAGTCCTGACGACGACGACCAACCGTGGTAGCAATACGCGTGCGTACGGTCAGGCGAGCTTTGTAACGACTTGTGAATTTTCATACAAATGACAAGCGCGTCGATCGCACGGTCGGGTCGTGCGTATCGTCAGGACTGACCGTCAGGAGAGCACTGAAACCGGCCTTAGTCAATCGGTGTCGGTACGCGTGACGTCGAAACAATAGTTGACGCCCGCCACTTGACGCTTGCATTGTAAAGGTGCTAAATGTTTGATTTTAAAAAATAAAAAATAATGTGAGTGGAATTTAATAGTTTTTCATTACTACCTAATCACCTAATATATAGAACTAGCTGGTGCCCGCGACTTCGTCCGCGTTCTCTATAGCCTATCCTCGATAAATGGACTATCCGACACAATAATAATTTTTCAATTCGAACCAGTAGTTCCTGAGATTAACGCGTACAACCAAAAAAACAAACTCTTCAGCTTTATATATTAGTACCTATAGATTTCAGCTATGAATTAAAAATTAATAAGGGAAAAGATCCGTAAAAAGATCCGCCAAAAAGTAACGGATACGGATACGGATATCCGGCACATCACTACTTCTTACAACCAAAAAATACTTAGTCCTGCAAAATCACTACTGGGCCTGTTACGGCCAAGTATTTACTGTATTGAAACTATTTATACTTTTTTATTCATGATAAACCTTGATCTGTACTCGTACTTCTTGTTGGAAAGTAAAAGGATTTTGCTAATAAATTGAAATTAAAATTAAGTAGAAATGAACTTTTAAGGGCTCGTTCAGACACGCGGGAACCTCGCGATTATAAATCGTGCGATTTGAAACAGTAATTGTGTTACGTATGTGTTCCCGTGCGCGGATAACGTCATTTAATATACGTTTGAAAATGGATGTCGTCGAAAAGGTGCTGTGGTCTGTGGTTGCTCATAAAAAAAAAAAAGAAAAAGGCAGTATTGGGTACATCCAATATTAAGTGACTGACTAGTACATGGTCAAATGAATTGCGGTAACTGCGTGGTTTGACTAAGTTTGAATTGCGGTAACCGCGCGACTAATCGCGTTTGACTAATCGCGCGATTAAGTCTGAACGGTTACTTAAATACCTACAATATTTTGTCTAATATTTAAAAAAATAGCCGATTAGTCCAGCGATTCTCGAGTTTTGCCCTTATACAACACATTTGGCTACTAACTTTGTTTTTTTTTTTTAATTTATTTACGTACTAGCCAGTGCTCGCGACTTCGTCCGCGTTGAAAAATGAAAAAAAAAAGCAATATATTGAAGGCTAGGCGTTAGTTTTTTATTTTATTTTAAATGATCCCTCGGGAATAGTTCTTTTTTTCTGCATAAAAGGTACCCTATGTCCTTTCTGGTGTCCCAGACAACGTGTATACAAAATTTCATGGTGATCAGTTCAGTAGTTTTGCGTGAAAGAGTAACAAACAAACAAATAAACAACCAAACAAACTCACATTCACATTTATAATATTAGTAAGGGCTAGTAAGGATATAGATTGTCCTTAACGTACGTTGGTGTAGTTTCCCATGTAAAACAAATGCTTTGAAAAGCTAAAAAGTTTTTTAGCTTTTCAAAGCATACTTATTTAAAAAAAATAATAATACATTTTCATATTTAAAAAAAATAATACTTATTTAAAATTTGCAGAAAGACGCATGCATAAAGTTACAACGCGTTTGCGATTTGGTGAAGGATTGTGACGATGGCGGCGATGAAAACAAAAATTGCGGTAAGTTTTCTTCAATATTATGCTTTACTGCTATGCACTTAGGGTTGATATTGCCTGGTTTGATTGCGGAAACATGAAAAGACGATATGATTGGTTTCAAAGTTTATTTCAGACTGAATGCCGGCGGCCGATGCACATAAATATATATATATAGAAAATAATAATTTGCGTTATACAAAACAACAAATATATTACAGCACTAGCTGGTGCCCGCGACTTCGTCCGCGTTAAAAGTAAGACATGTGTAGCGCCTGACTAAATGTGTAAAGCAATACAACGCCTGACATCTTTGCTGGTATAAAATTTTCAGGGGTTGTATCTTTATTTTTAGTGGATAGCTGGTGCCCGCGACTTCGCCCGCGTTCAAAATAGATACTAAAACATTCCTCTTGAATCACTCTATCTATTAAGAAAAATCGCATCAAAATCTGTTGCGTAGTATTAAAGATCTAAGCATACATAGGGACAGACTGACAGCGGGAAGCGACTTTGTTTTATACTATGTAGTGATTAAGAGTCAGCGTCGACGGGCGGAGTGGCAGCGAAGAGACTAATTTAGTAACAATTTAATTTCAACCTAAAGTGCTCCTGAACACGACTGTATTTGGTCGCCGCGCGCCTCTCGACCGCGCTTTGAGTCGCTTGCCTTCATTTTATTTCATTGTACCAAATACAGTCGTATTCCGGAGCTCTTTAGGTTGAATTTAAATTGTTACTAAATTAGTCTCTTCGCTGCCACTCCGTCCGTCGGCGCAGACCCTAAGGCAGCAAGCATGACAGTAAGACAGACAGACATGACAGATGGATTTTTTTTGACTGAATTTTATGGAGCGTTCTTGACCTTACAAAATCAAAAACTTGTAGGTAAGATTTTAGAAGCTAACTAAGTTCTAAATCCATCCAACTGATTTTTTTATACGGTATTCACTATTGTAAAGAGGGATAAACGAGGAAGATTTGTGTGTATAAAAAAATTAATCCGGGAGTTGTACACTAGTGTATATATATTTTTTTTTCAGCATGTGTTCAATTATTTTTAAAATTTTTAATTTTTAAATCCCATTTTGTATTTTCATTATTTTTTTACAGACAAAATGCCATACGGTTCGTATTGTAACTTCGAACAAGACAGTTGCGGCTTCGAGAATATACCTCAGTAAGTAGATGTTTGTGTTTGTCTTTCTTTATGTTGTAATAGCTGTTGCACGCGACTTCGCTTGCTTAACTATATAAAAAGCCTACATATCGTTGCTTAAAAACTAAAGGGACATAAAACAAAAAAAAATCCAAAAATGTTTTTATTGCAAAAATACAATCACAATCCTTCATATTGTATGTTTCAAAAAGACTTATGGTTGTTTTATTCCATATTTGGTATATTTTGATCATTTTTTAAAAGTAACATATGTTTATATCTCATCTAGTATTCAGTTTATTATAAAAGTACTTAAAAACATTTAATGCTACTTAAAAATACGCTTCTAACGATGTATAATATGCATATATTTGATAAAAAGTCAACTGGTTTGAACACTAGGCAGGGTCCCAAGTAGGTATGCTGGCTGCATTACCTCGTTGTATGGCAATACTAATCTGTTCATCAAGGTAATAGCCAGCTCTGTAATCGAAGGTTATGTCCATCAAAAGTTTTGATAAAATGTTAATGAAATTAAGAGCGTTGGGACCCCACGGACACATAGATTCGATACCGAAGGGAATGAATATTTTGTATCCGGTTTGTTTAATTTGGTATTAACTTTGAACATGACGTCATTTTACATGGTAAAGAAATGAATGTTTCCCACAGGCCCATCCTCAAATGGTCACGGCACAGTGGTCCCACGCCCACGGACAAGACCGGTCCCAATTACGACCACACGTGCGGTCCCCCGGACCTCTATCCCACGGCAGTGGTGCCCCCTTTATCCCCGGCCCACATGAACTATACACTGTCGCAATGCGTCGGCTTCTATTTCTTCGTCAACATGAACGTGACCGGTCCCAACAAGGAGAAGGCCGACTTCGCATCGTCGGCCACAATGAAGACGGTCGTCTTCAATCCACCGCCGAAGGTCCACGGGAATAATACATCCAAATATTACAACTGTTGCATGGTGAGTTATAGGAGAAAAGTTATTTTAAACAGTCATGAAAGGCACGACTTGATAGGTGGCCCTTATTATTCAGAAAAAAAATCCCAAAAATTTAGCCTTAATCATCGAAGTTTACAACTATGGAATTTGCATCACAAACGCCAAAGCGGGACATGAAAAGTACGCCTAAAACGGCGGAATATTGCCTCCGCGCGTCGATGGTAAAAGTTAGTAACGATAAAGTTCTACTATTAATTTTAAACTTCAATATATTGACGTAAACTCACATTTTCTTCAAATGACTGATGTTTGGTTTGTGTTAAATGACAGATGCTAGAGTTGATGCTGTATGCATATGTCACTTTTAAATGCTCCATAGAGTTCCTAGTGTTTTGTATGACGTGCAAAATCTATAATTGTAGTACATTGATGGCCAGAATGCCCACATTAGTAGGTATGGACAGGCTAAAAATTATCTGAATAGCCATCTGAACCGAGAAAATGATGGAAAAGTTCCATAATAGGTACATAAATTTTGTTGCCATAATAATCAGCACGATTATTGATTGTGTTCGTCACTTTTCTCGAGGTCAAGTGGTGCTTTTTGATTATATCTATAGTTTAATCGCGAGAAATTAAACTTCATCAAAGTCATTCATAGGACTCTTTTTTCCTTCACTGGTAAGAGGCATGTCCATATTTTCATTCTAGATATCCAGAAAAAGATCAAATCTGGATCCATCAAATTCGGATCAAGGCCTTTCCGCTCTTGATCAACATTTGGCTCTTGATCGTTTTGGTCCACCAAATCCTAATCAAGGTCTTTCCGCTCTTGATCCAGATTTGGCTCTTAATCTTCTTGGTCCATCAAATCGTAATCAAGGCCTTTCCGCTCTCGATCCAGATTTAGCTCTTGATTTTCATGGTTCACCAAATCGTGATCAAGGCCTTTCCGCTCTTGGTCTACAATGAACTTAATTACTAATAATTGTATTTACAGATAAGGTTCTATTACCAACAAAATGGACGCAACTATGGATCACTAAGTGTGGACGTTGTCGAGTTAACGACTCGGGGAAATATCACTACTTCGCTTTGGTTTTCCACCAAGGATAAGGGAGAGAATTGGTATAGAGCTTCGATTTTCCTCCCCAATATTACAAGAAGGTGAGTTTTATTTTTTGGAAAATGTGTCGATGTGATAGATAGGTATAGTTTAGCTTTCGGACTTTTATATGGTAACGGGCCGAAAAAAAATGTGGCTTTTTTCGGCTTGATTAATTTGTAAAATAAAAAAAAACCGATTAATTATGTGACTACGCAACGTTACGTGATTCGTGACGACCGCGATGCTTTTCAATAAAAATAGGTACCACTGTGTTTTTTTTTAAATTTAATTCCTTTTATATTCTCAAAACAGATTTAGACCCTTTAACCGCTTGGTTTTGTAGGAGTTGTCGTGCCCCTAGCACCTGTTTTTAAGAGAAAACAACTTAATGATTTAAAAATAAACATTATACAAGGAGAGAAATTTGTCGAATATATCCGACTCTGACGAAATGGACACGAAAATAATTGTCGGATAAATCCGACTCTGGCGGCTAAAGGGTTGAAGTGAAATTGGTTTTTCTTACAGGTACTATCTACAATTCCGTACACGTATGGGTATGCGAATTTATTCGGATTCTGCTATTGATGATTTTTCAATGGCTCCCGAATGCTTTGGACTCAATATAGATCCTGAAGAACTAGGAGATTATAATTATTACGATCCAGTATTGGAAGAGAAAACTACTCCGAATCCAGCGTTTGCAGATAAAATATGTAAGTTTAAGAAAAAAATTGTTTTTAAGTTAACTTTGTTTTAGATAAATAATTTTCGTTGTTGTGGAGTGCCTCTAGGCAACTTTTTAGGGCCTTTGCGTAAATTGCTAGAATAAGTGCTGATGTTTTTAAAACGATTTTGCTCAGTTTTAGGTTTCTTAGAGACCTTGATTAACAGTGTTTTTATTTAAGTACTAGCTGGCGCCCGCGTTAAAAAGGAAAAAGTAGTCTATCCTGTGCCCTGTTACGTCTAAATGTTTATCTACCAAGTTTCATGAAAATCAGTTAATTCGTTTAAGAATTATGGAGGAACATACATACTTACATACATACATACAGAAAAAAAATCTAAAAATGGTCAATTTAGTTTCAGTATCATGTATAGAGCCTATAAACACGATATCTCTGTAAACAAAGTAACTTACTCCATGACCGACCCTTACAGATTTATTTAGTATTGATTTAAGTAAGTTTGTCTGTCTGACTGTCTGTTAGCTTTTCACGTTCTTACTACTCAACCAATCAATAAGAAATCTTGCATCTTGCATAACTTCCATTTTAAATGTGATAGCGGTTCTCGATGGCGCAGTGAAAAAATGAGATTTTTCTTGCTATCGAGATAATATTATTACGCGAAAAATGGATATGATAGATCCTTGAAGTGGGTTGCATATTGTGTAAAAATTTCAAGTCAATCCGTCAGCTAGTTTTCGAGTTTTTGAGTAATACACAAACCAACACAACATAAAATGTATGTAAAAACATACAAAAAAAAATACAATTCGTACCAGTCGTTCCTGAGATTAACGCGTACAACCAAACAAACAAACAAACAAACTCTTCAGCTTTATATATTAGTATAGATACGAGCTGCTGCCCGCGACTTCACCAGCGTAACTTTGTAAATTATGTACAGTCGGGGTAAGAAAAGGTTCGTCACCTAAATTCGAAATTTGCTTGCACCAGGGCAAATGTCAGTCATGCCAAAATTTCATTTCAAACGTCTGTCAGTTGTCTGCTTTAGTTTAGTTTTAAAAAGTACTAAAAGTCTACGATTTTGATAAAGGAATGAATTTTAAAACTGACGAAAGTTTTCGTACCCCGACTTTACGTTAACCTTCCTCGAGAACCACTCTATCCATTGGTGAAAACAGCATGAAAATGGTGCTGTAGTTTTCGAGTTTATCGCGAAATGACATACAGACAGACGCGGCGGAGGACTTTGTTTTATAATATGTAAGGATTTTGTCTTTATTAACTTGAATTTAATTACAGATTACCGTTTCACAACTTGCGGTGCTGTCGGACGCTACGGCCCTAACCAGACGATGTGCGATATCGCTTACAACAATACTCCTGTCTCTGTGAAGATGGTGGAGACGCCACCTTACGAAGGGATACAAGTTTGGGAGGTTCCTGAGGAGGGAATTTATACGTGAGTAGTTTTTTTTAATGTTAATGTCGACAAGATAGGCTGACGGTCCACTCGATGGCAGGTGGCTACCGTCGCCTATAAGGCTACACACATTTGACCACACATTTGGTCTAGTGGCTAGTAACGCTAGCTGTTCGCCAAACAGTCGCCGGTTCGAATCCAGCTTGGGGCAAATGTTTGTTTTAACATTTTACCTTTGTACCTGAGTCATGGATGTTTTGTATTTATAATACGCATGTATCAACTGTCTGGTATCCATAATACAAGCATTAGTTGCTTACTTTGAAACTAGATGGTGCTGTGTGGAATGTGTGAAGATATTTATTTATTTATAAAGATTTCGATTTGCTTCTAGGATCATAGCACTAGGTGCAGCTGGAGGTCTAGGGTCGGCGTGGACTGGAGTGAGTCACGGTGCGCAAGCGCGGGCCTTATTTGAGCTGCATCGCAGCGAACGCATTTATATGCTCATTGGTCAACAGGGGACGCACGCTTGTAAGAAGGTCCGTCAAAACATTGTATACTTCCATTAAAAGAGATCATCATCATCTGATGATCATGTGTCATCATGTCATCAGATGATCATCATCTGTCTGATGATCATCTGATGATCTAAGAGTTGCATAGCAGCGAACGCATTTATATGCTCATTGGTCAACAGGGGACGCACGCTTGTAAGAAGGTCCGTCAAAACATTGTATACTTCCATTAAAAGAGATCATCATCATCTGATGATCATGTGTCATCATGTCATCAGATGATCATCATCTGTCTGATGATCATCTGATGATCTAAGAGTTGCATAGCAGCGAACGCATTTACATGCTCATTGGTCAACAGGGGACGCACGCTTGTAAGAAGGTCCGTCAAAACATTGTATACTTCCATTAAAAGAGATCATCATCATCTGATGATCATGTGTCATCATGTCATCAGATGATCATCATCTGTCTGATGATCATCTGATGATCTAAGAGTTGCATAGCAGCGAACGCATTTACATGCTCATTGGTCAACAGGGGACGCACGCTTGTAAGAAGGTCCGTCAAAACATTGTATACTTCCATTAAAAGAGATCATCATCATCTGATGATCATGTGTCATCATGTCATCAGATAATCATCATGTGTCTGATGATCATCTGATGATCTAAGAGCTGCATAGCAGCGAACGCATTTACATGCTCATTGGTCAACAGGGGACGCATGCTTGTAAGAAGGTCCGTAAAAAACATATCCTTTTGTTAAAATGATGTCATCTCATCTGATGATCATGTGTCATCATGTGATCATCAGTAGTCGTGTTATCATCAGATGTCATCATGTCATCAGATGATCATCATATGTCTGATGATCATGTGTCCCTCCTGTCGTCAGATGATCATCTTCAGTAATGTTATTTTCAGATGTCATCATTTTATCAGATGATCATCATGAGTGTAATGATCATGTGTCCCTCCTGTCATCAGATGATCATCTTCAGTATTGTTATTTTCAGATGGCATTATTTCATCAGATGATCATCACGTGTCTGGTGATCATCTGATGATCTAATCATCAGATCATAATCAGATGATCATATCATGTGTCTCTCCACTGCTGGATGTAGGCCTCTCCCAAAGCTCGCCACCACGCACGGTTTTCATTTAAAGGAGATCATTCGTTTTTTTTTATTAAAGAAGAAGATAGCCATAATGGAGCTACAGAATTTTTCAAAGTTAAAGTCTACAGACAGGCTGACGATCCACTTGATGGTAAGTGGCTATCGTCCATAGTGACGGTGCGCTACCGACTAAGTACCGACTAAGTGCGCTGCCGACCAGATTAAGGGATGAGGGATAAGGAAGGGAAAGGGGTAATAGTGCTCTGGCCATCTTATTCACCGAAACACAACAGCACAAAATATGCTGTTATTTCACGGTGGTATTATGTAAGGGGGTGTTTACTGCTTACTGCAGCCAGACTGGCTGCCCAAATAAGTGCGGAACGATTACTAAAATAAAAAGGTGTTCTTTTGCGCGTAATTGCCATTGACTTACTAAATTACTGCGATAGGACAAGGCTAACGCTCCTAGTAAATGACACGGACGCGTTGGTGTCGAAATCGGAAAGTGACACCAATGACAACTTAGTCATCGAGACGACCGCGTGTTTTCTAATAGATGGCGCTACTGTTTGTCTATTCTATAGTACATATGTAAGAAGTAAGTTTGTGTAAAATGTTCCGTTGGGCGTATACTTACTTTGAAATTATTGGTAATTGCAGACACTGTCAGCGCAAGAGAGTATGGAGTGTTCGCGTACAAACGCGACGTTTGCGCCTTCCGTCTCGTCCTTTGGCTCCGTGTTCACGAGCAAGACGCACGAAGTGCGCAACACTCACGTACAAGATGGCGGCGGCGGCGGAGGTGGCGCCACCTACGTCTTTCTTGTAAGATTACTACATATTAATTACCTTTCTTCAAGATTAGTTTCTCGCTGTCTTGTAAAATTATGTCGTATCTTTCTTGTACGATTATTTCCTATCGTACTTGTAAGCTAAGTATCTAACCTTTCTTTTACGATTAGTGCCTATCTTCCTTGTAATATTACTTGTTATCCTTTCTTGTAAAATTATTTGATATAAATTAATATCTTGTAAAATCGCTATTACCCTTCTTTAAGGTTAATTCCTCGCTTTCTTTTAAGGTTATGTCCTATCTGAAAGATTATTTCTTATCTTTCTTGTACGATTATTTACTATCTTACTTGTAAGCTTGTTATATTACTTGTATCTAACCTTTCTTTTATGATTAGTGCCTATCTTCCTTGTAATATTACTTGTTATCCTTTCTTGTAAGATTATTTGATACAAATTAATATCTTGTAAAATCGCTATTACCCGTCTTTAAGATTACTTCCTCGCTTTCTTTTAAGGTTATGTCCTATCTTAAAAGATTATTTCTTATCTTACTTATAGGATGTCTGTCTACCTCTTTGTAAGACTTAACTACCTTGATTACGTGAAATTGATTGGAGGTGAAGGACTAAAAAGTCTTGCGAAAGGTTCTCTTTTTAGACTAAGTACCTATTCACAAGATTTAAGAAGTTAGGTATACTTGTGAGCCAATGAAGCCACTTTTTCCAAAGATTTAAATCGAAGATGCGGCGTAAGCTCCTCGCGCTATACTAAAAACACACCGAAAATTCTTAACAATGGGTTGGGCGCAGGCGCTCAACCCAACTACAGTTGCACACCAGCTACAGTGAGTGACGGTCGCTTGTTGAGAGCGTCGCTATCGTCACAGTCACGTTTGAAGTACCTACGGAATGTGTTGTCTGTGTTTAAAAGTGTGTTTAGACAAAGGTATTATGTATTTTATACTTTTGTCTTTAGTATAATGTATGTTGTATTTTGTAACACACTTTCGCTAGTAATGCCGCATCTCTCGATTTAAATCTTTGCTTTTTTCAATATAAATGGATTGAATGAATTTTTCTACTCGCAACAGATGGACAAAGAAAACAAAGTGTACCCGCTGATGGTGGCTGGTGGAGGTGGTGGAATTTCCGTGGGGGTGTTCAGAGATGATGGCTCTCAGCACGCGAGAGCCTTAACCAACGCCACACCGGAGTCCGGATACATGTACGGACAAATTGGACGAACCGCAGGTCAGTATCGACCCTAACTACACTTAAGATAGCGAGTAACTATTATACCTAGGTATATATAACCAGCTCCAATAACCTTCTTGCTGGACATTTTTTTGTTACTTTTTTCGGAGTTAACTCCTTAAGAATCGATTTGCAGCAATACTAATAATAAATCTGTAAGGGTTGGTCGTGGAGTAAGTTACTTTGTTTTCAGAGATATCGTGTTTATAGGCTCTATACATGATACTGAAACTAAATTGACCATTTTTACAATTTTTTTCTGTATCTATGTATGTTCCTCCATAACTCTTAAACGAATTGACTGATTTTCATGAAACTTGGTACATAAACATTTAGACGTACAGGACACAGGATAGGCTACTTTTTTTTTCAACACAGACGAAGTCGCGGGCACCAGCTATAGTACAATTATTATAATAAAATATTGATAATTGTTACATTAGGCGCTGGTGGGGGTTGGGACTCGCGCCCAGGTCCTATGACACCAGGCTTCGAGGTGATCCGTGGGGCAGCCCTAAGGCAGGGGGGTGTTGGGGGGGCAGCATGCACTGGAGGGGCTCACGGGGGCTTTGGTGGAGGGGGAGGAGGTTGTCTGAGGGGCGGTGGCGGCGGAGGATGGATAGGTAATGTAAACTCACTTTTTATTGACTTTTTAAATCGTTTTATTGACTTTAACTCATAATATTGACTTTTTTAAAACTTTTTGTAATATTCTTTTTATCATTTTATTAACTTATTAACCATTTTATTGAACTTTTAAATCATTTTATTAACTTTTTTAAATGATTTTATTAACTTTTAAAGTCAATTTATTAACTTTTTAAATCCTTTTATCATCTTTTTTTAATCGTCTTATAGACCTTTTAAATCACTTTATTAACTTTTTTAATCATTTTATTGAGTTTTTAAATCATTTTTATTGACTTTTTAACCTTTTTTTATTTATTTTTTATTATATTAACTTTTTCAAACATTTTATTACCTTTTTATTCATTTTTTTAATAAGATCATCGGCCAACTAACTTTCACAGTTTCGATGGATGTGAAATTTAGTATACTGTTACTTGGGTGGTGTTTTCATGGCATGGTAACCTCGATCTGATGCTGCAGCACCAAGTAAGTCTGCAGGACACCCAACTCCTCAGCAACTTACAGCAGACATAGGGTGTTTGGGCCCAATAGAAAGTCGGGGGGGGTTAGTTTAGAAGTTGTAATAAATGGTTGTGACAGGTGGCAGCACGAACGAGGGTGACGGGGCTCACGGAGGAGGGGGGTGGTCTTACATCGACAGCGGAAGAGCGCTGCGCGATTTCAGCGAAGTGAGCGTCGCGCAGCGCTCTAGCGCCGGCGAAGTCATCATAGTGCCAGCCATACACGTATGTCTTCACTTTATTGAAGAAAAAAAAAAAAAAACAGAAAATATTTATCTTATTCTACTAAGGAAAATAAACATTTTCTTACACCATGTATAGTAAATTAGAAAAAAGAGTAACTAAACTAACGTAGACTTTGACAGCTGTGATATTTCCGAACAAGTGACGTTTTGCACTTTAGTATGAATTCTTTATTTATTATAAATTCTTTAAAAATAATCAAAATAATAATAATAATTTATATAAGCCCGTCACTAACGTAGCTATAATAAATATATATTACGGTATACGTTGGAGACGTCATAGAAATATATATTATAGCTACGTGTGTGTATAGGGCTTTATACTATTATGGAAACTGATACGTCACTGACGCCGCGTCATTGACGATCGCTTCGAAATCCCATTTTAAAATTGTCACTGCGTTGTCACAGGACTGTGGCTGCGATTACCGCTGCGTTGCTCTCAACGAATACCGCAGCGAAGTTCGCTGCTACTGCCCTCATCGCACCGACGATCATGACGCCACAAAGTGTATATGTACGTAAATAGTTATTACTTTAAAATCTATACTAATAAATCTGTAATTTTACGGTGGTGTTCTGTGAGATGGTGGCCACTGCCACGGGCTGCTCAAATGACTGCAAAACTGAGTGTATTTTTATGATCTGGAAACTTTGATAAAGGATACACTAGATTCTGGATTGCTTCACTAAAAGTGGCACATTAAAATATCACCGCACTCAGCTCAGCTCAGTTTGGGGTGATATATTTCAAATTAGTTGCACAAAGTATTGTCCTTAAGGACCTTAAGGTGAATACGTGTTACGATTTGAACCATTATTACTAAATGTTAAAGTTCAAATCAGTCTTTCAACTTACTTTATTCATCTTTTTATCAGAAATTAACGAGAGAAAGTGATAGCGTGTATAAAAAAATCCAGTGGCCACTTTTTCGCAGTGATTTTGTTTGAGACCCTGAATCTAGTGTATCCTTTATCAAAGGATATTATAGATTGTAGTGTATCATCAATCAATATACTAATAATAAATCTATAAGGGTTGGTCGTGGAGTAAGTTACTTTGTTTTCAGAGATATCGTGTTTATAGGCTCTATACATGATACTGAAACTAAATTGACCATTTTTAGAATTTTTTTCTGTATGTATATTATAATAATATTTAATTATTGATGTTTCCAGTGGAGGACACGACATGGGCACGCATACCATGGACCGTCACCGCGATGGGCGTCACCATCGTTGTATGTGTGCTGGCCTTGCTCTTCATTTGTCTCTTCTTGTGTGAGTAGCTTTTCTTCATAATGAGAAAGACGTTTTAATGGTTGGTGCATTAGAACCATGGCATATTAGAACAAATAACTGTATGTCACTAAAATTACGCACACTCACGTACAAATAGCACACAATGACAACCGACCCGGTGCACCCACACACGCACTCAACTGCTGGACCAATAGCATTATAGCACACAATGACAACCGATCCGGCGTACCCATTTACACGCACACTCATGTACAAATAGCACACAATGACAACAGACCCGCAGGTTTATTATCTAAATACCTCTGCTGAGCGACAGGCGAATCACACACTATTTGGTATCACGTAGCTCATAACACTATATAGTGTGGTTTGCGTAAAAATTAACGATTTAGTGTGATATTGCACAAATTTTTCGCATTTTTCGCCTGTCGCTCAGCAGAGGCATTTAGATAATGAGCCTGTCGGCGTACTCACTTACACGCACACAACTGCCGGACCAATAGCACACAATGACAACCGACCCGGCGTACTCACTTACACGCACACAACTGCCGGACCAATAGCACACAATGACAACCGACCCGGCGTACTCACTTACACGCACACAACTGCCGGACCAATAGCACACAATGACAACCGACCCGGCGTACTCACTTACACGCACACAACTGCCGGACCAATAGCACACAATGACAACCGACCCGGCGTACTCACTTACACGCACACAACTGCCGGACCAATAGCACACAATGACAACCGACCCGGCGTACTCACTTACACGCACACAACTGCCGGACCAATAGCACACAATGACAACCGACCCGGCGTACTCACTTACACGCACACAACTGCCGGACCAATAGCACACAATGACAACCGACCCGGCGTACTCACTTACACGCACACAACTGCCGGACCAATAGCATTTGTTCGCTCGCTTGTTGTTCGCGACGAAACACGTGATTGAATTGTCGAGATAGACAATTCCGAGGCACGCTCTATTCTTGCGGTACCATATCTCTAGCGGGCCATTTCCGAAGATCTGTGGTGGGTGGATACCGACGCCACAATCACGTGCATCACCGGAGGTGAGCAAGTGTTGTGTTAACTTTTTAGTGAAAAATTCTTTAGGCGAGTTGGGTATTTTTGAGATGGTACTGCTCTACTGAGATGGTACTACTATAGTACATACTATACTGAGCGCTGACAGTTCTACCTTTTCCCTTTTCTGGTCGTTTCTACCTTTTCCCATTGACTCCGCCATGATTCCTTTTTTGGCGTACTTTTTATGTGCTGCTTTGACATTTGTCACGCAAAATCCATAGTTATAGTACTTCGATCTTTACAGCAGTATTTTGTGAGATGATGTTCAGTTGAGCGTCCAATGTATTCAGACTGCGGAATAACCACGAATTTAACTCTTGTATCCAGATAATGCGTACCAACGCAAGAAAGAGAGCGAGTTGCAGCAGAAACGTCTCCTGGAACAGGAAGTTCAGCTGCACCGCCTTCGTAACGCACCAGGGGGTGGAGAGAATCCCCTGAGCATGGCTTTCAACCCTCACTACGGCAGCGAGAACATTCTTCCCCAAGGCATAGACGTGCGAGGGCTGCCTCAAGTCTCCAGGGATAGCCTCAAACTTGTCAAGTGAGTATAAACTTTACAGAAATCTGATGTTCCTAAACTTCAATCCACATGAATTTAGGTGAAAACTTCATTCAAAAACGATTATCCAATTGGTACACTCAAGTGTACTTAACTAACTTAATTTGGTGTAATACAAATTCAGCTCAAATGGGCAGAATTCGGGAAACTCCGTGACATTTTCAGGTCCAAAATTTCTCACTGCCTTGAAACAAAAATTTTCTACCAATCTGTGTTGCCAGTTTGTCATCATTGGCAACACACGTTGGTAGAAACCAAATTTGAACGCCATACATGGGCCTAAGAAGCCTATAATATCGCTTTTATAGGCTCTATACACGATACTGAAACTAAATTGACCATTTTTAGAATTTTTTTCTGAATGAATGTATGTATGTTCCTCCATAACTCTTAAACGAATTAACTGATTTTCATGAAACTTGGTAGATAAACATTTAGACATACAGGACACAAGATAGGCTACTTTTTCTTTTTCAACGCGGACGAAGTCTCGGGCACCAGCTAGTAGTAAATAAAACATTTGTAAGGTCTTAGCCTGATATAAAGGCATATCGATACCACAAAGCAACAGTGAGATATAATTATCGTCAATGATAAGTTTTGAGATAATTAATCCCAAAAATTTAAATGGTTATGAGAAATCGAAGTTATTGAAATCATTAATTAAAATATCGTAGGCAAAAACATAACCTGAGCAAGTGAATATATAATTCAGTGTTTCTCTTATAGAACACATTTGTTTTAGAATATTAATTTTATGAGATAACTCAAAATCGTCAATTAAGCAAAATATCTCAGTGTTGCTTTGATGTATCGATATGTACAGTCGGGGTAAGAAAAGATTCGTCACCTTTAAGACGACATTTGCTTGCACCAGAGAAATTGTCAGTCATGCCAATTTGGCATTTCAAATGTCTGTCAGTTGTTTGCTTAGTGCTTTAGTTACAAAAGGTACTAAGAATACGATTTTGACAAAGGAATGAATTTGAAAACTGACGAAGGTATTCATATCTCGACTTTACAGTTACTGTTGTGGGTAAGAAAAGGTTGCTTGCACACAGTGATATGTTAAGTAAGTACTAGATTGAGCACTCCCTACGATTTCTTGCTAAATTCATGTTCCAACGCGGAAGGTGCGCGGGGGTTGGCGGGGGACGGCGCGGCAGTAGTGTCAAGGTCAATACGTCAAGTCGTAGACAATTGAATATTAATATGGCCTACCCGATAAGCACGTCGATTTTAACAAATTAAATATTAACATATTAAACGTTTCAATATTAATAAAACTTACCTATGGAACGTCACACCAGCAGTTTTACCAATATTTTTTGTTGTATTTTTGCAATATCTCATCACACAAGACGGCATTTTTATTGGTTTTGAAAATAATAACGCGCCTAATGTCTACGAGCACGTATGACAGACTGTGAACGGGTAGGACGTCGGAACTCCAATCACTTGGAACACTCATCGCGTCTTGAGTGTTCCATCTAGTACGTAGCACTTAACATATCACTGCTTGCACAAGGGTAATTATCAGTTATGTCAAAATTTAATTTCAAACGTCTGTCATTTGTCTGCTTAGTGCTTTAGTTTCAAAACGTGCTAAGTCTACAACTGGTTTACATGTGAAACAATATTGACAATTTCCCTTCTTAATCCAGGGCCCTAGGTCAGGGTGCGTTCGGGGAAGTATACCAAGGGCTGTATCGCCATCGCGCCGGGGATGTAGATATGCCTGTGGCAGTAAAAACGCTCCCAGAACTGTCCACTGGCCAAGCGGAGTCAGACTTTCTCATGGAAGCTGCCATTATGGCGAAATTCAACCATGCAAACATTGTCCATCTCATCGGTGTGTGCTTCGATCGACATCCGAGGTAAAGTACTGCATTTCTTTTTTCAATCAAGTACAATTTTATTTTTTTTTTATTTTTTTTCAAATTAAATTATTTAGTTGCCATATTATCTGGTTATTTATAAGATATCTGGTTTTACACCCATGTAAAACCAGATATCTTATAATACTAAACGAGGAATTCTTGTATGCCACGACAATCTCGCAAACGGCTCTAACGATTTTGACGAAAATCTAGGGTTTTAGGGGTTTTTTAGGTCTAGAAATCGATCTGTCAGGGTCTATCTTCGATAAAATCCGTTTTAGGTAGTTTTTTTTAATGGAACGGTTACAAAAGTAATACCGCTTGCTCATTTTATAATATTTTGAATTATTAACAGCATGTACTACCACATTTGGTAAAATTCTTAAAACTTCCATTTTATTTGCACATTGTTTTCATTTCCTTAATAACTTATTACGCAAAGTAGTCAAATTTTACCAAATAAATTTGAAAATACCAAATTGTTGAAGTGATAGAGGGATAAGAGTGTAACGAGGACCTCTATGATCTAGGTTCATAGTGTTAGAGCTACTGGCTGGCGGTGACCTGAAGAATTTCCTTCGAGAGAGCAGACCGAAGCCTGAACGAGCCAGTGCTCTCACTATGAAAGACCTGCTGCTTTGCTCTCTAGACGTCTGCAAGGGCTGCCGCTACCTTGAAGTTAAGCGGTTTATACATAGGTAAGTTAGAATCAACAGAAAAAAATCTCTGTGTTCTTCATCGACTTGATCTCCTCCCCTTCCTTCTTCATTACCTGGAGGGTTCCCAGCAATTAATCGCGCGATATTTTTGCAGTCAATCTAAATATACAATTTTTTTGTGCCAATAAAAAAAATAAATGTATTATATTGTTTAACTTAGAGACATCGCCTACTTTTTAAGTTTTATACACGGGTGTGTTAGATTTTTTAACAGAAATCTCCTGTAGAGTTCCTCATAGTTAATTGCTCGATATTTTTGCAGCCAATCTACAATACCATTTCTAAAAATTTTATGCCAATTGAAAAAATGTATTATATTTTTACAAAATTATGTATTACAATTTAGAGACATTAGGTTACTTTTTGAGTTATATACACCTGGGGTTAGATTTAACAGGAAAATAAACATGTGGTTTTAATATTTACTTTGTTTTTCATCTCTTGGAGCGTTCCTCGCAATTAGTCGCGCAACTTTTTTACAGTTAATTCATACATTTCTAAAAATACCGTTTCTAAAAACCTTGACGTTAAGCTATTTATAGGTTAGATTTAACAAAAAAAAAAATGTGGTTTTTATATTTTGTTCTTTTATTACCTGGAGCGTTCCTCACAATTAGTCGCACGACATTAAAGTGATTTAGCATTAATGAGGTCAATTCTATAATAAACGCAAAACATGGTTTGTATGTATCATATATATATATATATGTGGGATCTTAACAGTGACATGTTATTTGTCGGATTAAAAGGCACTCTTTCAAAATGTTCCGAACTACAGGGGGGTCTGTTTTTGTGTCTCTACAATAATCCGACACCACCTTGAAAAATGTTTGTCGGATTACTCAGGGACATTGCGGCTCGCAACTGCCTGCTGACGTCACGGGGTCCAGGCCGAGTGGTCAAAATCGCCGATTTCGGAATGGCCCGGGACATATACCGAGCAGAATACTACAAGAAAGGTGGCAAAGCTATGCTGCCCATAAAATGGATGCCTCCTGAGGCCTACATCGACGGTGTATTCACCATCAAGACCGATGTCTGGTCAGTATTACAGCCTCACCTTGTTGCAAATGTTTTTTTGTTGTCAGCATATCAAAAAATAGGGCACTCGAGAAAAAAGAATCTGTTTTTATTTTTTTCCTATCTTCAAAAATGACTGAGATATTAAACGTTAAAGTACGGCCTCCGACTGAGTGACCGCGCTAACGTGTGACGTCACGCCTCGAGTCGCGTTAAGAAAAGGTTCATCACCTTTAAGTTGACATTTGCTTGCACCAGGGCAATTGTCAGTCATGCCAAAATTTCATTTCAAACGTCTGTCAGATGTGTGCTTAGTGCTTTAGTTTCAAAAAGTACTAAGTCTACGATTTTATAAAAAAATGAAATTGATAACTGACGAAGGTTTTCGTACTCCGACTTTATCTACATACTTTGGCTCGTTGCGCTCGCGGCGTGACGTCATCGCAGTAGCGCGCGAATGAAGGCAAATTTAAAAAAGCGCTGAAGCTTTACAACGCTGTAACTTTGGAAATCCTGGCCCGATTTCGATGAAACAAAAACTATTATTATTTGCACGAGGGCACGCTTTGAATGCAGTAAATTTTATAGTAATATTTTATGTGTTGATCACGTTTTCATCAGGTCGTTTGGAGTTCTACTCTGGGAGGTTTTCTCTTTGGGCGTAATGCCGTACACCGGTTGTGCCAATAGAGAGGTCATGGAAATGGTCTCTGGTGGTGGAAGATTGGAGAAACCTTACGGTAAGTTAGTACCTATGTACATTGACTAATTTGAATGTTTCAGGGCAATGGACAAAGTTTTTCATTTAATCATCATCATAGTGGATTACAACACTAAGTCAAATTTCCATTGAACATTTTTCCAGGATAAAAAGTACCCTATAAAAAACTATATGTGTGCCAAGTTCATCCAAATCCACGATTGAGTAACAAACGTACAAACTGCGGAGGTTTCTTCGTCGCAGAAAAAGCTTTTCTAATCAATCTAACCAACTAACCTAAATCTAACCAATCGTAGAATAATTTAATTTGTGTATGACGATATATAAATAGGACATATGGTGACATATTATAACATGATGACATATCATAACATAATATGATGACATATCATTATATGATGACATATCATAACATGATGACATAACATATGATGACATATCATAACATGATGACATATCATTACATGATGACATATCATAACGTGATGACATATCATCATATGATGACATATCATAACATGATGACATATCATAACATGATGACATATCACAACATGATGACATATCATAACATGATGACATATCACAACATGATGACATATCATAACTAGATGACATATAACATGATGACATATCATAACATGATGACATATCATAACATGATGACATATCATTACATGATGACATATCATTGCATGATGACATATCATAAAATGATGACATATCGTAATATGATGACATATTATGACATTGAATTAGGATTACTCCTGTAATGATGTATCATGTGTGTTGCAAATAAATATCATAACATGATGACATAACATATGATGACATATCATAACATGATGACATATCATCATATGATGACATATCATAACATGATGACATATCATTACATGATGACATATCATAACGTGATGACATATCATCATATGATGACATATCATCATATGATGACATATCATAACATGATGACATCATAACATGATGACATATCACAACATGATGACATATCATAACTAGATGACATATAACATGATGACATATCATAACATGATGACATATCATAACATGATGACATATCATTACATGATGACATATCATTACATGATGACATATCATAACATGATGACATATCATAACATGATGAAATATCATAAAATGATGACATATCATAACATGATGTCATATCATAACATGATGACATATTATACATGATGACATATCATAACAATTCATTGATGGTATATATTGTTCAGGTTGTCCCCAAGACATCTACCGTCTTATGTGCGAGTGCTGGAATCCGGATCCATGCGAACGGCCTTCTTTTGCGCACATGTTCGATCGCCTCCAGAGGTTCCTGCAGGTAAATTATGTTCGTATATCCAAATCTAGATTCATATCTTCACTACATAGTATAAAACAAAGTCGCTTCCCGCTGTCTGTCTGTCCCTATGTATGCTTAAATCTTTAAAACTACGCAACGGATTTTATTGCGGTTTTTTTAATAGATAGAGAGATTCAAGAGGAAGGTTTTAGTATATAATTTTGAACGCGGGCGAAGTCGCGGGCACCAGCTATCTACTAAAAATAAAGATACAACCCCTGAAAATTTTATAAAAGCAAAGATGTCAGGCGTTATATTGCTTTACACATTCAGTCAGGCGCTACACATGTCTTACTTTTAACTTTTTATCTATGGTTTTTTTTCAGTTTAAACAAAATCTAATGAGTGATTTTTTTTTCTATAGGATCCGGAAATAGTAAGCGCTCCGCTGCCCATAGTACGTTCGCTCCTGACGGCGACTGACGTACAAGTGAACGCAAACGGACCCACGGTACGTATATATTGTATATACAGGCTGATTATTTTCAGATGGAGGCGTTATTTTAATATACCATTTATTTTAAAACTAAGATTACTTGTTGACATTAAATTCACATTATAAAAAGAATATAAATTCTCATTTAAAATAACGCCTCACATAGAGCAAATACTTTTTCTTATCTATTTATTATAAATTGGACACAATACGTTTACAATTGATTAAAATTCCTCCTGAGTGTTTAGACCCCCTCACGATTTTTAAATAAAAAAAAAATGTTAAAAAAATACCTACTAATTTGTAATTATGTTGTTTTTGTCTTTTTTCAAAATGTTTTCGCTCTGGCTACTAGAAGCAAGTAACTGGATTATTATTATTATTATTTTCTAATTTATTTATTTATTAATATCGATGTTAGTGAACTAATTAAAGAAACGAGTGCTTGCGAGTGGCGCATGCTCATTTAATACCATTTCTATTTTTTTTTTAAATATAATCATTATTATACGCCCTTTGAATGAGACGCTTAGAAAATTAGAACCCCCTGTAGTTAGAGAGAGATTCATTGGAATGCGGACTAACTGTCATTTTAATAAACTTCATATTAATGCATGCTTTTTTTTATTAATCACGTAAATAAATAAATAAATTAAAAAAAAATATCATTCATCAACAATTTTGTTTTTATCATCATCATGGCTACATATCACCGACATTTCAAAGAATCTCTTTTATTTTATTTTTTAATTATCTACCTTATTCAAAATTATGTGTTAACTTGCCTAGTAGCTATAGCGGGAAACTATATTACTTACATATATATATATATATATCTATTTTCTTTATTTTTACCCGGTCCCCTTCACTGGGCTTTTTAAAAGACTACATTCAATACTTTTTCAATATACAAAAATGGTTTATATTGAAATTATATACGTTTATATATCGCTGCTTAAAAACTAAAGGGCCATAAAACAAAAAAAAATCCAAAAATATTTTCATTGCAAAAATACAATCACAATCCTTCATATTGTATGTTGCAAAAAGTTTTACGGTTGTTTTATTCCATATTTAGTATATTTTGATCATTTTTTTACATATTCAAAAAGTAACATATATGCTTATATCTCTTCTAATATTCAGTTTATTATAAAATTACTTAAAACTTTTAATGCTACTTAAAAATACGCTTCTAACGATGTATAATATGCATATATTTGATATATATATAATAAGAAAAAAATAGACAAAAAATATATATTTTTTCGATTAGTTCTCCTGTAAAAAGTGTAATTTTGATTTGTGGCCCTTTAGTTTTTAAGCAGCAATATGTTTTTATTGATACTTATATATGTATAATATTATGTTGTATGTAAAATTATGAAAGATTATTTATGAAAGGTTTCTTTCAAATTACATAAAATGAAGTTTTATATCGATCCAATTTTATGAAGCCCAGTTGTTTTAATGCACGTGTAGTTTTTAAAATTGATCAGGCTAAGGGAGAATGTTTGTTTAATCAAATATACATAAATAGTTCGTTTCCGTGGTCTTTTAACCTTGTCGTAAAAATTAAAAAAAAAATTTATTAAATTTAAAATTTTAATTGAAAACCAAAATATTACACTACTCGTGTGTAAGTTATAAAAGTGATATAAAAAACCAAATGAGTCAATATAGTATCACTTATATGTGTATATCTAATGTATCTGCAAGGATCTAAGGAAAATATATTACTAAACGACGTCTATAATGCGAAATAAGTAGTGATGTGCCGGATCGTTGAAAATGTAGATCCGCGGATATGGATACGGATCTTAACTTTCTTAGCGCTTCTTTCACCAACGTCAAGTAGACGAATATCACCGGGAATAATTTAGCTGATATACCTTTGTTTGTACGGTAAACATCCCAAACATTAAATAGAAAATAATAATAAAAAATCGCTTATTGAATGATGCAGTAAACCGAGTGCATAATTCAATAAAACAGAAAATTATTTCTAAAAGTAACTAATCAACACTTTACTTGTAGTTGGTGAAAGAGGCGCTTAGTCAATTCGTTGTCGATAGTTGACGCCAGCCACTTGATAGATCATTATAAAGACGCCAAATGTTTGATTTTAAGAAATAAAAAATTATCTTAATTGAATTTAATAGTTTTTCATTGCTACCTAATCACCAATTTATGTAGGATTTCAGCTATGAATTAAAAAATTAATAAGGTAAAAGATCCGCCAAAAAGTAATACGGATACGGATCTTTCTTCTCTCTCGGATATCCGCGGATATGGATATCCGGCACATCACTAGAAATAAGTACTTACTCTTAAAACAATTTTAGCGGGTCGGATTGTATAAAGTTTAAACTATGAAATAAAGAAAAGTAAGCAATGAAAAGACCACGGAAGCAGAGTTGCTAAGTGCAATGGAAACGTTCTCCCGGAGTCGTGTCGTAACGCGTGGCATGTTGGCAGCGCGCGACGGGTGACTACCTCGTCCCGATGTCGCCGCAGGACGACCCGCCGGCAACCTCTAGGTACGACCTCGTGTTTAGGAGTCTCGCAGTCATAACTCTTATTTATTACCAACTAAAGACATACTTAATCACAATATACAACGTAACAACGTAACAAACGAAAGGAAACGTAACAATATGAATTTAAATTATAGGAAAGCACAACATTATTTGAAAGTTTTAAACCCAAGGTGGCACCAGGTCTAGATGGCTTCATGAGCTCTTCATGGATATTAGAAAGGCGAATCCGTACTAATATTATAAATGCAAAAGATTGTATGGATGCTTGTTACTCTTTCACGCAAAAACTACTGAACTGATCACCATGAATTTTTGCATACACGTTGTCTGGGACACCAGAAAGGACATAGGGTAACTTTAATCTTTCAACGCGGACGAAGTCACGGGCACCAGCTAGTGAGATATTAGATCAAAAATGAGATATAAGATCAAAAAACACAGTTCACGATAAGGGAAAATTTCGTTGTATAAAAATTCATGGTTATACAACAAAAAAATTCATTAATTTTCGACATAAGCGACAGTAACCACTTACCATCAAGTTAACTGTCAGTTTGCTAACATAACACTAATAACTTAATATAAAATGCTTATTACGACATTATCTTTTTTTTTTATTATAAGGATACGAAGTAAATTATCATGTCATCAAGATAAACAAAGATCGTATATTTATAAACTCTAAATTTATTGCTTTAAACCTAAGTTATTCATTTTAATTGATTCTTAAAACATATTACAACACGAAATTTGACTATAAACTTCTCTTTTATTAATACCATTGAAAAAAAACAGTATACAATTTTATTACTTTCATCTGTTAGAAGCTTGTATTTAGATCGAACTTTAATGATTACCTACGTGGTGACTGCTAGTCTCCTAATTATAACTATAATAACTTTTTATATTAATTTAATTAATATATGTGGCACTTCCCTTCACAAATCGATGTTGTCATTGTAACTCAGGTTTCTGATATATTGAGTCTAACTTTTCTTATATGCTTAAAAGCATATTTGATATTAAAAAAAACTGTAATTCACCCCTTATCATGAAGTAATGATGATAACAGAAAAGTTAAACTTAAATATTGAGTAATAACAATTTTTTTCGGTAACTGCTCAGTTTGACGACGAGTAGTAAAGAAGCATGCTATAGTGGCCTCTCTTCGATTTTTCCCCTTTCAATGATTACAATCCTTGAATTACAACCCTTGAAATGAGCCTTGAATGATTTCTACAAATTATATAATGAGTTTTAAAAATACATATTTATATACCCACAAACCATACAGAAATATCTTTATTTAATTAACAAGCTTACAATTTTTTTTTTGTTTAGTTCATAAAATCAAAGCGACATTATGAAATTAAATTTGAAATTTTTAGTCGACATCAGAGTTTCTAATATTTGTGATAACAATAAAAATGTTAATCTTATGCAGATATGCATACGAGTATAATTGCCCGTCTGATTAAAATTAAAAACTGTTAACCAATTAAAAAACTGGTGCTAAAGTTAAAAAAAAACTATGGCCAATAGAGTAACGCACATAGTCTACAAAACTAAATCATCAAAGGACCGATATTCTGAAATCTGAAAACATTTTATATTATCTCTGATGAATTGTAATTTTTTTTAAATGACGCCACATCAAAAAACAAATTGCAGAGGAAACATATTTTATTTCACAGTCATTGAGCACTGTTTTCGTTCGTTTTAAATATTTATTTATGTAAAAGGAAAGCTCAGGAAACTTTCAATGTGATTTGTGTACCACATTCTTATTCCTGTCAACATTTCTTGCATTATTTTGATTTCTGACCATTTCTTGCAAACTTTGTGTTATAGGAAAAAATTTAAACTTCTTAAGCCTCATTCCTCGACCTACATTAGGTATTAATTCATTTGGGTCTAACAAAAATCTAAACATCACGATGGTTTTGTACGGATTTGAGACTTATAAGTTTTCATAGTATGAGATTAAGATTTCAATGCATAAAAAAAATGTTTTTTCTTCCCTTCTCGCCTAAATAAATGAATCTAATGTAAATTATTCAGATAATATCGAAAATTACACGAAAAATCGCTATACTTACATAATCTATACTCTAATTACTAATATTATAAAGCTGAAAAGTTTGTATGTTTGTACACCCTAATCTCAGGAACTAGTGGTTCGAATTAAAAAATATTTTTGTGTTGGATAGTCCATTTATCGAGAAAGGCTTTAGGCTATATAACATTTTGAACGCTGACATAGTCGCGGGCAACAGCTAGTTTTTCATAAACTCATAAAGAATGTGTTCCCGTATAATAAAATTTGATGTACGGTTGTTTTTGTTAAGGTTATTGAGTTGATAAAGTTGTTTTAGCTCAACGGATCAGCTGGTACTTCATAGCAGACAGCCAACGGCGACACCGGACCAATTAGAAATGGAGGATTCACAATTTCCACCTCTTCTGAAAGGTTAGTCAAAATTAATAGCATAGGATAGGAGTGTTAATAGGAGTTACGAGAAGTTTGATACAATTCATCAGTACCGAATTCAAATCGACTAAGCCGTGAACAAACTTTTGAAATCCTAAAAACAAAAAAAAGTCCAGGGTACGAAAACCTTCGTCAGTTTTAAATTCATTCCACTATCGTGTCATAGACTCTTAGTAGTTTTTGAAACTAACGGAAGCAGCAATCGACAGTAATTGCAATGAAATTTTGGCATTTTGGCATTTGAAATTGCCCTGGTGCAAGTAAGTCTCGACTTTAAAGTGACGAACCTTTTCTTACTCCGACTGTACAATATATATGGCTATACATCCAGTAATTGCCGTTTTATATGTGTTGACTTACTTCCTTACCTCTCTAATGTAGCATATTTGACGACAAGTTTGGTCTAGTGGCTTAGTAACCAAACGATCGTGGGTTCGAATCTCGCTAGGGGCCAAAATTTTATGTGTTAACATTTACCTTTGTACCCGGGTCATAGATGTCTTGTATTTATAATATGTATGTATTCACAAAAAATAAGTAATGTACGAGTATGTAACTATCTGGTATCCATAGTACAAGCGTTAGTGCTTACTGTGGACTAGATGGTGCTGTGTGGAATGTGTGAGGATATAATTTATTATTATTATATTGTTTGTGTAGCATCACAAGAATATGGCAACATTCCAATGGCGTCGCGAGTCGCGGGAAGCGTCGGCGCAAGGAGCGAGGCTGCTACTGGCGTCGCAGAGACTCGGACAAACACAAAGTTTCAGCCGTCTAATTCCACTGACAGGTTTGATTATCATATCAACACTAATAATAAATCTGTAAGCGTTGGTCATGGAGTAAGTTACTTTGTTTTCAGAGATATCGTATTTATAGACTCTACACGTGATACTGAAACTAAATTGACCATTTTTAGAATGTTTTTCTGTATGTATGTATGTTCCTCCATAACTCCTAAACGAATTAACTGATTTTCATGAAACTTTGTAGATAAACATTTAGACGTACAGGACACAGGTTATGTTACTTTCTCTTTTTCAACGCGGACGAAGTCGCGGGCACCAGCTAGTTAAGTATATATTCGGGCACTCAATGAGGGGTGAAAGTTACCGTATTCTTCAGCTAGTGATGTAAGGGAAAACACAAGGGAAAAGGAGCAGAGGTAGAAGAAAGACATCCAGGCTGAAGAATTCAAGAGAATGGTTCGGATTGAGCACTCGCTCCCTCTTTCTCGAGCAGCTTCCAAAGTCAGAATAGGCATGATGGTCGCCAACCTTCGTAGAGAAGTGGCACGCTGAGATGATGAAGAAGATTTATTTATGTTCTTTATGTCTTTATGTTAGGCTACCGTCGCCTAAAACAACGTCCAGTTGATGGTCCATGGCTACCGTTACCTATTAAGGAAGGTATTTTTTTTAATGAGATTTTCTTTCCAGGTTATTGAGTTCAGTGGATGGTGCGTCTATAGAGGAGGACACAGCGTCTGAAAGTGATGATAAACCTACAATATGGGAGACCTCTTTCACCGAACCGAGTCCCAACAGTGGACCAGCAGTAAGACAATTTTTAATATTCCATTCGACATCAACTGCAAATGGCTGAAAAATAAAAAGAAACGAAAATATATTTCTATAATTAATTGTTCTTTTATACTATGTAAGGGTCGATAGACAGAGGCTACCGTCGCCTATAACACAAGTAACGTCACATTATATTTAATGTTCCTTTGTTCGAGTTTTAAAGTTCTAATGTTATAACGCCTAATAATTTTAGTCAAACGAAAATCCCGGGAATTATGTTCCTTCAAAACTTACATACCACTTACAAATTTGCTTCTTGTATTGAAACTTAAATTTCTCCAATCCCGCAAGAAGATTAGGTTTATCTACTCTCTGAAATAAATTGAAAAGCCGAAAATTCTGCTTCCGCAGGTTGAAAAGTTAATAAGCATCACGCCTACTTCCCCTAAACCGCCAGAGAACGTTCTCTCTAAAGCAATCGAGTCTACGCCGATTGACAAAAAACCTATTCTAGATAAGACCAATCACAAAAACAGTTTGGCACCGGAAAAGAAGACCGCTCCGATCGCGTCTCCTGACCCTCCCCGTATAAACGCGTGGCCCAACAAAGAACCTCCAAAGTATAAGCCGTTTTGCTTGGATGCAGCACAATTGGAACAAAATCTGAATGCTCTAAAAAAGAACAGTGGTTCGGTGAATTTGAACACTATGAATATTCTACCGCCTCCATACATAAACGTGGTCACACCTAACAAACTCTCAGAAGCTAAAACGATTCAAATAGATCCCAAAAAAGCGGTGATACATGATCTACAATCGCCCAAAGAGGTCGTCGAGCAGAAAGAGAAGGAAAAGGATGAAAAAGTTAAATTGAAACAGTCAAGTTCATCAGCTAGTCTAATAAATGGTCCAATGACTGATGTCCCGTATGCGGACAGTGATAATGCCTCGTCAAGTTCCGGCAGTAATGTTCAAAATTTAAAAAACAATCAAAAAAACAAAAACAATTATGCAGAAGTCGTCGTAGCGAGTGATAGGAATAAGGTCGTCAAACAGGGTAGCAATGGTGGTGTGGGTGATTCCGAAATAAGTTGTTGAACGGAGTATCAGTGGTTAACTTTTTTTTTATTGAAACTCGTGGCTTGGTTACTGTGTCCTCCGGTTGAACTGTCAGTGTCAGTGTTGCCACTTTTGTGACGGGTGTCGCCGTTTAAAAAATAAAACTTTGCGTGGACAAAACGTTACTATTAGGTGTAAATACGAAATATTCTAATGAATTAGTGACTTTTTTAATGGTAATCATTATAAACGTTTTATGTGATGAATTGATCTTGGATAAAATGCGATATGTTTGTTTGTATTTTTGTCATTATACAAATGTTGTTTTTTATATTTGAAAAAAAAAAAAACAAATATGGCTTCCCGTAATGCTTATAGATTAATAGAGGAATTATTGTTGCTCAATTTGCTCGGTAATTTGCGAACGAAACTGTAGTTCAAAATGACATATTGATAATTAAATTAAACTAATTTTTCTACATTATTATTAAAGGAAATATAAATAATAAAAAAATTATAAGACAGCCGTGATAATTACCAAAAAAAAAATTATTATATATTTTTCTGTTGCTAAATTTTCATTTGGGCTCCTTCGTCTACTATCCTTACTATGAAAAATAATAACTGTTTTTAATTTATTGAATTTATCTTTGAGAAATTTCTTTTCCTAAATTGTAGATTGGTTTCATTATAGACTATAATTGTTTGAAACAATAAAATTATACAAAAGCTCATCCGTTAGTTGGTAACTACCCACTTTACATAAAAAGGATAATTTACTAATTAACTTAATATTACATTATAATTTGCCAAACACAATTTAAGCATTTTAATTAGTGAAATTGCTATACTATTATTGAAGTAACTACCAACTACCAAAAGTTCAAATTTAAGAAACTATCAGTTCAAGATATTCTATATCATATTTACAGGTAAAATTTGAGATAACTTCATTTGATTATAAAAAATATTATTTTTTTGTAGTAAGGAAACAGCATAGGCTATGCGACTGGTTTAATTTTATTATCAAACTCACAATAAGAGGTTATTTTTAATTATTCTACTTATTAAAAAAGTGAGTAATGGGAATTAACTGTTTAAATAAATGGCCAGGTCGTCATGTTTGCAATAATTGCAATATGGCAACACTGGCTTGAGACGTCAGTTTGAAAACCACAAGACATTGAAACGGAATAGTAGTTACAAAAAACGGGAAAAAACGGTTCTTTTTTTTCGTTTTCATCTGATTGGTTATTATTTTATTAAAATGGTCGAATAGCCTATTGCCTACCTATTTTTTTTTCTTTTGTTGCTAAATTAAATAATAATTTTTGAATGCCTGTTCAAACTAATGACCCTAAAAACAAATACATATTGCGGAAAATTATACGCACAGTGCACGTTAAAATTAGATAATATCTTCAAATTAATGTTTAAGTGGAAAATTAAACGAATTTAAGGATTTGAATTCGCGAGAGATAAAGAAAGCATTTTGATGCCTAACTATTTAATAATTTTCTACGGATAAAGTTGTTTATTTAATTGTGTACACTTGTAAATATTCTACTAATAAAACATTGTTATTTTGTTGTGAATATCTTTTTTTTTAATAGAGAGTTACTGTAAAAGAAAAACAGAAAACTGTTGATTACATATATGGCAACACCTGACCCGCGAGTCGGGAGTGGCCCGCGATTAATTAATTATCATTAACGATTTTTGTATACTACAACTTATTATCTTCTTACAGTCCCGAAGTTACGCCTATATCTGGTTTAAAAATATATATTTCTCCCTTCACAAAACCTAACAATACGATTTTGGCGCCTCTACAAATCGGAATGATTTGGCATGAGAAAATTTTGTTGTATGACTAAATTGTAAGTTTCTTTCGGATATTTGCTATAAAATATTACATTTTGTATTGTCTATGATTATTTGTAGGACATTTATTTTTTACTCTTGAAACTAAAATTAATTAATCATGGTTAACTATTTCAATATATTCATGGTAAAGAAATAATTTCACTGTAAAAATTAATATAGAAAAGGATATAATATATTATTTCTATAGTTAAAATGAAATTTACAAGAAATTTATATTAAATCTACAAGAACAGTAACTCTCTCGTTTTTGAAAAAAACCAAGATGGTGGACGGTGTGTTTTTTGTCTCAATATATTTTCAAAACACAAACCTAGGAATTAAATAGTTTTAAATGTAGTCGCTTAAAAATGTTTGTAAATAATATTAAAAAAAAATGTAGTGATTTATGTCAATCCGCCCCATACTCTCATTAAAATATTAACTAAAATATGAAGTGTTATGTTATAAGCGATAGTAGTATTTGTATAGTTATTGGAATCATGTACGATTGTTTATTTTTTTTTAATTCAAATATTTAAATTATGTTAAAGCGGGTACACCGTTGAAATGTGAATTTTAGAACTACCCATGTGTGGAATTAATTTTTTATGATGGCATCCCGCGTTGTTACGAAAATGGCCACCCTAAAAAAATTATAAAAAAAATAGTTTCATACACATACTATTATTACATAATATTTATATATATATGAAATTTAAAATGTGTGTTTATCACATAAGTGGATGCTTTAACTAAAATATAAGATAGATATTAAGGGAATATAAAACTATGTTTTTTTTTAAATCTGTTTAATGTAGTGACAGCGCGTTTCGTTTAAGCTTGCTCAGACATGCATTTTGAACACACTAAATAAAAATTTACTCTGTGTAAAAAGCAAAAAACATTCATTTAAATTTTTTATTAATTGATTTTAGTTAATATTACTCTGTGGAGAATTAACTGTGTACGAATTGTGTAGGTAAAATTGGAACACACATGAATTTACACTCAAAAAAAAAAATAGAAAAAAATTGTAAAATGTCAATTTAACATTGCGAATTTTTTGCGGATGCGGATATGGACTAGTCCTAAATCTTACAAATTTTCCCAGTTAAAAATGAAACTTTCATTTTCTAAATTTTATTTGTTTTAATTTTTCTAAATTAAAAATTATTTTTGTTGTTACCTATAATTTCTTTTTATTATCTACAAAAAAATATTAAAATGATGGATTCAATCATTTATTAAAATCCGCATTCGCGGTTGAAAATTTTGCATCCGCAACAACCCTGGTGTAGAAAGAGAATATATGTAATATTATTCATATAAAGAAAATTTATACTTTTTCTTTTAACATATTATCTTGTACATAATATGTTCATTTTTTCGGCGATTATACAGATTGTTAGTTGCATTTATCTACAGAATTCTCATCAACGAATTACAATAACTGCCTACTTTCTTCGGAGAAAGTTTCATACACTATGACGTCATAATTATGGTTTTGATCCGTTTATTGTTTTAATCTATCAAATACATAATCTTTATCGAATATATATCTTTGATATATCTTCGATAAAGATGTTAGGTTTTGTTGAAAATAAAATAAATAAATGAATTGTGGAATTTTTAGTATCTTACTGGAGAAGACTATGTCTGTGAGAAGACTGGATTGTGTGAACTATAGAAAAAAAAATTTCATCCGAAAATTTTTTTTTCATATGACAACTGTGCAAATATCTCCCTTAAAATGAATAAAATGTGTAACACTAACAGGGTAACGTCATACCGTTGAAGTATTTTCAAATTACAAGTTATGCTATCGACCAATCCACACATTTCGCGGCTTTTTCCAGTACCGCTATTGGTCAACAGCTGCCGCCATGTTAGCGTGCCCGCTTGGCATGTTACGCGAGTGCGAGTGCGACGAAACTAACATGTTTTATCACCTTACAAAGTGTACAGTTGGGGTAAGAAAAGGTTCGTCACCTTAAAGTCGACAGGGCAGTTATCAATTACGTCAACGTTTCGTTTCAAACGAAACATTGACGCTTTCTTAATGCTTCAGTTTCAAAAGGTACTAAAAGGATAAAGGAATGAATTTGAAATCTGATGAAGGTTTTCGTACCCCGACTATACTACTGTACCGCGCCACTTTACGTCAATCGTTGAATTGCGTATACCTTTTAATGAAATAAATAATAAGAAAAAGATATTAACTTACTGTAATTTGAAATTACAATTTTATTGTAAAAGAGATACTATAAAAAAAGTCTGTCAAAAACATTTATTTTAATTTGCCAATCATTTATTTTAATTTTGTACTTCGAAATTCAAATCAAATTGTAAAGTAATAGTTCATTTAGTGAGCAAACCAGTGCTGTGAGAATAAGCTAAAATACTAATTTCTGAAAGCAAGCTTTTTGCATTGTAATGGGGCCTACTCACGATGCAATTTAATATTGAATATGTCGATTCAATTTTTTTCACCCACGATTCAATCTGGCTCACTATTTCATTTCGTATAATTAACACCAGGGCAAGCACTTTCAAAGTATGTATCGTAAGGTATTGTTGGTTATTCTATAAATATTTTGTCAAAAAAATGCTATTGTCACGGAAAAAATGTACATTAACCGTTTATTATATATTTTTAAATATTTAAATAATGCGTCTAACGATTATATGATGTAATATAGTTGTATATTAGTACCACAAATATGAATTTTGTGTCAATCGGGTTCAAATGACATCAAATTGAATCAATTGCTTGACCATTCAAAAGCGCATTCAATGTGTTCTTTCAACTTGTAGATTGCTAGGACGGTCAACTCAACATTCAACACGTCGAAAGTAGGCACCAATTTGACTCCTCACATCGCAATTTGTCGAATCAATTGAAATTGAATTAACACATTTGATATGAAATTTCATCTTGAGTAGGCCCTTTAAACTAAAATAATATTTGTTTTAAGAATAAGGTTTTATCGTCACTTTATCGTCATTGCTCAATGTAGGATTTTTTTTCTGTATAAGGGTCAGTTCACACAGGAACGCGACGCGGCGCGCACTTTAGCGGGTTAAAAAGCGTTACGTTACGAGTAATATTTTCTTGAACGTATAATATCCGACGAATTAGAATATACCATATATGCCAAACGATTCTTTGATCCTTTAGCTATCGAGTGGTGTAATTGAATTTTTGACATGTATGATGATAGAATGATAGATATGTAGCTACAACATCAAAATGTATGCCCCGATTTTTCTAGGTATCACTTTTCTAATTACCTCCCACTATGGAAGCAAATTTAAAGTCGTGTTTACTTCAAAAAAGTCGTTCAAGAGTTTAGTAATTAGTTCAGTGAGTATAACAGTAAGGTCGCCACTTCAGATGATTTATTAAGCTTTCTGGTAACTTTTGGTTAAACTTTAAATAAGTTGTATTAACATAGTATAAATAACAATGAAAATTAGAAAATAAAAACAATGAAATTATAAAATTAAACTAACAAAATTAACAGATACACAACAGTTTATTCATTAATAGGGTGGTTACTGATGCCATAAGGACAGAGCTGCCCAGTTCTTGACTGGGGAAGTAAATAATTGCTTTATTTTATTGCTATATTAGCTGGTGCCCGCGTTAAAAGTAAGGGGTGTGTAGCGCCTGACTAAATGTGCGCCTGACTAAAGCAATACAACGCCTGACATCTTTGCTGTTATAAAATTTTCAGGGGTTGTATCTTTATTTTTAGTAGATAGCTGGTGCCCGCGTTGAAAATTATATACTAAAACCTTCCTCTTGAATCACTCTATCTTAAAAAAAACCGCAATAAAATCCGTTGCGTAGTTTTAAAGATCTAAGCACTTTGTTTTATACTATGTAGTGATTACAAAATGCGCGCCGCGTCGCGTTCCTGTGTGAACTGGCCCTAAAGTGGAGAAATTTGTTATAAAATTTGAGAATCGTGGTTGTGAAGTATTGTAGGTATTAAGGCTCGACAAGGTAATTTTGAGACAAAGTTGTAAGTTCCTTTACTACAAATAAATCGAGTGACTTTAAAACCGTTATTCGTCAGTTAAGTTCAAAATAACTATTTCAGTATTATATGTATTTAGATACTGTTTTTAAACAACGAAATTTGAAAACGCATTGTATACTTTAGGCTCTGATTGTCATTTTTTTTTAAATAAATTGCCAGTACACTTGGTGTTGCCATCTTTTTTTAGAGGAATTTTTAGAATAAATTTTAAAAATATTTGTTGTGAATTTTTGTAAAAAGTGTTCTTTATATTATTTCACCAAAACTAACAATAATTTTTTTTTTTACATACAAAAAAATATATTTATTTACTTAGAGAATCTAATTATTGTTGTTTTTAGTTCGTCCTCTGTCAATAAAAAATGTAATATTTGTATGCGAGTTGAATGAGTGTATTTTCCAAATGGCAACACTGGGTAGACTTTTTATATGTGAAAAAAAAACTTTGTATATTAGTATAAAAATGCTACTTTAGTGAAACAAATTTATAATGGTAGGTACATAATATATTAAAAGTATGGGAAGGAAATGTAAAATTTATAATATAAATACATCAAAAAATGTAATTAACATTGAAAAATAAAATCATTAATAATAAATGTACTTGTTATTGTTTTATTTGTAAACCTAAACATTATTATTTTAAAAAACCGTCTGTTTTCCTAATAAACGGGCTACATAAATTGCATCTTGTTGGCTATTTTTGTTGACCAATATAGCTCAGTATATTTGCAACTATACCCTTGCTGCAATTCCATTGTGCAATACATTGCCGAGTGTAGACCAGCAAGATTCTGCAACTGAATTGCAGAGTAATTTTGTGTTTACACACGGAGCAATATTGAGCCTAGATCTCGGTCTTCGGTCGTTATATGAAACTTCGCGGCAATTACGGCCCAAGCATCCTTCTTAATCTTTATACGCACTAGATTCTACATCCCATAATTCAGGACTTACATGGATTTCGTTGATAAAGTTCAAAATCTTTTTGTTTGACCACTCAGCCATGACGAACAGAATAAAATCAACAACGGATATAAAACAATTTCAATGATCGCAGAACACGTGGAAAATAGGGCGGGCGGCAGTGTGATGAGGCGAGCAAGAGAAAAAGAGATGCACCTATACATCAGAGCAAAGACGATATTGCAGTAAAGTCAAAACTTGAACGTCAAACATTGAATACTTGCGACTACTCTGAAATATCTTGGCAATATAGCTGGGCTACACTGCAAGATTGCAGCAATTATTGCACTGTGTTGAGCGATATAAACGGCAACTTGGCGGCTATACAATTGCAGCAAGAAATTGTCATAAAACTAGCCCGTTTACAGGCCCCATAATAATAGATAGAAGTATAGATGAACTATACAAGGTGCTTTAAAATATTCAAGCATATTTTTTTAACATAGTTTTTACTCTGCGACGAATTGTTTGCATTTTTAAAGATTTTAAAAAACAAAAATCCATATTTTTATTTTTATGCTTTTGCATAGCATATATTTTTTAAATTAAGTAGACTAAATAAAATACCCAAATAATAATAATAATAATTTATTTTACATAAATTAATTACATTTTTTGGGGAAGTGGTAATTTTTTGGCTGAAAATAAAACAGAACTTTTTCTTTTAGATTTTTATTGTTTTTCTCGTACATTTAAATTTTTTATGAAAATTCTAAACATCAATTTATAAACACTAAACTCGCTTAGCGTGTTTTATAGTACAATAATAAAATAAAAATATTTAATTCTACTTTAGCCAGGCTGTAATAAGATTCCATCAACATAATCTGAGCCACAACTGAATTGTATTTTTTTTTCTTTAACAGGCGTATTATTATGACTTTTCAACTTCATTTTATAGCGAAAATTGAACAGACTGACAGTCAAATTTAATTAAAACAATTTACGAATCCATTTCACATATATTATATAATAACATAATACATATATGTATATACAGGGCGTCCCGAGACTATGCGACATGAAGGTAAAGTACCTTAAATATCGTAGATAAGATATTTTGCTTTATTTTTAAAAGTTAGTAATAATGCATTCAAAGATTTTTCTAAAAATTACGTGATCGACGGCAATAAATAACATTCTTGAAATTTGAATCAAACATTTTACGTTATTCCTTTCTTTTAAGATACTATGTTACTTAAGAAGAATTATTATTTTTTGTCTATTCTTTCGATTGGCATCATAAAAAAGGTGTAATTTTTTTTCACATTTAAGTCGGTTCGATTCCCAGACGAAGCAAGTACTTTTTAGAAAATCTTTGAATGCAGTTACTAACTTTTAAAAATAATATGAAGTCTTCTTTCAGCAAAATATCCTATCTACGATATTAAAGGTACTTTCCCTTCATGTCGCATAGTTTTGGGACGCCCTGTATATAAATGATATTTTATTCAGGGAGACTTCAGTTCTCCCTGAAAACTAACTTAATTTGACAGATGACATTTGACAGGTGACAGATGACAACCGCTAATGAAGTTACGTCAACGATATTAGGCCTAATATATATGAGATCAATTTTATTATAGAAAACTTTAAGAAACTTGTAATTTTTTTAAACTCTTTTTGTGTAGTTTAATTGGAGCCCGATTAAAAAAAAAAACGAAAAGCAAACTTAACAATCAACTGTTCAACAGTTCATCATATTTTATTTTTATTTTTTAAATATTTTATGGGTATTTATTAAAAATAACATTTCGCATTTACAAATTCATTTTATATTATTTTTTTCAAAAAAAAAAAATACAAGTAATATAATATGTTTATTCCATTTTAACAAATTGTATAAATATGTAAAGCAAATTGTGATGTTGATTGCACTAAAATTAAAAAAAAAATAGTATTATGCATATATTTGAATGTAATTCTAAAATAAATCTAAATCGATGTACGAACGAGATGAGCAAACGAAAATAAAAGATATCAATGTAACATCTAAAATCTAAAATACTATATAAACATATAAAAAAAAATACTCTTATTCGTGTTTTTCGTTTTATATGACAATACATCGTAACATATAATTCATTCATTACCTAGAAATATTACAAAAAAAAAATACACGGCGAATTTAAGATTCAAAAAAAAATCTACGACATATTTTACTAGTTCATAAAAAAAAGCCGTCGGAGAAAATATGCAAAAAAAATTTGTGCATAAAAATTAACAATTTTAAATTTTTTACTAATTATTTTAAATTGATATTATAAGTAAGCGATTACATCAAAACTTATTATGATTACTATATATATAAAAAAAAAACCAATACTAAATAATGACTTGACATTATTATTATTATTATGTACTATAATCTCTATTTCATACATTTAACAATTGCACATTTAAAAAAAGAGCGCAGGAGTATTCTGTATTTGGCGGTGACAGTGACAGTGACAATGACAGCTATCAAACGTTCGCTGTGACGGATTTAAATTGACAGCTGTCAAGCGTTAAGCGTAACAAACAATCATTGATAGTTAATTTTTATAGAATAAAGACGGTTTCTTTTCATTTATAATAAACTGCTTTCAAAATCTTAAAAAAATACGTCACCAATCGGAACGCGTTTGATTTAATTTCGAATTTAACCGATTCAGCGTCACCGACCCGACCGTGACGGTTCACTCTAGTTCAGTGCTCAACAAAACGCGCCTAAATAATTTGTTTTGTTATTAGTTTGTTAGCTTATTAGCTTGTTTTCCAAGCAAAACCGATTCAGCGTCACCGACCCGTGAGCGTGACGGTTCACTCTAGTTCATATATTTTCCCATTTTAAAATTGAATGCGTCACCAATGCGTGACGGTTCTCGTTAACAAACGCGCCGAATACAGAACCCACCCACACTCACAGTCGTCCGTCCCTTTCGCACTCGCTATACGCCTTACGCGCCATGTATTGCCGTCTCTGTCGCTCGCGTTAGAAGTCGTTGTCGCTGGAGGCGTCGTACGTCTCCGCTATGAGGGGAGCGAACGTCGGACGGAGTCCGGTGGACGCGAGCATCGGCCCGTGAAACGACTGCGACCGCAGCACGCTGCTACAAATACAACCCAAACATCTCATTTTAATACCTATTTTATTTATTTAAGACTAGCGACCCGCTCCCGACTTCTTATACGTAAAAACCTTCCCTGATTATCACTCTATCCATGAGTGAAGACAGAATTAAAATCGGTCCAGCCGCTCTCGAGTTCTGCGCTTAGCAACACATTTAGGAATTCATATTTATTTATATTGATTATAGATACACCAATAGTACACGTGTTCCTTATTTAAAAGACGCATCGATATACTACAATGGAATTTGCGTCACAGATGGTCAAAGCGGCACATGAAAAGTACGCCTAAAACGGAATGATGGCGGAGACAATGGTAAAAGGTAGTTACAATCAACTTTTACTATTCATTTTAAACTCCAGTGTGTTGACGTAAAGTCAAATTTTCTTTAAATGGCACATGTTTGGTTGGTTTTAAATGACAGACGACAAGAGTTGATGCTCTACGCATATTATGTCACTTTTAAATGTCCCATAAAGTTCGTAGTGTTTTGTATGGAACGCGGATTCCATGTTGTAGTAGTTTGGTGCTGATAAGAGGGTATAACATAAACATTAACATTAACTTCTACGGTTCGCTATTGTTCGCCTATGGTTTTGCAAAACCATAGGCGAAACCAAATCTTTTTATTTAGCACTAGGTATCCATCACCGCTATCGAGTTAAACAAAACAAAAAATAATTAAAAAAAAAAAATTGTATTTAAAAAAATTATTCAAATTTAAATATATATTATATATATTTTTCAAATAAAAATATATATATTTTGCACTTCAAGTAATTCACATCCCCGCATATTTATTTAGATGTTTATAAAGCATCTAAACAGTGTCTTAAAAAAGACTCAGTGTCTTCGAGAAAAGTGGAGTTTACTATTAAAATATTACCTTTTATGCAATACGAGTATATCACGCAATTAAGTACTGTGCTGTTAAATTACTTAGAATTAATTAAAAAAAAAAAACACAAGAATAGCAAAGCAAAACAAGCAGAGAATACCCTAAACACTTAATTAACACTTATGTGGCTTAAGCCGTGAGCTAAGCGTATTTTTTACTTAAAAACTTACAATAAATCACAATTACTTAAGAGAATCAATTGAAGGCCTTTTTACCAATTATGTACTTAATTACTTGCTATTGAATAGGCAGCAATATGTAGGGACTAAGTTATGTCACTTTGCATCAAGCGGTGCAAAAAGCTGGAGTTTTCTAAACTTTGATGAAGGATGCACTAGATTTAGGGGTCTCAAACAAAATCACTGCGAAAAAGTATTCACTGGATTTTTTCATACATGCTAGGTATCACTTTCTCTCGTTAATTTCTGATAAAAAGATGAATAAAGTAAGTTGAAAGACTGATTTGAACCTTAACATTAAGTAATAATGGTTCAAGTCGTAACACGTGTTCACCTTAAGGACAACTTTGTACAACTAATTTGAAATATATCACCCCAAACTGAGCTGAGATGAGTGCGGTGATATTCTAATGTGCCACTTTTAGTGAAGCAATCCAGAATCTAGTGTAACCTTTTATCAAAGTTGTCAGATCATAAAAATACACTCCGTTTTGCAGTCATTTGAGCAGCCCATTTGGCAGTGGCCACCATCTCACAGAATACCACCGTAAAATAACAGCACATATACAGGATGTCCCACAAAATTAACGACATTCGGACACGGGGCGATAGGCTTAGGTTATGGCAGCACTGGGAAAAATAACATGTCTAGGACATCCTGTATAATGAGTGCTATTGTGTTTCGACGAGTGAATGATGATGTATTGCCAGCAGAGCCCATTTTCCTATGTATTTCTAAACCCTATAATATCCTTAAACTAATGATTACATAGCAGGGGCCCTAGCCAAGATCAAACCAATGCAAACGGGAGCGTTGCGTATTTACGAAACGATAGAAAATAAAGTACAGTGATTGGTCAAAATTTTATGTGAGCGTTACAACAACCAATCACCGGGCTTTATTTTCTATCGTTTCGTAAATACGCAACGCTCCCCGTTTGCATTGGTTTGCTCTTGGCTAAGGCCCCAGAACTACAATCCCAACTATAAGGTTACCTTCAACTCGTTCGTTCAAGTGAATGAACGAATGAATGAATGAACGAACGAACGAATGAATGAATGAATGAATGAACGAATGAACGAACGTATGAATGAAAGAATGAACGAAAGAATGAATGAATGAATGAATTAATGAATGAATGAATGAATGAATGAATGAACGAACGAACGAACGTATGAATGAAAGAATGAACGAACGAATGAATGAATGAATGAACGCACGAACGAACAAATGAATGAACGAATGAATGAATGAACTTCAGTCCACATAAATAGCAGACGCTAACAATACTAACAGACGGTCCACTTGATGGTATGTGATTACAGTCGCTTATCATACAAGCAACGTCACGTGTATTGTGTTTTATTTAGTTTATTAGTTTAAGGGTTTAGAAAGACATAGGAAAATGGGCTCTGGCATCCCTCACTAGCATCACTCAGCAAATACAACAGCACATATTATACAGGCTGTCCCAGAAATCATATTTTTTCCAGGGCTGCACATAACCTAGCCTTGGCGTTGATTTCTGGGGGCACCCTGTATAGGCTGTTATTTTACTGTATATCTGTAAGTGGGTGGTTACCGCTGCCACACGGGCTGCACAAATGACAAATCGGACCTCTTAAATAAACTACAATACTCTTATAAAACTCTCAAGAATCAAGATGCATGTCCCACAAAATAAACATAATACAATATTGTGATATGAAAGCGTTTGAAAAGCTCTTTTGGATTTACCAAAATCTTGTGACAAATATAATATATATTGATGCTGGCTGCACAGATAGACAAGTGACTTTGAATGCGACGCTCAGTCTCGACACAGAGAACTAACCTTGCAAAACAAGATGGCGGCCCGCATCTCACTTTAGCCAACATTGCATGCATTTTGACATCTGTCACGCTCTAGAATTTATACAATTTTTAGTCTCTCCTACCCTTGTAAGTACGGCAAAAATCACAGACACAAAAACAAAACAAAACAAAAAAGATTAAATTCATTAGTAAAAAAAAATCAATTCAACCAAGGATTTTGTAGGTAAAAATTGGATGGCAGACTCGTAGTGTAAGAATTTTTAATACATTTATTTCTAACTTAATTAAGGATTCTACTAGAAATAAACTAGAATTGAAGATTCTATTACAACTATAGTAGAAATGATGATTCTATTAGAACTTTAGTAGAATTTAGAACTCTACTAAAACTATAGTAGAATCGAGGATTCTACTAGAACTTTAGTAGAATTTAGAATTCTACTAAAACTATAGTAGAATTTAGAATTCTACTAAAACTATAGTAGAATTTAGAATTCTACTAAAAACACTATAGTAGAATTTAGAATTTTACTAAAACTATAGTAGAATTTAGAATTCTACTAAAACTATAGTAGAATTTAGAATTCTATTAAAACTATAGTAGAATTTAGAATTCTACTAAAACTATAGTAGAATTTAGAATTCTACTAAAAACACTAGTAGAATTTAGAATTTTACTAAAACTATAGTAGAATTTAGAATTCTACTAAAACTATAGTAGAATCCTCGATTCTACTAGAACTTTAGTAGAATTTAGAATTAACTACTTTAGTAAAATTGAGGATTCTACTAGAACTATAGTAGAATTGAGGATTCTACTAGAACTATAGTAGAATTGAGGATAAGAATATTATGATGGGATATGAAAATGGGCTTTTGGGGATCAATATTGAGTTTGCTATCCGAGTGTCACCTGCAAAATCTTCGAGTGAAACGAAACAAAAATGGCATAACATATTATATATAGTCTATGGTTATGGGGATCATGACATTGACATTCTCACGAGAAACAAGGCAAGGACTAGACTAGTCTGTGGGCTATTTAGTCTACGGGTACGTACCTCGCCGTCTTGGGCGGAGTCTTGTTGGTCTTCCCGAGAGCCGCCGCTTTTCTGGGATCGTATGAAGCCCTCCTTTTCCACTTTTCTAACTCTTGTTTCTTTTGTTCTGAAAATTGATTACAGATTCGTTGAAAAAAAAAAACCAATAATACACAAATATACACAGATAAATAATCTTTTACATAGTATAATTCGAAGTCAACCAAACATCTGTCACTTAAAGAAAATGTGACTTTACATCAACACATTGGAGTTTAAAGTGAATAGTAGAAGTTGGTCGTTACCACCTTTCACCATTGACTCCGCCATGATTCCGTTTTAGGCGTACTTTTTATGTGCCGATTTGGCATTCGTCGCGCAAGATATATATATACACATGTATGTAGTACTTCGATGTACTTCGATACCCGCATGCCATACAAAACACTACGAATTTTATGGAACATTTGAAAGTGACATATGCGTAGAGCATGAACTGTCATTTAAAACAAATCAAACATAAGTATAAGTGTATGAGTGAAGGGTTGTATCCAGAAAAATTAAAGAATGCTATTATAACGCCAATTTATAAAAATAAAGGAGACAAAGGACTTTTGATAAACTATAGACCTATAGCACGAATCTCTGTTTTCTCAAAAATATTCGAAAAGTACATTTATAAGGAAATAAGTACATACATGGAAAAGTACAATATTTTTACAAGTGAACAACATGGATACAGAAAAAACAAAACAATAAATGAGGCACTTTATAAATTCCTAGATGTAATCATAACAAATGTAGACACTAAATCTCCAATATGTGCGGTATACATGGACATGACGCAAGCATTTGATCATGTAGACCATGCAATTCTTCTTGAAAAACTCGAAAGTTATGGAATAAGAGGTAATATATTAAATCTGATGAAATCATACTTATACAACAGGAAGCAAATTACAGAGATTACTAGAATAAATAGAGATAATAAAACACATGAAGCATTTTTATCTAAGGAACGTACTCTAAAATACGGCGTCCCACAAGGTAGTGTTTTGGGACCATTATTATTTATAATATACATTAATGATCTACCGAAAACTGTAGACCATCCTATGTGTCTTTTTGCCGATGACAGCACAATGATGATAAAATGCAGTGATAAAGATACCTATAGTAATGACATAAACACTGCCTTAAGAAAGATTATATACTGGTTAAATAACAATAATTTAAAAATTAATTTGTTAAAAACAAACGTCATGCATTTTAGTCAGAGAGTAAGCGATAAACTATATTTAGACATAAATTACGAAGATCAAACTATAAAAGAAATTAATATAACAAAATTTTTGGGCCTGGAAATTGACAGTAAATTAAATTGGAAAACTCACATTGATGGTGTCAGAAAACGATTAAGTAAACAAGCATATGCCCTACACGAACTATCTAAAACTGTAAGGATTGAAGCTCTCTTATTGGCATATTACGGCCTTGTCGAATCTGTACTAAGATATGGACTTCTATTCTGGGGAAACTCGACTGACAAAAATTTTGTCTTCAAAGCACAAAAGAGGTGTATCAGAGCAATGTTTAAATTAAAAGTAACAGATAGTTGTATGCCCTATTTTAAAAAACATAAAATACTAACACTTCCTTCACTTTTTATATATGAAGTTGTAGTATACGTAAAATCGAATCCCACTTTATTTAGACGACTTTCAGAAAACAGTAAAAGAGAACAAAGAGACCCGAACAGGCTGTGTATTCGCAAAGCACACACAGCCCTTATGCACAAAAGTGTTTTTTGTCAAGCACCAGTCATTTATAATAAGATTCCGAATAATATTAAGCAGCTCAACATTAATATATTTAAGAAGAAAATTAAAGAATTATTAGTTCATAAATGTTACTACGACTTAAAAGACTATATGTGTGATAATTTTGTGGATAGTGGTGATTAATAGCTTATTTTGTTATGTAGTGTTCTCAAAATATTTGCACACCCCAAAGGGTAGAATGTAGCGAGCCTTTATACATTATAAATAAAAAACATTGTAAATTACCTATATTCAGCAAATAAATTATTATTATTATTATTATTATTATCATAATAATAAGTACGTAATTTAAAGAAAATGTGACTTTACGTCAACCCATTGGAGTTTAAAATGAAATAGTAGAAGTTGATCGTTACCACCTTTTACCGTTGACGCGTGAAGGCAAGAGTCCGCCATGATTCTGTCAAAGGCGTTCTTTTTATGTGCCGCTTTGGCATTTGTGAAGCAAAATCCATACTTGTAGTAGTTCGATGGTCGAGGGTAAAAATAGGAAAATACCCTATAATGGGGTCATCTGACTCACCCATTTCGTAGTGCTGCGCGCTTCCCTTGCTGACTTGAGAACTAGTTCTGTCGCCGTTGTTCAAAACTCCGACGTACGTCTTGCTCGGGTCCCGCCTGAGGAAGTTCTTCGGGGAACTCTCCGACTTGTACTTGGATATGTCCATATATCGAGGCTGTATACTCTCCTTCGGCTTCTTCTGCTGTTGGCTTATCGACGTGGTGGACGACGACATCGAATAGTCACCACTGTATCTGAAAATTGTGACTAATTATTAAGTGAAAACTTCTTTATTTATTAGTCGCGTTGTTGGGCATTTTAGAGATGGAAAAAGAACCATTGAACTCGCGACCTGTTACCGTACAACCATTTAACCAACAAATCTGTTATACTGTTATTTAACGGTAGCCTTTTTGGTAAGGGGATGGATATTAATGATTAATGATTTCAGAGTAAGAAATGCCCGAATATTCGGCCGGCTTAAGACTGCTTAAGTCTTAAGACTTGTTAATACTTAAGACTGGTTAATGCTTAAGATTGCTTAAGACTTGAGACTTCTTAAGGCATAAAACTGTTTAAGACTGCTTAATGCTTAAGACTTCTTAAGGCCTAAGACTGCTTAAGTCTTGAGACTGCTTAATGCTTAAGACTAAGAAGTCTTAAGCATTAAGCAGTCTCAAGACTCAAGGCCTAAGACTGCTTAAGTATTGAGACTGGTTAAGGCTTAAGACTGCTTAATGCTTAAGACAACTTAAATCTTAAGACTACGTAAGGCTTGAGGCTTCTTAAGGCTAAGGACTGCAGGCTTAAGACTTTTCACTTAATAATTTGTCATAATGTCTGAGACTGCTTAAGTCTTAAGACTTCTTAAGACTTCTTGCTACGCGTATGTTATCGTTCGTCTCAATTTCTAATTTGTAGTTTATTTAGTTATCTATATCTATTGTAAGTTTTTTGTGTGCTGTTGGTTGGTGTACCTTTTGAAAAATAAATAAATAAATAAATAAATAAATAAAATAAAGTCTTGAGACAGCTTAAAAGCTTCAGACTGTGCTTTTACTTACCTCTGCTTCGGCTGCACACTGCTCCCTCTCTTTCCCGCCGCATGCCTCAGAACCACCGGCGCACTCTCCGTCCCGCTCTCACCCTCCGTGTCGCTCGTCCCCGTCGTCAGCGAGGCCTTCTCGTGGCTGAATATCGACGAGTTCCTCGGACTGCTGCCGTTGGTCGTCGAGTTCGTGTCGCTGTCGACTATGAACGTTTTTCGCTTGTCCACGGCTTCCTCTCTGCGAGGCAACAGGTCCACATTCTCTTTGGTCGGAGTCGTGTCGTCTAGTATGAACGTCTTCCTCTTGTCGGGGTCCGAGAGTCGCTTCAATTTCTCCACCGGTTGGTTCACCTGAATAATTAATAAATATTGTATTATAAAAGAGAGAAGATTCATTGTATTTCTCCATGTTTGTTTGTAATGAATAAAGTACTCAAAAACTAAAAAGTACTCTGACATTGCAAAAAGAGCTGCTCGTTCATTCACAATCATTCGGTGAGATGGAAAATGTATGATATTGAATGATATTAAAAATGTATCATTCGCACAACATTTAGTTGGATGTATCGGTCGGACGATAAAAGTATTTGGACTAAACATAAAGTGGTTTAAATTAATGTACCCAAAGGTTCTAATCTTTCTTTTTGCTTCCATCTGCGACATCGTACCTGAAAATGAGCGACGTAATCTCTCGCCAACAAAACGTCATTGGTGACGGCCTGCCTCCGAACGGCGTCTCTGTACTCTTTAGACTTCAACTCCAAAATGTCCGAGTGTGTGGATGTTATCATCGGATCTATTGGCAGCGTTGTGGAGATTTGCTCGTCATCATCGGAGGAGTAGTCGAGGGTCAATTCGGCCATGTTCGTCGTGTGAAACGATTGAGAACGGTGCACGGGCGACGAGTGACTGAAAAATATTATATTATAATTACTTAAGTAGTCGGAAAATTGCCAAGTTTAAATCACTTCAGTCTACTCAAGTTTCTATAATTTAGATCAAGTTTAGATACTTAAGTAGTCAGAAATTTAGCAAGTTTAATGTAAGTATTTGGCAAACACACAATTCAATTCGGCTGACAAAAAGGTCTAAGTTTTGCAAGAGTAAAAATAGTCAGAAATTTAGCAAGTTCACTTAAGTAATCAGAAACTTAGCAACTTTAATTACTTAAGTAGTCAGTAATTTGGCAAGTTTAATGACTTGCTAAATTCTTGACTACTTAGTCAATAATTTAGCAAGTTTAGATACTTGAGTAGTCAGAAATGTAGCAAGTTTAGATACTTGAGTAGTCAGAAATGTAGCAAGTTTAGATACTTGAGTAGTCAGAAATGTAGCAAGTTTAATCACTTGAGTAGTCAGAAATGTAGCAAGTTTAATCACTTGAGTAGTCAGAAATGTAGCAAGTTTAATCACTTGAGTAGTCAGAAATGTAGCAAGTTTAATGTATGTAAGTTTAACAAACACTGAATTCAAATTCGGCTGGTAATAAAAAGGTCTGAGATTTGATAGAGATTTTCACAACCTAAATAAATGAAGAGGTAAAATGTGTCCTACATAAAATATCTATATTTATAAGTACATACATACAAACAAAAAAAATCATAATCATAAAAAAAAAACAATTGGTAAACGTTTTACATATGTTACCCACCCAGTTAAGTAGTTAAGTCTTCAATGGTTATCAATAGTAATAATAAATCTGTAAGGGTTGGTCGTGGAGTAAGTTACTTTGTTTTCAGAGATATCGTGTTTATAGGCTCTATACATGATACTGAAACTAAATTGACCATTTTTACAATTTTTTTTCTGTATGTATGTTTCTCCATAACTCTTAAACGAATTAACTGATTTTCATGAAAGTTGGTAGATAAACATTTAGACGTACAGGACACAGGATAGGCTACTTTTTATTCAACGCGGACTAAGTCACGGGCGCCAGCTAGTATGTAATATTGTTGAAGTGAGTACTTGAACCATAAAGAAAGTATAGACTAGAGTAGTCATTAAAATAATAATAGTCGTGAAAACGAGACGCATTTATGCTTTATTACCTTAGAGGGAGCGAGACACATTATTGATTTTTTGTCTCTCTTTGCGTATGCGTTTTTATTGTTTGCCACACTTGAAAGTGTGGCACACAAATCTCTTGGAGCACTTTGTTTTTTGCCGATTTTCATATTTCAAGCATTTTTCAAAGTTCCTGGGTATTGTGTGAGGTGTGGTACGTGTTGCTGAAAGTGGTGATAATGGTGAACTGTAGCATTTTAGGCTGTAAAAGTCGATCAGAGCGAAATGTTGAAAACATAACCTTTCATATGTAAGTGCTTTATTTTTTGGTTAAATGCAATAATTGTTGCATGCATGTTCAGTAAACATCTAATTTATGTCTTATGTCTAATTTATAATTATTTTTATCTAATTTATTAATGCATTAATTTAATCGTCCCATCAAATATAAAAACAGATATTTTAACAAATTTTAAAGCCATTTTGCCTAATATTTCTATTCATTCCAAATCATCCCTCACCCTTCTAGGCTCACCAATTTTCGAAGAATCAGTAACACCTGTCATCAACCACAAATTAAATTTATTCAATGATACTTCAGATCTCCTTTTTAAAATAAACCCTCATATGGCCCTGTTCATTATCCGTTTCTGCTTGTTTACACCCAAATTCATATATTTACTCCGCAGTTGCCCAATTTGGAAATTTCCATCTATTTTGTCTTCTATTGACTCCTCCCTTCAGTTAACACTTTCAAAAATTCTCAACATTAATTTCGAAATTAGACCATGGACCCAAGCGGTTCTCCCCATTAGGCTTGGTGGACTGGGTTTTCGCACTTCGGTCAGTTTGGCTCTTCCTGCTTTCTTGGCCTCCGTATACGGCTCGCTGTCTCTCGTCAGTGTTATTTTAAACATTCCTCAGATACTTGACGATGAGATAACAAGCCTGAAGGAGGCCAGGGAAGCCTGGTGCGAGTCATGCCCGGGTGAGGACATCCCAGTCTCTCGACACATTCAGCGGGCTTGGGATTCCCCCCGTCTTAAGGCAGCTCATTCTTCTTTATTCGTTGATAGTCAGGACGATTTTGAACGTGCTCGCATCCTTGCAGTATCAGCGCCTGAATCAGGCCATTGGCTGCGAGCACTCCCGTCGAGGCAGTTGGGCACGGTTTTGGACCCGGGTAGCTTAAGGATAGCAATATGTTTAAGGCTTGGGTCCAAAATGTGTGTCCCTCACGCGTGCGTCTGCGGTAAAAACGTGGACCAACTGGGACGACATGGCCTTTCTTGTGCTAGAAGCGCTGGCCGCTTGTATCGCCACAGCACTATTAATGATTTGGTCCGTCGCTCGCTTGCCACCGTCTCTGTGCCTGCGATCCTTGAACCTATAGGAATGGCGAGAGACGATGGCAAGCGTCCCGATGGAGCCACATTAGTGCCGTGGAATTTAGGAAAAGCTCTGGTGTGGGACGCAACGTGCGTAGACACCTTCGCACAGTCCCACATCAAAGCGACCCGAACACAGGCCGGCGCTGCTGCTGATCAGGCCCAGATTCTCAAGCGCCGCAAATACTCATCCTTAGTCAAGGATTACGAGCTTGCGGCGCTTGCAATAGAGACACTGGGCCCCTGGTCAGCTGACATGAAGACATTCGTAAGGGCACTGTCGGCACGGTTGGTCGACTCTACAGGGGACCCCAGGGCTGGCACATACTTTTGTCAGCGTATCGCTCTCGCAGTACAGAGGGGTAACGTTGCCAGCATAATGGGGTCCATGCCGCAGGCGGACTTGTTAGACGGGGTATTCTTTTTATAATTGTTTTATAATTGTTTGATATATTAGGTTTAATTGTTTATTTGTTTGTAATTTATTTGTAAAATACTTTGTTATAGATTTAAGTTTTAATAAATATCCAAATAATGAAGTTATAAAAAAAAAAAAAAAAAAAAATTATGTCTTGTTATAAATTTTACAACTGTTTTAGATTATATTTTTATGATTTTTCTCTACGGTATGTACTATGTGGTACTATGTTTCCGTCCTTATCGGGTGTACGCTCACCGCTTCTCTAGTCTATACTTTCTCTATGACTTGAACATATCATTTTGTTTACACTTTATTTAGCTTCAGCGACTCACCTGGGCGAGCTGAGGTCGTCCTTGTTGCACTCGGGGCGCTTCGCAATCAGCTGTCTCTTTCTCCCTTCCTGCGCCGCCTTCATCGGATCGTAGGAGCTTCGCTTTTTCCAATTCGAGAACTCAATCTCCTTCGACGCCAAAGCCGATGACGACCGATGTTGGCTGGGTTTCTTTTGACCTGAAATTTTTGACATATTATGTACTCATATTACAAAAACATTATTTGATGAAACTCGGTACTTTAAGTAGCTAAAAACAACATGCTATGGCGATGGACAAGAAAAAAACACAGTTGCATATTATGTATTTTTATTAACCCCCGACGCAAGACGCATAAACGGGGTTTTATAAGTTTGACGCTTGTTTCTGTGTATGTATCTATCTGTGATATTGATTCGGTTACTTTTGTTTGAAAGATAACATGATCGGATTTGTTCTTAGCTATGATTTATGAAGATCAGAGGGCCTAGTGCAAGTTTTATTAGATCAAACCATCGAAATACTACAATGGAATTTGCGTCACAAATGCCAAAGCGGCATGTAAAAAGAACGCCTTTGACAGAATCATGGCGGACTCTTGCCTTCACGCGTCAATGGTAAAAGGTAGTAACGATTAACTTCTACTATTTCATTTTAAACTCTAATGGGTTGACGTAAAGTCACATTTTCTTTAAATTACGTACTTATTATTATGTTTGTTTTGTTTTAAATGACAGTTCATGCTCTACGCATATGTCACTTTTAAATGTTCCATAAAATTCGTAGTGTTTTGTATGGCACGCGTGCTCCATGTTGTTGTAGTTTGATGGATCAAACGCGTCGAACGCGTAAACGTCAATTTGTATGGGAATGAAGCAGACCTACACGTTAGCCACGTTAGGTGGCGCTGCGTCATTCCCATACAAATTGACGTTTACGCGTTTGATAGAGTAAAACTCGCACTAGGCCTTCTGTTCAGGCGTTTGAAGACCATCACTCCATTTCCTAGTTAACGAAGGTATTTCACTGACTTCAACACGCTCGAGTGATGTGAAATTTGCTATACTGTTACTTGGGTGGTATTTCCATGCAACTTACAGCAGATATAGCGACTTTGGTCTCGATAGAAAGTGGGTTTACTGCTTTTTTTGACGAAACGGTCGCGGGTTCGAATCCCGCTACGGGCGAATGTTTATCTGTTAACATTTTACCTTTGTACTTGAGTCATGGATGTTTGTACGAGTATTTATAATAATATGTGTGTATTTAAAAAAAAAGTAATCTATTTATTTATTATCTATGTAGTATATCAACTGTCTGGTATCCATAATACAAACATTAGTTGCTTAGGAACTAGATGGTGATGTGTGGAATGTGTAAAGATTTTATTTATTTATTTATTTGTTTATTTATTTATTTTATATTTCATGTATTTTTTTTTTCTCACAACATATCATTAACATCTGACAAAACAGGATATTAGAGAGACAAAAGGCATTCACTGAGTGTTCTAGTTAAAATGCTAAACAGGAAACGATAGAACGTAACTTGGCGTAACACGTCACGATATTGATATTTTAAGTAAGAGCTGTGTATATAATATGTACCTACTGTTGCTAATCGGTAATTCGAAATGTTACATACCTTTTACGAGACGCGGTCACGAACTGACAAACACTATAACGAGAGCTATTGAGCCATTAGAAATAAAAAAAAATACTAGTCAATAAAGACGAGGGTCCTTCCGGTACATGGCTGTACACATGACAGAACGTCCAAATGGTTCGATTGCCTATGTGCTAAATAATACAAGTGTCAAAGTGCATACTAGTCATATAATACGATTGTTTGAAAGAACGATTGTTATATGCATTACTAGTCAAACAGTTAATATGTCAGAACGAGCTAGTGCCAAAATGTACTAATTGATACAAAGTGCAAACGTTATAACGATCGAGTGCTAAATTGTATAAAATTCATCACGACATCATTGATATAACGAATGAGAGTCAAAATGTACAGTTTGTATCAATGTCATAATGACTAATTCTTATGATGTTTGTTATGTTATCATGGAGTTGTTATAATAATAATAATAATGTTTCCTTGATTATTAATAAGTCATAGTTATTGGATATCGTTGATGAGGGCATAAAAAAGGTTGTGAAGGAGCGCTTCTTTTGTTGCCTGACAAAAACTTAAGAGTATTTCGTAGTTATAACAAGGTGTGCGCTTATTACACCATGTCTTAGTGTGTCCCAGAAATGACATAGGGGAAGTCGCGGGCACCAGCTAGTGATATATAAAGAGGTTTTATATATTACTAGCTGGTGCCCGCGACTTCGTCCGCGTTCTGGATGAAAGGTACCTTATGTTCTTTCTGGTTTCCCAGACAATGCAAAATTTCATCGTGATCGGTTCAGTAGTTTTTGAGTGAAAGCGTAACAAACGAACACACAGACTCACATTCACATTTATAATATTAGTGAGGATGTGTTATATTTCTTTTTTCACATTCACTAACTAACTAGCTATTAGTTGCTTACTGTGGAACTGTAAAAGTACATACTACTTTTACATACATACTGTACATAAATATTTTTTTTTGTAAATACATACATAGAAAACATCCATGACTCAGGTACAAAGGTACAACGGTCGCGGGATTCGAACCCGCGACCGTTTGGTTAACAGCTAGTCCAAACGTGTCGTCAACTACTACTAGTTTTATGTTTTTAATAATATTTATTGTTTGTATATAATTATATTGTAAAAAAAATTAAGATAATTAATAAATACATGGTAATAAAAATAACCTAATTATAACGGCCCTTTATTTAGATTCACTTAACCTAATTACAATATTTTAATATGAATCCCAAAAAAAAATTCTAGTAACTATTTGTTGCTTGCTCGTTTTCTGTAGATCTTTTTGCCAATCGGCAAAGACCTTCGCCATAAAACATAGCCATAGCTCCTGAGCAAAGAATTTTATTATAATTAAAAAAGAAAAGTTAATAAAAGTGTTTACGAGACCTATTCACAGAAAGAAAGATTTCCTTTTTCCAGAATGATAAAACATTCCGAATGATACGCTATATTATTGTCATTGTAACATTCAGTTATTTAATCAATGACTCGATTTGTTACTAAAATATTGTAACATTTAAGTATTTAATCCCTGACATGACTTGACATAAACACAATTTAAAATGTTTACATTTTGATACAAGCATGGCATAACATAAATACAATGTGAAGTTTAGTCATTTTGTCACTGCAACATTTTAACAATTAAACTTTGTACATTTTGACAACTACACATTCGAACCATTTAGACGTTCTGTCATGTGAACAGCCATGTACCGGTCTATCTATACTAATATTATAAAGAGAAAATATTTATATTTTTGTATGTTTGCAATGAATAAACTCAAAAGTTAGTGGAACATAGAAAGCTAACAATATCAGCGAGTGTCATATCTTTACTAATCCTTATTAATATTATAAATGTTAGTAAGGATATGACACTCGCTGTCGTTTGTTTGTTTGTTACGGTTTCACGCAAAAACTACTGAACTGATCACCATGAAATTTTGCATACACGTTGTCTGGGACACCAGAAAGGACATAGGGTACCTTCCATCGTTCAACACGGACGAAGTCGCTGGCACCAGCTAGTACTATATAAATGACACAAACCCACCTTTCTCCTGATATCTAGGCTGCATTTCCCTCGTGGAGGACCTGGATTTTGTCAACCTAGTGAACACCGCTTGTCTTGTCGGATCTGCTGGACGTCTACTCTGATGATTGGTCGGCTTGCATCTCTCCTCCCTTGGCATTGGTGGTTCTGACATTCTAGTGTTAACGGCCCTCTCCTTATTGGTCACTCGCACCGAATGCCTGACCAATCCCGGCCCGAACTTCCTCGGCATCTCCGGCGTGTTCGGACATCTTGGCGAGTTTGCTGGCGCTTTCGATTTCAAATCTGGAGTATCTATGCGGCCTCTGTGCCCGGACCTTTTGTACTTTGTCTCCTGCGATTTATCGAAAGACGCGTTGTCAGACTCGTCCGACAAATAATCGTCCTTGTACTCCGATTGTCCGCTCGATCTCCTCGAATTGCCCCGACCGGGATCTAAATAATTGTTATTCTTGTTGACCGTATTGAACGAACTAGATCTTTTAATTGATGTACCGAAATTGGTGTGGTAAGGGTTGATTTGTTTCTTGGTGCCATCGCTGAAGACTCTATGGTGGCTTTTCTTGTCGCCTTGACAACGAGATTGGTCGATTCTCGGATAACCTTTCGCGTCCGCGTTATTCTTTAGCACACTTTTGAGGCTCACCGTTTGATTCGCGTTGTTGGCATCAGTGTTCATAATATCCGTGTGATTTCTTTCAAATGTTTTGTGCTTTGCGTGTACCTTTCTGTGCGGGGACAGTATCGCTTCTACATCGCACTGGGGACGGTTAGAGAGTGTCTTATCGTCGGAGCTATTGCTCAGAAGACCTCTGTCCGAGGTTGGACTGTTCATATTTGAGTCTCTCCTCCTATCTGTGTCCAAAGACCTGGAGGCCGAGTTGAGTAGTATCCTCGTGCTCTCCGGTATCTTGGAGGAGCCAGTTATGACGTAGTTTCCGGGACTTCTCAGCGGACTGCTGTCTCCGGACTGATCTTTCCTCCTGAGTCTGTAGTTGAGCGAGTTAGACCGGCTGAGTTGCGAGACTGGAAGCCTGGAGACTGCGGTCTTCTCACTCAACATACTTGTGGTGAGTTGTAGAGGAATGTTGAAGATGTTGTTTGTTCGTGATGTATTCAATTTTGCTTGTAAATTTGTTATTACATTTTGAGTTTTCAGCAGATACGATTCCGTCTCTTGAGTAGGTATTAGGTCCTGGAATAAAAAATATATATATTTAATTTAATTATTTATTCATCTATTTGTAACATAACAATTAGATATATAATATGCAAGCCAATTAAAGATGTGACAACATTCACAACAGTTAACAGAACCTAGATTTAAAAGGATGTATTATACTTTCCCAAAAAAATAGTTTTTTTTTTTAGTTAAGACAATGTGTGACCACTTAACTAAAAATAAACTATTTTTTGAAATAACCCTATTTCAAAATGTTTTCCAAAATAATCGCCGAGATAATTGTAAATGTTTCAACATTTACAAAATGTTCAAACTTTAAACGACCGGGTACTTGTTAATTAACATTAATTAATTATGTTTAAAGTTAATTAACAATAACACACATTTTAATTTTTCTCAGTGAAAGTTTCTATACGTGAGGGAATGTTACAATTTACGGTTGAGACCGACCAATATGTGTAGTGATATGACGCATGTGTACGGTGTAAACTAAAGAAGATAGCGTTTTTTATTTTATATTTAATTTATATTTTTTTAATCAGTACAATCTACTTTACACGCGGTATTTTTAGTAGGTTTTCCGAGATGGCCGGCGTACACGAAACAATAACATTAATAAACATTTTTTACGACGAAACAAGAACATTAATAAACATTTTCTAAATGACGTGTTATTAAAGGGAAGCACATTGTTCTTTTTATTCTTACACATGAATCTCTTCATTTTTTTAAACTAAAACTTTACTTTTTAAACATACGTAATTATATGTTTTAAATGAAACTTTAAAAACACAGACAAAGGCTTTCGCCATCCTTGTCTAACGAATGATATAGCGCGGTAACTCTCTTTCACTCTAAGTAATCTTTAACAGCTTGGCATCCCTATTTCCGGGCACTTTTACATAGCCAAAGGTAGTTTATCATATACAGAAAAAAAAGCTTTAATTTGATAATATTCATCTGCGTAGATGGTCATTTATGTAACAAAATATTACCTGGCTGCCGAAAGGTTTTTTCGACCAGGTAACCAACGGCACCTATCACTATTCAAGTTCTCTACGTATATGGCTGTGGTGTGAAGTATAGTTTATTTTAATACCTAGTAAATATTTTTTTCCTCAAAGTCAATGATAATTAATTTAATTAAAAATATTACCGGGCACATTTTAATAGACACCCTGCCCAAAACATATTGCCCCTTTTATAATTGTACATAAATAAAAAAATTATTGACTACTTGATTGATACGCATTCTTGCGACCGTATCTTGTACTATTAGTTCTCTACATTTTTCTATATCTATCAACTAAACATGTAACAAGTGTACATCATAGGTTTTATTCGAACTAATTATTTTATTTTATTTCCTTTAAAAAAAAGTCCCAATAAATATTATTAAAAAAAAAAAACAGGCTAAAAATTCATTAAAAAATCTTCACATTCAACAAAAAATTCATACACAAACTCGTTTCCGCTGTAATCTTGTAACTTAAACGGTACTCAATTGAGACCGCATTTGAATGGTTACGTGTTTGAGTCGTGTTAGATAAAAACAATGGACGCAACGATAACAGAACGTGTCATACTTCCGCATATTTATTATTCTCTTATTTTATTAGTTTTGACAAGTGTCAATTTTTCTGCATTGTAGTGTACAGTGGGGGGTACGAAAATTAAAGCATATTGTACATCGTTGTACACTTGTGCTTTGTGGGCGAATTACACACAAAAAGGTTACACCACCCTTCGTGTCCAATTTAACAACGCGTTTAGGGCGATGTTAGGGCTTTTGTATAGTGCTTCAGGAATGTTTGCAATGTTGAGCACTAATTGGTTCTATGCTAATATGCGTAAAAAAAATGTGCATCACTTGTTAGCCGAGTGCGGAACAGCTCTAACAAAGTCATATCAATGATAGCTAATAGGCTAGGCCTAGACTGTATATATATATATTCGAAATATTGTGATAGACATGTTTGTGGTAGTTTTCAGGCATTTTCTTATTATTATTATTATTATTTTCTTTTCTTTTCTTTCATGTTGTACTATATAGTATAATTTAATTTATTAGTATATAGTAGTATTTTAATTATTGAAATAGGGACTGTATATATTATAAATAAATGTATTTAAAAAAATGTAAAAATGTGGATGTAGTTGCCTGCAAATAAAATGAATTTGAATTTGAAAACCTTGGTCAGTTTTCAAATTCATTCCTTTATCTTAGTCGTAGACTGTTTAGTACCTTTTGAAACTAAACATTAAGAGAGTTAGAGCCTCTTTCACCAACTACAAGTAAACTACAGTTACTTTTCAAGTAAAGTTCATTGGCAAGTAAACATTACGAGTGTATCTTGTGTCAATTTCATTGATATTAGTTACTCTTGAGTAATGCTACTCGAAGATGGTCAAACTCGTACGCTTTCTTACCGGTGACTTTAAATGGCGGTTAGCCTACTTGTCACTTTACTCGGAGATTGTGAAAGAGGCCCTAAAAGCTCATATAATGTAGTGCAACGGCACTTTTAGTACAATATAGACTAGATATCTCTTAGTGATGATAAAGTGACCTACATAACTCGGTTTGTTACCGCTTTAAAAACTGTTCTCAAACTATCTCTCTCCAGAGAATCTCAACTCTAGAGTGTTGAGAAACAATTTAATTAATCTATACTTCTATATTTTAATATTATAAATTGAGAAGAGTTTGTAATGAATAAAACTATTGGACCTATTTTGAAAATTCTTTCACCTATGGAAAGTTACACAATCAGCGAGTAGTTATGTAAATGCGCAAAAATTTGTATGGATGTTTGTTACTCTTTCACGCAATAAATACTGAACCGATCACATAGGACATAGGGTACATTTCATCGTTCAACGCGGACGAAGTCGCGGGCACCAGCTAGTGGGCTATCAATACTACTAATAATAAATGTGTAAGGATTAGTCATGGAGTAAGTTACTTTGTTTTCAGAGATATCGTGTTTATAGGCTTTATACATGATACTGAAACTAAATTGACCATTTTTACAATTTTTTTCTGTATGTATATATGTTCCTCCATAACTCTTAAACGAATTAACTGATTTTCATGAAACTTGATAGATAAACAATTAGACGTACAGGACACAGGATAGGCTACTTTTTCTATTTCAACGGGGCCAGCTAGTGGGCTATATTTTATAAATATACGCGGGCGAAGTCGCCTGCAAAGCCTGCATATTACTGCTTTCTATAGGTGAAACAATTTTTAAAATCGGCCCAGTTCTTTTTGAGTTTATTCATTACAAAAATACAAATCACTGTTTATAATATTATTATAGATAGTATGTATAGATCTACAGAATAGATAGATAGATAGTTAGACTAATGCGAAGACAATTTAAAAATACATTTTAGATTTATACGACCTGGTTTTTGTCAACCATAACAGACTTACTTCCAGTAAGTATATTACTTTCTAACGCTGCGTTGCCAGTGTCTTTGACCGCAAACAAATACTTAAATAGCTGACATTATTGGAGTTTACTCCTTAATGGACGAAATACACGATCAGTCCATCGCGTCAAATTGACTGACGTGAAGCCAAAATTTGATCGTGAATGGTAAAAAACTGATGGCTTGATGTCAAACACTGGATTTCAAATCGCGCCGTTGCGTCACGTCAGTTTGTCGTCACGCCAAATGATTGATCGTGTATTCCGTCCATAAGATGACACAAGTCGGCGGCTCGAACTCATCGGTGCGTGTAAAATTCATTCTGTCTCACACAGCACAAAGCGCGGAAGAGCAGTCGACTGAGATGCACAATGATTCATACCAAAAATAAATCATAAACAGACCCTTGGGCATATACTCTTTTTGACAAAACTACTGCATATTATATATTTCGTGTAAAGTTATTTGAACTCTTGAATAACTAATCAATGTTTGTAGGCAAAGTATTTTGGAGTTTTTCTACACTAGAGTGACCTATTCACCCTCAAAGTTGCATTAAAACTTGTGTTAAAATATGGATTTTTCAAGGATCATATCTTAAATTAATACATTTTTTAAAGTTTGTATGACAACTTAAAACTAGTTAACGACAAGATAAATCGGTATCATGCTTACTTTTGTAAATTAAACGTAAAACAGCTTAGTAATAATCATTCTACGTTTGTATGGAGGAAAGCTGACTTGTATCACCTTAAGAATCGATTTTCAATATACCGGGTGTCACAAGACTATGCGACATGAAGGGAAAGTACTTTAAATATCGTAGATAGGATATTTTTCTGAAAGAAGACTTTGTTATTTTTAAAAAATAGTAATACTGTATTCAAATATTTTCTAAAAATTACTTGCTTCGTCTGGGAATCGAAACGACTTAAAATGTGAAAAAAAAATCACCCGTATTTTTATGATACCAATCGAAAGAATAGACCAGAAATAACAATTCTTCTTAAGTAACTGTATCTTAAAACAAAAGGAATTACGTAAAATGTTTGATTACAATTTCAACAATATTATTTATTGACAACGACGTAATTTTTAGAAAATCTGAATGCAGTATTACTAACCTTTAAAAATAACATAGTCTTCTTTCAGCAAAGTATCCTATCTTTGATATTTAAGGTAAATATATAAACTCAAATTATTAACTCATTCAAAATCGTATAAATAAAACACAGTTCCATTGTATTAATGTCGCCTGGGTATTGTTATTCTATTAACCATTATACGCCCGTCTGTCCGTACTCAACAAATACTGTGTCATGAGGTCAATTCGATTTGATACTTAGGCGGGCTTAGGGTGTGCCTATTAGAATGGGGTTCACAGAACCCATTTAGATTATGAACCGATGACGGATAGTAGGTACATACATAGCAGGTATTACATACATATTTATCTGGTTATGAAAAATGGTTACGAATGTGGCTGAAGGGTACCAAAATAGTAAGCTGTGCCTGCGACTACTTACGAAGGCGCTGGAGTTCGTTTTTTAAAAATGCGACAGGAACCTAATATTTTTCTATGATAAAAAAATATCCTATGCGTTAATCCAGGTATTTAATTTAATTTTATTTATTTTTTATTTAATTTAAGGGAAATACCAACAGCGCAGCAAAATCCACAAATATAAATTTAAGGTAATAAAGTTATCTGTGTTAAGTTTCAACCAAATCCGTAAGCCGTTTCTGAGATTATCATGCACAGACAAACAGACCTTGGTAACATAAGTACAGTCGGGGTAACCTTCGTCAATTTTCAAATTCATCAAGTCGGCAGACTCTCCGAACCTTTTAAAACTAAAGCACCAAGCAGACAGATGTTTGAAATGAAATTTTGGCATGACTGATTTTGGCATGTCTTGGTGCAAGCAAATGTCGACTTTTAAAGCAAATTCGATAAAGAATTACCAATAGGAATAAAAAGAATATTCCATATCTATGGGATATGGGATAGATATGGAATAAATAATTCACACTAGATGATGCCCTGGCATCCCTTACTCACTCACCGAAACACATCCACATAAGTGAGTTAATGGACTACTCGCCCTAATTTATCTCGCCTCAAATGGTTGAGTTATCATGTTTGATTATTTACCTACTAGCTGCTGCCCACAATTTCGCCCGCGTAACTGTAAATTATACACTAAAAACCTTCCTCGAGAACCACTCTATCCATTGGTGAAAAACAGCAAGAAAATCGGTGCGAACAGACAGACAGAGAGACGCGGCGGAGGACTTTGTTTTATAAAATGTAAGAATTATCTCAATAGACAACTCGTCCACAACGGTGATCCTGTACAGTTTTACATAAGTAGCTGTAATTTCAATGTCTTCTTCTGTAAGGGGGTTGGCTGTTGTCGCGAGACGGTCTGCCCTGGGCAATGTATAGAGACAATGAACCAATAGGCGACTTTCACTCGACCTTGGCATACCACTCCTTATTCGCCGCCCACCGGGCGTCACCCAAACGAGGTTATGTGGAATGCTAGAATGTATACAGGTCAATGGGACGAGACAAGTGGCAGCCGTTTAACCGAACAACCAACTCTTGCTACAAATACTAAGATTAATGGTGGTGTTTCAGTGAAAATATTTGGAAAATCGAAATATTGCGCTGACTATATAATAAATAGATCACAAATCAATATTAATGATAAATCTGTAAGGGTTGGTGATGGAGTAAGTTACCTACTTTGTTTTCAGAGATATCGTGTTTATAGGCTCTATACATGATGCTGAAACTAAATTGAAAAATTTTTAGAAATTTTTCTGTATGTATGTATGTTCCTTCATAACTCTTAAACGAATTAACTGATTTTCATGAAACTTGGTAGATAAATATTTAGACACGGGATAGGCTACCTTTTTCTTTTTTAACGCGGATGAAGTCGCGAGCACCAGCTAGTCATTAAATAAATTCGATTCTTTCCTTTATGCATTCTCGTGATTAAGTGGTATTTCTATTCTAAACCACCCAACGCATTATCATACGGTTTTGATTATACTAATGGAAGGGAAGAAAGACGAGGATGGTTTGTGGATATCATTTGCGGAAAAAATTGCATTTTTAAATTAAAAAAAAAATTAAGTTAAGTTTAACTCATTAAACTAATTTTTTAAATGAGTTAAACTTAAAATATATGCAGAAATGTCTTAAAAACATTATTAAATTTAAAAAAATATTTACTAGACTATGGGGGTTTATTTGATGAAGAATTGTTTAAAAGCAATATAAGGAAAAGAATACGATATTGAATGCAAAAAAAAATAACTTTAAATGGCTCTCCTGTAAAATTACAAAAATTGCAGTTCAATTGCCCTTGTCTTTTGCCGAAGGTGCGATATGCCTCTACTAGCGGGATTCGAACGCGCGACCGTTTGGTTAACAGCCAGGGTTACTGGCCACTATAGTTTGTTTTTTAATCTCAGAGACAAAAATGACATTACATTTGACGTGCATTACATACATTTCATGTCATTTCATGGTATCATCATATGTGTCGTTCATTGTAAAAGTGGTGTAACTCCCTATTTTTAAAACCATCTTTTCTTGCCTAATGGTATCACATTTAGTCATAACTTTCAATATAAAAGTAAAGTAACTGCAATAGTTGCATTAAAATGCCATAGATGAAAGCAATGAATGAATGCTTATATTTTTTTTCCTACACTATAATTCGCAAAAAGCTCGTTATTCTAAAATTCAGTTACAAGGAGATAGTTCACTTTTACAATGAACGACACATATGCAAACTTGACATTTGTATGTGTCATTTTTGTCTGAGATTAAAAAACAGACCGTAGCCGTGTCGTCAAAAAAAAAAACTTTATTATCGTGTATTTTTTTGCGAACCATTGTGTTGTGGTACACCATACATGGGCACGTCTACGGTCTGGAGCTGAGTCACTCTTGACTTGAGTCATCAGACTGCATGATGTATGTGAAATATTATGACATCAGAGTAAAGTCATTGCTGCTTTTGGGTCTTATCGATGGCGTCTCACATTTTTTTTTTCGTGAGTCGCTATGTTTTTCTCGTTTGTTAAAATTCAAGCTCATATAATAAAGTCACTGTGAGGCAACTGATAAATATTTTATCTGTGAATAGGACTGCTTCGCTACTTCGCCCGCGTAACTTTGTAAATTATATACTTTAAACCTTCCTCGAGAACCACTCTTATTCATTGGTGAAAACAGCATGAAAATCGGTGCATAGTGTTTGAGTTTATCGCGAACAGGCAGACAGACAGACGCGGCGGAGGAATTATTTTTATAATAATGTAGTATTACATTTTTGGAACATCGCGCATTGACAATGTGACCTAAATACCTAAAGTTAAAACGTGAAAAGGTAACAGACAGACAGTCTCTTACAAATCACTACATATTATAAAACAAAATCCTCCGCCGCGTCTGTCTGTCTGTTCGCGATATACTCAAAAACTACTGCACCGATTTGCATGCTGTTTTCACCAATGGATAGAGTGGTTCTCGAGGAAGGTTTTAGTATATAATTTAAAAAGTTACGCGAGCGAAGTCGCGGGCAATTAAGTATAGAAGTTAACACCCAAGAACCCAAGAAAGAAGAAAGAAAGTTTGTTTAACATCCAAGAAAAACAGGCGCGGACGAAGTCGCGGGCGAAAGCTAGTGTTTTATAAGGTCCACTTGAATAAGTAAACAAATGAGTCTCTACAGGTGGCCACTTTTATGGTAAACCATCGTAACATAAACAAGTTAAGTATAGTTATGCGTGGGAAGTTGAAACGTCAAGGTCATCATTTCAACAACAATACTGTGACACATTGAAAACTGTGTATTTTATTTAAAAAAATAAAAAAATAACCATTTCCAAAATTATAATGGACGAAATACACGATCAGTCCATCGCGTCAAATTGACTGACGTGAAGCCAAAATTTGATCGTGAATGGTAAAAACTGATGGCTTGATGTCAAACACTGGATTTCAAATCGCGCCGTTGCGTCACGTTACTTCATCGCGCCAACTGATCGTGAGTGTAGAAACCAAGGAGGATAGAATACATTTCTATCATTGCATGTATCATTGCGCGCTTCCGAATCAGCAGAGCTCATGTCAACGTCACTCGACCGGTCAAACGCATAAATGACAGAAAATTGGACTGACCGTGTGTGGGCACAATGTTTGGCGTCGCTCCATTTGATTTGTCGTTTGGAGCCACGTCAAATGATTGTTCGTGTATTACGTCCATAAGTTAAAATATAGATTTACATATTGCATAATACCTATTTAAATATAATATAATAAATAAATAAAATTGAAATGTTATTGTTTAATTGTAATTATATAATGTAAAATGTAAACAGTATATAACTAGATCAGATTTTATTTTAAATAATATTATAATATATATTAGTAAGGATTAGTAAGGATATGTCACTCGCTGATAATGTTAGCTTTCTATAGGTGAAAGAATTTTTAAAATGGTTCCACTAATTTTTGAGTTTATTCATTGCAAACATACATACTTCCATACAAACTTTCGCATTTATAAATATTAGTACGGATTAGTAAAGAGGATGATAATATAGCTTCCTAACAGTGAAAGAATTTTTCAAATCGATCCATTAGTTTCGGAGCCTAAACAATGCAAACAAACAAACAAACAAACAAACAAGCAAATCTTTCCTCTTTATAGTATTAGTTATAGACAAGTCTAAGCATAAGCACATCGATTGTTGAAATTGGCACCGATTGACTCAACCTGTTGAATTATTGCTTCAAGGATGTTGGTAACTCTTTCAAACTGTGGCGAATCGCGTCTGAAGACACGGCCTCGACTTAGTATTGTATTGTTTTCTTTGCTTCATTCATTCGAATAAAGTTATAACTAGGGTGTTTAAATTTTGAGGTCAAGCATTTTTTGGAATTCATGATAGTTCGCAGGTTGCTTAAATTTAGAAAAAAAAAAAAAATTTAGAATTGTAGTATTCATATTGTTACAAGATGTACATGCAGGTTACAGGATGCTCAAATATTGAGGTCTAGTCAGTACACTTTTTGGAACTGTAATGTCATTTAGATAGTCACAGGTGCTTAAATTTGGGTTATGTGGACATAAAAAAATTTACAACAACCAAAACAACACGTTTACCATGTTCAACAAATAAATTATTTTTGAATTTTAATTTTAATGTCATTCAGATAATAAAAATTTTGAGTTCTGGTCTTCTTTTGCACTTTTTAATGTCATTTAGTTAGTCACAGAATGCTTAAATTTTAAGATCTAGTGTTTATGGAATTGTTAAAGTCATTCAAATAGTTACAGGCTGCTTAAATTTTAAGGTCCCATCTATTTTTTTGTATTGTTATGTCATTCAGACGATTACCTCCTCTACTCTTCGCTCAAACATTGAAGCTAAGCTGAGATAAATAAATAACAAAATCGTATTGATTTTTTTCTAACACATCTCTCCTCTGGTGCAAGCCCAATTAGGGTCAAATCAATCGATACTAATAATACAATAATTATGTAAGTCATGTCATGGAGTAAATAACTTTGTTTTCAGAGATATCGTGTTTATAGGCTCCATACATGATACTGAAACTAAATTGAAAATTTTTAGAATTTTTTCTGTATGTATGTATTGTTCCTCCATAACTGTTAAACGAATTAACTGATTTTCATTAAAAATTTGGTAGATAAACATTTAGACGTACGGGACACAGGACAGGCTACTTTTTTCTTTTTCAACGCGGACGAAGTTGCGGGCACCAGCTAGTCATTAAATAAATTCATTACTGCGCGTTTTCATGATTAAGTGCTATTTTCTTCTATAAAAAGGGTTATAGCTATTTGTCCATCGTGACATATATGCAATTAAAAGAAAACAATATATACACACACTTTTATGATTTGCTTATATTAAAAAGCCTCCGTGATCACTCGTCACGGGCGAAGGGCTAACAATGAGCGGATATGACGTCATTGACAGGTGTATGTACTAGTAGGTAGGTCTTGCACCTTCACGGAACTGCGTTATAGGCGGAAGCGCACAGTATAACAAATGTAATTATATTTTGTATCATAAAAAATAGAATTATATATTTTATAAAAAAAGAAAACTGTCTAAATTAGATTTTGCTCAAATCCTCTGGTGAAAAAATTAGCCTCGATATAGAAAAAACTATTTGACTATTAAAATTTTCCAATTTTATTCACCCACTGAGAAAAGCACGCAAACACACACACACACGCACATAAACGAAAAACATATGAATTATTACAATACACATATAATATGTGCTGTAATTCGGAACCCAACATTTTTCCAGGATAAAAAGTATCCTATATGTTAATCCAGCTAATAAACTATCTGCGTGCCAGATATAAACGAAATTCGTTAAGCCGTTTCCGAGATTGGCGTGCACAAAAGCGCAGACAAACGAACGTAATATTCGCAAGCGTATGTCCGCCCGCTACCCGCTTTTGACTTGAACCGCGTCCCACAGGATACACTTGTCGTGACCAACTAAGCGTGCATCCGTACTGACTGAGCCGTACGACTTATTATATATCCACCATAATTATTATAGGCAAGTATTGTCTTCTTACAGGTTTTGTTTAACTTGTTGAAACATCGAAATACTACAATGGAATTTGCGTCACAAATGCTAAAGCGGCACATAAAAAGTAGTTACGCCTTTGAAAGAATCATGGCGGACTCTTACCTTCACGCGTCAATGGTAAAAGGCACCTAGTAACGATCAACTTCTACTATTTCATTTTAAACTCTAATGGGTTCACGTAAAGTCACATTTTCTTTAAATTAGGTACTTATTATTATGTTTGTTTTGTTTTAAATGACAGTTCATGCTCTACGCATATGTCACTTTTAAATGTTCCATAAAATTCGTAGTGTTTTGTATGGCACGCGGGTTCCATGTTGTAGTAGTTTGATGTGTGAAAGTTAATTTTAAAAACGCTTTTAATATTTTAGTTTACTAAGTGCTAATAAGCGACGGTAGCCATCCACCATCGCGTGGACCATCAAGTGGTTACTGAACACCGCTTATATATAAAAGTACTCCTTATAACATCCGCTATCTGCCAGTGAAAGTTTCTTCAAAATCGGCCGGGCCGTTTCGGAGGTTAGCCGAAACAAACATTATTTATGACTTTTTATAATTTTATTCGAATTCATAAACAACATATAGTACCTACAATTAAGAATGTAAGTTCCACATACAATATAAAGGTGTGGCCACATTAGTGCGACCTTATAACGTGGGTTTTTATTTTTATTTACAACAGAACCAGTTCAAGGTCATTTCACTTAAGGGTGGAGTGAAGAGATGATGTAATTATTAAAAAAAGTAACCAAGAGGGATAAACCTTCCTAGTTTATCCCTCTTGCCATTAGCGAAAACCGTATCAAAATCCGATTTGTGATTTATAAGATATTAGCGGAGAAACAGACACATGCCTGGCGCGCATCGATCAGACTCATATTATGTCTCACGATCAGTGCGCGATAGATTTTTGATTTGTGTCCATAAGACCTAAAAAAAAGACCTAATAGAAATTTCAAAAAAATGTTTTATGATTTTCAAAAAAAACTTGCGAAAGCGATGTGTGTCTCTATTAATTATTATACTTAATATATTGTGTAGATATTTTTTGTGACTACAGACGAGAGCTTCTGTATTTCGTCTAGACAATTAAAATACAAATCCTATAAGATATAAGAATAATAATATAAAAATGTAAGAAAGTATGCAATTCGTCACGGCTTTATGGCATGCTTCCGCAATTCGTAGTCATCTGATAGTAGTGGGATTGTCTTAAAAATTTTTCGTTCGTACAGTCGACGACACAATTAAAAAGTGTTTAAAAAATACAATTCCTTGAACTGTAATTGAAATAAATAATACTAATACCTACAGTTTGCTTCACAAACATCGTCATTATCATATTAATGGCCCACAAGGGCCCACTGCTTTTTTTCTTCTTCGATATAAGCTTTTTACATAATTAAGCACACTCGGAGCGAGCGGTCTGCCCACCGACCATTTCGCTGTGATCTTCGCTCCAAGACTCGTCTACTCCAACGATCATAGCTTGTAGTGCACTGTAGATACTCGAAGGTATACAATACTGATCGAGTAAAACTCGCACTACGCATTCAAAGGAAGTAACTAACTAGTTATACTCAGTTAATAGTTAATAGTTCAGATGAATCATTACCTGCGTCCGTGTTTTCCCAAAATTACAACCTCTGGGGTCTTCAAATCAAGGGTAAATGGGCACTTACTAACTAGGTAAGCGTGGTCCACCTTCGGCCGAATTTGCACCTTACATCAACTGAGATCGCGGCCATGCACTGCGCTGCCTTGATTTTATATAAAAAATATATGACCTCTTTAAATTTTTTCCTCAGACAGTAAATTTTATTAAACATCGAAACTTTTTTAAATTCTTTATTTAAAGTCGGTTTACGGACGATATTTTTACATGATAACGTCATATCGTGCCTCTCTATAGCTTGTTCCGCGCTCTCGCTTGCGCGCGGAACGTGACACTTTTTCGTGCGTGCAGCCGGTGTTCATTAATTTACAAGACGTTATCACGTCAAAAAAAATTGTAATCAGAGCCAGTAGTGTTTGTTTAGCTAGTGATCCTTTCGTACAATTAAGACAATACATCGCGATCACGACATATTATATTTGAAACGACTTTTCGCCGACACTGTACTCAGTGGTCTCGGATTCCGTTAATCGGGATTGGAACCGTGACCGTTCTTTATTAACGAGTACACTCGAAAATAGCGAATTAATATAACGCTTTTGGCGTATACTTGCCAAATCACGTCCGCTCGTAACCAATTAGAAACCGGAAAGCTTGTTTATTTTTTTTTTGCCACTTTTTTTAGCGACTGTACTTTCAAGACTATTTTAAACATTTATAAGTCTATCTAACTATGATTTTTATTTTTAAATTACACAATTTTATTTAACACTTGGGACCCATCCACGCTTCGCATGGATGTATTTTTTCAGCAAATTTTATAAAAAAAACCTTCCTCATTTAAGTATCGCTCTTTTCACTAGTGAAAATCAAAATCCGTTAGATTCTTTAGAAGAACAGAAAAAACGGCGACTTTGCCCGCGTAACTTTATAATATGTAGCCTATGTTACTCGCTGATAGTGTAGTTTTTGAGTTTACTCATTACAGACATAACTACAAACCTTCTCTCTTTATAATATATTAGTATTGATTGGTGAAGTACACTTGGATATAATCATAAAATCCCGGAAAATAATTTAAAAAAAAAAAAAAAAAATTATTCATCGTCTCAATAATAACAATTAAATATGTTAAACTGGTTATAACATAGGTAGGTAGGTACATAGGCACAAGTTACGTTTCAAGTTACGTTTGTAGGAAACTCGTAAATAAATAATTACTTGTTGTAAATTAGCGGTTGTAATGGGAATATAAATAATTAATTATACTATCCAAATACTATCGTATAAAAATATATATTTTGATACTATATAAACTTGGGTATATAGTTTCAAAATATTTTTGGTGTGTGTGTGTGTGTGTGTGTGTGTGTGTGTGTGTGTGTGTGTGCGTGTGTGTGCGTGTGCGTGCGTGCGTGCGTGCGTGCGTGCGTGCGTGCGTGCGTGCGTGTGTGTGTGTGTGTGTGTGTGTGTGTGTGTGTGTGCGTGCGTGCGTGCGTGCGTGCGTGTGTGTGTGTGTGTGTGTATCTAAATCTAAGTACTATACTTTATACCTGAAACAGGAAATACACAACAAGTATAATAAGTCTCCATTGTAGTTGACAAGCGAATCCGAGTGTAACGTGTACCTAATCTGAGTTAATTAATTAGTCGGTCAACAGGTGGAAAGGAGTGTCTTATGACGTCATCCGAGTGTCAAGCCAAAGTGAACCTTAGCGCGTAGGACACACGTTACAATATACACTTGCGGCCAATGTAACCGTATGAAACACACCTTGGAATTTCTAGTTTAATATATTTTTATTTATGAAAGTAAATGTAGGTATGTAGTTATTTTTTTAATTCAAATATTTAAATGAAATACTATACTTCGACATAAAACATTTTAGGTTCAAACTTTATATCTTTATAACTTACTTAGGTATATTATCTAAGTAAGTACCTACATTTGTTATCACTTGTAATATACTTTTTCTAAGGACTTTTAGATTACTAAAAAACCAGTCTAGTAGGATTACATTTGATTTTTTCAAAAATATATAATTTTATAGAATACTAACTATTTTATATAAACGCATTATTATAGTTTTATCTGTCTCATCTGAGATTTTTATCGGATAAAAATGTTTTTTAAAGCGACCGGTATAACCCCGGTTTCATAGTGAGAACTCAGTTCAACGGCCCCATTGTCTAGCTTTTTACACGTTTTTTTTTTTTTTTTACATATTATTCTCTGTTAAATTAATGACTTAATAAGGTAAACAGTTAAGTGACACTTAACGGTTCAAGTTAATTGTATCCATTATGTATGAGACGATCGGTTGTGAGAATTGAGTTGAGACTTAAGTCTCTGTTATTTCTTAACATAATTTCTTATGTGACTTAGGTATGCTAAAGATTATTGTACCTATAATTGTTCATAACATTTCAATCTATACCTACGAAGTAATATAATAAAGCTGAAGAGTTTGTTTGTTTGTGTGATTGACTGAACGCATTAAACTCCGGAACTACCAGATAGGTTTTAAAAAATTATTTTTGCTTACAAAGAAAAACATAAATTTGATTTACAAAATGATTGGAAATTTTAACAAAGAAAAGAAATATAAAAAAAGAAGAAGAGAAAGAGAAGCCTTATTGATTGGTAAATAGGTATCATTATTTTGTTCATGAAACAAAATAAAATCCTCAGATAATCTTGAAGAAATATTTTTTCCCATGCTTACGAGTATTAAAAATATGACTTTTCTGCGTGGAAAATCAAATGCTAATGCCCGCCACTCACCATCAGTTGGCATGATCCAATACACGGTCAGTTGATCAAGCCATTGGATCATACCAACTGATGGTGAGTGGCGGCCATAAGATTTAATTAGTTAAGTACCTACCAACCTCGAATGAAAAAAATCTTTATACTTATATCACCTAGTCCACTTGTTCATACATTCACTGGTTCAAGAGTCCCGAAGAACGAACACAAATCCAAATGGAAGGCCAAAACTATTAAATAAACATTATGAACCGTATGTGGCACGATACAAAGTTAAAATTAGCATTGATTGTCTATTCAAGGCCTCGCGAGTGCCATTTTAAGATGCGCGTCCCGATTTTACACAAGATGGCGAGCGACGTTCGAAAATCGAATTATAACTTTAATAATAATTACTGGCTCAAACTTATATGTAGGTATCATAGTTTCAATCATAGGATCATAGTATCATAGCTTCAAATCAATGATTTTAAGACCTTTTTTATAATATTTCTCCTTGTTCAGCCCGTCTAGATATAAACATATTAAAATATAAAATATCTAAGTATATGTAACGAGATATATAAATATTTTAGAAATAGTTAAATAAACCGACAAAGGCACTTACTTATAAGCAATTAAAATATCAATATCGAATAAAAAAAGAAAAGTTATTTAGATTTAAAAGCGTAATAAACTTCGCAAGCGTTGTTTTATTGTTGTGAACACCATTTTTACGATACCGATAAATATAAATTAAAATTCATTATAGGCATATAAAATTCAATAAAATTTTAAGTTTTTGAACGAAGAGCATGTGTGTGAAACGAAACGCATTAAAAATGGGGTCACTGTCACATTTAAAATTAGAACGGCGACACCAAGACCAACGAGATTTCTTTTAAAAAAATCGTTTTTATAAATATATGGCACAAGGTTTAATTTCGATTGGAGATACTGTTTTGTTTTTTTTTTAATTCATGATTTACGTTCCATTCCCATTTTAGTTTGAAATTGGAATATTATGTTGCAGTTTAAATATCGAAACGGTAGTGTGTTTATATTTAGTGAAGTGTACTTGGAGTGAGCTATGCCCCATTTTAGAAATACCCTTTACTTTCAAAAGAGTTAAATTTTTAAAAGGACTGACTTTCGGTTTTTCAAATCGTCAGAATTACAAATACTTAGTCAATGCGAAAGCCGAAAGTGTGTGTTTTGCTTCCACGCCATATAACCAAAGATTTTAAAAATGTCCACTGTTTTACCCCCTTGCAAGTAGCAATTTCTCCAATATTGTCCATACAAACAAACAACTGTCCAAGTCCGCCTGATAAGTTTTCCCTTTTAGAAAAGATATATATATAAACTAGACAACCTGGTAGATTAGATAATCGATGAATCGATATTACATATTTTGCTTTATTGATTAACAATATACATACTACCTAATACCTATTAAAAAAAACTAGGTACCAAAAGTTCGCCAAAGAAATTCGATTGGGCAATCTTACATACTGGTGTGAATAATTCAAGGTATCCCATCCCATTGACCCATAGATAGGCGTTTACGCATTGCACAATGCATTAATTTGAAAACAACACAAACGATTAATTAAACAATGGAATATTTCAATTGGAATTCACCAAAGCGTTATAATTGAATATTATGAACGGCGCGTGAAAAGGAACGTTAAACTGCTGGCCGATGACTAGACACGCACATTAATCGGTTGATGCAATACGGCTCGGGCAATTATTGAAAAAAAAAAAAGTTATTAATATCACGTGCAAGCGATACGAAGCGAAACCGAACGCGATTCATAAGCTAAGCTATACCTATCGCGAAATTCTCGATACCTCAGAAATATCCGAGAGTGGACTGGGAGTGGAGTGCCTCGGTCGAACAGCTGTTCAAGCGGCTCTTGACAATCAATCAATCAATCAATCAATCAAGCATTTATTTGTAACATAGTAACATGATAACAAACATGACATGACTTAGCAACATGACAGGGACCGGTCCCTGTCATGTTGACGGGTAACCTTCAGGACTGAAGAGGCACACGGAGAGAGAGAATCGGTGTATTTGTCCTGCTTATTATATTAGGTCCATGCATTTATAATAACCAAAAACCAATCATTTCTTTCGTTCCTTCCCTGTTGTTCATTCCCACCCCAAAAGTGTTGCTGGACATAGGCCTCCACCATAATTTTCCAAAGGATCGGTCAGTCAGAAGCAGCCTGGATCCACCGTCGCCCCGCGGCGATAAGCGAGGCCACACATTGGCTACTCTCGCACGAGCAATTCGCTCCTTATAAACTAAAGGGCCACAAATCAAAATTACACTTTTTACAGGAGAGCTAATCGAAAAAAATTAAATTATTTTTGTCTATTTTTTTCTTATTAGATATATATTAAATATATGCATATTATACATCGTTAGAAGTGTATTTTTAAGTAGCATTAAATGTTTTAAGTACTTTTATAATAAACTGAATACCTACTCGAAGAGATATATAAACATATAAGTTACTTTTGAATATATAAAAAATGATCAAAATATACTAAATATGGAATAAAACAACCATAACTCTTTTTGCAACATACAATATGAAGGATTGTGATTTATATTTTTGCAATAAAAACATTTTTGGATTTTTTTTGTTTTATGGCCCTTTAGTTTATAAGCAGCGAATTGAGTTGCTTTGCCAGATTTGTACCGATGCCGGACATTAGCTTTGCCAGATTTGTACTGAGGCCGCACATTATAGCTATAACAATCGCGCGGGCAACGCGGTTAGTCTAGGTTTGACATCCATATTGTTGCCTGCCTGCATCGAAATACTACAATGGAATTCTACTATATCATTTTAAACTCTAATGGGTTGACGTAAAGTCACATTTTCTTTAAATTACGTACTTATTATTATGTTTGTTTTGTTTTAAATGACAGTTCATGCTCTATGCATATGTCACTTTTAAATGTTCCATAAAATTCGTAGTGTTTTGTATGGCACGCGGTTTCCTTGTTGTAGTAGTTTGATGCCTGCCTGCGATAACTTCGCAATTGCACAGACACGTGTGCGATCGCTCTTTAGAAACAGCATAGACCAGGATAGTCGTTTTTGCAACATTTTTAACGTGACAGGACAGGGTGTGTCCGGCTGGTCGCTTCAGCAACCGAAAGTTAGGTACTATGGCCAATGTGCGTCCTCTAAGGCTATGGCCACAGGCAACTCGTGCAATGGACAGTGGACCTAACCTAACATGTTTGTAACAGATATACGCTGTTATAGACAAACACTGTTGTATTTCTAGTTCGTAGCTGTTTATTTATTTTTCCCGAAGAAATGTTAAACACAGTGAAAAGCTGTCGGAGTCTGAGTTATAAATGTTTATCTGAAATACAGAAGCGTATTAGCAAAACGCCATATTTTAAAATCTAATATTAGATTGAGCAGCTATCAGTATGGTGGGCTGGCGAAATGACTGATGCATGTTCGGATCCTGATTTCGTTTTTATATTTTACTTACTTAATACTTTGATATTTATTTATTCATATTTTCATATAAACTTTGGCGCCGCCTGCTATGTTTCGGTGTTCACTCACCGAAACACAAAAGCACACATGCTAATCGCATTATTTCACGTTGGTCTTCTTGTAAGGGATTGACTAAGGATTGACTATACCGAATGACGGTATACTTTGCAACTACTAAATCTTGCAAATTGTCAAACAAAAAAAAATGTCATCAACATTCTATAATTATTGTTCCCAGAGTACTTTAAACAATTACATTTCGTTCCCAGAAATTCCCTATTCGAATCGAATATTTATCCTCATGTCCTCATTCTGCATGTTCAAACTAGATGCAACTTTAAAAGCTTCAAGTATAGAGTTGAATTTAGCTTGCAACGACCGCTTACATTTGTATATTTAAGTAGCTACTGTTTCCATGTATTCCTGTGTCCACGTTTCGTTGCATCTTGCATGGCTCAACGACTGTTCGACTTCTTGAATACAAATTGGATGGTAAGCGCTGTACTTTGCATTGGAATTTTATAAGTCAACTAGAGGAACGACCCAGGAGACTTATCCAGAAAGAAATTTCTGACACCCGATCTGACACCGTCACCTGCCGAGTCCAATTGTTAGTAGTGGTAGGGCACACTGCGTTTCGCAGTCATTTGGGCAGCCCGTCTGGCGGCAGTAACCACCCCCTTACAGAATACCACCGTGAAATAACAGCATTTACGTGCTGTTGTGTTTCGGTGAGTAAGTAAGGGTTGCCAGAGCCCATTACCCCATCCCTTCCTTATCCCTTATCCTTAATCCTATGGTCTACAGCGCACTTGTAGCACTTATGGCGTTGCTTGTGTTATAGGCGACGGTAGCCACCTACCATCAAGTGGACCGTCAGCCTGTCTGTCGACCTTAACATAAAAAAAAATAAAAAATAAATGTGAATCTAGCTAGGGACGGACAGGAACAGCCACGAAAAAAAACATCAAGATTTATGCAGCCGTTTAGGAAGAGTTCAGTGACACACACACACACACACGTATCTATAGATTTGTAATTCTGACGATTTGAAAAACTGACCATCTGAAAGTCTGACCTTTTGAAAAACTGACCTTTTGAAAGTAAATGGAACTTCCGAGGGTCGCGGACGAAGTCGCCGCCAAAAGCTACTAGACTATTATTTAATCTGAGCTACTAGCTAGGTAATTTATAAAGATGTGCAGATGAAATAAGTAGTGGACGACGAAGCGTTTTCCATTTCCACCTTATACACCTCAGGTGAACAGACGACAGGTGACCTCAAAGGCACCGCAGAAAGCAGCTACTACTACTACGCGACGGCCAGTTAACTCTGCCTCTTGCAGGAATGCCATGCCCCTGATTAAAATGATTTAAATATTCTTTCAACAAACAATATCATATAACATCAAATATAAAACAAAAATATTGAAATCATATTAATCAGGGGCATAGTATTCCTGCGAAGTACAGAGTTTACTTGAGTGCGTAGACGCGAAGGCACGCAGAGGACATCAGTGTGTGGTGGCGAGTCTAAGGAGAGGCCTACAAGTCCTACAACCAGCAGTTTTATAGAGTCACAGGCGGATTTTTTTTTTTATGTTAAGGTCGACAGACAGGCTGACGGTCCACTTGATGGTAGGTGGCTACCGTCGCCTATAACTCAAGTAACGCCATAAGTGCTACAAGTGCGCTGCCGACCATAGAAGGATTAAGGATAAGGGATAAGGAAGGGAAGGAGTTGGGCTCTGGCATCCCTTACTCACACACCGAAACACAACAGTACATAATGCTGTTATTTCACGGTGGTATTCTGTAAGGTGGTATTCTGTATTATGATGATAAAGAGACAATTTGAAATTAGGCCGTTAAAAAATCAATATATGCAAATTAATTCCATTTAAGCGTACGCTAAGCGTCACGACAAGTGTCTAAAGCGAATTAAAAAATAAATAAACCCGCGACAATGCATTCTCGTTGAGTCATAGACTAGAGAGCGTTGCCCCCGACTCCCGCGCAGCCGTCATGGCGACCAGGGAGCACTTCCGGCAGGTTTTATTCATCTCTTTTCTAGCTTGTTTATGTTAGATTATCGTTTGTTTAGGATTAAAATTAGACGGGCTATTTAATTATACGTTAAAAGAGATTTGATAAGTCGGTTACGGTTCTCATAAATAACATTAATTTAACGGCTCTTACACGGTTGTGCCACAAAAATTCTTTTGTGGCTACATTTTTAGGTTAAATGTCTTGGACGTTTTAGCGTATAGAAAAAAATTGCAATTTTCTGAGTTTCACTTTTTCGAAAATTACACTTTCGCTTTTATTGAAAAAAATAATCACACAATGACCTCACAGTCTCAGTCGGATGGCGACTTTCATTATATTTTTGTGCTGAAGTGTTGCAAAAACCCAGCACAAAAGACACACCACACCATGACACCACCGGCGGGCGGGCAGAGTAAAAATAAAAAAATAAAATAAAAAAAATCGGTGACTCAACGAGCACCGTACTTCGCCGCCATTATGCAGGCACGCGCCATTTTTTTAACCGCGAAAGTTTGACATTAGTTTGACAGGTGGTGAATCACGACGCGCGGAATGTGTACTTCTACGTCCATTTGTGTGTACTAGAATCTCATTTTTTTTTTCGTGCAACGATAATACCTTTCCGTAAAGCCTATTGTTTGATAAAAATGTCGATTACAATAATAATGGGCGTTACAACTGTTATGTTATGTTACACGTAATAAAAGAGTTTGAATTAAACAAAGCTCCTTTTTTATGATAAAAATAATTAAATTAAAATCGATACGATTACAAAATAGGAACATAGACTAATTTAGTGACAAGGATATTAATTTATAGAGCCTTCTCAAACCCTTTTTTTTTAGTTGTTAAGATCGTCGGACAAGCTAACAGTCCACTCGTCCACTTGAGTTAATGGACTGTACTCGCCCAAATTTATCTCGCCCATTTGGGCGAGTTATCATTGATCATCCTTAATTCTTATCATACATAGTATAAACCTTAATCAATCATAGGATTAAGGATATGGGATTAGGAAGGTATCCATTACCTAACTCAGTACTCACCGAAACACAAATTATTATTATAAGGGCCTCTTTCACAAACTACAAGTAAAGTGATGATTAGTTACTTTTAGAAACAATTTTATGTTTTATTAAATTATGCACTCGGTTTAGTGCATCCTTCGATAGGCGAATTTTTTTATTATTATTTTCTTTTTCGTGTTTGGGACTTTTACCGTACAAACACAGGTATATATATGAGTTCCATTTATCCCGGTGACAGGTGACTTTAAATGACGGTTAGCCTACTTGACAGATGGTGATAGAGGCCCTAAAAAAATGTTTTTATTTCTAACTAACTACCTGTTGCACGCGACTTCGCCCGCGTAACTTTATAAAATACTAGCTGGCGCCCGCGACTTCGTCCGCGTTGAAAAAGAAAAAAGTAGCCTATCCTGTGTCCTGTACGTCTAAATGTTTATCTATCAAGTTTCATGAAAATCAGTTAATTCGTTTAAGAGTTATGGAGGAACATACATACATACATACATACATACATACAGAAAAAAATTGTAAAAATGGTCAATTTAGTTTCAGTATCATGTATAGAGCCTATAAACACGATATCTCTGAAAACAAAGTAACTTACTCCAAGACCGACCCTTACAGATTTATTATTAGTATTGTTATCCTATATGTTATACAAACTTGCTGTTGATGTAGCTTTCTATTAGATGAAAAAGTTTTCAAAAGCGGTCCAGTGATTTTTGAGTTCGTTCATTACAAACATACAAATCTTCTCTCTTTATAATATTAGTACCTATATCTCGACGAAATACAGAAGCTCTAGTTTTTAGTTACCCAAAAAAATGATGTCACTTTCTTTATAGAATTTTTAAAATCGCTTCGAACATCGTATTTAATTAAACAAAATAACTAACAGAGATATCAATTAAAACTTACCACCAAGCCGTAAGCTATCATCGGTTAACCATTGCTCGTAAAAAAAAAAAAAACTTTTATTTGCTTTCAAATTTATAAAAGGCATCTATTATTAAAAATTAATAGTCTCTTCGTTTTCGTAATAATTACACAATTAATTATTAGGACTGGTTTTACTTTATGGCGTTGTTTGATTACAATAATAAAAGCATTTATGACGAGAATAAATCTGTACTAATATTATCCATTGTACTAACATTATAAATGTGAATGTGAGTTTTTTGCGTGAAAGCGTAACAAACAAACAAACAAACTCACATTCACATTTATAATATTAGTAAGGATTAGGTTTCTACAAGAAACTACGTATTATGATCGTCATTATAGATTTAAATTTACTAGGGTTTCGGAATTTACCAGACTAACTTCAGCTTAACCTAGCTGGATAACCTAGCTAGCTAAACCTAAACCTAGGTCTAGCTTAACCTAGTAGACCATATCGGATTTTGATATGGTTTTCACTAGTGGAAATAGCGATAAACGAGGGACATATTTTTATACTATAAGCCGAGGGCGGATCGCTAGGATAATCCGATATGGTCTAGCTAGTGGCTAGGATACCTGGCTCTCACTCAGGATCTCACTCGGGTTCGATAACCTGTGTATCGGAAGTGAACTGACGAATGAGATTTTTTTCTAATATTTATTATTATAAAAAAAAAAGCTTATCGTTTGTAACATTATATTTGAACATATTTAAAACCCCATTTAAAACTGTGAGTTCTTGATAAGACTAGATAAAACTATAGAGTACTTAAAGGTAAATCCACCACATATATTATGATAATGATGATGATGATGCCGGTGTGGTGATGATCAGACAATAAGAGAGCGTAAGAGCTGTGGTCACATTAAATATAGTAATCATATTGTGCATAGCAGACGAGCGTTACGACAGCGCATTAAGGACAAAATGTCGCAAGTTTATAGTGGAGGCAATCTTCGTCGATTCTCGGATGTAGGGTGACCATACTATCACTACATATTATAAAACAAAAATCCTCCGCCGCGTCTGTCTGTCTATCTGTTCACGATAAACTCAAAAACCTACTGCACCGATTTTCACGCTGTTTTCACCAATGGATAGAGTGGTTCTCGAGGAAGGTTTTAGTATATAATTCACAAAGTTACGCGGGCGAAGTCGCGCGCAACAGCTAGTTTGAGTATACATAGTGTGCCATGTATTCGTACAAAACCTAAATTATTTTTAAAAAAATTATGTGACAAAAATTTTTTTTGTAATTTTTTAGAACAAATAAATATTTTATTATTATTAAAATTGCTTTAAGTGTATGTACTCGTTACTTATAATATACGAATTAGATATTGGCGTTAATAAAGAAGTGTCAAGGGAAAGGCCACATAACTCTGTAGAACAGATTAACCGTAGGAAAAGGCGATATAGAAATTAAAGACTGAAAAAACTTATGAACATTTCAAAGTTGTCTCTGGTCTAGATTTGGAAAGTTGTGGAAGGGCACACTGCGTTTCGCAGTCATTTGCAGATCCGCTCCCTTACAGAAGACTACCGCGAAATAACTGCTGTTGTATTTTGGGTGAGTGAGTAAGGGATACCAGAGCGCATTATACACATCCCTTCATTATCTCTTATCCTTCTACATAGAATTGTACGGTACAGTAGTACACTTGATAAGGCGCGTCGTGAAGTCGTGAATCTTCGTTCACGCAGAAAAGTAGAGCTCCGATGATTAGAGAAGATGCTAAAAACTTACAATTAACCTTAGATACAATATCTATAAGGTTCACAATACAATGCAGTTGTTGACCAATAGCGATACTGGAAAAAGGCGTGGATGTCGCGAAGTGTGTGGATTGGTCGACGGCATTTCCCACGCTTAAAAATTTCGTCTTCTGCGCGGGTACATCCCTAAGCTATCAGTTATCAGTTGCTATCAGTTGGGGTACTACTGCAGTCAGTATTTTGTCCACGCTAGTACTACATAACGCATGGTGACACTACAATTTTCATGCGACTCGCTGCGCTATGCATTGCGAAAGTGTTAAAACGCGCGCCCACATTACGGAATGCATTCACTTATCTTCCTGGCACTGAAATAACTTTTATGGGTTCGATTCTCGACTATTAATTTTATCTCTCCAAATATTTTATATTATAATATGTTACCCAGCCATTTGTAGTCTTTATTTTATTTTTATGTTAAGGCCGACAGACAATTGTTAATATGTTAAGGGCGACAGTGTGGTGTAGCCGAATTTATTATATTTTTATACGATCTTTCGCGAACCTTACATTTTTTCAGGATAAATAGTATCATATTTGTTAATCCAGGTAATAAACTATCATGATTAATCCACATCCGCGAGTACCAGCTATTATGTACTTCAGTGATAAATAGAAGCCACTTATCACTTAAGAACAACAAACCTTCCAAAATAACAAAAAGATGCGAAAAAATCGAAAACCATGTGAGTTTCACCAAAACGAAAATCTAATTATAGTTAGAGCATGATTGGAACTATCTTTGAATCCAAGTTTATCAATTACTTAACCAGACACACACCTTGTATATACCTGGATCTGTATATGACACCAGTGGCGTGCACAGAGATTTCAGACAGGGTATGCACGGCTAAAACTTACCAACTTCAGCATTGTTTAGATGGCCTGCCGGCAGTAGGTGGGTACCTAACTGCCTCCTACTTACCGCACGGCGACTGGCGGCGACATTGGCTCTTCACTCTTAGAGCAATTCGCTGATATTTATTTAGGGCCACCATGAATAACTAAATAAGTGCCAAGGTGGCCTTTAAAAAGGCCGTAAGTAAAATGTTGTTTGTTTTCTTTGCGCAAATTAATTAAAATTCAAAAAGTTAAAAATTAAAAAGTTAATGTTTATAAATCAAATCAACACGCTTATCTTTTTTTAGATAATTTTGCAAAACGTGTGTGAAAATTATTTAAATCTGTGTATCCGTTACCAGCCCAAACCTTTTTTATCTTGCTTCGAAAATAAAATGCAAAGAAAACAATATAGGTAATTTGTTTGTGTGTACACAACCTGTTAGCCAGTTATAATAATTATATAACTTTTTATGAAAAGAACGAGTATGTAATACTACCTTTTTTTTAGTTAAATTCAATTCGGGTACACATCTTCCCTTTGCAATCAATTTAACTTTATCCTCAACAATCAATTCAACAAAATACGTCGAAAAAGCGGCAGATTTTTTAAGCACACTTCGCCAGCACAGGTCTCATAGGTATATATTTCCATGTTTTATAGTAAATTAACGAAATAATTAATTAAACTTAAATTAAATTAAATTAAGTACTGTTAAACACTTGCGCCAAGAAAATCAATCAAAACACAATTACAAAAGCAAAAACAAAACGATTTGTAATAAGCGAAATTGTCTCGTCTACTTATTCATTTCATTCCGACCATATTTCGACTAAAACAAGTCGACCGCCTACAATCAACTATTAAGCTATGCTTTCTCTGTTATTCAATTCGGACGGGTTACATCCATAAGCTGTGCCTCTAAAATTCGTCAAAAGTCAAACACGCGCATACATTTTCACGCACACACGCACACATTTACTGTGTACTACACGAGATGCATTGTATGAAAAATAAGCTTGGCGTAGTACTGCTTATGCCCGGAGAATATAAGGAGCGCTGCGGTTGCGGCATCGATAGGCGCTCAACAAGTTCCACAAGCATACAAAAGATGGCGCGTATAACGTAAATCGCGTAATGAACACGAGAGGCCAAAGCGCTGTGCGGTGAAATGGCTAACAAGTTAGATTTAATTGTTATTACTATGATTTTTAATTAGTTATCATTTAGGGGAGGGGAGGGGCATGTATGTGTGGGACTCCAGGGTATGCAGAGCTTATTTGCATATATGGAACGCACGCCCCTGTATGACACCCAATGTCTAGACAAGCTTATTACTTGAAGGTTAAGCTCGCCTTTTCTATCTATGTATTCTATACTTATATTATAAAGAGGTAAAGTTTGTATGTATCTATAATCTTTAAAATTACTCATACAATTCTTTCACCGATAGTCAGAATTTCACCAATAATCAAGAACATCAAGATGTCTGAAAACACCTCAATGTTCTTGATGCTTCTTTCTTTCGAGTCCTTATTGTTTTTCTTTCGTTGGAGGTAAAAAAAAATGGGCGATCAGTACTCTGTTGTACCGTATGTATAGATGTGCTTCCAGAAGCAGACACAGATTAAGTAATAGTTACTGTACGCAGATTAAAAAAACACTACTTTGCTGTTACTCTGCCAGCTATACAAGATCTCGCTAACCTGTGTCAGAAGAACCCTGGCCGGTAGGACAAAAAAATAGAATAAAATTTCAAAATGAACAAAGGTTAAATATTCCTAGCGCAGCAGCTAGTCGCAGGCACCTGCTAGTACTCTATACTATATACCTACAAGCTTTGTATTGTTTTAAAACGTGATTAAATCCGTTACTATTTATTTATGCACAAGAATTTCGCATTATAACCCCAACGATTAGAGAGATAAGGGCTCTATCTATTATTAAAATCATTGTGAAATATCACGTTCTCATTGCTCTGTTCCAGTCTACATATTTTACACATTTACTTTAATTGGAATGGAACAATATAATTATTTTTATTATTATACTGGGCGACAAATATTTAGCAACCAGTTGCCCAACTGGTCGGCGGGCTTTGGTTTACTCGTGACGTCACAACTATGTAGTTAACTTTGGCAAACAAACTTTGACTGATCTGAATTAAAAAAAAAAAATTGCCGCGCAACGGTCGTTTCCATAATAGAATAGTTAAAAAAACACTCTATATGTATTTTTCTTTATTTTTAAGGAATTTAATTTTTATTTAATAAATCAAAATTTGATTGAATCACTCAATCGTAGTCACGAACACCAATCAAAGTGCGTGACGTCACTTGTTCGCAAACATCACCGCTGTCAAAACTACGTTGGTCAGTTAACATTGTTCGATTTGGGAACAAGTGACGTCACAACGGTCACTTGATAAGTCACTTGAGCGTTTTGGAGCGAAATTTAAAGTATTAGTTGTATTAATAAAATAATGTTAAATATGTTACTTATGAGATATATGTACTATATGAGATCAATATGAGATACAAGGAATTGTATTGGTTATTGGGCAGAAACTCCAAACTATCTATAGAGAACAAGATATTAATCTACAAAACTGTTCTAAAACCTATCTGGACATATGGCATTCAGCTTTGGGGTTCTGCCTGTGACTCAAACATTTCGATAATACAGAGAGTTCAGAACAATATCCTGAAACAGATATCCAACGCGCCGTGGTTTGTGAAGAACTCGGAAGTTCACGAATACCTTGGTATGCCAACAGTGAAAGAGGAGATAAAAGCTTGCTCTGAAAAATATAAATGCAGATTGGAAAGACACCCGAACCAGTTGGCTTGTCAATTAACTATAAATGACTGCATAAGCAGACTCAAAAGGCGTAAAATACTACAACTGGATGGACTGTAATGGGCATCTTAATGCATAATGTGGTGTGTCTGATGGGGCACATCTCTACCTGCCACAATCTTTCAACACATTTGCTCATGGTCGATTGGACCGATTGCAGAATATATATATATATAAAAAAAAAAAAAAAAAAAAAATATGTTACTTAACATGATAGAGTCCTCAAAAATAATCCCAATTTTTCTAAAAATTGTCAACATCCTTATTAAATCTATTAAGCAAATCTAGTTTAAAATAAAAGGAGAAATAATAGAAAATATAATTATTTATTAAATATTATTAAGTAAATAAATTCAAAATTGTTTAATTATGCTTCACTCTTGAGTGTGCAATGGAATGAACATTGTAAACATTTTCATAGCATTTCTTGTCTGCTCCTAGAAAATATTATTGAAATTACTTATTATTCTAGTATTAAGAAATATTTAAACTACAGCCTCAGTGTAGGATTGGTTCCACCTTTCGCCTAAGACTGTTTAAAGACCTATAACTACTTATAAAATATAAGATCTATCTATAAAGTATAAAATATGTTTGTCCTGACTATCAATACACAAGTCTAGAAAGCTGAAATTTGGAACATAGTATTTATTTATTTTATAACATAAGCATCCGTTAAGAAAGGATTTTTGAAAATCAGAACGAAAATTCAGAAATAATGAAGCTATAAGGGTGGGTCGATGATAGAGTTTGAAGCCCGATGATAACCGAGCATTACCGAGAGAATAAGATATTTTTTTAGATATTAGGATAATAAGATAAGGATAAAAGTAATATTAGGACCAAGTTTACCAAGTGACCATTTTTACCAACGATGTAGTCCAAGTCGTTAACATGTCATGCTTACATACAGACGTTTATTTTGGCGTACTGAATAATTTCTTAAGTATATTATGGTTTTAAAAAAAAAATGAATTTATCCAAGATAAAGATAAAGATAGCCTTTAATTGCGAAGAATCCTAATACAGAAAAAATAACATGTTACATAACATTACTTAAATTAAAAAAAATCTCTTTTATTATTCTTCCTCGCCTGTCACATGACATAGACATGAATTTTCCAAACTTCATAATAAAATGAACGACTAAATCATATTATTTTTTAGTTTAATAACAGGAACTTGTAATTATTAGAATAGTTTGCTTCCGATATATACATATTATATAATTACAATTTAAAAATAGAAAATTCTCAATAAGTAAAGTATCACTCACCGGTGTTTTTCTTTGAAGCAAGGTTCCCACAGGACTCGGTATTTTTGTTGGAGTCACTCCGCTGTGTGGACTACGCGCTGTAAACAAAATGCCTTATTGATCAAATCTAAAACATTTATCTATTATAATATCAATCTAAAATCTAATGGAGGCCCTAGACGATCATGCAGCATGACATGCATTATATGCTGTCATGCATGCATGACCGTTTAATTGTATTGATTGATGTGAATGACATGAAACTACGTGCTGGCAGATGATTGATAGCATAATTTCTTTTATTTTTAACACCCATGATTGTCTAGGCCAGTCATGTCAAAGATACAGCCCGCGGGCCGCATACGACCCTCACGCCACCTCAATACGGCCCGCGACCAGAATCTATCTAGTGAGGATTTTAGCGGCATTCGATGCTACTTCCTATTTTTTAAATGGAATTAATAGATCTCCAATATGAGATCTCAGGTGTCTGGATCCTCAAGCTCAAGATAATTAATTTTACCCTTTTTGTTACCTTTATATGAAAATTGATTTATTTAACTAAATAAATTAAGTTTTCAAACTAACTACAATGTATTTTAGTTTAAAATTTTATGTTTGGCTCGTTAAAACATGTTAAATCTTATAAATGGCCCTTTAGAAAAATGAGTTTGACACCCCTGGTCTAGGGCCTCCTTAAAACATATACCGGTTTACCCAAAACTATGCGACATTAAGGGAACTTAAATATTAGATAGGATATTTTGCTGAAAGAAGACTATGTTATTTTTAAAGATCTTCTAAAAATTAGTTGCTTCATGGATGAATTTTTTTCCCTAAATTATATACACAAACCTTCTCCATTTATCACTCTTTCCATTAGTGAAAACCGTATCAAAATATGTTGAGCGATTTAGAAAAAAGGCAAAAAAAGAGGCCGTAGTTATTTGTAAATTAATTAGTTATAATCAGAACTACTTCAGTGGCTCATAAATAAAGTCAAGGTTTTTAAAAAAATATGAAATTTCCAAACTTCATAACAATGAATGAGAAAAACATATTATTTTTTAACTTAATAACAGGAAGTTGTAATTAATTATTATATGTAATATGTACCTATACATCTACATAATATATCTTATCTGTACTAATTTGGTACTAATATGTTATCAGTATTTTAATTAAAAATTATTTTGATACTTAACATGTTTGTAATAAGGTTGACTTTCCTAGTTATACAAATTCAAATAACAAACATCAAAGAGGTTCCATGTGATAGGAATATGCATTTGTTTATATTCTAAATAATGTGTGGTTGCGTTTGTTCATGTAATTATTACTTTATTTGCAGTTTTATAAATAAACTAATAAGTGAAATGACTAATAGACTGTTACATATTTGTATTATTGTGTTAATCAGTACATATTATAAAACAAAGTCCTCCGCCGCGTCTGTCTGTCTGTTCGCGATAAACTCAAAAACTACTACACCGATTTTCACGCTGTTTTCACCAATGGATAGAGTGGTTCTCAAGGAAGGTTTTAGTATATAATTTACAAAGTTACGCAGGCGAAGTCTCGGGCTAGTTGCAATATAGTTACTTACGTTTAGAAACATGTCGAGGACTCATCGGTGGTCTATCCTCCACAGCAAACGTGTCATTGAGATCTGGCTCCTTAATGGCCAGTGTATCATTATTATACTTCTTCACGCTATCGGCCCAATCCTGTATCCAGGTCTTGTCGCCTTTGCACCTATTCAAACTCAAATAGGACAGTTTACCTACGACCTGATCGTGAGTAATGTCAGAGGAAACCATTATATCATTTCTCATTGCTTTCTGTACGTTCTTTAAGGCAGTGCTTTCAAATTTAGCATCATTGAGAGGCAATTTATTACTAGGCAAAGAAACGGGCACCGAGGATTCCCTTGATAGTCTGTGTACATAATCTGTTTGATCTATTTCGGATTTCGTCAAGCTGAACCGTCTCCTCGGTGGTAGTTCAACTTTTAACGGGTTCTTCGAGCTCAAAACGCCAGAAGTCGTGACAGAAGTGAAGCTGCCCATATCGGCCGGGTCGCCATGTTTCGGAGGTGACTTTGCGAATGTTTTTTCCGTTATATTTCTTACTCTATTCTTAATTTTTTCCAGATAGCTACGAGTTGATTTGATTTGTTTGGAAGTTTGAGCTGCCAAATCACTTTCAGTAGGTGATTCGTAGCAACACGATATCTCTAAAACGTTCTTGTCCTTTGATGTTTTCGGAATTTCAAAAGCATTATTGACCAATGGACTTCTCAAACCAATTTCTCTTCTAGGCTCCTTGGTTATGACTTTCTGTGTATTTGAGAAGTCAAATATTAGTTCTGGATCTCTTTCGTTGCTATTGCCTCGTCTCTTTAGTGTATCCTCAATGACACCTTTAAGTAAATCGGTGCCAAACGCTTTATCAATACTCATTCTTGCTTTTTGCTCTTCTGTGTAATTATCACACTCTATGGTGTATGTGCCAGTGGACGAGTTTTCAGATTGTCTATCGACATCCTCATCTATATATAAGGGTTCGGGTTTATTACATTTTTTGAACAACAAATCTGGAGTTTCTGATAGCGTTCTGATCTTTTGCTGAGGACTTTTGGGCTCCGGCGTGGACAAACCATTGTCGGGAGTTAATATATCTAATTCCGGGCTAGAAATATCCGTCAACATCACCCCTTCGGGACTTTGGTCCAATATATCCGCCATTACATGTTTGTGTTGGTAGCCGGCAGATAAATTGCCATAGCTAGGAGTCCTGTGAACATCTCTATAGGAACAATTTGTATTCTTTAGTGGCAAATTAAGACCGTGTCTTGTAAAATTATCACTTCTAGACATTATACTATCAACTATGGGACTTTTGGACGTTTTTCTCTGTGGCAAACTGTCATTGATTGGCGACCTAACATATCTACAAGTTATTGGACTCGTGATATGTACTTTTTCAAAGTTTTGAGCTAATGGACTGTTCCTGAGCTTAACGGAACCAGATAATCCGCTATCTTCTTGATCAGAAGAGAAGTAGCCTTCGGAGTTGTAGCCTTGTGCTTTTCGAGGCAGTTTAACGCTCATGGGAGGTTTCTGGGCAGTGGGACTAGATCTCGTAAGACTCGCTGACATTGATTGAACTCTTTGATGTCTAGCTTGAGATTTCTTAGCTAATTCTTCAAGTCGTCGATTGTCGATTCGTTTGCTTTCACCAAAGTCAACTGTGAACGCCATCGGGTGAGGCTTAGGGGTGCTAGGCTCTGATTTCTCATCCTTACTATCGTGACCTGGCTCACTTTTCTCGTTCTTGTTGAAACTTTGACTTTCGGATGACGATTTTGATATTGTCAAATCACTCGGGCTCTGACCCTCGGATAGAGGGCTAGACACGTCCGCTTCGACGCAAACACTCATATTTTCAAGGATTTACACAGTGACATCATATTCAATAAAATAGGCAGCTTATTAAAAAAAAAATTGCACAGCCTTTGTTTCATGCACTTCACTAATTGGAATGAAAGCAAGTAAGTAGAGCACAGCATTAAAAATAGAAATTAAAAATAAAAGAAATCTTTCGAAAAGTGGAACGAGTGCATTATTGGTGTTAAAAATTAAAATAATTATCGCGAACTCCGCCTACAACATACGCGTCGTGTGTCGCGAAACAATCACTCGAGTTCGACTTGAGTTCGACAGTCGACAGACACAGTCAGTTGAGCTTGAGTCAGTCAACTCCAAGGAACTCAAAATCAAAAAATGAAAAGCGATGCGATGACAATGACATGTTAACGGCGAGAAGTTATTTTTAAATAAAATGCTCTATGGCCCAACTAAATTCTAAACATAGATTACATTAAAAATGCACAAAACAGATTAATTTAATCGTCATGTTTCTCTATACCGGATACTTACACTATCCGGAGTGTTACAGTATCCGGAGTGTTACAGTATAACTATAACAATTAATAATGTTGTAGTTAAATTAAGGCAATATTTATAATTATGTATAGATAAATGTTAATATATTTCATACATATATTAGGTACAGTTTGTAAAACCACCACAAAACAAATAGGTGACAGTGACAGCTGACAGCAATTTCATTCATTTTCAATATCAACCTCAACATGTTTATATCGATAAATTCCATCATTTCCATTCATGTCATGTTGTGAGTGTTCTCAATTTCTCATGTTCTGTGATCCTGATCAACATAGTTTTTGTAACCTATGCAGAGATGGCCGAAGCCGCGTTTTCCGAAGACGGAAAATACTATTCCATTATAAGTGATGATGGCAGATTGAAAATTTGGGACACAGAAACCAATGTACTTAAACAAGAGTACACGCCGGACCTCCATTTAAAGTCGCCACCCAAATGTTTACAATGGATAAACTTATCACAAACTCCTGTAAGTTCAACACGTGGTTATTGTAATATTTTGTTTCTTTTAAATGCTTTTAAACAATATTTCTATACTATAATTGTACATACTTGATATGATTTCATTTTTTTACTTTAGTTAATTATACATTAAAACCGATTCTAACCTTTTTTACAGAGATCATATGTTCGCTATCACAAGAATGACAATTACAACGAAAAATTATTACATTGTATAGCTTTGGGAACTGCCACAGGAAAGATTCTAATCTATGTCGTGGCAGAAGCTAAAGTGGAAAGCGTTTTAGAAGATGCAAAGTGTGAAAATCAGAGAAAAAATATTGTGTCAATAGATTGGCATAGAAATTACGGACTTTTTACGTGCAATGCGGAAAATAATGTTTGCGAATGGGATATACAGAGCGCCTCAGTGAGGAATAAATACAATGTCAACGCAGACAGTACGAGTAAACACACAGACACGATAAGTGCTATAAAACTTATTCCCCACACTCAAGTAAGTTTCTTTTTCCTTGTGTTGTTATTAGTGTCCGACCGAAGCATCGGTTCCGGCTTTGGCGAACTTCGGCCAAAAAAACCACCTCTGGTGAAACTGGCTCCAGAACCGACCAAAGTCGAAGGTCTAAGGCTTTACCGAAAATCCCTACTTCTTTACTAATATTATAAATGTTAGTTTGTATGTATGTTTGTTACTCTTTCATGCAAAAACTACTGAATGGATTTCAATGTAACTTTACAATAATATAGCTTATTTATCAGAATAAGATATAGGCTATATGAGACATAAAAAGGACAAAAAAAGTCACACAGCAGCTAGTAAATATAATTCACATTATATCGTAATGTTATTATAATAAATTGCAAGGTTATTTTTTTTATCATCTCTAAATAAACTTCTAAGAGATGATATAAATATTAAAGTTTTAAAATCATTTATATTATTAACTAGCTGCTGCTTGCGACTTCGCCCGTGTAACTTTCTTAATTATAATATACTAAAACCTTCCTCGAGAACCACTCTATCCATTGGTTAAAACAGCATAAAAATCGGTGTAGTAGTTTTTGAGTTTATCGAGAATAGACAGACCGACGTGGCGGAGGAATTTAATTTATGATATGTAAGGATTGTAGTTTGTAGCCAATCTTAAACAAATTTCCTTAGAGCTTTAAGGTTGTGACGATAGCCGATTAATCGGCTTCGGCCAGAAATTGTCCTTTGGTCGGACACTAGTTGTTATATTCTTATGCTTTTTAAGTAGTGGCAAGGCACACTACGTGTTGCAGTCATTTGGGCAGCCCAATTTTTTTTTATTCTCATGATACAATCAGTCAATTGAGTATGAACAGATGCGTTGTGTCTGTTTGTTACCTTTTTACGCTTTAACTACTCAAGCGATCATCAAAAATTTTGCACACACATTTTCAGGGATACAAGAAAGGACATAGGGTACCTTTTATCCAGAAAAAAAGTACTGTTTCCAAGGGATCAACTAAAAATATTAAAAAAAAGTGGCGGCGCCGTCGCGTCGTCGTCACGCTAATAAAGACCGCGTTGAAAAAGATAAAAGTGGCCTATCCTGTGTCCTGTACGTCTAAATGTTTATCTACCAAATTATATGAAAATCAGTTAATTTGTTTAAGAGTTATGAAGGAACATATATTACAATACCGACACTTACAGATTTATTATTAGTGAGTATTGATGATCTTTTTTAAGGTGTTTTATTTTTTAACGCGGACAAAGTCGCGGGCACCAGCTAGTTTCATATAAAATAAATTGTCAACACATTATTTTTTTCTGTTTGTCAATTAATTATAACAGAACACAATTACACACAGAATACACCAGCAAAATACTTGGTGACAGCATCATACCAGGCGAGGATATGGAGACTGCACAACGGAACGGTAGACCTCTTGAAGACGTTGGGTCACAGCACAACACCGAGGGCAGTGTTGTATGTGGCCAGCCTGGAGAATAAGTCTTGGCTTATAGAGGGATCACAGTAAGTTTTTTTTTTAATTTTATTCAAAGTCTACTTCTGATAGATTCCGTAATCATAAATTATTGTATATTGTATGTTTTTCTATATTTATAATTGTATTTTTTTCTATATTATTCACCAAAATATATATAAAATAAATTTAAGTAATTTATCTAATTATTTTAATAATAATATTACTTTTCATTTATCCATATCACAATAAAATACAGAGAAAAAAATATATAAATAATTTCTGTATACCGGAGTAATATTATCAAGTCCATTTTAAAAAAAAATCTATCATACTTTTTTAAGCCCTATCAAAGAAAAAGTATTTGTTAAATTTTGATTATATGTTAAAAGTCCAACTCATTTCTTTACACTCAGACATTTATCATGCGTACTGAATAATATGCTAAATGTGACTTAGGACGGTTTGCTATCCTACAGCTAAATGTGACTTAGGATATTTTGCTATCATACAGCTAAATGCGACTTATGATAGTTTGCTATCCTACAGCTAGATGTGACTTAGGATAGATTGCTATCCTACAGCTAAATGTGACTTAGGATAGTTTAATCCTACAGCTAAATATGACTTAGGATAGTTTAATCTTACAGCTAAATGTGACTTAGGATAGTTTAATCCTACAGCTAAATGTGACTTAAGATAGATTAATCCTACAGCTAAATGTGACTTAAGATAGTTTAATCCTACAGCTAAATGTAACTTGGGATAGTTTAATCCTACAGCTAAATGTAACTTGGGATAGTTTAATCCTACAGCTAAATGTAACTTGGGATAGTTTAATCCTACAGCTAAATGTGACTTAGGATAGTTTAAAGGCTCAGTTACACAAGAAGTGTTTCGTGTGCGAGTTTCGAACGCGAGTGGAAAAAATCGTATAAGGCATTGAGCGAAAAGAGTATAAAGGGGCGATAATTTCTTTCAAGAGGCGAAACTCGAAGCCTTTTGTTTACACTAGCCGATAGTATCACGACAAATTGAATTCTCGCATTCGAGAAACTCTCCTTGTGTAACTGAGCCTTAATCCTACAGCTAAATGTGACTTAGGATAGTTTAATCCTACAGCTAAATGTAACTTAGGATAGTTTAATCCTACAGCTAAATATGACTTCGGTTAGTTGCCATAAAAAATACAGATTTAATTATATGTTTCAAAACTATACCTAAGTGGAATATTATTGTTTTCAGAACGGAACGTCTTTTATCGTTCTGGGATGTGACCATCACGGATGCTCACATACCACAGATGAACGGTAACGATGGCTCGCCTAAGAAGAGAAAGAGAAGAAAATCAACGGCCGAGTGTATAAATACACCGACATATAATTTCGTATTGGAAGACGCACCGAGACTTATAGACGTGCATGTTGAGAATAATGATGGTACAAAAGTGCTTCTGGCAGCCGTCACCAAGAGCGGTGTGCTGCATTATTACGATCATCTGTTGAACGGGTGAGTCAACTTTTTTTCTGAGGTTGGGGGATAGTAGTCATAAACGGACTCAGTTTATCTTTTTTTTTTAAATTTTCTTATTAATAATCTACGATCGGTCGCCGGACCATAATTGAATGCGTTTTGGGAATTATGGCTTTGCGGGGAAAAGGCCAGTGCCTTGATTCCCTTATAGGACAGTGCCTCGGTTCAGTCTCCTAACATTAACTGTAGGGTTTATAAGCTTTGCAGCAAGGGGGTTTTTGTGGGATGTTAACCGATCCACATACAATTTTTTGAACCGGTTTATCTCCGAGTTGATTGTGGGCATGTTAAGATTTTCGTCATTCCTAGTGTACCAAGGTGCATTCACTTCACTCAGATAGTAGACTACTTAAATATTTTAGGGTGCAAGAATAAAATGGTCCTAAGATGGGTACCTGGCCATATGAGGATCGAAGGCAATGAACTTGCCGATGAACTGGCTTGAGCAGGCGCAAAAGGTAGGCTAATAGGTCCCGAACCTATATGCGGACTACCAAGCAGCCTAGTTCACTGGACCATATGGAACTAGTGCTTTATTAAATCTTACAAACGCCGGACTGACTTGCCAGGGTTGAACCATTCCAAAGCGCTCATAAAAGCCTATAGTCGAAACGTGACAAACCAGGCTATGTCGCTTAGTAGGAGCAATTTGTGCATGCTAGTTAACTAGTGCACTAACGGGGCACTGCCGCCTCAATAGGCACCTTAAAGTAATGGGTCTCACTAGTACAGGAGAGTATCGCTTCTGCCATGAGGCAGAAAAAACACCAATGCATATCCTGTGCGAGTGTGGCCCGTTGATGCACAAGCGCAGTCACATCCTAGGAATGGCTTGTGAAGATATGAAGAATGCCTCTATCACAAAAGTACTACAGTTTCTCAACGTGGTAGGTATAGGTATAGAGCTTTAGTTTACGTGGCGATCATAATATTTCAGCAATGGACGAAGTGATACTGGTTCTCTAGCAGACAGAAATAGCCACTAGCATTTAATAATAATAATAATAAAGGTGCATTCAGAATGGTCCTAAGGGCACAATTTTGAGCGCGCTGAAGGCAGAGTATGTTGGTTTTGCTTGCAACTGCCCAAAGCTGGATGCCTTATGTCCAGATAGTTCAGTTTATCTTTGACAGTTATTTGTGTTGTGTCATATTAATTCCTCCTCTCATTATAAAAATAAGGTTGACATTGAGATCTTCTAAAGATATGTTACTAAAAATTATTTCCTTGAAATATAAAAATTAAAACAAACCAAACGTGTGTATACATTTTTTCCTTTAGATTCTTACGTAATAAAATATTAAATAGGCACGCGGTCTGTTCTTAATTTTTCTTACATAGGGGGTGGGAGGGGATCAAAAGCTATCAAAAATCGTCTTACGTAATAAATGAATGGTGCCTTTCTGTGTTTTCGTGACCCATCGCACAATACCCCACTGTACTAGAGTAATGAGTAATGTATCTAATGTGCGAAATGTCTAAATTGAACCCTATACGTTCCGCAGAACCTTATCGAAACCGATAAAGCCAACGGTGACAATACAAGTGGCCACATCGGATGCCGAACCGCTACCACTCCAGTGCTGTAGACTTTCCCCACACGACGACATGATCATAGGATACAAGAATCAAACTTCAATACAATTCGAAAGGACGGTGAGTATAACAAATTTTTCCTATACACAAATCTATATAAGTATTTTTTTTTTCTTGCCATAAGTTAAGGTTAACTAAGACAGTTAAGATGATGACAAGTATGGATGGTAATTATACAATTTAATCTATGTAATATATAAGAAACAAAAAAAAATTAAAAATTAAGTCGACTGTCGAACAAACATTTCGAATGGGACTAAATATGAAAAAATAATAATAATAATAAAATTGAGTCTTTTTTTTTGTGATTTTATTACATATATTGTTATTATTGTATTTTTTTAAAGTCGGTATTAGCTATGGATAATTATTTGAAATAAATTACTATTATTGTGCACTTACTATTTATTTACTTTCTTAATTTTAAACTTTTTACAATATGTATAAATTTATAGAAAAAAAAAAAATAATTTTAACGTGAGATTTTTCTCCTTTTAAGACACCGGACCTGAAGAGCAAAACGCAAATAATAATTCGCGGCGGTAATAAGAGTAAAAAGAAAAAGCAAAGCAACGAAGCCACGAAATCGGTTATTCCCCATACAGCGTCGCAAGTCAAGTACGTCGAGTCCATAGGGGAAGTCCCGAGGAAGCGTGCGGCGCCCGGTGCACCAGTAAGTTTGTTTTTTTAGCTCATAGCTTTGACGACACGTTTGGTCCAGTGGCCAGTAACCCTAGCTGTTAACCGAACGGTCGCCGGTTCTAATCTCGCCAGGGGCGAATGTTTATGTGTTTAACATTTCACCTTTGCATCCGAGTCATGGATGTTTTGTATTTAAAATATGTATGTATTTACAAAAAAGAAAGTAATTATGTAGTATATCAAGTGTCTGGTATCGTTAGTTGCTTAGTGTGGAACTAGATGGTGCTGTGTGGAATGTGTGAAGATATTTATTTAGAAAAAAAAAATAAAGGGTCGGCCCACATTGGAAGACGGGACGACACGTCAAAGTATTTAAAAAAAATTACAGTATTTAATATCTTAAGCGCTTTTAATACGATTCAAATTTCATTGTATTATGCTATTGTAAAAATTAGCGTGATGCCAAAGTAGCATAACACAATGAAATTTCAATTGTATTAAAAACACTTAAGGTACAAAATTGTTTGTGAAAATTTGAATCATTAACCATGCCGTACCTTATGGCCATTCTACACTATCAGCGATGATCGTTGATTGCGTGATCGTCTATATTTATAACGATCATCGTGCGAGCATCCATACAATCGTATGTATGTATGTAGTAGTTGTCGAACTGGCGTACAAGGTTCCCTTTGATACGTATGATAAACTGACAAAGGGCGCGTTTAAGTATTACGTAACGCAATTTTTGAAGATTTTTGAACCCCGCCCCTCCCCCTCTATATAACGCGCCGCAACGTTTCCCTAAACTTTACGTTTAGAACTAAGTTTACCAAGTGACCATTTTTACCAACGAAAAGGTTTGCCAACTTGGGAAAATGACGTACAGTCGGCCGCATAAGTCGATTAACACATTCAAAAGTGCAAAACAACTGAACACTTAACGCTCCATAAGTCGTTGTCACGACTAGAGAACAAAATAAACTTCACGTACAAACGATCGTCAAAAGCTTCAGTAAGTAAGTAAGTAAGTAAGTTGAGTGCTCAGTTGTTTTGTACTTTTGAATGTGTTAATCGACTTATGCGGCCGCTTGTACAATACACTCGAGGTATTCCCCTCCCACCCCTGTAAAGCATCGTAACGTTTTATAAGAAAAAAATTGCGAAAAAAGATAACACTTGAACGTCCCCAAATGACAGGCCGCAGGCGATCACAGACAATGATCGGCGAGTACAGCCGAGTATGCCCTCTAACCAAGGAGGATAGAGATAAGGAGGGCAATCTCTGAGTATTAAAAGTGTCCGTTGAAAGACGGTAAATTGATGGCGCTAGTGTAGCTAGTGAGAGTAAACAATTCAACCAAAATTCAACTCGGCGCACTTCACTCCGTCAACAACTGCTACATTCATGCCATACTCTCCATAATCTCAAACTCTCTCTCTGTTCACACTAGCGCCATCTTTATTTATCGCTTATAGTTACCACTTTTTCAGTTTAACACCCATGTAAGATGGCGCTCCTTATCTATACCCTCCTTACCTCTAACCGGCTGTTAGAGGTAAGGATCTATCGCCGATAGTGTAGAGAAGCCATTAGGAGCTATACGAACGCTTAAGGTCGGCTTACATGGGATGACTGGAGGACGGCACGGCAATTAAAAAAATATATTACGGTATCTTGTATCTTAAGCGCTTATAATATAATTCAAATTTCATTGTGGTACGCTACGGCGTAATACCGTAATTTGTGCGCCCGGCCCATACGAGTGACAGAGACAGAGAATCTCAAATCTCATGCTGTCTCTATCCCTCCTCCCACCACTAGTCTCTCAGTCTCTCTCGCACGCACGTCACCAGTAGCGGACTTACACTCGTCCGAGACAGTCCTCAAGTCCGCTGTAGTCCTGTCGTAGAAAACGTTCGCGTAATAAAGTGCTTGTTGATGCTTGTGCTAGAGTGGTGCTCTAAATAAAGTACTTGTGGTGGTGAGAAAAAAAGAGTAGCAAATTTTTATTACAAACCTCAGACTAAATAAGAAACTATAGACAGAATCTTGCAGACAAATAGAGAAGTCCGTTTTGTAGACACATGTTCGTATTCGTAGGCCATTTTGTGTTCCAAGCTATAATATTTATAACCTCAAACTTTGTTAATTTATATTGATTTTTAAGTTTACTTGGGTGAAATGTGATTTTATTCTGCTTTTAATTTTTTCAAGACTAGTTTTTACACACTTGACTAGTTTTTTAAGACTAGTTTTTCACTAAGCAATTCGGCATTTTCAATAGTAAATAGTTTGAAAACTTAAGAAATGTTGTGCCTCCTTGGATAAATATTACTTTTACATTTAAACAAATATTTTTTATTAAAAAGTAGGATATTAATATTCTTGAATGTGTATTCAGAAATACTATTTTTGGCAAAAAGCATACGTTAAGATCGGGTAGTTTTGTTTTTTTTTTTTTATAAAAAAAAAATAATTCACACATAATCAATATGAAACTTATTTACTTAGAATCTTCAACAGCTGCTGATTTTTGAGCATACTCATTACTATGTAGCATTATTGTGACACACATGCTACTAAGTAGCAATTGCTCAATAATAGAATGTTTTCGTGCTAGTAATAAGCATGTCTGTCTGTCCGTAGCTTAACGCAAAAAAACATGTATATGTCAGAAACTATGTTGATCCCTCTTACAAAATTTACAAGAACGCTTCTGAATATTTTGTTGTTTTGTATAAATATATATTATTATTTTTTTGTATATTTATATTATATGTTTATAAGAGTTCAAATGGGTCGTTTCCTTGAATAAAACTCAATATTAGGTGGACTCATTTTAATTATATACTTAGTCATATATTCCACCGTCATCACCAATAATACTCGTAATTATCCATTAGCATCGCACTGCACACTCAATTACTCTTACTTTTTATAATAATCTACTTCCGATCGCGACTCGTCTCTACGGCGAAATATCAAAGACTCCCCGAAAGAAACAACAAGCCTTTTATACCTTTTCACAACTCTACCCGACAATTCATCGCTATCACAACTTTCAAAGCGATATTAGACGGTTCATCAAAAGTGATTCATTTTTGCCATGAATGGTGAATGATGAATAGTGAAACTGCGTTGTTTGTATAGACGCATCACTTTTGATGAAAGCTATTATTCCATTCCTTGTGGAATTCCCGCGTGAACGTTTCGCGTGATTTAAAGAAAAAACTCGCTAAGTCGCTGTTTAGACGTTTCACTAATCGTTCATTGCCGATGAATGATGACCGATACTAGTGAAAACAATCAGGTGCCGCAAGCTTTCATCGCGAAGGCACACTCCGATGAACGTCAATTTAGACATTTCATTTTCGGTCTTTCATCGATGAAACATCGAAAATTAAAGCATAAATGAACCGTCTAATATGGGCTTTACCCAACAATTCATCGTTTTCACAACCGTACCCAACACGTTAAGGGTAAAGCAAATCCCAAAAAACCATCCAATATTCAAAAATCGCTTACAGGTTATATAGGTTATTTATATTATAGGTTTTTTTTTATTTTTATTTTGGAGCTTTTAGTAAGTGCGTGACCAACCTGCATTATGCTGAGTTGTAGACGGTTTTGTGTTTGTCTTTCTGTATGTTTTTATAATATATGTCCTTTTGCTACAAATAATTATTAATATTTTACACATAATCGTAGTTTCTAATGCAGCAATTTCATTATTAAATTGTAGGTGGAGCAGCCTATGGAAGAGAGATTATCAAACCTAACGATCAATCTTAAGAGCAATAAATCAGCAGTCAATCAAAACATGTCAAGATTGTTAGTACAAGGGTTGCAATCGAAGGATCAGAAGTAAGTTTTTTTTTTTAAAGTTTTTTAAAGTCGACAGACAGACAGACAGAAAGGTTGACCTACCGTCGCCTATAACACAAGCATAGCACATATGTGCTCGCAAGTGTGCTGCTACTGTAGAAGATTAAGAGTCAGTGCCCCGACGGACGGAGTGGCAGCTAAGAGACTAATTTAGTTAACAATTTAAATTCAACCTAAAGTGCTCCTGAATACGACTGCATTTGGTACAATGATATAAAATGAGGGCGAGCGACTCGAAAGCGCGGTCGAGAGGCGAGCGACTCAAAGCGCGGTCGAGAGGCGCGCGGCGACCAAAATACAGTCGTGTTCGGGAGCACTTTAGGTTGAAATTAAATTGTTAACTAAATTAGTCCCTTCGCCGCCACTCTGTCGGTGCGCGCTGACACCCTAAGGATACAAACAGCAAAACACAATAGCATATAATTAATAATAATAATAATAATAAACTTTATTCATTAATCTTATCAATACTAACATCAAACTACTACAACATGGAACACGCGTGCCATACAAAACACAACGAATTTTATGGAACATTTAAAAGTGACATATGCGTAGAGCATGAACTGTCATTTAAAACAAAACAAACCTAATAATAAGTACGTAATTTAAAGAAAATGTGACTTTACGTCAACCCATTAGAGTTTCAAATGAAATAGTAGAAGTTGATCGTTACTACCTTTTACCATTGACGCGTGAAGGCAAGAGTCCGCCATGATTCTGTCAAAGGCGTTCTTTTTATGTGCCGCTTTGGCATTTGTGACGCAAATTCCATTGTAGTATTACGATGAATACTAATAATAGATCTGTAAGTGTAGGTATTGTATGTATGTATGTCGGTAGATATGTATGTATATCACTCAGTGTGTGATACCCTTTTTATATCCTACCATCGAATGGGATTGAATGATTGAACAAATGAGTGAATCTGAATGAAGAATGAATCTTACTGAAACGTCACATCAATGTCAACGAACATATTGTAATGTCAGAGAGTACTTTATACTATACTTCCGTCGACTCAAATAGCCAACGCTAACACTTATTTACCTCTAATCCGACAAGCACCGCAAGACAGAAATATAAAATCACATAGAAAAAAATAATAATCAATAGTCAGTGATATGTTAAACAAGACAGGATGCGTCCTTACCATACTACTAGTGATAAAAAAAATGGTCCTCCAATTTGCACATCTAGTTACTAAAAATAATTTGTTTTCATTGCCATCTTAATACGTATTTTTATTTCTTATCGGCGTATTCTGTTATTGTAAAGTGTTCTCATTGGTTAGTTGGACATATCACTGGTTAAAGTAGGCATTTTCGTATCTTTCTACGCACAGAATGAACACCCGTCACGTCATTGGTGCCAATTTCCGATTTTGACACCGGCGCGTCAGTGCCACGTACTAGGACCGTTAGCCTTGTCCTTACGAAGTAATATAGAAGTCATTGTTAATAGTAAAATACTGAGTACAGTACTACACTAAAATACTACAGATGTAGTAGGGTTTTCTGTAAATATACAGATTAGATGTTTTTTTCACGGTGGTCTTTTGTAAGCGGATGTTTACTCCCACTAGACGGGCTGTCAAAAGTGACTGCGAAATAAATTATTGTATAAATGGTATATTGACGGCTCTCCTCCTTTTCAACAGTATATTGAAAATGGTATTGATGAGGGAGGACAAGGGGACCGCAGCCCTCACCATGAGGAATCTGCCTGCGCAGTATGTCCCCTCACTTTTGGAGCAACTGGACGAGATGGCGACCGAAAGGACAAACATGTGAGTGCAACAACAGTACAGCCGCACACTAAACTACCCGCATTATTTCCCCAATCCTTGAGGACTATAATCGGATACCACAATATTTATAACTGTGCTAATTTTACAAAACTACCCGCATTATTTCCCCAGGTTTTATTAATTGACCCCTCTGTATACCCCCAATCCTTGAGGACTATATAATCTGGATACCACAATATTTATAACTGTACTAATTTTACAAAACTACCCGCATTATTTCCCTAGGTTTTATTAATTGACCCCACTGTATACCCCCCAATCATTGAGGACTATAATCTGGATACCACAATATTTATAACTGTATTAATTTTACAAAACTACCCGCATTGTTTTCTCTGATTTTATTAATTGACCCCCCTCTACACCCTCAGCAAACCCCCCAACGTTTAAGGACTATTATCTGGATACCACAATATATAACTGTTACCAATTTTACAAAACTACCCGCATTGTTTTCTCTGATTTTATTAATTGTCTCCCTCTACACTCTCAGCAAACCCCCCAACGTTTAAGGACTATAATCTGGATACCACAATATATAACTGTTACCAATTTTACAAAACTACCCGCATTGTTTTCTCTGATTTTATGAATTGACTCCCCATCCACACCCTCAGCAAGCCCCCCAACGTTTGAGGACTATAATTTGGATATCGCAATATATAGCTGTTTTACCAATTTTACAAAAATACCCGCATTGTTTCCCTTGATTTTATTAATTTTAATTTTATTATACCACAGTTTACTCACCCACAACTTACAATGATAAGTTTCACTTGGGAATTTTCTACCTTCCAAAAATACACACACACACACTCACACGCATTGCCCATACCCTAATCCAGATCAACCATGGTTTAGAATTAATATTTAACTTAGGTAATATTTGTTTAAGTCCCACATAATGAAACCGTATTAGTGGCACTGGCGACACTCTAGGGATTCCCTTTAAAATATAAATGAAAAGCTATGAACAGTGATATGTTAAGTAAGTACTAGATTGAACACTCCCTACGATGTCTTGCTAAATTCATGTTCCAACGCGCAGGGTGCGCGGCAGTAGTGTCAAGGTCAATACGTGAAGTCGTAGACAACTGAATATTAATATGGCCGACCCGATAAGCACGTCGGTTTTAACAAATTAAATATTAACATATTAAACGTTTCAATATTAATAAAACTTACCTATGGAACGTCACACCAGCAGTTTTACCAATATTTTTTGTTGTATTTTTGCAATATCTCATCACACAAGACGGTATTTTTACTGGTTTTGAAAATAATAACGCGCCTAATCTCTACGAGCGCGTATGACAGACTGTGAACGGGTAGGACGTCGGAACTCCAATCACTTGGAACACTCATCGCGTCATGAATGTTCCATCTAGTACTTACTTAACATATCACTGGCTATGAAAAGGGATTCTGATTTAGGTGATTTGTAACGCATCGTAACGTTTACAAGAATGTAACGTAACGTTAAAGTTAGATGGTGCAACCAATCCTTAACTCCTTATTTGTTGCGTTTCTAGATTGCGTATTTATTTGGCATTATGTTTGCTCAATTTTAAACCCTATTTATATACCCATAATATTAAAAATCGAGTGAAACGTGAATGACGAGGCGCTTGACGCAAATCTGTGTGACGCAGATTGACACAGATGCAATAACAATAAAAAAACAATAATAAATGCAGATGCGCTGCGATGTGCGTGTGGGTGGTGGCCGCCGTGGAGCACCACTTCGCCGTCATCCAGTCGAACCCGGACTCGCGCGCCATCAGAGCCCTCTCCTCTATCATGGCCAAGTTCATGAACAGGTAATTTGTATACAATGGCTTCATCGCTGGTTTTTTTTTTTTCTTTTTTTTTTAAGGAAATCCACGCTACAAAGATTTAAATCTTTGACTTACTTACTAATATTATAAAAGCGAAAGTATCTCTGCCTGTTTTCACGCCTCAACCACTCAACTGATCATCATAACACGTCGTCAGCGATACAAGAGAGGACATAGAGAGTACCTTTCTTCCACAAAAAAAGTACTGTTCACGAGTGATCGTCTAAATATATAAATAATTGGACGCCACCGTCGTCACAGTGATAACGATGTAATCGGGTATAATATTTTCTTTTTCAACGCGGACAAATTCGCGGGCTAGTGCTGTTATATAAATTGAAAAAAATATGCGATGTCAAGCAGACATATTTGTAAAGTTGACATATTCGTCAAGCTGACATATTTGTCAAACTGACATATTTGTCAAGCGGACATATTTGTCAAGTAGACATATTTGTAAAGTTGACCTTTGTCAAGCTGACATATTTGTCAAGCTGACATATTTGTCAAGCGGACATATTTGTCAAATAGACATATTTGTCAAATAGACATATTTATAAAGTTGACATATTTGTCATGTTGACATATTTGTCTAGCGGACATAAGCTGTCAATGTGAGAAAACGTAGAGATGGCTCTCTCGCGTGAATGAAATGGGTCTTCCTTTTTTTTTTCAGTGAAAACGGTTTTTTTTTTCTTTTTTTTTTAATGCATAATAATTTATTTTTCAGACGATCCCATCTATGTCAGCTGTTGAACTTGAAGGGTCGTCTGGAAACGACGACTGTGAAGAAATGCAACACCGGCGAGGACGACGAACAGCAAGCCGTCCTTGAGTATAACGGTAAGTGGTTTCTAACCACACCGTCACCGTCATAATTATATACCGTTTATTCCCTAAAGCTACATACTAACAGTTGCACGCGACTCTGTTCGCGTAACTTTATTAAATATAGCCTATATGTTACTATACTCGCTGATAAAGTTTTCTATAAGTACTTAGGTAAATGAATTTTCAAAATTGGTCCACTTTTTTATTTTAAACAATTTGAAATATTTATAAAACTAAGTCCTCCGCCGCGTCTGTCTGTCTGTTCGCGATAAACTCAAAAACTACTGCACCGTTTTTAATGCTGTTTTCACCAATGGATAGAGTCGTTCTCAAGGAAGGTTTATAATTTACAAAGTTACGCGGGCGAAGTTAAATCAACTATTACATTTTATTTTAAATAAGCTTACTTTTACTTTGTATTATAGATATAGTTTAGATAATTATATTGTTTACTATAATAGTATTTAGATATTAAAAAAATTTTTTTTTTTTTATAAATATATACAAACTATTTGATTTGCTCTTTCAGATACATCAGAAGAAGAAATGGAAGTGGATGGATACAATTCAGAGCACAGCGAAGAAGACCATTGCTGGTCCAACGGAGCCTCCGACCCTGAAGACTTGGAAGAGGAATGAAGCCTCCACGTACAAAACGCATTTGGGTTCAATTGTCGTATAAACCATTCCATTTTGGCCAAATTGAGTTATATTTTGGTCAAATTGAGCTATTTCTTGGCCAAATTGAGTTATATTTTGACCAAATTGTGCTATATTTTGATCAAATTGAGTTATATTTTGGCCAAATTAAGTTAGTTTTTTTGGCCAAATTGAGTTATATTTTGGCCAAATTGAGCTATTTCTTGGCCAAATTGAGTTATATTTTGGCCAAATTAAGTTAGTTTTTTTGGCCAAATTGAGTTATATTTTGGCCAAATTGAGCTATTTCTTGGCCAAATTGAATTATATTTTGATCAAATTGAGTTATATTTTGGCCAAATTGAGTTATATTTTGGTCAAATTGAGCTATTTCTTGGCCAAATTGAGTTATATTTTGGCCAAATTGTGTTATATTTTAATCAAATTGAGTTATATTTTGGCCAAATAGAGTTATATTTTGGCCAAATTGAGCTATTTCTTGGTCATATTGAGCTATTTCTTGGCCAAATTGTGCTATATTTTGGTCAAATTGAGCTATTTCTTGGCCAAGTTGAGTTATATTTTGGCCAAATTGTTATATATACCATTTTTCTCAGAAAATTTTTCTCTGTAGATGTGTATATACGAAATATGTACCGAAATTCGCAAAAAAAATTATACGTCCCAAAATTTAAAAAAATAGTTACACACCCAATTTAATAGTAAGAATTCAATTTATCTATAATTACAAATGGTTTTTAATACAAAAAATATACAGTTATTTTTAGGTCAATTTATAACTTCTTTTTAATTTATAATTTTTTTTTATAACTTCATAAAGAAAAAAATCAAGAATGAATTTAAAAAAAAAGCTTTTCGTCTCCTGAAAAGTCGTGTTTTATTTTGGTTTATACGAAATTGAACCCAAAGGTGTCGATTCCATTCATGAATTCATGATGTCCATTGTTAATACTTAATATATGTTTTAAATTGATATTTCAAGTGTTTTAATTGATACTTATGTTTACCGCAAAAACAGGGTGTTATAAGTTTGACGTGTCTGTGGGATCGTAGATCTCAAACGCAGATTTTTTTGTACGAAAGCTGACGTGTTCTACATAAATCAATCCTTACTAATACATATTATAAATGTGAATGTGAGTTTGTTTGTTACGCTTTCACGCAAAAACTACTGAACCGATCATCATGAAATTTTGCATACACATCGTCAGCGATACAAGAAAGGACATAGGGTACCTTTCATTAAGAAAAAAGGTACTGTTTACGAGTGATCGTCTAAAAATATAAATAATTGTGCCCCACTGTCGCGTGGCGGCGCCACCGTCGTCACAGCTGTAACGATGTCAGGCGTTATTAGTCATAAGCCGGCGCCAGATACAGTCAAATGTTTGAACTAAGGAAGGTAGAGACAAGGAGGACAATCTCTGAGTATTAAAAGTGTCCGTCGAAAGACGATAAATTTTTGGCGCTGGTGAGGCTAGTGACAGTAAACAATTCAACTCGGCGCACTTCACTCCGTCAACTACTGCTACCGATAAATTTTTGGCGCTGGTGAGGCTAGTGACAGTAAACAATTCAACTCGGCGCACTTCACTCCGTCAACTACTGCTACATTCATTCCATACTCTCAAACTCTCTCACACCAGCGCCATCTCTATTTATCGCTTTTAGTTGCCACTTTTTCAGTTTAACACCCATGTAAGATGGCGCTCCTTGTCTCTACCCTTCTTAGTTTGAACAAAGACTTTAGCTACTTTGGTCACACATTTGAACATATATTTGTTGTACTTGCCAGACAAGCTTTGCCACGTTCGCTTCACAGTATTTAAATATGTAGATAAAAAACAAGATGGACGCAGTATATCTCTATTATTTAAGTGTACAAAAAATTAAGCTAAAAGTCTCTATTTTTTTATTATTAAGTTAAAAAAAAGAGTTATTATTAACTCCGGTGAACTTTGCGCAAGTGTAGCAGGCTACGCACTGTTTGAACTTTGAACGCTTTGATGTGCGCTCCAAAAACCGACACCGAATGGCAAAGTGCATTTATGTAATCAATCAAACTTTGAATAAATATCCGTGCCTCACAAGTGTTCAAATATTGTTGCTTATGTCTGGCACCGGCTATATACATTGACTTCAATAAACCTGGACAGGTTATCCCATACAAATTACAGATACTTTCGTGTACCATTTTGAAGCGCCGCCGTACGTAAGTACTTATTTATTTATTTTGAACATAAACCCAACAGCAAAACAAAATGATATACAATAGACACATTATTACTACTTACATTGCCTTACTACATTTAAATAATTTAAATTCTTTTTACTTTAAGTGCTGGCAACACTAAAGACTATAGACTAGGTTATACTTTGATGTTTAAGTAAGGAGTATTAAAAGTGTCCGTCGAAAGACGATAAATTGGTGACGCTGGTGGGGCTAGTGTTCAACCAAAATTCAACTCGGCGCACTTCACTCCGTCAACTACTGCTACTATAATTCCATACTCTCAAACTCTGTACAAACTAGCGCCATCTCAATTTATCGCTTTTAGTTGCCACTTTTTCAGTTTAAAACCCATGTAAGATTGCGCTCCTTATCTCTACCCTCCTTAATACGAACGTACAGTCTGTCTTCATCTTCTTATGTATAATGGCAATTTGGCTCATTTTAGACGGCCATTATTTGCCAGTGTCAAGTAATAGATTGTATAATCGGTATATTAGCATTACTCTCATTCGTGCACTCCGCCACGAGCTCCGCAGAACGGAGCCCGCTCGGAGCACACGGGTGTGGGCCTTCTTGGTCCCCAACAACAATAACATGGGACGAGGAAAGGCCGGTGAGAACCACCGGCCCCCCGCGACCGCATCGGATTGTCGAGGGTAAGCCCCCCCACCACGACAAGGTCATGGCCCACCTAGGGGGGTAAACAGTCTGTCAAAAAGAGTTGAAATTAAAAAGTGGCAATACTATAGTGTCTCTTTCTTATCAACTGCATGGTTAGAACGGGACAACACTACAGTATTGCCACTTTTTAATTTCAAGTCTTTTTTTTGACACCATTGACAGACTGAGTGTTGAGTGCGGGCTGCGCCGGGCACTTTCTTTAGTTAGTCTGTGGTAATATTTATTGTTATAATTTATATGGGAATTTAAATTTAAATTTTATGTTATTTATACTCAAACATAACAAATGTGACGTAACGATGTTTAGAAAGAAAAATGTATATACTCACTATATTCATTCGTCTCGTAGAAAATATTCGGATACAACACGCATAATTTCTAAAAAAGAATTACCTGCCGCCGCTTACAAACCGGAAAATGTTGAGAAAAACAAATATGATGAATGGGAAAGCGAAGGGCTTTTCACAGCTAATAATAGGAGTGACGATCCGGTATTCAGTATGATTTTACCACCCCCAAACGTTACAGGAAAATTACATTTAGGTTAGTAGTAGGACTAAATAAGATTTTTTAGTCGCAGCGTAAACTGCGTTTCGCTGTCATTTGACTAAAATTAAAATATTTATTCCCGCGTAACTGTAAATTATATACTAAAATTTTCTTTGAGAACCGCTCTATCCATTGGTGAAAACAGCATGAAAATCACTGCAGTAGTTTTGAGTTTATGGCGAACAGACAGACGCGGCGGAGGACTTTTTTATAATATGTAGTGATCAATACTAATGATAAATCTGTAAGTGTAGGTATTATGTATGTATATTCCTCCATAACTTAAACGAATTAACTGTTTTTTATGATCTAAGGTTACTAGCCGCTAGACCAAACTTGTCGTCATTTTAAATTTACCAGTACTGGCTGCAGTAACCAATCCATTACTTCTGTAATAACCACAGTGAAATAACAGCTGTGCTGTTGTGTTTCGGTGAGTGAGGAAGGGATTGCAGAGCCTACTATTACTATCCCGAATACTACTTTGGTCGGCAGCACACTTGCAGCAGCTTTGGCGTTGCTTGTGCTATAGGCGACGAAAGTTACCACTTACCATCAAGTAGACTGTCAGCCTGTCTGTCGAACTTAACTTCGGCTTCACTTCGGCCACCTTCGGCCAAAAAAACCACCTTTGGTGAAACCTTCGGCTTTAGCTATAAAATTCGGCCGAAGCCGAAGGTTTCACCAAAGGTGGTTCCTATACAAATAAATAAATGTTATAATATGCATTATTTCAAAATGTTATTATTTTTGATAAATAAATTGCAAGGTCATTTTCTATCATCTCTTGATCAACTGCTAGACATGATTTAAATTACCTTTCTATATTATACAGTCCATATAAACGTTCAATATTAAAGTTTTAAAATCATTTATATTATTAACTGTAGTTTGTAGCCAATAATAAACAAAATTTCTTAAAGCTTTTAAGCCTTCAGCTTTGGCTTCAGCTAGAAATTGACGTTCGGTCAAACACTAAACCTAACAAAAAATCTTGTTCTTATTGAAAAAAAAATTACATATTGTCACTTTTTAACTATAAAATTGTATTATGCAAATTTTAGCAAAAGGATAAATCTATTACAGGCCATGCACTAACAAGTACAATACAAGATGTAATAAGTAGAAGAAAAAGAGCGCAAGGCTACAATGTTTTATGGTTGCCCGGCTTGGACCATGCAGGGATTGCCACTCAGGTGTTTTTTTTTTGACTCTTTCCATATTAATTTTTAAATGCGAAAGTAACTGTCAGTCTGTTAACTTTTCACGCCTTAACTGCTCAACTCAAGTACATAGGGTATCTTTCAACCAGAAAAAAAGTACTGTTCACGAAGTACTAAGGATCATCTAAAATTAAGAAAAAACTAATCCCTGGCAAAAGTGTAATAGCACTAAAGATGTCAGGCGTTAGTTATATTGTTTGTTTTATTGAATTTTTCAATGCAGACGAAGTCTGAGCATCAGCTAGTTTTAAGTTTAACTCTCCTCGGGTTATATTCTGTATTAGACAGAAAGATAGCAAGTGTTAGCAAGTATATAAATTGATTTAGAGTTGACAAAAATAATTTATTGTTTTTTAAACTTTTATTTAAATAATTTATTATTGAACCCATTTTTAGGGTGTGGTGGAAAAATACCTAGAAACGAGAGGTGTGAATTCAAAACTTTTGGCACGGGACAAACTCTACGAGGAAGTTTGGAGATGGAAAGAGAAATACGGACACAATATCTTTGAACAGTTGAGAACTATCGGTTGCTCGTTGGACTGGACGAGACAGATTTTCACTATGGACAGTCAGCACACGCACGCCGTCAATACAGCCTTCATAGAGCTTTTCAAAAAAGGCTTGATATATAGGAAAAAGGCTCTAGTCAATTGGTGTAACAAATTGAATTCGACGGTGTCCGATATTGAAGTGGAAAATCTTTGTGTTAACGGTCCGACAGAAATTTATGTACCCGGCTATGACAGGCCTGTCATGTTTGGTCAGCTTTACAGTTTTGCATATAAAATATTTGACAGCAACGAAGAAATTGTCGTATCGACCACTATGCCGGAGACAATGCTCGGAGATACAGCCGTAGCTATTAATCCGAAGGATGAAAGGTGAGTCTTTTTTTAAACGTTAAAAAAAGATGGTCGGTCCAGTGGCTAGTAACCCTAGCTGTTAACCAAAGGGTCGCTGGTTCAAATCCCGCTTGAGGAAAATGTTTATGTGTTAATATTTTACCCTTGTATTTATAATATGTGTGTATTTACAAAAAAAAGTAATGTATGTCTGGTCAACTGTCTGGTATCCATAATACAAGCATTATGTGTGGAATGTGTGAAGACATTTGGTTAAAATCTAGGGTTACTAGCCACTAGCTAGATCAAACGAGTCGTCAAATTTCCCAAAACATTCTAAATGTGTATCCATTACTCCCCAGGTACAAACATCTAGTTGGCAAAAAAGCTATACACCCTTTCAGAGACAACACGATACCCATAATAGCCGATGACTTTGTTGACATGAATTTTGGTACAGGTGCGGTCAAAATTACCCCTGCTCATAGCAAAGTAGACTATGAGGTAGGCCATCGTCATCATCTTCAACTGTTACAGGTTGTTGATGAACAGGGCCTAATAATAAATGCTGGAAAGAAATTTGATAACGTAAAGAAATACAATTGTAGACATATAGTGCTAAAATCTCTGGAAGAGCTCGGTCTTCTCAGGGAAGTTAAAAGCCACGAAATGACATTGCCCGTCTGCAGTAGAACCGGAGACGTGATAGAGTATTTACCTAAAGAGCAATGGTTCTTGTCTTGCTCAAAACTAAACGAGAAAGCGGAAAAGTGCGTCAAAGATGGCATATTGAATTTATATCCTGACAAGTTTGCGAAGAATTGGTTAAATTGGACGTCGGACAATAGGGATTGGTGTATATCACGACAGCTATGGTGGGGTCATAGGATACCTGCATACAGATGCAGCATAGACAAAAACGTAGCTTGGATACCATCAGATGATGTGGAAACTGCAAAAATTGAAGCATCCAAGTTTCTTAGGTGTATGCCCGATGAAATTCTCGCAGAAAGAGACACGGATGTCCTGGACACTTGGTTTTCATCGGCTATTTATCCTTTCGCCTCGCTAGGGTGGCCGAACAATACTGGCTGTGAGGATTACAGGAAATTCTATCCTCAAAATCTTTTGGTAACCGGTCACGATATTTTGGGTTTTTGGGTGCATAGAATGGTGATTCTTGGTTTGGAGTTGACAGGGAGGTTACCGTTCGACAATGTTCTGCTAAATGGGATAATTTGTGATAGTCGTGGCGCGAAAATGTCAAAAAGCAAAGGGAACGTTATCGACCCACTAGATGTTATTTATGGTATACCAATGGAGAAACTTAAAGAAAAGTCTGAAGACATGAATAGAATAGGTTTATTGAGTAAAGATGAACTGAAAAAGGCCTTGGCTTATCATAAAGCAAACTTTTCCGCTACAAACGGTATACCTCAATGCGGAGCTGACGCTTTGAGATTCACCCTACTGTCTCACGACATAAAGACGCATTTCGTTAATTTCGATGTACACATTTGCAACTCAAATAGACTGTTCTGTAATAAAATCTGGCAAAGTGTCAAATACTTGCAGTTCTCTTTTCAAAAATTACCCACAACTCAAGAGGAGATTTCAATTGATGATTTGTCAAGTTTCGATAAGTGGGTACTTAGCAAACTGGCCAATATGGTGGAAAAAGTTAACAGTTCAATGGATACTTACGATTTTCATTTAGCAACAAAAGCTATAAGGACTTTAATTTATAATGAGTTTTGTGATGTTTACTTAGAAGCGACTAAACCTGGTCTAGACGGCGAAAACGTTAAGATGTCTTATGCGCATGCGCACACTTTATCCGCAGTTCTGAACACGTCCTTGAGGAGTTTGTCTCCATTCATGATTTACTTGACACAAGAGTTGATACCAAAAATACCTGGATTTGAAAGAAACATTATACACAATTTCGACGATGCATCAAAAAAGCATTTTGACTTACCAAAAACTGAAGATTTTTCAAAATGGCAAGACAGAAAGTCCGAAGAGAGTGTCGATAAAGTTTTAAACGTAATAAACGCAATAAGGGAAATCAAAGGTTTTTATGGAATCACAAATAAAGTTAAGCCTTCGATCAGCATAAATACGAAAGATGAAAAGTTGATAGAAAATATTGAAGATAACAAACCTATAGTATTCCATTTTACTAGAGGCAATGTAGTTAAGTATGCAGAGGAATTAAATAAGAAATATGTCAAGGGTTTCGTTAATGAAAAAACAAGTGTGAGCATAGAAGTGGTAGCAGACGATCCAGATAGTTTTGTACGTGCAGCGAAAGAGAAATTGTACAAGAGAATAGAAAAAATAGAAGAATATTTGCAAAAGTGTGAAGAGAAGTTCTCTTCGAATAAATATATAGAGAATGTGCCCGAATTCGCTAAAGTCTTGGACAAAGGAAAGTTGGACACAAAAAAGCAGGAACTAATGCAGTTGAAGAGGTTGTGTGTTTAAGTCATCAATGTAAAGTCGGGGTACGAAAACCTTCGTCAGTTTTCAAATTCATTCCCATATCAAGTCGTAAACTCTTAGTACCTTTTGAAATTAATACACTAAGCAAACAACTATCAGACGTTTGAAATGAAATTTTGGCATGACTCATGAGTATGGATTTCGCACGCCATACAAAACACTAGGAACTTTATGGAACATTTAAAAGTGACATATGCTTAGACCATCAACTCTGTCATCTGTCATTTAAAAACCAACCAAACATCTGTCGTTTAAAGAAAATGTAACTTTACGTCAACACATTAGAGTTTAAAATGAATAGTAGAAGTTGGTCGTTACTACCTTTCACCATTGACCCCGCCATGATTCCGTTTTAGGCGTACTTTCGTGTGCCACTTTGGCATTTGTCACGCAAAATCCCTTGTACTTAGTACTTCGATGACTAAAATATACAGTTTTCTTTTGCAAAATATAATTAAACGCAAAATGCAAATGGATGAGATTTTAGTGTAAAGTTATGCTCCATTTGTCCATAAATGGAAAATTTCATTATACTACAGGCAAAAGAGATTTTTTTCTGCACTTAATCACAACTCTTTTTTTTTTAATAGGTTCAGTATCGAGTACTGACCCTAAATGCACCAAATCCTTACAAATTAGGCTGACGGAAGTGCCGTCATTTTGACAAAAACCGTTTCGGCCTATATCTTCGTAACCGTGCACTTGAGGCCAAAAATGGTAATAACCTTTATAGATAAATTTCCTATCTTTTTTGTCGTACATATTTTTTTCCATCACTTACCGTTTACGACTTATTCGACTATTACGATTTGTTTATTGACACAATGCATTTCGAGTAGGATTTTGTGCATTTAGGGTCAGTACGTGATACTGAACCTATAAAAAAAAGTTGTAATTTAGTGCATTATGGACAAGACTAAACGGCTCCTCTATTGCCTGTACTATTAGAATGTAATCACCGTAAAAGGTGAACACAATCAAGACTTTGACTGACTTAGGGTGGATTGCACCGTAGGCTTGGTTATTGTTACGGTCAAAATTAACTATAGCGGTACCTTTAACGGTGACAGTCGAAATTAACAATTGCATGTTGCACCATGATGTTGTTCGTCACTGTCAAAGTTAAACGGGTTGTCATTATAAAATAATGTAATTTTCCTAGGTTGTCGTAGTAATATTATTTTAATATGGCAACATTCAAAGCCAAATGTCTCAAAACTGTCACAGTTGACTTAACAATAACAGGCCAATTTCGAGCGGTTATTGCTATCGTTAATTTATGACGTCATTTTAACTGTTGTAAAAATGATGCAACGCATATTATGCTTAACCGAAGATTTGACGGCTGGTTTGGATATGGTTACCGTTATAGTTAGCTGGTGCAACCCACCCTTAATTATGTGGTTATGTTAATTTAAATATATATGCTATCAATAAAACATAACAAATTTAATTGTGCCTTATTTATTTTTAGTTTGAACTAGCTGCTGCGCGCGACTTCGCCCGCGTAACTGTAAATTATATACTAAAACCTTCCTCGAGAACCACTCTATCCATTGATGAAAACAGCATGAAAATCGGTGCAGTAGTTTTTGAGTTTATCGCGAACAGACAGACGCGGCGGAGGACTTTGTTTTGTAATATGTAAGGTGTTGTTAATTTAAAAATATAATTGCTATCAATAAAACTTATAATGAATTTAATTGTGCTTAATTTATTTTTAATTTGAATTAATATACCATTTTTGGAAAATCTACTTCAGCAAAACGCTATAGGTCCAATAAAAACTCAGTGATTAATATTTTTATACTTAGGGCCTCTCACAAACTACAAGTAAAGTGTTGATTAGTTACTTTTAGAAATCATTTTCTGTTATATTGAATTATGCACTCTGTTTACTGCATCATTCGATAGTTTAATTTTTTTTATTATTTTCTATTTAATGTTTGGGACGTTTACCGTACAAACAAAGGTATATCAGCTCTATTATCCCCGGTTACCGGTGACTTTAAATGACAGTTTGGCATAATTGACGTTTGTGAAAGAGGCGCTTACACTTAAAAACTAAAACTTTTGATACTTTTTTTGGAAATCTCAGCTCAATAAAAACTCAGCGATTAATATTTACACTTTATTTAAATTTACACTTAAAACTAAAACTTAAAAAAAAAATAGTCTAACACTGAATCTAACACTAATTCTTCTTTGCTGGAGGCCTAAAGACTCCAACGACCACCGCGTGGTCCCTTTCGTAGGGCTCCAAAGTCAACTGTTCTTGAGGTTTCAACTTGTCCGCTTGCAATTTTTTCACTTCCGCTGCAAACACAGCCTCCGGCTGAGCCGTAGAGTCTATGCACGATGCCTGAAAAACATTATATATATATTATGTTTCTCATTTTTTATGAGCGACATACAATTTCAATGTTTTTTTAAACCTCAGAGAGAGAGTTCAGCTTTCGACATGAAAGATTTAGAATTTTTTTGTGTCATCATAAGTGTGTTAACAATTGAGATTTTTTTTTGTAATGTTATCGGCCTATTTCACCATCTATCAAGTAGGCTAACTGTCATTTAAAGTCACCGGTAACCGGGGATAATTAATGGAGCTGATATACCTTTGTTTGTACGGTAAACGTCCCAAACATTAAAAAGAAAATAATAAAAAAAAAATCGCCTATCAAAGGATGCAGTAAAAAAAACCGAGTGCATAATTCAATAAAACTTAAAATTATTTCTAAAAGTAATCAACATTTCACTTGTAGTTGGTGAAAGAGGACCTAAGGCTGACTGTCTACTTGATGGTAAGTGGCTACCGTCGCCTATAACACAAGCAACGCCGTAGGTGCTTCAAGTTCTCCTTGTTTGTTGCGCTTCTAGATGTTCGATGAATTTTGTCTGTGATGCACGTATTTATTTGGCATTATGTTTGTTCAATTTTAAACCCTATTTATATACACATAATATTAAAAATCGAGTGAAACGTGACAGACGAGGCGCTTGACGCAGATCTCTGTCATAAACAGACGAGACGTCAGCGCCGACGGACTGAGTGGCAGCAAAGAGACTAATTTAGTAACAATTTAAATTCAACCTAAAGCGCTCCTGAATACGACTACATTTGGTACAATGAAATAAAATGAGGGCGAGCGACTCGAAAGCGCGGTCGAGAGGCGCTCGGTGAATCTTCAGCTAAAGAAACTAAAGTCGATTTTTAAATGACAGCTCATTAATAGTCTCTTCGCCGCCACTCCGTCAGTCTGCGCTGACCCTTAAGATGGGGATTAGAAAACGTCCAACCCGCCTAAGGAAGTTTTCATTTCAAAATTTAAAAACCGCTCACCTTAATCGATATAACAAAGTGTCCACCGTTCTTGAGGAAATACTGTGCGTTCAAACAAACAATTCTCGCTTGGTCCGGTTGGGCCACGTCAGCGAATATCGTGTCCACCATGCCCACCAACATTCTATTAGAAAAAAACAATACATTTTCAATTAAAACAACCGCTCGACAGTTCGTCAAAAACATTAAAAATATAAACGTAACATCAGAGAGAGAGTTCAAATGTATCAACATGAAATATTTAGTTCATATAGAAATCATCATATTATTTTATTACTAGCCACCAGTATAGATACTAATATTACAAAGAAAGAAGATTTGTATGTTTGTATGTAATGAATACAAATTCAAAAAGTAGTGGATCAATTTTGAAATTTCTTTCACCTATAGAAAGTCTCACGTGCAATAGATAGTTGAGAATTTTTTTTTTTTTTTATCTAAGTACAAAATTAATTAATGTTTAACCAATATTATAAAAAGATAAAGTTATTTTTACCTATATTTGAGTGGATGTCTAGCGTCTTCGATGATTGGAATGATATTTGTACGTTTTTTGGCGACATTTATCAAATCTCTGCCCGATCTGTGTGAGAATTCCACCGCGTACACCAAACCTTCCTGGAAAATACACAAAACAAATCAAATTTATTCTATTATAATAATTTAATCTATATAAATATAAAAATGAATCTCTAAATGTGTTCCTAAGCGCATAACACGAGAACGGATGGACCGATTTTAATTCTGTCTTCACTCATGGATAGAGGGATAATTAGGGAAGGTTCTCTTATGGAGAAAAACGTAAAGAAAATATGTATTTTTTTTTGTATTCATTAATTTCATAAAATCCTAAATTAAGTTTATCTAAAGTTTATCAAGCTATCAGGCCAGATTGATTCACTTCGGTGTCGATTCTCTGCAATCCCGGAGGCTTTTATTGGACGTCCTATTCTTCTGCAAAATACTGAGGGGGACAGTCGATTCGCCTGAACTCTTGTCGCGTATAAACTTTAGTGTTCCTCGTCGAGCGCCTCGACCGGGCAGATTTAAGCCTTTCCAACTGAACCATTTCAGAACAAACTTGGGCCGTTTCTCGCCACTGAATCGAATTATGGGTCATGCGAACTCCCTAAGGCATGAAATTGACCCTTACAGCGATGCGTCGTCGAAAATTAAGAGAGTCATCCTCGTCCGTGGTCCCGACACCTGACATTTTATCTTAATTATTTTTGACTTTATTTATTATTATTTATTTTATCGATTGTTAATTGATTGATTATTGATTATTATTCATTTAATGGACGTGACATGTAGTGTAACGCTATACAATATATATTTCTATTATTTATTATTTATTCCCTAGGCCTAGATGTTGCTTGTAGCTTTTATTGGTGCATGCTGAGCTCCCTATAATTGCGGCGGCATCCGCCTTGTGTTAATTATTTTGTACAATGTGTTAGTTGGATGTCTGCCTCGTTGGGGGCCTTGTACAATAAATAAATAAATAAATAAATAAATAAATAAACATAATTAGATAAACGACGAAGTTACCTTCGTATAATTTATAGGGGGTACGAAGTTCGCCGGGTCAGCTATTGTATAAATATCTTCACACATTGTACATGGTTACACAATAAACAACTCTATAGGCTTGTATTATGGATCACTTCTTTTTTTTTTTAAATGCATACCTAATATTATAAATGCAAACATCTGTGACACGAGTAAAAAAAATAATTAAAAAAAAAGTTTATAAATAGTTTTTTCGTTTCTTTTTTACAATAACTATATAATTGAAGACTCCTTTTAAGCGAAAGCCTGTGCCAGGATCCTTTGCTCCTTAACAAAATATATTTTTCCAACAGACTTCCAAAAAAGGAGGAGGTTCTCAATTCGACTGTAATTTTTTTTTTAATGTTTGTTACCTCAGAACTTTCGACTGAGTGAAACGATTATGATGATTCTTTTTTTATTTGAAAACTGGTGCTTCCCGTGTGGTCCCATTTCAATTTGGTCCAATTCTTACAATGGCATCCATGAGAAAAGACCATTAGACGGTTTGAAGTCGGTTTATTTTTATGTTAAAAAAAACTTTATTATTTAAACAAGTAAGTACAAAAAACAAAGATTTTTTTTTTAAATAGAACGAATGTACTATCGCGGTCAAGGGAGCAGTCTCACCGTAAGGAACAATTTCGTATGCACATTTTGTATTTATCTTTGTTACGTTTCTATGACGTTACTATGACAACCTCAATTCAACGTTAGACAAATTTATATAAAAAGTGGGTCTGCTCCATTGACCGCGATAGTACACAAAGAAAAAAAAAATGTTATTTTAAATAGAACAAAGGCAAAATGTTAACTAATAAACAATTGCCCCTGGCGGGATTCGAACCTGCGACCGTTTGGTTAACAGCTAGAGGGGTTACTTTAAGCCACTAGGCCAAATGTTTTGCCAGAGATGGCAAAGAAAAACTAAAAAAAAAAAAAACTTACAGGTCCAACGATATCGGCCACATGGCTGACCGTGGTTCCACTGGCTGCTCCGAGATACAAGACCCTCGAACCCGGAGGCATGTGGATGGCGTCCACACCGCCCATCACTGCGGCTGCCAACTTGGAGCGGAACGGGTTCCACACCCTGTACTCCACCTTCTCACCGTCCGTCTGCGAGCAAAGTCAACTGTCAGCCCTCTTATTTCTTTGGGTGGACGAGGTAATGGTATTTGGGAGACGTGGCTCAGAAGTGGGTGAGTGGATATGGTCATCACGACTAGGTCGAGATTAGAGGGACCACTAATCATCATTCAATGTTGTATACATATTATATAAATAATATTAAAAAGAAAAAAATTTAGCTTTATAGAAATTTTAATAATTATTTGAGAATATAATATTTTATTATAAGCAGTAAAAATTAAGGAACAGCTTGCTTTGATTATAAAAAAAAAATATATGAATCAAAATTAACTATACATTTCATTATTTTTAAATAATATATATCACTATATAAATTAGTTATTGTATTGTAATCAAATCACACAACTAAATTTAAAATGATTATATGTGTATTATAAAGAAAGGTAAATTTTTGTTATAAGTAACTATTCCGTCACCTTTTTTTTTTGTAATTTACATTAAATCAAAACAATTCATAAAATGAAAACTAAACACTTTACTTGTAGTTGGTGAAAGAGGCCCTAATATTATTTTATTCTCTTTACATAAAATTAATGACAAAATTTGAACAAACCTCAACGGATATTCTCTTCTCACCGTAAACCTCCGAACCGGGCACAAGATTCTTTGTGACCAATGCGTCTTCCTTCCCTCTTGCAATAAAAACACCCGGATGTCTGGAAGTGGTATCATCACATTATCCTTGTGTACTATTAAAATGATAATAATAATAATTATTATATTGTAGGATCAGTAATATAAATTGTCTTCAAGCATTTCGCTTTCAGAAGAACGAAAGTTATATATTGATAACATCATTTCCTAATGTTATGTATTTGTAAAAAAAACTTAATTTTTAAATACATTTTTTCTGGAATAAACAATTGTGATTTATATAATATAAAAAATAAGGCCTTCGGCGGGAATTCCAAAATAAATTTAAAACTAAAACACAAGTTAAATATAACATGAATTCAAGTTTCGGATTTTTCCTGAAAACTCTCTTCTATCAACAAAATAGCTAATTTTATAAAAAAAAATAATATATAATAACTGTTTTATGTCAGAAATATATTCAGGAAACGGTAAATAAACAATATTCTCAATCAAGAGTCAAATATTGAACAAAATAACAAAAACATTCCCAATCTAATTTTTTTTTATCACATCTTTATTGTTAATTAAGTAATATTTCTCCTCGACTTTGTAATTTGACCTAAACTTATTATAATCTAGATTAGATAGCCAGGAACATATAACTCACCTGTGTGGTTCTATAATGACTTGTTTGCCTCCTTTGAAGCCTCCGCCTCCGCCACCACGACCTCTACCCGGAGGGCCTCCTCGGCCACGACCTAACCACAAACATTTTTCTATCAAAACTAATTATATCAAACATATAAATAGTATATGTTGTTACTATGCCATCAGAAGTGGGTATGTGGATATGGTCTTCACGATTAGGTCAAGATTAGAGGGACCACAGATCATCATTTAATTCTTATAACTATTACCTGTACAAAACTAACTAAATCTGACTAAAATATTCTGAACAAACTTTATTGAAATTTACAATTTCAATAAAATAAAACAGTAACATTTTTTTTTTATTTTCCTAACTCATCTGTTTACCAGATGAAATTTAAAGCAGCTAGTTTTTTCTATTCAATTAAAGATATCCATGAGGCGCTTCTCATACATAACATTTTCTCGAAGACTTAGGCGTTGTGAGTGACGAGCAAGGTGAGCATTTTCATCAAAACCTTCAAATTTTTGAAAATAGACAAAGGTTTTAGAGACGAAAGTATGTTAGATTATTTTTGGTCTGTTTTAAGAGATACTGATGCAGAAAATTATAAAAAGAAGCGTAAACTTGACTATTTTTCATTTTTTTTTAAGCTATTAATTTGATTTTTTTTATTTCATAAATATTTTCTTACTCAGTTTTTTCCGTACTCAGTACCCCTAAGTATAAGAAATGACATATTATAACAAGTATATAAACTTTGTAAACCACTGTAACAATTGATAAAAATGGTATACTTTTTATGTGGTAAGCAGATGGGTGAAGAACGACCTCTCATCAGATACCGTACTAGAAGAACTACAAGTACTTAGACATGTAACAACAAGTACTATAGACCTAAATCTCCTGTAATTAGGTATTCCCAATGATCTCTGTATCAAACTATAACTTACCACCTCCCCTGCCTCCGAATCCTCTGCCGCCGCCTCCGCCCCTCTTCTCAAACTTGCCTCCCCCTCCACCGAACCCACCCCCTCTTCCACCTCCGCCTCCGCGGCCTCCTCGGAAACCTCCCCCTCCTCGGCCACCGCCACCACCGCGGCCACCTCCGCCACGATTGTTAAACTCTATAAAAGAATTAATATACATTATTACATGGCACATGTAACTTGAACATGGCCACGTCGCCGGCGACGTAGGTGTTAGCCACACCTTCGGTTGTCAAATTGAGTAGCCAGTGTCAGTCAGTCCTCTCAGTTCTCATATCGAGAATGCAATAAATATAGACTGAATAAAAATATATAGAGAGAATTTATTATTAAATAAGTGTGATTTCTTCTAATATGCACAAAGTGTCCATTCTCATAAGTGTGTCGCAAAAAGGTAAATGTTAACATAAACATTTGCCCCTAGCGGATAACAGCTAGGGTTACTAGCCACTAGCTAGACCTAACGTGTAATCAAACACACACACTTTCTGTGAGACCAAACAAGTTTTATATACTGCTAGAGCTGTAAGTTGCTGAGGAGTTGGGTATTCTGCAGACTACTTGATGCTGCAGCATCAGGTTACACCCCATGTCACGGAAATACCACCCAAGTAACAGTATACCAAATTTCACATCAATCAAACATGTGGAAGTTAGTGAAATTCCTATGTCAAACGCCTGAACAGAGCTTTATATATTTACAACTAGCTGCTGCCAGCGACTTCGCCAGCATAACTGTAAATCAATCAATATACTAATAATAAATCTGTAAGTGTAGCTATTGTATATTCCTCCATAACTCTTAAACAAATCAACTGATTTTCATGAAACTTGGTAGATAAATATTTAGAAGTACAGGACACAGGATAGACTACTTTTTGTCTTTTTTCATATAATAAAACCTTCTTGGAGAACCACTCTATTAATTGGTAATAACAGCATGAAAATCGGTGTAGTAGTTTGTGAGTTTATCGCGAACAGACAGACAGATGCGATGGAGGATTTGTTTTATATGTATGTATATGTAATGTAATGTAACACTATACAATATATATTTCAATTATTTATTCCCATTCAAGATTACATTAGATTAAATTCAAATTCAAATCATTTATTAGATGTAAGTTTTTACAAAACATTTATCTTCGTCAAAATTACAAACTACCACCGGTTCGGAAAGCTGTTTCTAGGGGGAAGAACTCGGCAAGAAACCCCCTAAGATTAGATTTAGGTAGTACATAGGATGTTGCTTGGAGCTTTTATTGGTGCAAGCTGAGCTTCCTATAATTGCGGCGGCATCCGCCTTGTGCTAATTATTTTGAACAATGTGTTACAATTGGATGTCTGCCTCGTTGGGGGCCCTTGTATAATAAATAAATAAATATATGTATTGATTTAATATATAAATTTTACATATATTACGGCAAGCAGTTAAAGATAAAAAAATACTCGACATACAAATTATGTGAAACCGATACACAAGAGGAAAGATATAGGTTAAGTATCTATCTACAACTACATTGAGGAATTTTGTTTGTATTAAGCAAACCACTTTTATGAAAAATATTGTATATATCTAAGTATATACGTTTTACATTAAACATAACTAATAAATATGTAGCTATAATTATAACTATTATAGGTTAACCGACAAGTTAACCTATAATAGTACAAATACACCACGTGATAAAAAATTAAACAAAGTAATGTAGCTATTTGATTATTAAATCAAGAGCTATTTATTTCATATTATCTTCGTTTTGTAAAATCAGAAATAGAATACAAAAACAATATCGAAAAAATAAATCACCACGCGGGAGGCGCTGCCGAAGCCGAACACGTGTAAAACAAACTTGTACACTTACCTGGTTTTCCCATATTTGCTGTACACAATTAGCTTATAAAGTCTTTAAATATCTAACTAAATTTATAACAGAATGTTTGTCACTTAAAATATGGAAAAACTTCTACAACGGTCTAAAAGCTATCACCGACACGACCACGCCAACGCCATTTTGGAAAACAAAATGAATGAAATTGAAATTGAAGAATGAAATGAGAAACAAAGCTCGTCGAGGAGTCGAGTCGAGTGGGGGAAGTGTTGTTGCTGTCATTGACCTGTACAGCCTGTAATATAATCACTGGACAGGCCTTACAAATCACAGCTAATTTCATTAATCAGAACTATTAATCAGGAATTAATCAGAACTAATTTTGATGTTTGCGTATTTTTATTACATATATGGATAAAAAAGCATATACTGATTTCTAGTCTCCTTGCATATACGGATGTCTGAATTTTAGTTCCAATTACTGTCGCTTCATAGCCACTATAGCCTACAGCGCCAAAATGGCGTTTTTGAAATAGGCATAAAAATAATTTGACAACAGCCGGTCCAGTGGTATAATATATTACAGGTCAATGTTGAGGTAATTTAGAAGAAGTTCAGTGATGCCAACCCTAAAAAAAATTAAGGCTGTTTTACACACAGAATGCTAAAATATTATGCTACAGTATTTCTTAAACAAGCCTATGTAATATACTAAAAAAAATGCCATGTATTTATTATCAACATTATTTGCAACGAACTTTCGTTGATCGTTGACAGTAACTATATTTATTGCAATAAGATACGTTTGGCCATAGGTAGGTAGATAGGTGTTAAATGCCTATTTATTTATTATACTACCAAATATACTTATATAGTCTTTGTTAAAGACATGTTCTTTCACACATAATTAGTAGGTAGGTAGCTATTGCAATAAATATAGTTCCACTTCCAGATAACAGTAACCATTGAGTACGATTGAGTACCTAACCAATGCAATAAGATAAGAAATCATTTATAGATAACAAGCTTTGTTCCCACTTATATTGTATCTATATATAATAACAAAAATACAAAATATTGTCACTTCGCTGTGTTAAATCAATGATTGAAGTGCTTTGTTACAATTTGATTCTAATTTTAAATTACTTAAGTAGTTTTTTTTAAATCTTTTTTAATATGGAATCTAAAGATTACAGCAAATTATCTTTGATTGATTTTAAATGGTTGAATGAACCAAAAAAGTGGGAAAAGCACGCGGATCATGTTGAAGTGACGACGGATGATAAAACTGATTTCTGGCAAGGAACGTTGTATAATTTTCATTTCAATACCGGCCATGTTTTCGGTGTGAACGTGAAGGATGATTTTACGTTCGTGGTACGTATCCACTACGTATCTATATTGCATTCTTTTTTCATTGATCAAAAAGGTAAACAAACAATGGAGAACACCAGCACATCCAAATACTACTATAAAAATTACTGGATTTGATGCGCCTACTCGTGCAAATAATAATAGTTTTTGTTTTATCGAAATCGGGCCAGGATTTCCAAAGTTATAGCGTTGTAAAGTTTCACCGCTTTTAAAATTTTCGTTCATACGCGCGCTACTGCTATGACGTCACAACGCAACAGTCTCTGTCCGATTGCGAGTAATGCGGAGTGTTTACCTTCATAAAATTTGATTGTTGTGGTTTGCAGTTATTATTTTAAGTATTTGTGTTAGCGATTACTTTAAATATTATTGTTATTAAATAAACATAGCGATGGAAGAGAGTTTTGTAAAAGGACAGTCGGATAACCTACCAAATTGTCGACATTTTTATGGTTGCGCGATATCTTAGAATGGTGATTTTGTAGCCGCAGAATAGAGAGAAATAAAACTGAATAAGTAAATAACATAAAGTAAGTAAGATTTTCGATCAAGTTTTATTAAGGGTTTTTTAAAAACCTTTTTTCAATAAAAAATAATAAAAATGATTTTTAAAGTTTTTTGTTTTATTAAAAGGTTTATTTTTGTCGGGTTTTAAATGGCAGGGGTGACAAATATTTTCTTAATTTCATTTTTAAATATGTACCTATTGATTTTTTTATTTGGTACAAAAAAAGTTCATTTCATCCTTCATAACAAATAAACTGAGTGATATGACTTGATCGTCATAAAACATCACTCCGATAAAAAGGGATGAATGAATGAATGAATAAAAGTACCAACGATAAAAATGGATGAATGAACGAACGAATGAAAGATAGTGAATGAAATGAATGAATAAATAAATGAATGAATGGATAATAAATATCTTCTCACATTCCACACAGCACCATCTAGTTCCACATTAAGCAACTAATGCTTGTATTATGGATATCAGACAGTTGATATACTATGATTACTTTTTTTTACGAACATATTATTATTATAACTACAAAACGTCCATGACTCAGGTACAAAGGTAAATGTTAACACATAAACATATGCCCCTAGCGGGATTCGAACCCGAGCGAGATCATTAGGTTAACAGCTAGATGCTAGATAGGATAGCTAGCTAGCTATATGTAAGTATGTAACAAAGAAAAAAAATAGTATTTTTGAAATATTCAACAAATTTCAGATTTATGAAATTCTTTACTGTGATTGTTTCAAAGATACAAAGATTTTGGGAGAGGTGCATAAACAAAAAAAAATTATCAATCCTGAGACACAATAAAACTCGATCCGTTCTTTACTATTTTATTATTATGTACCTACTAATAGACTAATTTTAACATGTTATGTTTATAAATAAAAATAAATAGATATTACGTTATGCTAACTTTTAACTTCATAAATTTTAACCACTTTTTCCAAATATTATTACCGCGTGGTACAGAAAAAAAAACTATTTTTGGGTTGTTTTTTCACTGGAGTTGGTACACATAGGCACAATACAATATTTGTTAACAATTTTAGTGATGCACTATAAGAAAAACAATTAAATTTATAGCGAGACCGCGAGCGCAACGAGCGAAAGTATGTAGATACGCAGAACCGTGTTACGTTGTGACGTCACACGTTAGCGCGATCACTCAAGATCACTAGTCGCGGAAGCCGTACTTTAACGTTTAATATCTCAGTCATTTTTGAAGATAGGAAAAAAATAAAAACAGATTATTTTTTCTCGAGTTACCTATTTTGCAGATTTGCTGAAAAAAAAAATCATTTTGGTTCTCCATTCACGATATAGAATGGGGTTGGCGGGGGTGGGGGTAAAATTTTAAATACAACTCGAGCGCGTCAGATTTTCAGAGGGGATGTTAAGTGAACCTAAACTAAGCTCCCATTTAAAATTCAGACGATTCGGATGTAACGCAAGCTCGTGGCAGCTTTTTGAAAATGCAAAAAATATTTTTGAAGATTCTCATTTTGTAATACTAAAGCGCGTCAGATTTTCATGCAGACGGTTCAGCCTAAATTCCTGATCGTGCTGATTCTTAATCTGACGATTATATGGAGGATTTTTTAATGTAACAGCGCCTACGAAATTTTGAACGCCTGTAGACGCTCACCCCACCGCTGAAATGAAAAACTTCATATAACCTTTTTTTCTTCTTACCATCCAATCTTCAAAGTCCAATAGGTCCCCACGACGCTCGAGTGACTACACATTTAGCATCGTGGGCTCCCTAACGATTTAAGTATGTGAGAGATAGTGAGAGCATGAATGATGGTCTTCAACAGCTGATAATGTCTGAACATATCTTCATACATTATAGCTAAACCATCTCGATCACGTCAGCTTTAAAACAAAAAAGAAACTACATCAAATTAGGTCCATCCGTTTGTGAATTACGACGCCACATACATACTTTTTTTTGCGTCGGGGGTTAAATATTACATACTTGGATAATATTCACACATTTAGTTCATTTCAGGCTTGTATTGAAGCAGAGTTTACGACATTATACGACCAAGCAGGTCTTATGATATATTTGGATGAAAAGCATTGGCTCAAATCGGGAATAGAATACAACGATGGGAATCCAATGATAGGTTCCGTTTTGACTAACGAACTGTCCGATTGGTCGACTGGTAAGTTTTTAAGCACATTTTGTAAATAACACTAGCTGCGCACTGTGGCTTCGTTCGCCTTGAAATTTGACTTCATGAAATTCATCCCAATTCAAGTACATCTAACCAAAGATTTAAATCGAAGATGCGGCGTAATCTCCTCGCCTTACTAAAAACACACCAAAAATTCTTAACAATGGGTTGGGCGCAGGCGCTCAACCCAACTACAGTTGCACGCCAGCTACAGTGAATGACGGTCGCTTGTTGAGAGCGTCGCTATCGTCACAGTCACGTTTGAAGTAAGGAATGTGTTGTCTGTGTTTAAAAGTGTGTTTATACTTTTGTCGTTAGTATAATGTATGTTGTATTTTGTAACACACTCTCGCTAGTAATGCCGCATCTCTCGATTTAAATCTTTGTATCTAACTATATCTTTCGGAACACTGTGACACGAGAATTTTATATATTAGATAGATAGATTAGCTAATATTAGATAGAGAAAGCGAAAATATTTGCTCTATCCAACTTTGTATTTTTAATTTTAGAAAAAAAAAATTAATCACCTGTATCTACTAATATTATAAACAGAAAAGATTTGTATATATTTGTAATGAATAAACTCGAAAACTAATAGACCAATTTGAAAAATTCTTTCACTGTTGGGAAGCTATATTATCAGCGAGTAACATAGCACATCAATACTAATAATAAATCTGTAAGGGTTGGTGATGGAGTAAGTTACTTTGTTTTCCGAGATATCGTTTTTATAAGCTCTATACATGATACTGAAACTAAATTGACTATTTTTAGAATTTTTTTCTGTATGTATGTATTATTCCTCCATAACTCTTAAACGAATTAACTGATTTTCACGAAACTTGGTAGATAAACATTTAGACGTACGGGACACAGGATAGGCTATTTTTTTTTTCAACGCGGACGAAGTCGCGGGCGCGAGCTAGTATTTTATAAAGTTATGCGGACGAAGTCGCACGCAATAGTCATAATTAATAAAAGATACAATGATTTATTTTAAGGCGTTTTCACCGGGAATCCCCGCAAGTTCTGGCTGCGCTTAACCAAAAAGAATGATGTGGTGTGCGTAAAATACTCCACCGATGGCGAAAACTGGACTCTACTGAGACTTTGTCCTTTTCTGAAGTCTGAACAGTACTTAGTTGGACTCATGTGTTGTACTCCACAGCGCGAAGGGTTGAAAGTTAAATTCAACCAAATATCTATTTCCACGCCCGCCAAAGATATATTACATTCAAATTAAAGAAATATACTAAGAAAACAGTATTTTATTTTTGGAGTTTACTTCTTAAAGAATCGATTTTCCTTAAAGAAGAAGGTTGTGTGAAAATTTATGGGAGTAAAATCAAATGTCACATGTTACGCGTTACAATATGCTTCAATACAAAGATTTAAATCGAAAGATGCGGCGTAATCTCCTCGCGCCATACTAAAAACACACCGAAAATTCTTAACAATGGGTTGGGCGCAGGCGCTCAACCCAACTACAGTTGCACGCCAGCTAGTGAGTGACGGTCGCTTGTTGAGAGCGTCGCTATCGTCACAGTCACGTTTGAAGTAAGGAATGTGTTGTCTATGTTTAAAAGTGTGTTTAGACAAAGGTATATGTATTTTATACCTTTGTCTTTAGTATAATGTATGTTGTATTTTGTAACACACTTTCGCTAGTAATGCCGCATCTCTCGATTTAAATCTTTGCTTCAATACTTAGAATAACAACGCCTAGAAACCGAGTACACGGATGAAAAGTGAGGCAACTTTTACCAAGCCGTATAAGCTTGGTAAGCGAACAGCTCGCGTCACACGCGTCATAGTGCTCATAGTATTCAACATTTTTTGTATACATGTATGCGTGTCGCCGAGCGTACTCATTACGTGTGGCTTACGCATACATCTATTCAATTTGTGCCTCAAACTCGCCAGTCTTTTGATATGAAACTATCGTTCTAGGCGTTCTTATTCTAAGCTTCAATACATATTAATCCGTTCATATTATAAAACAAAAACCGTGTCTGTCTGTTCGCGATAAACATGGAGTAAGTTACTTTGTTTTCAGAGATATCGTGTTTATAGGCTCTATACATGATACTGAAACTAAATTGACCATTTTTACAATTTTTTTCTGTATCTATGTATGTATGTTCCTCTATAACTCTTAAACGAATTAACTGATTTTCACGAAACTTGGTAGATAAACATTTTGACGTACGGGACACAGGATAGACTACTTTTTTCTTTTTCAACGCGGACGAAGTCGCGGGTACCAACTAGTTATATCAGTTATTAGTAATTTTAGTTATATATATCAGTAAAATCCGCATTAAAATAGTTTTCAAGATTGTTTCGGTATCAGACAAATTCGTTTTCAGGATGTTAAAAATCTTATTAGGATTTTGAAATAAAACATTTTATTTTTATTTTTCCTTTTTTTTTATTTCACAAAAGATCATTCATTATACTTATTAACTAACATTTTCACATATCGAATAAAAACTTAAAAACACAAGTCTAAAAAATCTCATCGGAGTGAAGAAAAAAATTCAATTATGAAAAATTTCTTTTAAATGAAGTCAAACAGCAAAAAAGTTGTAATATTTAAATTTTTATTTAAGCAAAAAAAAAAAAGCGACCTCATTGAGCAAACCTTTTAAAACTTAATATTATATAAGAAATAAAAATTCATATTAATTTTACATTTAATATATCTTACAATTAATTATAATAATAATATAGAATATCACATTTTTTCAAATATAGGTACAATTGATTTAATCTAAACAAACACAATACAATAAAATTAATGGTAGCCATTTTCACGAAACTTGACTTTTTCAACCCTTCAACTGTCGGAGTCGGATTTATCAGACAATTATTTTCGTGCCCATTTCGCCGGAGCCGGATGTATACGACAAATTTCTCCACTTGTATAATTTATTTTTAAATCATTGAATTGCTTTCTCTTAAAAAGAAAAATAAAAAAAATTACTCCTGCAAATTCAAGCAGTTAAAATTTTGTAGGAATAAACTCCTACAAAACCAAGCGGTTAACTGTTAAAGGGTTTAACCGCTTGGTACTGTAGGATTTTGTAGGGTTTGTTGGTTTGTAAGAGTCAACTCCTACAAAACCTAGCGGTTAAAGAGTTTACAAATGGCTCCTACAAAACCAAAAAAAACCTACAAAACCAAGCGGGGTTTTGTAGGGTTATGTAGGTTTTTTGGTTTTGTTGGAGCCAACTGACTCCTACAAAAACTTTGACTCGTAAACCGATTTTTTTAAAGAGAAAGCAACGCAATTATTAAAAAAATCAGGTATACAAGTACAAGCATTTGTCGTATATATACGTCGACTCTGGCGAATGGACACGAAAATAGTTAGTCGAATAAATCCGACTGTGGCGGCTAAAGGGTTAATGGAAATGGCGGAAATACAATCTTAAAATATTAACATACATAGTTACGACATCACAGTGATTAAGAATTAATCTTTTAAGCCTAACTTAATTTATTTTTAAAACACATCAGTCTAATACGATTAAAGCCCTATCCTTGCATCGTTTGGTCAAGCTAAGGCACATGTTACATATATATATTTTGCTTCACTAAAGGGAGTATAGTAGAATATTACCGCACTTACACATCGAGATATTTTTTGAAAAAAAAATATATATCTCAATATTTGTTTACTTAATAGAACAAGTACAGTCGGAATAAGAAAAGATTCGTCACCTTAAAGTCGACATTTGCTTTCAACAGCATTTACGACTTGAGTTTCAAAGGGACTAAAGAGTACGACTTGAGTTTCAAAAGGGACTCAATAGTCTACAACTTGGGTTTCAAATGGGACTAAACAGTATACGACTTGAGTTTCAAAGGGACTAAAGAGTACGACTTGAGTTTCAAAAGGGACTCAATAGTCTACAACTTGGGTTTCAAATGGGACTAAACAGTATACGACTTGAGTTTCAAAGGGACTAAAGAGTACGACTTGAGTTTCAAAAGGGACTCAATAGTCTACAACTTTGGTTTCAAATGGGACTAAACAGTCTACGACTTGAGTTTCAAAGGGACTAAAGAGTACGACTTGAGTTTCAAAAGGGACTCAATAGTCTACAACTTGAATTTCAAAAGGGACTCAATAGTCTACAACTTGAATTTCAAAAGGGACTCAATAGTCTACGATTTGAGTTTCAAAGGGACTAAACAGTCTACGACTTGAGTTTCAAATGGGACTAAACAGTCTACGACTGAGTTTCAAAAGAGACTAAAGAGTCTACAACTTGATAGAGGAATGAATTTGAAAATTTACGAAGATTTTCGTATCCCCGACTGTACAAAAAAAAAACGGTTTATAGGTAATACCACTGGCTCCCAAACTTTTCATAGTAGATAGTTTTTAATCAACAACAGGCTCTTCTTTGATCGATGGCTTTTTCGGTTCGAGCGACAGACAGTTCGTGTGTTTTAAGTTGTATATCTGAAAAAAAAAAAACATCAATGTCAAAAATTTCACATCCATAACATACGTGATATTATTTAATAAACTAGCTGGTGCCCGCGACTTCGTCCGCGTTCAACTTATTGAGCCGACTTGTTGAGTCAAAACTGTTTGTATTAATAGTTCTGACACTGAACGATAGATGGCGTTAATCTAAATAAGGATAATATGTATATATATATATATTTTTTTGCCTTTTATATCACACTAAATAGCCTAAAGCCTTCCTCGATAAATGAAATATCCAACACAAAAATATTTTTTCAATTCGAACCACTAGTTCCTGAGATTAGCGCGTACAACCAAACAAACAAACCCTTCAGCGTTATACAGGATGTCCCAATACTATGCGACACGAAGGCAAAGTACCTTTAATATCGTAGATAGGATATTTTGCTGAAAGAAGACTTTATGTCATTTTTAAAAGTTAGTAATACTGCATTCAAAGATTTTCTAAAAATTACTTGCTTCGTAGGAAATAAATAAATATTCTTGAAATTTTAATCAAACATTTTACGTTATTATTTTCTTTTAAGATACTATGTTACTTAAGAAGATTTATTATTTTTTGTCCATTCTTTCGTTTGGTATCATAAAAATGTGGGTGTTTTTTTTTTTCACATTTATGTCGGTTCGATTCCCATCAGACTCAAGCGAGTAATTTTTAGAAAATCTTTGAATGCAGCATTACTAACTTTTAAAAATAACAAACTTTTCATTCAGCAAAATATCCAATCTGCGATATTTAAGGTACTTTGCCTTCGTGTTGCATAGTATTGGGACACCCAAGACAATTGTCGGATAAATCCGACTCTGGCGGTCAAAGGATTGACAAATTCTCCACGTACCTTCATAAACAATGGAATTGACATGTTGACCACTGTGGTGGCTTTGTTCAGGGACTCCTCAATTTCCATCATATTTGGAACATCGACTGGCTGCACTTTGAGTTGAGGCATTCGTTTGTTCGAGGCTCTCACTTCTTCCGAGTCCTTCGGAGGCTTCGGTTCACCGGAAGCTTTTGGGCTTTTTTGTTGTTTTTGGGTCACTTTTTGAGTGTTCGGTTGTTCCTGTTCCCCGTTTGTCGGCGGACGAATCTGATGATGAATGAAAATTTATGTTAACATTGTAAACAAAACTATAGACCGACCGAGTTATGAAACAAGAAGTGCACACTGATGCGGGCAGATGGCGCTTGTTTCATACAACTAAACGTCACTGAGGGTGTCGCTCAACAGAGAGTGACTAAAAGTGCCCAATGCGCCTAAATAAATTTTCACATCAACAAGACACAATCCCTGTTAAAGGATAAGAAGACAGGTCGACATTTGACTTGAAATTTTTACACAACATGCAATTCCCTTCAAGAATTGATCATATCTATTTTTCGCGTGATAATATAATCTTTTTTACGGCGCCATCTGTCGAAAGCGAGGAGAACTAGCTCGCCAACGAGAACCACTGTCACATTCAAAGTGGAAGTTAGCCGATGTTATGGCAGCAGAGTTAATAGAAGACTGAGGCACAGCGAAGCGTGCAAGGGTTTAGCTAATATAAGATTAGTAGGTATTATAAACAGATGGACATAGTTACCTTTCTGGGTCTGCCGGGGCCGCGTTTCTTCGGTGGCACTGCGGCTACTGGAAGTGGAGAATCGCTCTGAATAAAAAAAATGGTTTTCATCATTCATCAGAAGGTTTTTCATCATGATAACGACAGATCTTGATCTTGGTTGGGGAGTTTCCCCCTTTTTTTAATGTTGGGAAATCATTTTGGACACCCGACAGTGTAGTGGACACTGTGGGGTTTATTGCAGGATTCGTACCTACTACAATCTAATACAAGTATGGATTTTGCGTGACAAATGCCAAAGCGGCACATGAAAAGTACGCCTAAAACGGAATCATGGTGGTCAATTGTGAAAGGTAGTAACGACCAACTTTTAATATTCATTTTAAACTCCAATGTTTTGACGTAAAGTCACATTTTCTTTAAATCACAGCTGATAGAGTTCGTGCTCTATCAAATATAAATTAACAATGATAAAAAAATTAAGTTGCAAATGGAAAATTGGTTGATTTATCGATTGAAGAACGAAAGATATACCAAAATTATAACGGTATGGATACCTTGAGGAGAAAGAAGAAGAAACCAAAAGAAGGTGGGCACATGTTTTCGTATCGAAATATGGACAGAAATGGACGTCCGAGGAAGGCAAGAGACAGGAAATTGTGGAAGAAATGGAAGAGAAGCCTGTTAAATAATCATATTTATTGTTATTATTAAAAAGTTACATGGTAAACTTACGCATCTTTTCCTTACTGGACGACTGCCGTCAGCAGACCTAGTGGTCATTGTGAGAGTAGACTCATTCTTGGTTCTCTCATTCTTGGCTTCATTTGCAACCGTGGTGGTTTGACAGGAGGCTTCCGTGGACAACTTATTGAGAGCCGAATGTATAATCTTCAGTATTTCTATGCGGCACACAAGTCTCGTTGTATCGCTCATGTTCTTGAAGAAAGGTAAGAGCGAATTCATAAACTGCTCGTCGTCGTAGAAGTGGTCGTGGGACATGACCGTGGTGGCGTCTATTTTGATCTCGAACGACGGGGTCAGGGTCTCCATGGTTCTGTCATTGTCTATGGTCGTCTCGGTGCTGTTCTCTCGAGTCTCTTGTCTCTGGTGGGCGTTTGTCACCGTTTGACATTTGGCGGAGTCTATTTTGTATTTGTCGTCGTCCACGGACACGTGTCGGGGCGAGTTTGAGACGTCCGATATTGAGGTGTCCTGTTTCTCTTGGGAGTGACGGGGCTTCCTGAAAATTAACGGTGTAAAATTGTAGGTGAAATAGTTATTTAACTTTTTTGTCCTGTAAACATGGTGGTCTGTGAGTAAACACCGTGGGAAAACCTAACCTAGACATAAAGTGTATTATATAAATACCAACTGGACTTCGGACTTCGACTTGGACATCGGACTTGCGCCTTATACGAAGAGAGGAGCTGTCCAGGTGTGAAGAATGGCTTGACCTTATTTACGATGCTCAGGTTTTTGACCGATGTCTTGGGTTTTGACTCGACAGAAATGCCCAAGTTGAGGTTTGAGCTCAACCTCCAAAAATAGACATCATTGGCCACAAGTACTTAAAGTTTGGCACTTTAAATACTTAGTGTTGGCACTTAAACTGACTTAAAGTGAGAGCCTAGTCGAAAGGGCTCCTTTTTGTAGAGAACAGACACGCTTGCGTTTTGATGGCGTTAAAACTAACCAGATTCCTGTTTATAGATCTCTAAAAAAACGCACTGTCTCCTAAGGAGACAAGCAACACTTGAACGATGCGACGTGTGTGCCCTCCACCTCCTTACACATTCCTGCCAACTCATCAGAAGACACAGCACACTAGGACACATCCTAGTATAGAAGTCCTAGTCCTAGAACAGTGTCTAATAGCGTTAGATTTATTCATACAGATATAGAAACTTACTTGTTTTGCAAGGCGAGAAGAAGAAACGACATCTGCTGGTGGTATTGATACCTTCGGCTGGCCGGTGGACAGTTCTCTGGCAGGACGCACTTGCCCTGACGGTACGCCTTCGTGTACGAGTCCCGAATGGACCTCCACCTCTTCTGGACTTCCTTACCTGAAGGGGCAAGAGAAAACCAGTTCATTTATCTTTCAGATTATTCAACAGACACAAGTACAGTCGGTGTAAGAATAGGTTCGTCACCTCAAAGTCGACATTTGCTTGCACAAAGGCAATTTTCAGTCATGCCAAAATTTCATTTCAAATGTCATATGTCAGTTGTTTGCTTAGTGCTTTAGTTTCAAAAGATACTAAGAGTCTACAATTTGATAAAGGAATGACTTTGAAAAAAAATTTCGTACCTCGACTATACATACATCCATACGCTTCTTACGGATGTTGTGTATAAATTTAAGTCGCTGTCCTTGTCTGTCTGTCTGTATATCCACTAACTCTTTCTAAAATACACAACTGATTTTGATCTAATCAAACTAATGGGTCACTAATAGAGCTATCAACAAGGAAGGTTTGTGTATTAAAAAAAATCCAGAAATAAATTGCACCCGTGTAAAGGCCGGAGCGGGCCGCTAGTTTTTTTAAATAATAACATAATATTTATTATTATTATTAGTTATTTAAAAAAGCTATTTTTATAAAAGAAACCTCATTATTAAGTAAGGAATGCAATGTAGACTTGTCTAAGTTATATGTATAACCTTATCGATGATACCACATAGCCTTAAAAAAAGAGTTACATACTCCTTAAGTGAGAAAAATAAAAACAAACATTCCCATTAGGCCAATGTTTATTATCATAGTACTTGTATTACTATTACTTATTCTGTGGTATATTAGATTATAACAAAACAACTCACTGTGAAAACCGAATGACCAATTTATTTGTAACCGTGCCAATTAAAAAAAAAAAAACACTAGTGTCGGTGAGGTAAACGTGCGCATTTGGATACGTCAAATGTTGAGAAGAAAAACGAGGTCAAGTCGAGACTCGTGAGGAGAGCCGAAGTCGAAGATACAAGTTGAAGGTCGTCCGCGAAATGTTACATTATTACATAAGTATAAATAAAAAACGAATTTTTGAACGCGACTATTTTTATTCAATTTATAAAGACTAGTTAAGGTATAGTTTTCTGGCTTGTGAAAATCGATGAAAATCGGTGGGATAGTGGGCACTAGCATCCCTTACCCACTGACCGAAACACAACAGCACATATGCTGTCATTTCACGGTGATATTCAATAATTCGATACAAGAATGTTGTAATAATTCAATTAGCTTCTTAACCCTTTAACCGCTTCGCAAATTTTTTTATTTTTTTTTTTAATAGAAAAACAACAATAAACATTTTACAAGTAGAGGAATTTGTCATATATATCCGGCTCTGGCGAAATGGACACGAAAATAACCGTCGGATAAATCCGACACTGGCGGCTAAAGGGTCAAATTTAATGCATATACCAGTTAAAATTACCATTTGAAACACGGAATGAAACATCCTTACATCATCAATCAATACTAATAATAAATCTGTAAGGGTTGGTCATGGAGTAAGTTACTTTGTTTTCAGAGATATCGTGTTTATAGGCTCTACACAAATGATACTGAAACTAAATTGACCATTTTTAGAATTTTTTTCTGTATGTATGTATGTTCCTCCATAACTCTTAAACGAATTAACTGATTTTCATGAAACTTGGTAGATAAACATTTAGACGTACAGGACACAGGATAGGCTACTTTTTTCTTTTTCAACGCGGACGAAGACGCGAGCGCCAGCTAGTATTATTATAAAACAAAGTCATCCGACGCGTCTGTCTGTTCGCGATAAACTCAAAAACTACTGCACCGATTTTTCATGCTGTTTTCACCAATGGATAGAGTGGTTCTCGAGGAAGGTTTTTAGTAATATTAATTTACAAAGTTACGCTTTTGAAATCGCGGGTGGTCGCGGGCAGCAGCTAGTTATATTATATAAAATACATCTAGAGTACACCAAATGACACAGTGGCTATTTATAAAACGAAGATTTCACATACGAAGCAAAACAATCGACAAAAATGCAGTTAACGCACGATCGGTAATAATCATATTTACCGATTTAGAGCACTGGGCGACACTGTGTCGGCAATTTGGAAAACCTTACGTAAGCAAGTACGAGCCAGGTTTTAATACATTATCAAAGAATCAAAGCAGTGTACAGTGCATCCAAATTTTAGTGCAACCTATTTTGTTTGAGAAACTTTTTGGAGTTACTATCTTATGGACGAAATCCACGATCAATCATTTGACGTGGCTCCAAACGACTTAAATCAAATGGAGCCACGCCAAACATTGTGCCCACATGCGGTCAGTCCAATTTTCTGTCATTTATGCGTTTAATCGGGTCGAGTGACGTTGACATGAGCTCTGATTCGGAAACGCGGCATGATACCACTGCGTAGTAATGAGGATAGAATACATTTCTATCCTCCTTTTACTACGCCGTGGCACGTAGTAAGGATAGAAATGTATTCTATCCTCCTTGGTTTCTACACTCACGATCAGTTGGCGCGATGAAGTGACGTGACGCAACGGCGCGATTTGAAATCCAGTGTTTGACATCAAGCCATCAGTTTTTGACCATTCACGATCAAATTTTGGCTTCACATCAGTCAATTTGACGCGATGGACTAATCGTGTATTTCGTCCATTAATATAATTATAAAAGGCGATGTGTGTACGGTGTACGTGTGTGTGTATGTTGCCTATGGACTCCAAACGCAAAACCGCTGAACCGATATTGATGAAACTTTCAATCTTCAGATTAGTCCAGCGGGTGTTCCTGTGAAGTTTGGTAGCGATCGGACGCGGACAAAGTCGCGGGCAAATACTAGTTTCATATATAAGCCCGTGGTATGAAAATTTATGGGAGTAAAAATCAAATGTCAAATGTCACATTATGCTTCAATACATATTAATATAATATATTATATGTTTTAATTATATTTATTAAAATATTTATTTATCGTTCGTAAGGAGTAAACACGTCGTGCGTCGGAGCGCACACGCACACACACACACACACACACACACACACACACACACTTTTCTTTATTATTTACATTTTTAGACGATCTCACGGCAACCTAAATTTTTTTCTCAGGATAACAATTATCCTGTATGTTATGTTAATCCAGGCAATAAAAAAAACTATTTCAATTTCAACGCCTAAAACATAATTATTAAGCTTACTGTACCTACTGTAATCCGATATGGGACGACATTAGTTTTATCTAAAATTTTAAAGATAACGTTTTCAATATTTTACCTTTAAAAACTTTAAATTGGTTTATTATATTTCATGGTTCGTTTTTATTCTTTAAAAAAAAGAGGGGCTATTTAGGGTTTCTTTAAGAAACCCTAAATCGACATAAATTTTTTATTTAGGAATATATATTATGTATTTATTTTAGGATATTTGATTGTCCATTTTTAAAATATTCACATTATTTACATAGTAAAACAAAGTTGCTTTCCACCCTCTGTCCCTCTGAACTGCGCAAAAGATTTTTGATGCGGTTTTCACTAATGGAAAGAGCATTAAAGGAACCTCCTACTACTAATATTATTAAGAAGAAAGATTTGATTGTTTGTTTGAATTGAGCAGGCCCCGAAACTACTGGACCAATTTGAAAAATTAGTTCACCTATAGAAAGCTACGTTGTCAGGGAGTAACATAGGCTATCAATCAATCAATACTAATAATAAATCTGTAAGGGTTGGTGATGGAGTAAGTTACTTTGTTTTCAGAGATATCGTGTTTATAGGCTCTATACATGATACGGAAACTAAATTGACCATTTTTAGATTTTTTTCCTGTATGTATGTATGACTCTTAAACTCTTAAATGAATCAACTGATTTTCATGAAACTCGGTAGATAAACATTGAGACGTACAGGACACGGGATAGGCTACTTTTTTTCTTTTTCAACGCGAAGTCGCGGGCGCCACCTAGTATTTTATAAAATTACGCGGACGAAGTGCAACAGCTATTAGATATAATTTGCAAAAAAATCCGTGTGAAGCCCGGGGGCGGATGTTCTTGATCAGCAGACCCAAAGGTATTTAAACCCACATAAGTTTCAAAACTTTATCAATTTGTTTGGATTCCCCCATACACTGCTTACACAGAGTAACTGGAAAACGGAATGTGACTAGGTGTGCTTGTGACGTCATCGGAGCAGTAGAAAATAAATGCAATCGCTACACGCTCTACTGTGGGTAGAGAAATAAAAAAAAAAATACATTTAGGTCAGACTGATATATCCATACTAATCCATACTAATCCATACTAATCCATACTAATATTATAAACTAACTGGTGCCCGTGACTTCGTCCGCGCAATATTGATATTGATATCTTTATTGATGTGACGACGGTGGCGCGGCCAGATTTTTTAATATTTTTAGATGATCCCTCGGGAACAGTACTTTTTTCCGGATAAAAGGTAGCCTGTGTCCTTTCCTGTATCCCTGACAACGTGTATGCAAAATTTTATGATGATTACTTGAGTAATTAAGGCGTGAAAAGGTAACATAAAGAGTTACTTTCACATTTAAAATATTAGAAGGTTTTTTTGGTCACTATTTTTTTCTCGAAATCTGAAACACAAACTCGTGTAGAGTAGGTATAGTAAAGTATAATTTCCAAAGATGTTCTAATACCTTTCAATAAATATTAATTTGAAATGAAGGCGCTTACGTTTGAATTATTAACAAAATAATATTGGAATTATATTTAACTGATTTTCTTAACGACAAAACAACACCCACGTACAACCTTGCGAGCGTCTCTCGCTCGCATCTTTGAATCTACAGTTAGGGTTGTCAAAAAAGACATATTCATACTTCCATACTAATAATTTTTAATGTGAAAGTAACTCTGCCTGTTACGTTTTCACGGCCTAACTACTCAATCAATCATCATGAAATTTTTCATACACGTTGTCAGGGATACCAGAAAGGACATAGGCTACGTTTCACCCAGAAAAAAAAAATACATGTCAGTCGTTGGACTGCACGTCAGAAGTGAAAACAGCTTCGAAAATTATTGATCGCAAGAAATACAAGAGAATATAATATGTATGACACTGACACACAATAACAATAATAAATTCATAATGACAGACCATTAAAAAGGTTTGACGTTGATATGACCATTAAAAAGGTGTATAGTGTATACCATATTGATCCTTATCATATCTAGTAAGTTTACTTTCATATGCAGTTGTCTACTTAGAGCTGTCAATTTCGGTAACGTAACCTAACATGACACTGTCGCGAGTTCAGTGATTTTATCCCATCTTAAAAATGCCCAAGGCGTGTAAAAAAGGTTTCACTTCAAAAAGTACTACACCCAACTTAGCCCCCCTAAATCAGAGCTTATATATATGATTTTTTTTATTGATTGTAAGAGAAATTAAATTATTTTGTAAATTTATGAATGAGAACGTGGATTTATTAAAAAAATTCTATCGAAGAGAAATGGATCTATTTTCTAAAAATGAAATTCGGATCTCTAGACTAGAATGTTATTTCAAGACTCTTTGAATAGCGACTCTCAAGTGACAACCCTACCCTTTCTCTAGTTGGATGTAGGCGAATATACTTTTTAAGTTACGTACTTAAGTTAATATATATTTAATATAAAATAACAAACATCTTTTGTACCTTAGATAATATTTGGAGAATATTTTTGAAAAACAAAATTATAGCTTCTTGGCTTTTCGACTATCTAAGTATAACTATAAAAAATATATTTTTAATACTAGTTATCGTGTTAATGTTAATGAAATATACTATAATTTATTTAAAAAAAAAAGCTAATTGAAATAGGTAGTAGGAAAAAAAGCAACAATTAAAGTCAATTTTGTCTTATAAATGCGTTCAATAACCTTATAATTACAATCTGACTTGATGTTACCAGAGAACGCGATATAAGGCACGTTCGCCGTTTGCGATGCCTACTTTGCAATAAAGGTACATTTTGAAGCAACGCAAGCGAGTCGTATAGCAGTGTCCCCAATCGCCATTAAACACTAAAATGAGATATTTTAAAATTGGCAATCGAAAGGATAATAGAAGGATGCCAGTAGTGACAGGGCACTATACATTTAACTGTCATAAGCTTGCGCCAGTAAGTCCAGTAACCACGCCCTTAAAAACTAAAAGTGGAATACGTGATGGCAGAGTTTCAAATACTTTTTAGTACCAAATCTTCTCAATAATCACTAAACAAAAAGAAAATCTGTTGACAAACAGAGAAGAAAAAAATCACTAAACCCTTCTATCTACTTTAATTGTGTAAAGCATAACTTGTTCAGATTAAAATCATAAGTAGGTATTATTAGTCATTTGTACAAAGGCTTTGTTTGATGACGTATATCTAAATGCACCGTTAATGACGTGGAGATATCGTTACCCCATTTGACAATGATCGCATCCTTTGAAAATGGCCCCTAATTTTTACTGGTCGCGATGACTAAGTCACTATTATATATTATTATATCAACACTCACAATGAACGAAACACAAAAATATAATTATGTATCTCAATCGTAGAAATAAATAGGAAAAGAGATATTTTTCCTTTTCATATTTGCTATTGAGAAAATAAATCTTCCCATCATTCGTTAATTAAATTAATCGTATTCAAGAAAATATATTTATAAATTTCCTGCTACAATGTGGCGTTCAAATTCTAAGAAAATAAAAGTTCCTCTCATACATTTTATAGCTCTGTTTTAAGTTTTTAAGCTCCGAGAGCTTTTATTTAGAAATTCGCCTTAGAATCCGTTAAGAATCAAGGTTGTTGACGACATACCAGCCAAGAGTTAGCAAGTTGAAGTGTCAATGGGCCGGTCACATCTGTCGCGAAGCGGATAACCGATGTGGTAGACTATGGTAGTTCAATTGTTTTCATACAAAGAAATTAATAAAGTCTTGAACTTAGGTGGGTTTTGGGTCTGCTGATCAAAACCCACAACTCTCCGGACTCTCCCTCCTTTTCACTTGCCGCTTCACCCCCGCATCGTGAAAAAGTCCCCGTTAACGGTTTTTTAAGTAAACTTTAATAGATACAAAAAAAGTGTCAAAGGCAAAAATTATCCTCATTAAATTCTAAACAAAATATGTTCTATACATTATTTTAATTAGCTTGACGGTTTTCAAGCTACAGCTAGTTTTCAAACCAACTTTCAAAGTTCAATAAGTTTCAAATTTACAAAAAAGTGTCGGGCAAAAGTTGTGGGTTTTGATCAGCAGACCCAAATTTATAACCCAAGTATCAAAACTTTATTGTTTGTTTTTCCCATACATTGCTTACATAGAATGACTGTATTACTCGTATAATGGAGGCCACGAATTGGAAAGCGCAGACGCCCTGGGCCTAGGTGGACAGACGACCTGAAAGGCTTCGCGGCTGGATGCGAAAGACAGAAAACCCCCGAGCCTTGGGAGAGGCTTTTTTTTTTGGTGGAAGCTAACCCTTTAGGGTGGTTTTACAGTGACGCTTTCGCCAGCGCGGTTGGTAAGCGTCGCGGGCCACGAACTTTGCGTCTCTTGGATCGTTACATAGTTTAACCAACACGCGCGGATGGCCCGCGCTGACGAGTAAACTCGTCGAGCGGGTTATCCGCGGCTCCGCGCGCTTACCACCCGCGCGGACCGTAAGCGTCACTGTAAAACCAGCCTTATGTCCTTTCTTGCGTCCCTGACTACGTGTATGCAAAATTTCATGATGATTCGGTTGAGAAGTTAAGGCCTAAAAAGGTAACAGGTAGACAGAGTTACTTTCACATTTAGAGTTTGACACAAAAAAGAAAACAATTTTTAATCTCTTTATATTATAATATTTAAATATTTATGTAGAGCAGGTATATTTGTAAGAAAAAAAAAAATCCTTTGTATTGTCACCTTTAAAGTACATTTTCAACCGACGAAAACGAAAAAACAAAAACGGAGGAGGTTCTCAATTCGACACAGTAGTCCGATTTTGATAATTCTTTTTTATTTGAAAGGGTGTACCCCCAAGGGGGTCCCATTTAAATAATAAAAAAAAAAATCCAACCCTAAGGGTAGGAAAACAGGAGATGATTGTTCACTAACTGATTGTAGCGTATGACCACGCATAACTTTTTACAGAGTAGTCCGATTTTGATAATTCTTTTTTTAATGGATATACATCGAAGTTGGTCTCGTACATATTTGGAAAAAAAATCCTAGCCTAAGGGTGGGAAAATGGGGGTGATTTATTGCTTACTCACAGATTTTAATGCTGAGTTGAGCATTACAATAAAAAAAAGTAATCAAAAATTAAGCATGTAGTAAATAGTAGATTATAGCCACAAAAATTACATAAGAGTGATGCGCGGCGGCGACTCAAAATCACTTAGGTAATTAGTTTAAGAACTTTTGTTATTAAGGTCAAAAAAAGTTTTTATAAAAAACAAAATGGAAAATTAACTACTAGGTATTTTAATTTTATGCTATTTTATTTTATGCCACCATGTTAGAGGTTAGGACAAAAGCATATTTATATAAATAGAGTAGGTATCATAAATTTGTCGGCAGCAATAAAACCGTTATCCTTTGTTAGTAATAGAGAAAAATATAAATAAATTTAAATATATTGCATTAAAAAAAAAAATGAACAATGAAATCATAAAATAACCACCGAGCCTTTTCTAATAATGTAACTTAATATTATTATTTTTTTGAACATTGTAGATTGTTTACCTACCTGAAATGAATCACGCGAAGAATATTTTATACTTAAATAAAAGTGGTTCAAAATATTAGTTTACTTACACCCTCTCGACATTTTAGAAATGGCATTTTATTTTAGACATTTTTAATAATTTATAATTTTATCTTCTTCTTAATATAATAAAAGGCCTATGTAATGTCATCCCCGTATGTCTCCTATAGACTCAAAAACCGTTGAACGGATTTGATGAAACTTTTAGACAATCTCCAGATTAGTGCAGCGACGCGGACGAAGTCGCGGGCAAAAACACTACCTAGTTTTTGATAATTATTTTAATGCAATTTTATTGCAATGCATATGGCAATAACATATTGATTTAATCTAAATATTATATAAACAATTAAATAACAAATACTTACGCCGCCGCCATTTTGAATTATCGTTCAGTGCATATAATTCGTAAGCGTGCGTTTCGTACAATACTTACCTATTTAAACAACAAATTAGATAATTTTTAAACCATTAACCTATATTAACTTATGAGACTTCCCTTTTATTTATGCAAACATGCATTTAATAAATACAATTATAATTAGAAATAATTTCAAACGTTTTAGTAGACAAGTTGTAATATTAAAAGAACTTCTTTAAACCAGATTTCAAACTAGACAGCAAACAAGTCGATAACGTTCAGTAAAACATGACAATTTCTATTAAAAATTTCTCAGCGAAATACATTGCTTGCTCCGATAGGGGCGACATTAGTATATGAACATTTGTAGCGAGCAATGAATCAGGTACATTGTGGAGGTAAAATGTTTTTAAACGTATGAAACAGTATAAGCAGTACGGACCGGCCCCGATTGAGTCACGAATACGTACGTACGTTACCATTACATTGACAATGATAAAATAGTCGACAACTACTTCGCGTCACTCATTATACATTGCTGCCGTTGTTTGAGGCGATTAATTTTGATCGCAATACCGAGACGGCAATGTAATAGGAGTCATAGTAAAAAAATCCGTTAAACAGTTAAATCGTCTCTTCACTGGGTGAGGTATTTAGATGTTTTTTTTTTTGTGAGCGCAAATTGATACGAGTTATATAGGTTTAGGTACGTTGTTATTATGATGATGACGTTTTGTAACAAAAATAATATGAACAAAATATCGTTTGAAATTAAAATTTTAAACGCTAAAAGTGAATGATACAATGTATCAGAGGAGGAGGTTAAACAATGAGATTTATTTATATTTGGAACGCGTTTAGGATAGTTATTACATTATATCTAAATCCGTCTACGCTTCGCTGTGGCTCGTTTTTTATTTTATTTTTCCGAATAAAAAGTTTATAAGAACACTGTTAAAATTCAATATTGTGTAAAAATTTCAAGTCAATCCATCGACTACTTCGTTTTGTAGACACAAACATACGGAAGCTTATTTTTTATATATCTATCTATCTATATAAATAAAAATTAATCACTAAATGTGGTGCTAAGCGCAAAACTCGAGAACGGCTGGACCGATTTTAATTTTGTCTTCACTCATGGATAGAGGAATAATCAGAGAAGGTTTATACGTAAAAAAAAATGCACACCGGGCGAGGCCGGGAGCGGGTCGCAAGTTCACATATTTTAAACGTTTTAATTAAATACGAGCATTTGTAAATATATTTTTAAAAAGATTATGAAATGAAAGCTAAGGGCCTCTTTCACCATCTGTCAAGTGGGCTAACCGTCATTTAAAGTCACCAATTACCAGGGAAAATGGAGCATATAATTATATACCTGTGTTTGTACGGCAAAAGTCCCAAACATTAAAAAAAAAATTTAAAAAAATCGCCTATCGAAGGATGCAGTAAACCGAGTGCATAATTTGATAAAACATAAAATTATTTGTAAAAGAGGCCCTCAATCAATATTATGCAAAGATTTAAACTATTACAAGAGCACCTAGTGCTGATAAATGTGCGATATTTTTTTATAAGAGGTAATTACTTAATTACTATATAACTAATTTCACAAGACAACTAATTGCAAATTAAATAAAATTATTGTGTATGTTGACATTTTTGAACGAGTATTTAATTACCTTCTATCATGATAGGTTACATGTAGTTACAACATATTAATTAATCTATTTATTATAATATAAATTTTATATTTGTTAAAAAATTTATAAAAAATAATCTCTAAAAGCGTTGCTAAGTGAAAAACTTGATGAAAATCTGGACAAATTTAGCTAATTTTATTTTTCAATTATTCTTTGAAGTCCGAAGAAAATTCTTATGAAGAGAAAAATTGGAAGCAATTGCCCGGAAAAACGTTAATGGCATTTTTCCTTTTCCCATCCGAAGTTCTTGGCTGACAATAATTTGAGAATGGCTGGACCAATTTAGCTAATAGTTATTATTTTTCAAATATTCTTTAATGTCCGAAGATTCTTACGAAGGGAGAAATTGGAAAAAATAGCCCAGAAAAAACGTTAATGGCATTTTTCCTTTTCCCGTCCGAAGTTCTTGGCTGACAATAATTTGAGAACGGCTGGGCCAAATCGGCAATTTAGTTTTTTTTTTTTTAAATATTCTTTGAAGTCCTACGAAAATTCTTATGAAGAGAAAAATTGGGAAAAAATTAGCCTGGAAAAAACGTTAATGGCATTTTTCTTTTTTCCATCCTAAGTTCTTATATTCACATCGAAAAAATCGTTTTAGGAATCGTTTCATATTAATGCCACCCTTTGCTTTCTACAGATTAAAAAACCACAGATATTAAATTTGTTATCGCGAATCCGTTTTTCGATATCACATGCGTAGGACAATATCATTTGACAGCTGGCGAACGCTTCAATGTCCACCTGATGGTGAGTTTATGGTGAGGGGGCAGTCGATATGGACATTGGCATAACGGGTTCTATAAACACCATTCTCGTTAGAGCTGATGGTTGGAACTCTAAGATAATATATATGTTTAATTGTTCATATTGTTACGACCGAACATTCTCGAAGCGTTTGTTTATCATAAACAAACAGCGTGTTGTTGTTTATCATGAGACCTGGGCGTATGGAAATTTCCATACGTAGAAGGAAGCTCTCCTGTCTCAGAGAAAACTGTTCCTTATGTTCGCGACATAAGGTTCACATTCCCTTAAGCCAGAAAGTTGTTTACGATGTTTGTTTTTTATGACTTGTTTACTTGTGTACGAGCTTGTTTACCTTAAAGTTTCTAGTGTTTTCCAAAAACATCGCGGCTGACTGCGCGTGTATAAATACGGGTGCCATCGCTCGAGTGGGACAGTTCTGCGACAACAAGCGATACGAAAACAACTCTTGGGAGCTTTTGCGAAGATATTTGCGACAGTGCATTGTTGACACATAGAGTGAATTATTTACGACTTTTGGCAAGTTTTACGGTTTAATTGGAAAAGCTCTGATATTTTGGAAGTCATCTTGGTCTGCGTAATAAATCGTGTTCTTACAACCCTAAACAGCATTTTAACTCACCCCAGCACGTAACAACTGGTGTCAGAAGCGGAATGCCGTTAATGCCACGGGACGAAGGAACTCGTACTCCACGGACCAGGAGGCAAGTGGAGATGGATGCTGCGAGACAACGAGCACATGAGGAGCCGGAGGAAGGCACCGATGCTGATTTGCTTCCTACGGCAGTACCTACATCGAGCCCGTCGATGGACCTCGCTGCGCTGCTAGCTGCTGTACAGAGCATACAAGCCAGTCAGGAAGCCGCTCGCCGTGAACAGGAAGCTGCTGTACAGAGCATACAGGCCAGTCAGGAATCTGCTAGCCAAATGCTGCTTTCGAAATTGGACACAAGCCTTGAAGTCATCTGCGATAAAGTTAAAAAGGTAGAGTCCGAAGTTAAAGGGGTCTCAGTGAAAGTCGAAGGCCTGGAAGAGAGACTCGACCAAACCGACACTCGCCACCAGGCGCTCGCCGAGAAAGTGCAGAAGTTGGTGACGAGGGAGGCAGTCTTCACTGCGCCGGTACCTACACAAGGTAGGCTGGACTTGCCACGGTTTGATGGCACATCTTCCTGGACAGCCTATAAGTACCAGTTCGAAACCCTCTCTAACTGCAGCGGCTGGACTGAGGATCAAGCATTCATGGCGTTGACTCTAGCCTTAAGAGGAGACGCCCAACTGATTCTGGAGCGACTCCCTACAGAAGGAAGATCTCTGCAAGCCCTACTGGAAGCTCTAGAGACACGATATGGTGACAAGCACATGGAGCACACGTATAGGGCTCAACTACGCGATCGCACGCAGAAGCCCACGGAAACACTCCAGCAGTGGGCTGACGAAATCGAGAGATTAGTTCGTCGCGCCTATACATCAACACCGAATGCAGTAGAAATAACTCTACTCCAAGCTTTTGTGGACGGGATAAGGGACGGCGAAGTTCGCGCAGCGGTACGTTTGGGTCACCACCAGACCCTGAAGAGTGCACTGGCACATGCTCTGGAAGTGGAAGCTGTGCGGCGTGACACGAGGCCATTCAAGGTCAGGGAGCTGGTAGCCGAGGAGCGAAAGCCTCGCTATGGCCCGACCTGCTATGGCTGCGGTGAAAAAGGCCACATAAGGCTGGACTGCCCAAAGAAGAAGAGAAAAAGGGTCTCAGAGATGGAGACCCAAGTTGACGAGGGGCAGTTAAACTAAGCGTTGCCAGGGCCGCGGGGCAGGCGCTGGCTGGGAGAAGGAAAGCCCCTGCTATTACTATCAGACAAGCTTCTAACGGAAACAGTTTAAGCATCGAGGGTACGCTGAACGGTAAAAAGTGCAGGTTCACAATAGACACAGGAGCATCGCGCACCATTGTAAGACCTGAACTCTTAAAACGAACTATCTCATGGAAGCAACGATCTCCAACATGTCAGCTACGAACAGCAACGGGCCAGCCAGTACCTGTCCTCGGTGACTCAGACGTGGAAATTGGAATTGGTAGTCAGTTGTACTCAAACTCAGTGCTGATTGCCAATATTACTGACGACTGCATATTAGGACTGGATTTCTTAAAAAATCACCGTTGTATTTTGAACGTCGACCAAGGAGTACTCGAATTTCCTGATCAAGAAGTTTTCTTAGAAGGCTCGACCCCATGTACACTCTATTGTTTAAGGGACGTCAAACTAGCTCCCAGATCAGAAAATCTAGTAATGACGAAATTCTCATCCAACGTCAAGAACGGGTTATGTGTCATTGCGGAGGATGAAGGAACACATCCTAATTGGATAATGGCCAGAACACTACTAATGACAAGCAGGATAGGCAGAGTAAGAATTTTAAATCTCAGCAATGAAGAGGTACAGCTCAGAAGAAACAGCGTAGTTGGAAAGTGTCAGGAAGTGAAGTATTTAAGACGTATAAGCAGTACAACAAACGCAGTAAATAGCACAGACTACCAGGTATCGCAGTTATTGGATTCGCTGAAAGGAAATTTGTCGTCAGTTCAGTTGAGGCAAGCTCAGGATCTTTTAATGCGGTTCAAAGACATATTTGCCGTTGGAAATGATTGCGGTAGAACAGGACTTGTGAAGCACAGAATAGACACCGGCGATTCAAGACCTATACGACAAAGACCTCGTCGAATCCCGTGGGCAAAAGAAGCTGAAGTTGCGGATAAAAAAGGGAGTGAAACCTGAGTGGGCGGATGTATCAGCTTCCAGTCCTGTTACAAAAAGCTATTGGGCTCAATGGGATAGTTTGACCCTGGAAGGCGGAATCTTGTGCAGGAAATGGGAGTCTAATACCGGACATCAGGTGACTGTACAGGTTGTAGTCCCTCGAAGTAAGGTATCTCCTCTACTACGTCATATCCATGATGGGGTGTCTGGTGGTCATCTTGGAGTGAAGAAAACCCTTTTGAAAGTGCGACAGCGGTTCTACTGGGTCCATTGCCGGGAAGACGTAGAAGATTGGTGTCGTAAATGCAACGCATGCGCTTCAGTCAAGGGACCACAGACAAGAAGTAGGGGAAAACTGAAGCTCTACAATGTGGGAGCACCATGGGAACGTATCGCTATAGACGTGGCCGGACCATTTCCTGAAACTGAGGATGGGAACAAATACATCGTTGTAGTGCAAGACTATTTCAGCAAATGGCCGGAAGTGTTTGCGACCCCTAACCAAGAAGCTAAAACTGTTGCCAAGAAGCTAGTTCAGGATGTAATCTGTCGGTATGGCGTACCTCTGGAAATACACTCCGATCAGGGGAGAAATTTCGAATCAGCCCTATTTCAAGAAATGTGCAACCTTCTCGGTATACATAAGACCCGTACGACACCAGCTCATCCTCAGTCTGACGGAATGGTCGAAAGGTTTAACCAAACATTGGAAAATAATTTGGCTAAAGTAGTCGACTCACATCAGAGAGACTGGGACCAGTACATTCCTCTTTTCTTGCTGTCTTATCGCTCCGCTGTACATGATAGTACTAGTTTTACCCCTGCCAGAGTGAATTTTGGACGAGAAATAAGACTACCAGTCGATGCAATAACAGGGTCTCCGCCGAATAGCCCAAGACTTGTGACGGATTATGTCAGCGATCTTCGAGAACAGCTGGATGAAGTGCATAAGCTAGTTCGCGAGTGCAGTCTCAAGACCGGTGAAAAAATGAAAACCCGTTATGATAGGAGATCAAACATCAACGGTTTTGAAGAGGGAACTCTCGTATGGCTTCATAATCCCTTCAGGAAAAAGGGCAAAAGCCCAAAGTTGCAAGCACGATGGGAAGGACCTTACAATGTGGTTACAAAAATCAACGACGTCACCTATCGAATCAAAAAGGGGCAAAGAGGAAAACCGAAGGTCGTACACATTGACCGTTTGACAAAGTATCACGGCACGAATGATGATCGGGACGATCATAACTAAGAGGGGGGTAATGTTACGACCGAACATTCTCGAAGCGTTTGTTTATCATAAACAAACAGCGTGTTGTTGTTTATCATGAGACCTGGGCGTATGGAAATTTCCATACGTAGAAGGAAGCTCTCCTGTCTCAGAGAAAACTGTTCCTTATGTTCGCGACATAAGGTTCACATTCCCTTAAGCCAGAAAGTTGTTTACGATGTTTGTTTTTTATGACTTGTTTACTTGTGTACGAGCTTGTTTACCTTAAAGTTTCTAGTGTTTTCCAAAAACATCGCGGCTGACTGCGCGTGTATAAATACGGGTGCCATCGCTCGAGTGGGACAGTTCTGCGACAACAAGCGATACGAAAACAACTCTTGGGAGCTTTTGCGAAGATATTTGCGACAGTGCATTGTTGACACATAGAGTGAATTATTTACGACTTTTGGCAAGTTTTACGGTTTAATTGGAAAAGCTCTGATATTTTGGAAGTCATCTTGGTCTGCGTAATAAATCGTGTTCTTACAACCCTAAACGGCATTTTAACTCACCCCAGCACGTAACAATATTAACATGTACATCGAATATTTTATCTATAACTAGCTGCTGCCCGCGACTTCGCCCCCGTAACTTTGTAAATCAATACTACTAGTAAACATCAATACTAATAATAAATCTGTAACTTACTAATAATAATTCATATTTGTATTAAATATGCATGTATGTATGTATATGTTTCCATGTAATCATATAAGTAATGTTGAGATCATTAGTGTTTAGTTAAAATAAAGTTAATCGTGCTATGTACACTATTTAGGACTGCAATATGTACACTATTTAGGACTGCAATGCATATACACCTATTTTTTTGAATTCATGTAAATAATTGCATTCTGTCTGTGTACTTTATTAAATATAAAAATAAATAAATCCTAAAGTTAGCTAGTTTGCCTTCGTCTGGTTGCAACTGTACAAGTTGTGGCTATATGATCGGCGATACTTATCAATTGTCACTTAGATTAGATTCAATACCTATACCTATAGAGCTCTATATAAGCAAGAAATACCTGCCTAAAGCGAGCTTATTTATATGTGTTACTTCGAGAGAATCTCTCTTGTACAGTCAGGTGGTGCGGTTCAAGGCTGAGCGATATTGTTCGGCGCGATACCGAGAAACTGTCATATCATAATTATTATGTACCTACTATTCATAATTATGTACCTACTAGCTGGTGCCCGCGACTTCGTCAGCATTGAGATGAAAAAAAAAAAACAAACAAGGGTGTAAATTTGGAAAAAAAATCCAACCCTAAGAGTAGGAAAACAGGGGATGATTGATTGTTCACTCACTGATTGTAGCGTATGACCACGCATAACTTTTTACAGAGTAGTCCGATTTTGATAATTCTTTTTTTAATAAATAGGGTACACCTCGAAGTTGGTCTCATATAAATTTGGGAAAATTCCTACCCTAAGGGTGGGAAAATGGGGGTGATTTATTGTTTACTCACAGATTTTAATACTGAGTTGAGTATTACAATTTAAAAAAGTAATCAAGATTATAGCCACAAAAAATTATAAAATAAAAACTTTCTAACAAAAAATTAAACCGCCGAAAAAACTGAAAAGCAAAAAATAATTTTATTTAACCTTAATAACTAAGTTCTTTGTCGTTTTCAATTGTCACTTTGACTAGGGCCCCGGGTTCGAATTGAAAAATTATTTTTGTGTTGGTCCAGGCTTTAGTCCAGTCATGTCAAAGATACGGCCCGCGGGCCGCATACGGCCCTCAAGCTACCTCAATACGGCCCGCGACCAGAATCTATCTAGTGAGGATTTTAGCGGCATTCGATGCCACTTCCTATTTTTTAAATGGAATTTATAGATCTGAAATATGAGATCTCAGGTGTCTGGATCCTCAAGCTCAAGATAATTAATTTTACCCTTTTTGTTACCTTTGTATGAAAATTGATTTATTTAACTAAATAAAGTTTTCAAACTACAATGAATTTTAGTTTTAAATTTTGAGTCTGGCCCGTTAACACATGTTAAATCTTAAAAATGGCCCTTTAGAAAAATGAGTTTTACACCCCTGCTTTTAGGCTATATAACATTTTGAACGCGGACGAAGTCGCGGGCAACAGCTAGTATATTAATTAGTATAGCAGTAGTAATATGCAAAAAAACTGCATACGTTTGAAGCCGTTAGTTTATTTATAAGCATTTTTATAAATTTCAATTGTGTCGCACGGCGACCCAGTCTTTCTCGTCATGTCCTTGAATGAGTCTGACCATCGATTTTAGTTAATGATATCCCCCAAATATAGCTCACTAGACAAATACGGCAGTGTTTTTATTTTTTTGATATCTTAAAAAATGACCGAGTTATAAGCGTTCAAAGTACGCGCGCCACCCAAATTTTTTAATACTACTCGCGAACGTTGATGACGTCACAAGGGCCTATTCTAGATGCAAGAAAGAGAGATTTGTATGTTTAACTCAAAAACTACTGGACCGATTTTAAAAATTCTTTCACCTATAAAAAGCTACGTTATTAGCGAATAACATTGGGTATATTTTATAAAGTTACGCGGGCGAAGTCGCGTGCAACAGCTGGTAATATCATAAAGAGAGTAGATTTCTATTTTTGTTTGTAATTTATTAACTCAAAAACTACTGGACCGATTTTAAAAATTCTTTCACCTATAAAAAGCTACGTTATCAGCGAATAACATAGGCTATATTTTATAAAGTTACGCGGGCAAAGTCGCGTGCAACAGCTGGTAATATCATAAAGAGAGTAGATTTCTATTTTTGTTTGTAATTTATTAACTCAAAAACTACTGGACCGATTTTAAAAATTCTTTCACCTATAAAAAGCTACGTTATCAGCGAATAACATAGGCTATATTTTATAAAGTTACGCGAGCGAAGTCGCGTGCAACAGCGGGTAATATTATAAAGAGAGTAAATTTCTATTTTTGTTTGTAATGAATAAACTTAAAAACTACTAGACCGATTTTAAAAATTCTTTCACCCATAGAAAACTACATTATCAGCGAGTAACATAGGCTATTAACATAGACTATAAAATTACGGGGACGAAGTCGCGTGAAAACAGCAAGTTGATTATAAATTATAAAAATATTCTTAAAATGATTCTTGAGCGGGACTTACGACAAAGATTTCCTCAATACTTTCTGAAGTTATCAGGTTCGGAATAAAAATACGTCAAAATTTTAAAAAAATTCAAAATGGTACAAAAAGTACAAAAAGTCCAGTGCTTATTATAGGTCAGTGGCGCCGGAGCATTTGAAAATTTAAATAATGACCTTTACTTTTGTCATATAATAAATACTAATAATAATAATAATAATAATAATAATAATAAAAGATACTAATAATTTGTACATAATATATAGTGCCTATATATAGTGCCTATATATTATGTACAAATTCAACCATCCACACACCTTCTAAATTATTTTTCCAAGTGCCAATGGATACGAAAAGACATAAAAAGTGGATGACCATGAAGCCCGTCACACACGTATTTTATTTTAGTGTGTGTAAGACGTCACTTTTCTCCCTATAAAAATATACTTACCTGCCTAGTATACTAACAAAAATACCTATTACACTCTTTATGATATGAGGATGACTTACAACCAAGTATATGCTTGCAAAGCAAAGTTGCAAGTAAAGTTGCAAACCGCAACCTAGCTGATACAACAAAACGTACATTTACATTTTGTGTCGAGAGACAGTTAAAACAAATGAATGATCTGTAGTACAGAAACGTAGACAAAAAGAACTGACCCGCAAGATACCTACTTCATTAAGATATTCTGAACCCGATAACTTCAGAAAGTATTGAGGAAATCTTTGTCGTAAGTCCCGCTCAAGAATCATTTTAAGAATATTTTTATTATTTATAATCAACATGCTGTTTTCATGCGACTTCGTCTGCGCAACTTTATAAAATATGGCTTGAGTTACTCGCTGATAACGTAGCTTTCTATAGGAGAAATAATTTTTAAAATCGGTCTAGTAGTTTTTAAGTTTAATCATTATACTCGTAAACAAAAATAGAAATCTACTCTCTCTATAATGTTACCAGCTGTTGCACGCGACTTCGCCCGCGTAACTTTATAAAATATGGCCTATATTTTTCGCTGATAACGTAGCTTTCTATAGGTGAAAGAATTTTTAAAATCGGTCCAGTAGTTTTTGAGTTAATTAATTACAAAATACAAATCTATCTTTTTACTATGAACTTGCGTCTAGCATCGGCCCTTGTGACGTCATCCACTTAGCACGGGCGAACTTGAAAATTTGAATAGCGACCGAAGTTTCGGTGTCAATAACTTCGGAAATACTGCATCGATTTTGATGAAACAAAAACTTTTCACATGTACATAACCATAGCTCTGATATTATGTGTGTTTTATAGTCATTTTCAAACCCATCGGTCAGACCCATTGAACGACGTAACAAAATAAATAGGTATACGTACCAAAGATTTCTTTGGCAATGTATTTTATGTAACATATTTTTCGTTGTGAGCTGACGAGAATTTTATGTAAATAAAACTAGCTGGTGCCCGCGACTTCGTCCGCGTTGAACGATGACAGATAACCTATGTCCTTTTTGGTGTCCCAGACAACGTGTATTGCAAAATTTCATAGTGATTCGGTTCAGTAGTTTTTGCGTGAAAGCGTAATAAAAAAACAAACTCACATTCACATTAATTATAATATTAGTAAGGATTCGACTTCGTTTGCTTTGAAAAATAAAAAATATAATACTGAGAAAATATCAGACATCTTCATCGCTGTGCTGTGATTAGATTACATTGGCGACGTTTTTTATATTTTTAGACGATCCTTCGGGAACCTAACATTTTTTCAGGTTAAGACTGGATTATTATTTTATTTATTTATTTATTTATTTATTATCTAATACAAGTTTACACACAATATAATAACAACATCTGTAAACCATTATTGGTTTGTCTAGACATTTCATTTCATGACACACATATATAATTATTATACATTCCAATATGCATAACAACACTACACCATAAATATATTTCAAAACATCAACATGCCTAACCAACTGAATTCCATAAAAGATACAAAATGCAATAAAAAATGAAGAAAACCTATATTATATTAATCCTATATTATATTAATCCAGGAATGAAGCTATCTCTGCAAGCCAAATTTCTCAATAAATGTATACAAGTTCCAAGCAAATTAGTTAAGGGGGGTTCACCGAGACAATGACATTGACGTTTGACCTTCAACGTAAATATAAAATGTTTTTCTTACATATGCTGGCGGCGCCGTTACAATTATGTTTTTTTTTTTTTTGTTTTTACCATTAGTACAGTATAAAAAAAAATTAAAATAAACAATACAATTTTTTTAAACTAACATTAAAAGCCGTTTTCGAAATCATCAATCAATCAATACAATCAATACTAATAATAAATCTGTTTCGGGTTGGTCATGGAGTAAGTTACTTTGTTTTCAGAGATATCGTGTTTATAGGCTCTATACATGATACTGATACTAAATTGACCATTTTTAGAATATTTTTCTATATGTATGTATGTTCTTCCATAACTCTTAAACGAATTAACTGATTTTCATGAAACTTGGTTGATAAATATTTAGACGTACGGGACACAGGATAAGCTACTTTTTTCTTTTTTAACGCGGACGAAGTCGCGGGCACCAGCTAGTTATTTTCTAAATTCTTCTTGTTTTTTAATTTTTTTATAGACCATCTATTACCTTATAACCAAAAATTCTAAACAATACAATTTGTCTTTCATATGTTTGAGTATAATATATCTATAAGTACTAATATTATAAAGAGGAAAGATGTGATTGTTTGTTTGCATTGAATGGAAACTACTGGAGCGATTTGAAAAATTCCTTCACTGTTGGGAAGCTATATATTATATTATCAGCGAGTAACATAGCACATAAATTTTATAAAATTACGCGGACGACATCGCGTGCAACAACTAGCATTATATATTTTTCAAAGCAATCGCTTTGTATATTTCTTTGTAAATCCTTCATTAAACAATGCATATAATATATGTATTTTTAGTACCTACCTATATTTAGGTTTTGTTTAAACCTTTGACGTCTAAGACTCGTCAACGCCCTAAGATAATTAAATAGATATTTAGTACGTCCTCACTTAGATACTGTGTATGTATTTGTTTTGTAATGCGTTATCTAACGATTTACCTAGCGGAGCGAACGAGTACTCGCTGACATGACAATTGACAATCAAAGCAGAGCACAGTATAAGTACGAGTATAACGCAACGCTCTATCTATGCCTGTTAAGTAATAGATAAAATAAAAATCCCAAGAAAAAACTCGAACCGATAAGAAGAAATTTTATCATCAATACTATACTAATAATAAATTTGTAAGGGTTGGTCATGGAGTAAGTAACTTTGTTTTCAGAGATATCGTGTTTATAGGCTCTATACATGATACTGAAACTAGATTGACCATTTTTACAATTTTTTTCTGTATGTATGTATGTATGTATGTATGTATGTATGTATGAATGTACGTATGTATGTATGTTCCTCCATAACTCTTAAACGAATTAACTGATTGGTAGATAAACATTTAGACGTACTGGACACAGGATAGGCTACTTTTTTTTTTTCTTTTTCAACGCGGACGAAGTCGCGGGCAGTTAGCTAGCTCTAAATAAGTGGCAGGTAAAAAAAGAGTAGGACCTGCTTAAAATACGTTAAATTAAAATAGGTACTCGTTTAAGGCGAGGACTTAGCTGAAAAGCGTTATTTTCGTCGCCTAGTTTGACTTCTTAGAGTAAAATCACAAGTTAGATAAAAATACAATGCATAATAGACTATATGGAAAAAAGTTTGAACTTTTGGAACTTTTAGATATTGGCAACTTTTGGAAGCCAAGGGCAGTTTAAATGTTCTTGTAAAAAATAAATAATTGAAGACACAGTCATGTTCTACCAAAATTCAAAAGTGTTCTACTAAAAGATTTGCCTTGCAAAGAAATATTCCCGATTTTTGGGAATTCGAATGTTATGGGACAAACGAGGAAATTTTGGGAACGTGGGACAAAATATCGGGACGGACGAGGCATAAATCGCAATTTTTACTTGGGCATATTTTTTTTTATAAAATTCTTTGATCAAAGAATAAGTATTTAAACAGATTAATTTAGTTAGATAATCATATCACTAAATAGATTGAAGCCATGTTAAAACATCCCTAACTACGATAGTTATGAGTTATGAACCGCATTCGTATTTACTATTACTTATTTCCGATATTGTTACATTTGTTACGTCGCCGCCATTTTTAATTGGCGTTTTAAATAAATCCGAAGCGTGTGTTTTACTTACCTATGTAATTTTATAATCTATTTAACAGGTGTATATAATAGGTGTATATAATAATCTAATTATTTAAAGAAAAGTTATTATTAAATTGATATTTGAAAAGCACGCTTCGGATTTAAAAACGACATACAAAATGGCGGCTATGTAACTATTTATTTATACGTTACTATTGAATTTATGCAGAGATAGAATCAATATTTTATTATTAAGTATAACCATTATTTTTAAAAAGTCTACTGAAAAACTCCTCAACTGTAAAACAGGTATTTTACAGTATAAAATTTTTTTTATAAGTAAGTCGATGCCTATAAAAAAATTATTTCATATAATAATATTTTAGTTCAGGTGATTATATCCAAGCTTTCCTTTTTTAAATAATTATTAATTAATATACTTAATAAGAAGTATTGATTCTATATGTGCATTAATTCAATACTGACCTATACTGACGCATAGTTATAGTCAGAATCAAACTTAATGGCTGCTCTGAACATAGTTCAACATGGTGCGCAGAACGCAATAAGATATCCGCGGGGGTGTACAGGGGCTATACCTGCGCACAACAGCGCTCGCAGCTAACTTCCGAGCCGCCATTAAATTTGAATCGGACTATACATCGCCGCCATCTTTAATGGCGTTTATCTTGTCCGAAGCGTGCGTGTCAAATACCAATTGAACACACCTAATAATATTGTTTTAAATAATTACAGTATAGGTGTACCTATTTTATATAATATAATTACATGACAAATATAATATATATTCTAATTATTAAAAGAAATATTAAGTATTAAAAAAAAGAGAAATACTTATGCACGCTTCGGATTTATAACCGCCATTTCAAAATGGCGTCGACGTAACTATATTATGTCAGTATTGAATTTAAGTACGCATAGATAGAATCAATATTTAATTATGTATTATATGATAACTACGTTGGGACCTACTTCAATTAGTGCAATAAGGATAATATAATTTTCCAATATTTTATTTAAACTATGTGAGTGTTTAAATTTACATTTAAAATAAAATTACAACTATAGTATAAAAGTGATTTTCCTATAGATATAATATAGTACTATAGAAGCTAGGCTTGTATACGTTAACTATTCCAATGGTGAATGGAAATATTATTTATTCAGTAACTAATATTTTTAAATTTTCATTTAAACAATAAATAAGTACTTAATATTTACAATATATTTAATACACATTAGAATTTCGGAAAAAAACTATTTTTAGCGAAATATTTCAATATAGTTTAGCAAAGTGTCATTTAACTCATGAAAATTTTAAAATCAAATCATTGTCAGGTGCGAATGACGTTAGTGACTATAAAAAAAACTTCTTCAACTATTATCACGCACACACACAAAAAAAATAATTTTTTTTACTGCATAAAAATTGAATTTACCGAGAGAAATTTAAAAAAAAAAATTTAAATTATTAAAAAACAAATAAAAATATATACATATTAATAAATAAAATATACTATCGCACGTAGATAATATACATAACGTTAAGAGGCGAACAAAGAATCATATCACGCATATTATAAACCGCTAGTAGAACTGCGGTCACACTGAGTACTGACTCGCCGCACGCGTCCGCAACATCCTCTTAATATTTTATTATATATTGACAACAATATATATACCTATTAGATAAATTTAAAAATAAATACAATTAAAAATATCATAAGTATAAACCACTCACCAGCGGCGAACCTATCTTCGGATGCCATGCTGCACCACATGGGCACAACGGCCTGGTACACCTCCTCCCAGGCGCGACTCTTCACTGCCCTATCACCGAAACTCGGATGATTCGATTCGTACAAGCACGGCCTGTACTTTACATTCTCAATGATCAGGTGGCTATTGATGTCCGTGTCTCTGTGTCTGACCATTTTGGATATATTTTTTTCAAAAAAAATTTTTCAAGCACGCAACTCGAACAAATAAATGTCGCGGAAAACGCACGCAAAAAACGACTGCACTCTATGAAAATCCGCGCGAGACTGGCGGAGTGCGGACAGAGTACAGACTACAGACAGAGTATGACGCGCGCGTGTCTCAAGTCACTGATCTGTATGCCTACGGTACAAGCACTGGATAGGCTGCTGTCAAATTATTTTTATGTCTATTTGAAAAACGCCATTTTGGCCTTTTTTGGAAGTCGATTGAAAATACGCAAACGTCAAAATTAGTTCTCCGTTCTACTTTCGTACGGCGGCGTTTAAAATGGTACACGAAAGTATCTGTAATATGTATGGGATAGTCAGTCCAGGTTTATTCAGGTCAATGTCTCAAGTAAGTTCAACATGGCGGTCAAGTCAAGTCAAGCTATAATAAATAGGCAATACCGAGATAGTTATTATAGTTGCGTGAAATATCTTTTAATTTTTTATTAACAATAAATAAATTATAATAATCCGTTTAGGTACTACAAAAAGTATTTTTTAACGTTTTATTTATCTACAATTTATCTATTACTGATATCATAAAGAGGTTGCTGTTTTTGTTTGTTGTTTGTTTTTTTTTATATTATACTAGGTGCTGCCCGCTACTTCGCCCGCGTAACTTTGCAAATTATATACTAAAACCTTCCTAGAGAACCACTCTATCCATTGGTGAAAACATCAGTAAAATCGGTGCAGTAGTTTTTGAGTTTGACGCGAACAGACAGACAGACAATCAGACGCGGCGAAGGATTTTTGTTTTATAAAATGTAAGGACTAATTATATAAAAACCAAAAAGATTTGTTTGTTTGAATTGAATATTTTATAAAATTTCACAGACGAAGTCGCGTGCAAACAGCTAGTTATATTTAAAAATTCATTTAGAATTTACTTGTTATTGACTTTTATTAAATTAACTAGCTGGCACCAGCGACTTCGTCCGCGTTGAAAAAGAAAAAGTAGCCTATCTTGTGTCCCGTACGTCTTTATGTTTATCTACCAAGTTTCATGAAAATCAGTTAATTCGTTTAAGAGTTATGGAGGAACATACATACAGAAAAAAATTGTAAAAATGGTCAATTTAGTTTCAGTATCATGTATAGAGCCTATAAACACGATATCTCTGAAAACAAAGTAAATTACTCCATGACCGACCCTTACAGATTTATTATAAGTATTGATAAAAATATCTCTGTCGTTTTACATAATATTATAGTAAGAAGGTATACATTCGTCGTTTAGCGTGAACTAACAAATTGTAAATAAAACACAATTAGTTATCTCAAGTTTGCATATTATTAGGTATAATTTATACAACGTATTATTAGGGCGTGTATATTTTATTTTCATTGTCTATTTTATGGGTAATTAAGTAAATGTCAAAACATTTTTAACAATGCGACGGAAGTTTATTTGCGGAAAAAATTATTATTATAATATTATTATTAGGTTTATACAAAAAATTTAAAATTTAAGTTTAAAAATTAGGTATCTATGTACTTACTTATTTATAAACGTGTAAGTACCTACATGAACTTAAGGATTTTTTTACTGTTTAAGTTTTATTAAGTATTAGATTAGAAGCAATTTAATAATATAAAAACCGTGTGCTCATTCGCGACAATTTTCGAAACCGACCAGCAAATTTCAATTATATTTGGCCAATTTCTAGTAACTAAATATTCAAAAAGTTATCAATATAAAGTAACCACTGTAAAATCTGTATTGAAAACTGTATTGATGTCAATTATGTAAAGTAATGGCAAAGATTTAAATCGAGAGATGCGGCATTACTAGCGAAAGTGTGTTACAAAATACAACATACATTATACTAAAGACAAAAGTATAAAATAAATACACTTTTAAAAACAGATAACACATTCTTTACTTCAAACGTGACTGTGACGATAGCGACCGTCACTCACTGTAGCTGGCTTGCAACTGTAGTTACTAGTTGGGTTGAGCGCCTGCGCCCAAGCCATTGTTAAGAATTTTCGGTGTGTTTTTAGTATGGCGCGAGGAGATTACGCCGCATCTTTCGATTTAAGTCTTTGAGTAATGGGTTTAAATTTGATAACGCATTGGCTGACATGGCGGTTTGTCTGTTGAGAGAACAAAACAAAAATGGGGAAAGTACATTACGACATTTATAGGTATTTTCTAGTAACTAAATATTTAAAAAAAATATATCAAAGTAACCACTGTAAAATGTGTATTGAAAATTGTATTGATTAGAATTTATATATAATAAAGCAATGGGTTTAATTTGAACGCATTGGCTGACATGGCGGTCGGTCTGTTGAGACTGTTGAGAGAATCGTGAGATGTTCAGAGCAAACGGGGAGTCCATTATTACGACATTTATAGGTATTTTCTAGTAACTAAATATTTAAAAAAAATATATCAAAGTAACCACTGTAAAATGTGTATTGAAAATTGTATTGATTAGAATTTATATATAATAAAGCAATGGGTTTAATTTGAACGCATTGGCTGACATGGCGGTCGGTCTGTTGAGACTGTTGAGAGAATCGTGAGATGTTCAGAGCAAACGGGGAGTCCATTATTACGACATTTATAGGTATTTTCTAGTAACTAAATATTTAAAAAAAATATCAAAGTAACCACTGTAAAATGTGTATTGAAAATTGTATTGATTAGTAATTTATATATAATAAAGCAATGGGTTTAATTTGAACGCATTGGCTGACATGGCGGTCGGTCTGTTGAGACTGTTGAGAGAATCGTGAGATGTTCAGAGCAAACGGGGAGTCCATTATTACGACATTTATAGGTATTTTCTAGTAACTAAATATTTAAAAAAAATATCAAAGTAACCACTGTAAAATGTGTATTGAAAATTGTATTGATTAGTAATTTATATATAATAAAGCAATGGGTTTAATTTGAACGCATTGGCTGACATGGCGGTCGGTCTGTTGAGACTGTTGAGACAATCGTGAGATGTTCAGAGCAAACGGGGAGTCCATTATTACGACATTTATAGGTATTTTCTAGTAACTAAATATACAAAAAAGTTATAAATATGATGTAATCGCTGTAAAATGTATATTGATTTGTCATTTATACGAAGAAATGGGTTCCTTTCCTTTAATTTGATAACGCATTGGCTAACGTGCGAGGTCGGGCTAGTGAGAGAACAAAGCAAATGGGCAAAGTCCATTCCGACTTACCTATAGATATTTTCTTGTAACAAAATATTTTAAAAAAATATATCAATATAAGAAATAGAAAGACCAGTAAACGAAGGAATCTTTGTGTATTGTAATTTGCAGAAAAAAATTGCATCTGAGTTTAAAAAAAATCAATTAAAAAATAATGAATCACTACTACGAGTATGTCTTGCTAAGCGGTTATATGTATAATGCGGTCACTTAGTTAAAAATGCGTTGGCCTTAACATTAAACCTATATTCCAAAAATTTTTGCATGCCTTAACCGATTTTTAAAGACAAAAAAAAATCCCTAGCAACAGCCTAGCAACGCATTTAAAAAAAAAAACATTGTTACAGGAACAAAATCATTAAAAATATTTAAAGGGAACTTATATAGCAGTTTATTTGTCATCAACTTGTATCATCCAATTAATAGATCTGTCGGCACGAAATATATATCTTATCTTATTACCAGTTGCTGTCCGCGACTTCGCCCGCGTAACTTTGTAAATTATGGTTGGGGAGCCCAAGAGGGGATTTCAGGAGTCACTCGAGCGCGTCAGATTAAGCTATGGTAGATTAATTACATGCTGAAAAGTGTGGTATTTTAATAATCTGACGATTTGGTTGGTGGGGTTGGCGGGGGTGGGGGTAAAATTTTAAATACAACTCGAGCGCGTCAGATTTTCAGAGGGGATGTTAAGTGAACCTAAACTAAGCTCCCATTTAAAATTCAGACGATTCGGATGTAACGCAAGCTCGTGGCAGCTTTTTGAAAATGCAAAAAATATTTTTGACGATTCTCATTTTGTAATACTCGAGCGCGTCAGATTTATTTTTAAACTAACTGGCGCCCGCGACTTCGTCCGCGTTGAAAAAGAAAAAAGTAGCCTATCCTGTGTCCCGTACGTCTAAACGTTTATCTACCAAGTTTCATCAAAATCAGTTAATTCGTTTAAGAGTTATAGAGATACATACATACATACAGAAAAAAATTCTAAAAATCGTCAATCTAGTTTCAGTATCATGTATAGAGCCTATAAACAGGATATCTCTGAAAACAAAGTAACTTACTCCATCACCAACCCTTACAGATTTATTATTAGTATTGATTATTATTATTTGTTTATTTATCGTCGTCACCGCTATTAAAGATGTCAGTTATTTCCTAGTACATAAGTCTTAATAGTTATTGTAAAAAACGATTTTTCTAACTGTTAATAAACATTTTTTTTTCAACGCAGACGTAGTCGCAGGAACCAGCCGGTGAGCTATAAAAGTCATACAAAAAAAAAAACTCACCATGAAATGCTTCACGAAACCGTCTGGCATGAGCGATGATGACTGCTCCATTGCTTTCGTGTTGCGAATCTAAAAATAAAATAATATATTTTAAACAGGATGTTGATTTAAGAAGACTCAGCAAATTCATACAATCAAATCACTGAGGGTGTCGCTCACAGAGAGTTCACTGTTTTTTTCCGCATAGGGAACGTACCCATAATACGTGACCCCTTCAAGGGGGGAGGGGGGTCCTCAAAATATAGAATTTTTCGGTCAATTTCAACATTTTCAAAACAAAATACTTGTGAGATTGTCGAGAGCTTGGGAAAATGTTGAATTTGCTTGGGAAAATGTTAAAATTGACCGAAAAATTGTATATATAATACTATGCTTGGTCACCAGGGATTTAGGTTTTCATAACGTAGTCTGTTTTTAGAGATTGTCGAATTAGCCTGGGAAAATGTTGAAAATGCTTGGAAAAAATGTTAAAATTTACCGAAATACTATGCTTGGTCACCAGGGGGAGGGGGGGTTTTAGGTTTTCATAACGTAGTCCGTTTTTACATAACTTTTTTCTTCTTAATAATATATATTTTCACTTTTAATTATAGGGTATGCACGCACTCTTGGCGTCACGCGGCAAACGCCGTATTATATAATAAAGACAATAATATGAGCCAAATTTTTATTATTTATTTTATTTTAGGGAAACTTACAGGTTATCATTATTACATGATAACAGTTTGAATATATATTTCTACTTTCTGTTTGCAAAGAATGATTTAAAACCATATTTATGAATTACTACGTGAAAACTAGACCACCTCTAGTTAGAGAGGGGGGGGGGGGGTTTCCTTCGCATATACTACAGGTGGTCATCGAGGGGGGAGGGGGGTTCTTGGCATATACTACGGGTGGTCACCGAGGGGAGGGGAGGCTGTAAAAAATTGTAAAATATGGGTACTTAAAAAAGATTTACCTTAGTCCGCATATGTTGCAAACAATATCGCCATCCCTATGGAGGAACTGAACGTGAGTCGCGAGAGTGGATGCGCGCGCGAACCGCTTTCCGCACGATGCGCATGCGTGCGAGCGAATGTTCGTGTGCATGCGCATATGCGTCGACAGGCTGCACACAAACGAACAGAACATGATAGCGTAACTTTTTATCAGAACATTTCCATTTGCCATCGTGAGCAGCTGCTTATTAATTACTTAGTTATCGATCGTAGAAATGCATAAAGAAAAACACGTTTGGTTCGCCACTTGGCTAATAGTAACCCTAGCTGTTAACCGAACGGTCGCGGGTTCGAATCCCGTCAGGGGCAAATGTTTGTGCTAACATTTTACCTTTGTACCTGAGTCATGGATGTCTGGTATTTATAATGTATTTACAAAAAAAAGTAATCTATGTAGTAAGTATATCAAGTGTCAAGTGAATAGTCAGTCAAGTCAATATCAAGTGTGGTATCCGTAATACAAGCATTAGTTGCTCTAGAATCTAGATAGTGCTGTGTTGGATGTTAAGGTCTACAGACAGGCTGACGGTCCAGTCCACTTGATGGTAGGTGGCTACGGTCGCCATCTACCATCAACACAAAGCAACGTTATAAGTGCTACAAGTGCGCTTTCGACCATAGAAGGATTAAGGATAAGGGATAAGGGAGGGATGAGGTAATGGGCTCTGGCATCCCATGTGAAGATATTAAGAGCGGGTATAAAGAGAAATAGCCAATCCTAGATTTGAATTTTATCTAAGTAAACAAAGTCTAATTTAATTATTATTTTTTTAAATAGATAAATACATTATAAATGAAAGTGACGACTGTAACAGAAAACATAATATAATGAAATTTTCTCGATAGAAAAAAAATCACCAAGTGAGCTCTCATTTCCATCGATTTTAGTTTTATTTTCAAAATGACACACATTACAAAGCTAAAAGTGTATCAGTAATCTCACTTCACAGATTATCTAATGCTCTAAGTATCAATTTTTCATTTGACATTGTAGTTTAGGAATAATTAATATTTAATACTTTTGGCACTTATAACTTATATTTTTATTGAGCGAGATGCGCTATCTTCCGTCGCATGTTGTGCGTAGTTGTACGTATTTTGTGTCACTGTCATGTCCAAAGGGCCACGCGGGTGAAATTACAAAGTTTGTTTGCTTTATACCTACTCTTAAATAAACAATGACATTTGCGATATGAGGACGTTCAAGTATTACGTAACACAATTTTTTGGGGTGGGAGGTAAATCCCCCGACTGAATTGTAGTACGTTGTCTTTATTTTGTTTTTCTTGTGGACAAAATAAAAACCCCTATAAGTGAGGGTCTTACTTGGTCCTCAAGGAGACTTAGGGTCAGCGCGGACCGACGGAGTGGCGGCGAAGAGACTAATGAGCTGAGCTATCATTGCAAAATCGACTTTAATTTCTTTAGGTGAAGATTCACCGAGCGCCGCTCGATCGCGCTTTGAGTCGCTCGCCGTCATTTTATTTCATTGTACCAAATACAGTCGTATTCCAGAGCGCTTTAGGTATAATTTAAATTGGCTATTTGACAAGGTTCAAAATACACTACAAATTGTGGTTATCCTATCAGAAAATAGCGTAAGAAAACATATGTTACTTTATTTGAAGCTAAATTATGTATATTTTTTGCAAATTATATGAAAAAAAAAAAAATCGTCATTTTTGAAATTTTATCTTGGCGCCGAAACGCCCTGCGACTGGTTGCAACTCTGATGACGTCATACGCTAGTAAACATATCAGACATAGAGTAATAAATAGTATTTATTCACTTAATATTAGTTCTCTGTGTCATCATTCAGTTCTGTTTGTTTACTAGCGTGTGACGTCACACGTATCAAAGACCAGCGAAACAGCGTTTTTGGCGCGGTTTTGGAAATTTAAACTTTAACATTGATTTTTATCAATAATACAGTAGATCTCCCGGAAATATCAATGTAGTTTGCTTATTATGTAATATAGAATAATTTAAAATGATTTTCTAAAATTAGTCTATTCGCTGCCACTCAGTCCGTCGGCGCTGACCCTTACTGCTTCTAGACTTACTTGGTCCTCAGGGAGAGCTCCTTCTTACATATTGGACACTGTATTGTGGCGTCCTTGTGAGTCATGGCGTGTCTAGCCAGAAGATATCTCGCTTTGAACATTTTCCCACATATCTCGCAAGTGTGATTTGGTTCCGAACAGTGCACTTTGCGGATGTGAGCTTTTAAGAGGGTGGACGTGGAAAATTTTCTTCCACAATTTGACTAAAATTAAATATAAAAAAAAAAATCTCTTAACAGTCATCATAGTTGTTAGAAACATTAAATTTTATTTATATAAAAACTTATTATAAAGTGTGAGCAGTATGTTGTCTATGAAAAACAATATGAAAATAAAATATGTCAAGACAAGAAAAATTGGCTTTTTAATCATTACAAAATTAAAATAAATACATTGAAATATATAATCTCAGTAAGAGATTAACAATAGTAATGGAGTTACTTTCGCATTTATAATATTAAGCGCCTCTTTCACCAACTACAAGTAAAGTGTTGATTAGTTACTTTTAGAAATAATTTTCTGTTTTATTGAATAATTATGCACTCGGTTTACTGCATCATTCGATAGGCCATTTTTTAAATATTATTTTCTATTTAATGTTTGGGACGTTTACCATACAAACAAAGATTCATATTAGCTAAATTATTCTCGGTGACAGGTGACTTTAAGTGACGGTTTAGCCTACTTGACGTTGGTGAAAGAGGCGCTAAAAGTTTGGAAAAAGTATGATACTAAGATTCTAATCACTTTATTATGGTCATAGAATAGAAAATAATAAAATTACCTGAGGACATGTCAGACTAGTTAAATCGTCAACATCAACTATATATTTATTTCTTTTCCCTCGTTCCTTTTTGACAATTACTTTGTCTACAAATAAGAATTCTTCTTGTTTTTTATGGACATTTTTCACTGAAAAAAAAAAAAAAAAAAAAAAAGTTATTTTATATTAAAGCCTTATTGGAATACATAAGAAAGATCTATTAAAAACACAATTTCAAGGAGGTTAAAGTTTGTATTTCGTTGCCTATTCAAACAAACAAACAATGAAATCTTTCCTCTTTATAATATTACTAGCTGCTGTCCGCGACATCGCCCGCGTAACTTTGTAAATTATATACTTTAGCCTTCCTCGAGAACCACTCTATCCATTGGTGAAAACAGCATCTAAATCGGTGCAGTAGTTTTGAGTTTAGGTACTTACAGACATGCTCATTACTGGCATGCTCATGCAACTGTTCACATTTACCACCAATAAGCAATCTCCTAAATAAACGTACTGGCCATTCTAAGGTCCATTCTTTTTTCATTGATCAAAAAGGTAAACAAACAATTCACGATACAGAATTAATAAGCAAACAATACGAAAAAATTCTAAATGAATTACTCACTGAGTCAACTCTCTTTGATATGCCTAATGTACAAATCCCATCTTTAAAATAGTTCAGTGACCATGGCGACGCTATATTTGTTTAAGGTTTTGATCAATAGAAAAAGAATAGATTGTAGCATAAAATAAATAAATAAAGCCTTTATTTCTGACATTTTTTTTACAATATTTGTGTCGTTCATTGTAAAAGTGGTGTAACTCCCTATTGTTAAAACCATCTTTTCTTGCCTAATGGTATCACATTTAGTCATAACTTTCAATATAAAAGTGAAGTAACTCCAATAGTTGCATTAAAATCCCATAGATGAAAACAATGAATGAATGCTTATTTTTTTTTCCTACACTATAATTCGCAAAAAGCTCGTTATTCTAAAATTCAGTTACAAGGAGATAGTTCACTTTTACAATGAACGACACATTTCTAGTTTTTTGTTAGTTACATTTTTCTTTAATTTTTTATTTTATTTTATTATTATTCATTTTTCTTCTTAGGAACTAAGAACTAAGAACTTTTCTATTTGGTTTTCCTTTTCAGTGTCAGCTTGCCTTTTGGCAAAGGCCTCCCCTATGGCAAAGGCCTCCCCTAGATTGTAGCATATTTAAAAGTAAATTGAAAATCAAACATGCAAACATGCTTGTTTAATTACTAGCAATGTTGTGACACACACACTACTTACAAACATTTGCTTATTACTAGCACGAAAGCATGCTAATAATAAGAATATCTGTCCTTAGCTTTAAGTCGCGATGCTAATCTTTTTAAAGGGTGTTTACAGAAGAGCATCGTGACTTCTGTGAAGAGTTTGCCCTGCCACTACTTAATCTGTTACATACTGACAGTGAGATTAAACTTTTTTTTTTTTTGAACTTACCTTGTGGTGAAAGTTCTTCATTGACAATCTGAAGTGGTTCAGAAAATACTTTATCCTCCACTCTGTAGTAATTGGATTGTGATACTTCTTTGCAGACACCTGCTAGGGGCTGCAAAAAATTGGGATTGGAAAGTTTGTTTTTTCCAAAGATTTAAATCGAGAGATGCGGCATTACTAGCGAAACTGTGTTACAAAATACAACATACATTATACTACAGACAAAAGTATAAAAATACATATACTTTTGTCTAAACACAGACAACACATTCCTTACTTCAAACGTGACTGTGACAATAGCGACGCTCTCAACAAGCGACCGTCACTCACTGTAGCTGGCGTGCAACCGTAGTTGGGTGTAGCGCCTGCGCTAAACCCATTGTTAAGAATTTTCGGTGTGTTTTTAGTATGGCGCGAGGAGATTACGCCGCATCTTTCGATTTAAATCTTTGGTTTTTTCATATCAAACATCTATGGATTTCACTATCAAGTTTTTCAATAAAAAATATATATTATGTAGGTACAGAGGAGACTAATTTATATATTTTATTTCGACCTTCAAAAACAAATATATGTGATTGCACATTATACTAAAGCGAGATTTGTATTTTTGTTTGTAATGAATAAACTCATAAACTTGTGGACCAATTTTAAAAATTATTTTACCTATAGAAAGCTACATTATCAGCGAGTAAAATAGACTATATTTTATAATGTTACGCGGACAAAGTCACGTGCTACTGCTAGTAATTCATAAATCACACTAATGGAATTTACCAAGATATTTCTTGTACTTCTTCTAAATATGATTGTAAATATGTACTTCTTTCTTTTATTTGTTCTGAATATATTTCTGTTAATTTAGACAACTCAGGTGTACGGCAGAAACTCAATTGAGTTTACAGTCCACCTAAACTGTGTACCACCGATTGTATTTTTTTTTGTGTGTAAATAAATAAAAATAAAAAATTGACAATCTTAAGTATTTTTAACATATGTATCAAGACATTTGTTTATTAAATGGTACCAAATTTCAGCCATAGTCTGTTTGGCAATGCTTGTGTCACAGGCGACGGTAGCCACCTACAATCCAGTGGACCGTCAGCCTGTCTGAGGACCTTAATATGTAAAGAAAGGTAATTGAGTTACAATTCAGCATCCAAAGGTGTTTCCTTTTAAGGTTTAAAGGCACGAGTACTGATCTTGTTACACCAAACCATTACTTGTGAACAGATTGTTAGATCAGATCGGAATGATCGGTACCTGTGCGTTTAAGCCTTTATCTTTTACTGTTTTCACTTGCTCGACTTATTATGTTTATGTTAATTTATAAAATTCTTACGTCCTGCTCAGTAGTGTTATTAATGAAGTCGAATTCTATTTTTCGTACATTTACAAATGACAAATCGTTACTGCCCATTGCAAGCGTTTAGTGCAATTTTTTATTTATGTTAATAAAACCTGAAAAACTCTCATAAAAAAATTAATGGTGATAGAAAATAAGTTTTAGTGTATTATTTTTTGTTTTGTTTGTATAATTAATTCATTTTAAATTTTGACGTTAAATACTTGACAATTGACATCTAATACACAGAATACCATATACACACAAGAAGTGTTCTGTGGTGATTGTACTATGGCACTACTTACTAGTATGAGATTATAATGCCAGAATGCCGCAGCAGTGTCGTGCAGTATAGTATGTGTTTATAATGCCATGCCCGCACTCGCTAGCGAGAGCGTAAAATATTTGTATGGAAAATTGCAAATTGTAAATGTCAAATTGACAATTTTCCATATAAAAATTTGATGCTCTCGTTAGCGAGTGCGGGCTTTATGAACTCACACTAGAGTCACTGTAGAATTTGTGTTCTATACAATATTAATATAGACTGTGTGACGATGTCAAATATTCCATCATTCTAATATGGTGGACTGTGACATTTCCAAAAGAAATTATTATAACAAAAGCGCGTGTTTTTGGGTTTGTTTTCTAGTTTGTAATTGCGGATTAATTTTTTGCTTCATCGGATCTTCAATAAGAAAAATTGGTAACACACAAAGCGGGTTTTCCTCCAGTTTTATCCTCTACAATTGAAACAGTCTAATTTTTCCAAAATGGTCGTTGTATCCACATCATTCTCACCGCCCATCGAAGGTGTACTTCTACAAACACCGTCTACTAAAATGTTTATAGGTGACCAGGAAATAGGCACGGCCACTTTATATATCACAGAAAAGTATGTTATACTTCTCGAAATGTAATTATTACCATATAAACCTATCTGTTTTTTTAACGTTTTTAATATTCTTCGTAGCGATGTTGTTTGGGGAGGTGGAGTAAGACCTTCTGGAGTTGCAGCGTCATCGGTTTCCATTCTCTATCCTAGAATTTCTCTCCATGCTGTACAAAGGGTGCCCATGCCAGCACTTTTCTTGGCCCTTGATTATGATTTAAGGTACTTAGATAGCTGTTCAATTTGAAAGTCTATATTATTCGACTAGATACCGCCGGCGTACTTGCCAAATGCGGCAATAAATACTACGGTCGTCGTACCCGAGCCAGTCACACTGCAAGCTGTCTGTGATGTCTGTGCCGAATGTTTTATTATTTTGGGCATTATAAAATGCCAGTTTGCGTAGTGAAACTGTGTAAAAATATAATGAAACTGTGTAAAAAGTAAAGTGACGATTTCTTACACACTACAATAATGAGTTGCCACATTCAAGGAGTTTTCAGACAGTGCGGTATCTAGTCGAGTGCAGCGAGACCAATCTTTAATCTAAGTAACTAATATTATAAAGAGAAAAGATTTGTATATTTTTGTTTGTAATGAATAAACTCAAAAAATACGGGACCGATTTTAAAAATTCTCACATCTATAGAAAGCTACATATAAATAAAGCCTTTATTGCTGACATTTTATAATATTTCTTTTTTTGTAAAATATTTCTGTCTTTTCTATATTGTTAATTTTTTTTCAACAAGTATCTATTAGGTTTTCATTTTCTGTGTCAGCCCCCTTTTGACAAAGGCCTCCCCTAGAAATACTACATTATGAGCAAGTAAATCTATACTTTTATAATAATATTATAAAGACAGAAGATTTGTATATTTGTAATGAATAAACTCAAAAACTATAGAAAGCTGAATTATCAACGAGTAACATATCAATATCATGGTCATGGTCAGGGTTGGTCATGGAGTAAGTTACTTTGTTTTCAGAGATATCGTGTTTATAGGCTCTATACATGATACTGAAACTAAATTGAAGATTTTTTAGAATTTTTTTCTGTATGTATGTATGTTCCTCCATAACTTAAATGAATTAACTGATTTTCATGAAACTTGATAGATAAACATTTAGACGCACGGGACACAGGATTGGCTACTCTTTTCTTTTTCAACGCGGACGAAGTCGCGGGCGCCAGCTAGTTTTTTATAAAGTTACGAAAGTGAAGCCGCATGCTACACACTCATAACTCATTAGTAATTTATTTCATTACATTATGTTAAATATACTACTAACAACATCATGATACTTCTCCCTTGTATATAATCAGGTCTGTAGTGATAATTTTTGACAGCTAAGAGTTTGATAAAAAATAAAATTAGTTCAATGTATGAACCCAGAGTGCCGGAACTCAATCAGCCTGAAGCCGCTGGTGATGAAGAGGCCGACGAAGAAGACTATGATGGTGATGAAAATCAGTCCATGACACAGTTGCGGTGAGGTTTTTTTTATTATTTTTAATATCCCAAGGGGAAAACCCTTAAAATCCTTTCAAAGCATGTGCACTGTTGTGTTTCCTAATCCCTATCCGTTATCCTTACTCTCTGTGCTCAAAATATCTCAATGCTAAAGACCTCGATGAAAGTTCAGATGGATTTTGGACCTCGTTCAAAGAACAGCATAAAAAGAGTAGAGAGGCATAGCAAAAAATTGGGAATAAGCTGGAGGCGGCCTATACCCAGAGTAGGGTTCCAATAACAGAATGAAATGTATATACCTATAATACGTCAATTTAAGAAAAACATATTTCTTATGGTTTTTAGAAATAGGCTTATTATTGCTAGCATCTGCTATTTATGTCGACTGAAGATGATTGATTAAGGCGGAAAGTATAGTAAAAAGTGCTCTTGTGACGTTGCAAAAAGAGTTGCTCGTTCATTCAGATTCATTCGATGAGATTGAAAAGGTATGATATTGAATGTTATTGAACGAACGCTTTCCGAATAGAGGTCGATGTCGTATGTCCTCACATCTTATAGTTAGAATTGTAGTTCTGATATATTGGTTGGACAATAATAGTATTTGGACTAAACATAAAGTGGTGCTAACATTATTATTATAAATGACTACAATTTTCAGGTTTGTACCGGAAAACGAAAATGACCTCTCCGCCATGTATACGGCCATGTGTCAAGGTCAAGAATTGCACCCGGATCCCACGGATGACATGGAGAACGATGACGATTACATGGACGGTGTACAATCGGACGATGGTATGTATTTTTAACTAGACTGACTCGTTAGTCTTAAAAAAACTGAGCTCAGATCTGTGGGCCCGGTACTAACGTACTATTGTGGAATATTTTTGTTGATTAGATGAGGAATTTGAGGACGCTGAGGAGAGTAACTCCTCCCCTGAGGAGGCTGCCTCTCGCATGAGGCAAATGCGTCTCGACAACTCCAATGGCAACGCGCAACACTTTGACGGTGAGTTTCCTTTAGTAAATTAATGGTCAGCGCTGACGGACGGAGTGGCAGCGAAGAGACTAATTTAGTAACAATTTAAATTCAACCTAAAGTGCTCCTGAATACGACTGTATTTGGTACAATAAAATAAAATGACGGCGAGCGACTCAAAGCGCGGTCGAGAGACCCGCGGCGATCAAATACAGTCGTGTTCAGGAGCACTTTAGGTTGAATTTAAATTGTTACTAAATTAGTCTCTTCGCTGCCACTCAGTCCATCGGCGCTGATCCTAATACATCACACTATTCCAATAGATCCAATGATGACACATTTGGCCTAGTGGCTAGTAACCCAAGCTGTTAACCAAACGGTCGCGGGTTCGAATCTCGCTAGAGGCAAATGTTTATGTGTTAACATTTACCCTTTGTACCTGAGTCATGGATGTTTTGTATTTATAATATGTATGTGTTTACAAAAAAAAAAAATGTAATCTATGTAGTATATCAACTGTCTGGTAAACATAATACAAAGCATTAGTATGTAACTAGATGGTGCTGTGAAGGAATGTGTGAAGTCCACAGGACGTCCACCGCTGGTCATACTTAGGCCTCCTCCGATAGGGCTTCCAACTTTCCAATAGGACTGGTCAGAAGTAGCCCTGATTCATCGTAGACCCTGGCCCCCTCAGGGCCCCCCTTATCAGGTCTTCTTTCCACTTTGTGGGTGGACTTCTTACGCTGTGGTGCTTGCAGGTCCACGATGCCTAATGCCCTAATCGATACTCCATACTATATATACTACTAGCTGGTGCCCGCGACTTCGTCCGCGTTCTGAATGAAAGGTACTCTATGTCCTTTCTGGTGTTCCAGACAACATGTGTATGCAAAATTTCATGGTGATCGGTTCAGTAGTTTTTGTGTGAAAGCGTAACAAACAAACAAGCTCACATTCACATTTATAATATTATATTAGTAAGGATATAATATTACAAATGTGAAAGTAACTCTGTCTGTCTGTTACCTTTTCACGCCTTAACTACTCAACCAAAAGGACATAGGTAACCTTGATTAATTTTAATTTAAAGTACGTTTACTAAAAAAACTTGTTAATAATTTCAGACGCTGAAGATGGCATAGAGGAGTGATTGATTTGTTTTAAGTTTTTTTTTTAGTTATCTACTTGAAAAATGCCTGTTTTTTTTTCTTCTACAGAAGAAATACATTTTGCAACATAAAGTTGATTTTTATTTTTTATTTGATTTTTTTCATTAAGCATTTTTAAAACTGTCGTCTTAATAATGTTTTTATCGAGTCTCACTTTTGAAGTTGTATATTTCAAAATTGTTTGTCAAATCATAATTTGTTCATCAGAAGATATTTTTAAGTTTTGAAGCTAAGATTGCTAATTTTAAGTGTCTAATTACTTAAATAAATAAAATAAATGTTCATAAATGTTGGTTTGCCTTCAATGTTAATGCAAAAAATGTTAAATGTCAATTTAGCTCGATCATCTCTGTGTGTCAATATTATATACAAACAAATCTCGAATAAAATTAACTTAATTAAGTAGGTTATATTTTTGTATAGAGCTCAACAAAATCTTGTCTGTGGTTTCGTTAATACAGCTGTTTTTATTAAGGCCGCGTTTTCACTAGGGGGATATGTCGCAGAGATATATAGTGGGACATTTATGTTGTATGTCTCTGGGACATAGCGGGACATTTACGTGGTATGTTTCTGCGACATAGCGAGACATTACGTGGTATGTCTCTACGACATAGAGGGACATTTTTCGTGGTATTTCTGCGACATAGAAGGACATTTACGTGGCATGTCTGCGACATAGCGTCACATTTACGCGGTATGTGGAACATTATTAAAGGCTTTGTCGGGCGACTGTCGAGAGTTATGAAGTCGCGCGTGTCGACTAGCAACATGTCCTGCGACATATTGGGTGACAGTCTGGGAACAAATGTCCCCTTGTGAAAGCGCGGTTGAAAGTCGCGTTGTCACTAGGGGAACATGTCGCAGAGACACATATCGGGACATTTACGAGGTACGTGCATAAATGTCCCGCTGTAATGTCTGCGAGGGTCGACATTTGCGACTTTCGTGTTCCTCGACAAGCTTTGAAAAGTGAGAACGCTTGTAGCTTTATGTTCCACGAAGTGGTCCTTCTCGGGCGACATACAAATGACTGCTGGGGTAGTGTGAACTAGGCAAATGTCGAGCGACATCGTCCCGCGTAATCGCAGATTAGCCGCAGAAACATATCACACTGCGACATATCCGTTAGTGAAAACACGGCTTAAATCTCTTTTGAGATATTTTTACTTGAAATGTTTAAATTAAATTTTCGAACGCTTTAAAGATTTAGGCTTAGACGCCCTATAAATTTACAATATAATTGCGCTAATATTTTAAATCTGCACAATGTAATTGTGTAAGCATTAATGCACAATATATTTGTGCAAATTTTAGATATGCACTACATATTTGTGCAAACCTTAGAAATGCACAATATATTTGTGCAAACCTTAGATATGCACAATATATTTGTGCATATATTTGTGACAACTTATAAATGCACAATGTTATTGTGTTAACATTAGATATGCACAATATAATTGTGCAAACACAATATACACTCTAGGACAGTACAATTTACTGCGTTTTAATTTAATCGACGAACGAATCCATTATTTTGAAATTTTTAAGATCTACCCTAAACTTTGTATAAATTTATGCAATCAATTACACAACTATCATTGTAAGAGTATAGAACGTCTATATATGCCTTGTGTATACGTATTTTATATAAAAAAAATGAAACTCGCTGTCAAAATCTGAACTACCTACGTAACTGGAATTTAAGAAACTGCCCTCGTTTTTTATGAAACTGTTTTACAAATCCTTTGTAACTATCTACCCTACAATAGTGTAGTGGAATTAGTAGTCCGGTGTTGCCAGTGCATTCTATTTTTTTTTTTTTTTTTTCAAATTAAGCCAGTGTTTTTAAATGTGTAATGGTTATAACAACGGTTAATATCTTCTTATTAAAATAAGACACATCTAAAACTGCTCTTGTGAAGAAATGTACATTTTTTAGCATATTTTTCCGATAGTGTGTAGTACTGCTAAAGCCTCTTAAAAAAAAATACAATTTCTGAATGTTAAATGGTGTCAATAAAAAAAACTATACTTTAATAACGGGTCTAAAATTTAAAAAAAAAACCTAATTTGTTTGATGCATTTAAAAATATTGATGTATTTGTAGTTTTAAGGGTCGCGCGAGTATTGGAGAAAGAAAAGCATTGACTGGTCTTTTTAAGGAGTTTGTGTATAAAATTGGAAATATAAACAAACAAAATAATAGATCTTTTAACCCTTCAGCCGCCTGACAGTCATTTTTGTGTGCATTTCGCCAGAGCCGGATATATACGACAAATTTCTCTACTTGTAAAACGTTTATTTTTAAACCTTAGTTTAATGTGACCTGTCTGTCACAGACGATGTGCTGAAGTTTTCTTTCGTCATAATGCATATAGAGTACTTTGACGTCGACAGGTGTCAAAGTTTCCAAGCTACTGTGAAAGCGTGAGAACCATTTCAATCGGTGCATGTTGTTTTGGGTATCTATGGGTGAGTTAGTTTTATTGGGGATTTTGAAAAAAAAAAAAAAAAAATTTTTTTATTAGGTTACCGCAAAACCTAAATCACATCATGATATAATCATATTGACATTAATGTAATAATAATGTCAATTTTGTAATAAGTATTTAAATACACGCTCTGAAGTGTATTTTTTTTTAGACATAAAAATGAAGACATTCAAAACATAAATAATGATTTTCTAGTTTCTCATAATGAGTTGAGAAAATAAGACTTTTAATTTCATTGAGGTAAAGTTCAATTTCACTTGATTTTCCCTAATATTACTCCATCTTGTTGGTTTGTTTGGCTTATTAGAATACTATAAGTAATTTCCTATTATATAATATATATATTTTTTTTTTAAATAAAATATCAATATACTCGTACTATGAACATTCCACTTATTTTGAGATGTTTGGTTTTGGGGTTCTTAATCTTATTAAAAAGCTACTTACCATAGAGCTTGGAAGCTTTGTGCCTTGAAAACGTCAAATCGAGTTTGTTTATGTTATATTGAAAGTTGGAAGGTTGTTAACGTCAAAGAAAAAGCTCAAAAAAGGAAACGCCTGTAGCGTGCAGTAGATATTTGTATTGAAATGTCTAGTTATAAAAAGTTCTTTATAATAAAACGTAACAAAATGGTGTGGTCTTTTAATTTTTTTTAGAAATGTAGAATTTTTTTTTAGAATTGAACAAATCTCTCACAGATGCGCAATTTCACGTACGAAGATAGATATAAAAATAAAAAGTAATAAAGTTTAGTTACGTCACAATAGGTGGCGCTGGTATTTCATGAAAACATATACCTACAAAGGCAGTTTACAATTTCATACAAATTTCGGTGGAATTTAAGTAGTTTAGTTTTACTACTTCAAGATAGATGGCGCTAGAATCTAATTTTTAATGTATAAACTATATTAATACTGTTGTGTCTGAAGAAAGTGCAAATCGTTAATAAAAAATGTGAGTAAATAATGAATATTTCAGTGTTTAGATTTTTTTAAATTTTGAGGTTAACTTCTGTCAATGCTCAGTTGTTGCTTATTACCAGATCAGATATCACATCATAAAATATGCTACTACTGAGCCTCGTTCTTTTTTTTCTGTAATTCATGTCTAGAGCCTATTATCCCATTCCTTCCTTATTCCTCATCCTTAACCTTTCTATGGTTGGCAACGTACTTGCAACATTTATGGCGTTGCTTGCGTTATAGGCGACGGTAGCCACTTACCATCAAGTGTACCGTCAACCTGTCTGCCAAACTTAACATAAAAATGTCCACAAGCTTTTGTAAAAGGTATTTTTGCGAATGAAACTCATACATTACACTACACTTTTATTAGGAAAACACAATATTTTAAAATTATTTATTCATATTACTTTAACAATTACACAATAAACGGGTCATGCGAAGTTGACGTACTATTTGTACTTTTTTTTCTCTTTTTTTTTTAGAATAATTCAAGAAAAATTCTCTATACATAAAATAATAATAAAAATCAACAAGTGTCACCCTTAACTAGACAGTGTCGCTTTCGAGGCGACAACACTAACCATAGACTTGACGTACACACCATAGACACACTACACATCACTAGCGATACGTCGACGATCGACGAGTGTCGATTACGGCGCGTTATCGATACAAATCATAAACTTATCATAGATAAATAAGTCCAATCTAAACCTAAATAAAAATCATGCAATTTTCTTTTAGTCAAATGTGGATTGCTATCATGCAAAAGAAAATATTTTAATCCAATGGATTTTAGTAGATTTATAACAAATGGTTGAATTATATCAGAGCGAGACGATGTCATCGGAAGGTTATGACGTCACATCGTGGCAATGATCTTGTTCCCAAAACGAGACACATACATTACAAATGTACTACATTCCAGCTTGGACACTTGGACACTTCCAAGCTGGAATGTAGTGCATCTTGCTCCCAAAACGAGACTACAAATATATGAGTGACATCACACAATTTCGATGTGATTTTACTCCCAAAACGAGACAGTACAAATTTGCGACGTCCAGGCGTGGAAGTGATCATTTTCCCAAAACGAGACACATACATTACAAATGTACTACGTTCCAGCTTGGAAGTGATATTGCTCCCAAAACGAGACTACAAATATATGAGTGACATCGCACAATTTGGATGTGATTTTACTCCCAAAACGAGACAGTACAAATTTGCGACGTCTAGGCGTGAAAGTGATCATTTTCCCAAAACGACACATAATATATGTGTCACAAATGTACTACGTTCCAGCTTGGAAGTGATCAGGTTCCCAAAACGAGACAACAAATTTATAACGTCACGGCTTGGAAGTGATCATATTCCCAAAACGAGACGCTACAAATTTATGACGTCTAGGCGTGGAAGTGATCATTTTCCCAAAACGAGACACATACATTACAAATGTAATACTTTCCAGCTTGAAAGTGATCTTGCTCCCAAAACGAGACTACAAATATATGTGTGAATTTGGATGTAAATTTACTCTCAAAACGAGACACTACAAATTTATGACGTCCCTGTTTGGAAGTGATCATGTTCCCAAAACCAGAGACTACTTTATGACATCACGGCTTGGAAGTGATCATTTTCCCAAAACGAGACACATACATTACAAATGTAATACTTTCCAGCTTGAAAGTGATCTTGCTCCCAAAACGAGACTACAAATATATGTGTGAATTTGGATGTAAATTTACTCTCAAAACGACACTACAAATTTATGACGTCCCTGTTTGGAAGTGATCATGTTCCCAAAACCAGAGACTACTTTATGACATCACGGCTTGGAAGTGATCAGATTCCCAAAACGAGACACAACAAATTTATAACGTCACGGCTTGGAAGTGATCATATTCCCAAAACGAGACACTGCAAATCTGTGACGCCAAAATTTTGAACTCGTTTTGCTCCTAAATTGACGTTTAATGACGTCATTTAAGTCCTATTGCTTCCACACGAAGACTAACGACTTAATGACGTCATAGCTCGGGTAAAGTTATTTATCTAGTTATTTAACTAGACCTTTCAATGAGCTTTTTTTAAATAGATTGTCAAATTTTTCACATTTTTATAATTGAAAAATAAAAATTAAATAAATAAAATACGAAAATAATGTTTATTGCGGTCGAAATGGAGACAAAAAAGACCATACACACATAATAATTATGAGCACTTTAGTTAGACCTTAAGCTTCTGTACGGTCTAGTCTAGTATATTATTATTTACACATTATAATTAAAAATGAACCTTACTATTAATGCAATAGCGTATATTAATTACAAAATTATTATTAAATTAAATTAAAGAACAAGAAAAAAGAAATTGATTCAATCGATTTTGTGAAAATTCAAAATATATTTTTGAATAGTCAAAAACATTTTCAAGTGAAACTTATGAGTTAAAAAAAAATTACAAGGCCATCTAATTCATTGTGTGACGTTTCATTGTAACGTTACACGTCCGCTTAATGCACGCCAAAAAAAAGTTTCACTTTTGACGGGCGTAAGTTTTTTTTTTTAACAAAAAAAATTTTTTTTTAATTATCATTCCCAAGTCAAAATAATAGAGAACTTGATCAATAAACGGGCCGTAATCATTGGAGAACTAAATTTTATTTTAAGTTAACGATTAGTGAAAAACACTGTTAAAAAAAAGTTTTTTTTTTCACTAAGGCTCGCCTCACACTATACGTATACAAAAAACCGTATACGGTCTAACCGTAACCGTATACGTGTGTACAACGCCTTTAACGGGAGACCAGACGTGAAGTAGTGGCATCACATTTTATTTTATTTTAATTAATAAAATTATCAAAATCATAAGTATAATTTCATTTTAAATATATTTTTTTAATAAATAAATAAATAAATAAATTATTGTAAGTATGAATTTCAAACGTCAAACTCAATTTCAGCCAGATTATAGATGAAATTAAAAACCTAATAGTATATTAAAAAGTACATAGATGACGCCACTACGTCTAATGAAATTTAATAGTTTTATTTAAAACTATTTTTAAAAAAAAAAACAGTGTTTTCACTTGTATGTATCATTTTTTTCCAAATACTATTATTAAATCAATATCGTATTAAAATATTAATTTGTTAATGTACACCTTCGCCACTATTCAATTTGCTCCGATAGATGTCGCTATTCGGTGGAAATTAAATGTTTGTATTTTTGCAATTACATATACGAAAAAGCGGTCCTTCGAGCCAGATAAAAAAATAAACATAATGCGGTGCAGTGGTATATTTTAAGGTTGCGGGCGTAATAATGGTCCTTCGGGACGGATATAGGAAGAAACACGGGAGGCACGATTGAAACTCGCACGTTTAAATGCGGATGCGTACTAGACACTGCTCTATTACTGTGGGCGTAAGGTCGCATTTCTATTGAATTAAATAATTTCGTTTAAAGCACTTTAACTGCAAAAGTTAGCCGAGACTTAACGTTCATGAATCACGACAGAATTATTTATTGGATACTGGCTGGAATCATGACAGAATTATTCATTGGAAACTGTCTTGAATCATGACAAGATTATCCATTGAATACTAGCTGGAATCAGGACAGGATAATTATTTAAAAATGGCTGGAACCATGACAGGATTACTCATTGAATATTGGCTGGAATATTGACAGAATTATTCATTAAAATAGCTGGAATCATGACAGGATTATCCATTGAATACTGGCTGGAATCAAAACAGGATTATCCATTAAATATTAGCTGGAATCATGACAGGATAATTCATTAAAAATGTATGCAACCATGACAGGATTACTCATTGAATATTGGCTGGAATATTGACAGAATTATTCATTAAAAATAGCTGGAATCATGACAGGATTACTCAACGAATATTGGCTGGAATCATGACAAGATTATTCATTGGAAACTAGCTACAATTATTTATTGAATATTGGCTGAAAACTGTCTGCAATGATGACAGGATAATCCATTGGAAAGTGGCTGGAATCATGACAAGATTATTCATTGGAAACTAGCTACAATTATTTATTGAATATTGGCTGAAAACTGTCTGCAATGATGACAGGATAATCCATTAGAAAGTGGCTGGAATGGAACAACTCATTTAAGGCGCTAGCTTAGACTCAATTAGACCACATTTCCTTTTTAGGGAACAAAAATTATGAAGTCATTAGAAGGCATTTCTGGTGGACTTGAGATATTCGTCAAACTAAACAAAATTGATCAATTTATTTCATCAATATATTAAAAAAATATGCGAACATTCTATTTATAAATTAAAAATTCTCGCTCTACGGAGAGCACGCAAAGACGTACATTAACTGCGGACTACCTGTTACCATCACGCCGTGGTCGTTATCGGGGTGGCGGCCGGTAACGCGTCGACGGGTTTTGGCTCGACCGTGTCCGCGCTGCCGTTGTGCGTTTCGTTCGTGTCCATCGCGGCCACCGTCTCCATCGTGTCCGCTGTGTCCATTTTCTGTGCGTCTTGCGATTCGCCGTCTTGCGATTTTGTGTCGTCATCCGTCGTGCCCTGACTCGATGTGTCCGTTTCGGTTTTTCCATCTAATTTTGACTCTGTATTGTCCTTTTTATCTTCTATTTTGACCTCTTCTTTTTCTTTTTTGTCTGTTAACAAGAAACAAACTTTTTGAGACAATCATTTTTAAACAAATTAAAATATATAATTATACAATCAGATGCCCCGATTTCGCTCGCGTGGACACAATTTTAAGATTTTAAGGCTGCTACATTAAATATATATATGTATATACTTACCAATTTCATCAACTTCCATTGGCGTGTCTTTGTTTTCATCTCCGTTTACTTTCTGAAATTGTAACAAAACAATAAATTAATAGGTGTTCTTTTGCGTTTTGATAAAAAAAATATTATGACAAATGCTATAAATATACAAGAAGGTCTCCAGCGAGAGTTTCGTAATACGTAACAAACAAACAAACAAACAATACAGTTTCCCTTTCCACGTCCCTCAGAATTAGTGATGTTATTGTTACTGTCAAATTGTCAATTTTCTATTGATACAATAATTTTGGTATTGGTGACTATTGGTAATTATTGGTAGAGATAATTCTTGGTACTTTAATCAAATCATTAAACTAAAATTATTCCTTCATAATCACTTAATTATTGGAGACTTGTCACGTAGACAATTTTAATTTAACCCCATAGAAAGACACACAACTCATTAAACCATCAAATCCCTCTAATTTTGGACATTTTAACATTCATTGATATGAATAAATAAAAATATATAAACAAAACGACACAAACAAACAAAAATACACCTTACAAATTGCAAAATTACTTAATATTCTGCCAACACCGGCTCATCTGTGGTCCGATTGACACGTGTCAAATGACAATATTTACTATTAGTAGGGGAGCCCAAGAGCGGATTTTTGGAATTTACTCGAGTGCGTCAGATATTGCCAATTTACGTGTTTCCAAAAACGGATATGTATTAGAGTTAATCTGCCAGTTTGGATGGTGGGATTGGGGTAAAAATTTAAATACTGCTCGAGCGCGTCAGATTTTCAGAGGGGATGTCAAGTGAACCCAAACTAAGCTCCCATTTAAAACACAGACGATTCGTATGTAACGCAAGCTCGTGGCAGCTTTTTGAAAATGCAAAAAAGATTTTTTTTTGGCGATTGCCATTTTTTTAAATACACGAGCGCGTCAGATTTTCTTACAGACGGCTCCTCAGCCTGAATTCCTGAATCGTGCTGATTCTTAATCTGACGATTATTTGGAGGATTTTTACTAATACAGCGTCTAAAAACGTCTTTTTTTCTTCCTACCATCTAATCTTTAAAAATCCAATAGGGGAGAGCACGACGCTCGAGTGACTCCACATTTAGCACCGTGGGCTCCCCTACCAATATGTCACTTGACAGTGACTTTTGGTCGACAATTTTGACAGTGTCTATTTGAAATCTCTTATTGTATGAAATGTAAGGGCTGCACCTTCACGTTCGTTTTTGGTTTTTCAAAAAATAATTATAATCGGATTATGATAAAACCAAGGAGTCACACAACAGCATGTGTGCTGTTGAATTTCGGTGTTTTTTAGGACTGGTATGCCATACAGAGCCTTATCTGTGACGTCACTTGTGTTATTGGCGACGGTGGCCAGCCACAATCAAGTGGACCGTTTGTCTGTCGGACGACCTTCACATTATTTTTTTTATGTTAAGGTCGACTGACAGGCTGACGTCACCTATAGTATTAAATTAAAGATAAAAAGGAAGACGCAGCCTTTATATCATAGATTTATAATAATCTAAATAGACATACATAATTATATATAATAAAAAATCAACTAATATGCAAAAAAATACTAATCTACCGCGACATAGATTTGTTTAAAAAAAAAAAAAAAAACTATCAAGAACCTAATTTATTGTCGTGCCTTTTTGGTCTTCGCATTTTTCTTACTCGTCCCACTCGAAGCAGAAGTACTCGCTACAGAAACAGTTTTTGAGCTCGCCGATGACGCTATGCGACCCTTCTTTTTCTGACGTTACCAATATTATTATTATTATTATTTTTTGTTTAGTATCCAAGAAAATTATTAAAAAATATAATAATAGAGATGTGACGACCATTTTTTTTTTATAGAGCGTACTAAAAGTGATCATCTATCTAAGTATATCTAATAACTGAACGAGCAAAAATCTTGTTTGTAAAATTTCGAGTATCTGTATTTACATAAGTTTTGTTTTTTAAGTCTACCGAAAAAACATGATTTTTTTTATTTTTCAACGAGGACAAAGTGGCGGACACCGGCTATTAAATACTATTTTATTTTTTTAAGATACAATGTCGGTGTACTTCCTTAAATTTACCTCATTTTACGGTATTACGGTACCAAGTAGACATTACGGTATTGATATTTTTATTTTTATTTATTTATTTATTTACGGTACCATAGTCAGTTCGGTATTTGAATTACGGTACCAAAGTACATATACATAATTCGGTATTTATATTACGGTACCATAGTCAGTTCTGTATTTGAATTACGGTACCAAAGTATACATATTTCGGTATTTATATTACGGTACCGAGTAGATTGGTTTTACTGTGCCAATTAGATACATATTTCGGTATTGGTAATTTAGTACTTAGTAGACATATTTCGGTATTGGTTCTACAGTACCGAGTAAACATATTTCGGTATCGGTACTGTAGTACCGAGTAGACATATTTCGGTATTGGTACTATAGTACCGAGTAGACATATTTCGGTATTGGTACTTTAGTACTTAGTAGACATATTTCGGTATTGGTTCTACAGTACCGAGTAAACATATTTCGGTATCGGTACTGTAGTACCGAGTAGACATATTTCGGTATTGGTACTATAGTACCGAGTAGACATATTTCGGTATTGGTACTTTAGTACTTAGTAGACATATTTCGGTATTGGTACTACGGTACCGAGTAGACACATTTCGGTATTGGTTCTACAGTACCGAGTAGACATATTTCGGAATTGGTATTAAGGTATCAAGTCCATAATAAATATTACGGTATCGATAATGGAATCGTCACATCCCTATTAAAATTTAAAATAAAATTTCCAATTCACCTGAGGCTTTGCGTCTTCGTTCTGGTTGACCTGTGCCGTTGAGGACACCTCCTCCTCCTGATTAGTGGAAGCGGTGCGCGGTCTCTTGGGGACCGGAGCTGATGCTTCCACTTCTTCTACCTTCTCACTTTCAGTCTCCACTTCTTTCTTGGGGTCCGGGGAACTCTCTTTGGTGGATGTGTGTTCCTGTTTTTATACATCGTGTACGTGAATACATAGTTTAGGACATCGTTCTAAACTAGGTCTTGGTTTTTTTAAATAAACTTACACTTTGGGGAATTTGGTAAAAAAAAAAGTCTCACTTAATTTCCTGTGAATACTTCGTATTTTGCAAATGCGAAATATTCAAGTTCCATCAAGTTAATACACTCCATTATAGTGTATCAGTATTAAAATGTGTGTAATGTAATGACACTGACCACAAGAACGAGGGTGTGCTGGCCACCGGCGGCGACGGAGAGGGCCTTGGCGGCGGGGGCCCCGGGGTTGGGGGCCGGCAGTGGGGCCGTGGTTGGGGTCAACGCGTCGTTGCGCGTCCCCGTGCCAAGTTGCCCCTCGCTGCCCATACCCCAGGCCAGTACAATACCTGAAATCAACAAAATATAGGTGGGGCCGTAACTATACAATTCTTTATCGAGGGTAGTTGCGGATATCCGCAAACGTATCCGCAACTGCATCCTCAAATGCGTACCTGTGTCCGTGACTGCAAAGGAATTGCTGGTGCTGGCGGCTATGCTTACGCACTTGTGCTCCTGTAGAGCCGGTATCGGCTCTAACTCCTCGGCATCGGCTGCTCTATCGCCGAGGCCTAGTCTGAAAAGGAATTTCTTTTTAATTAGACCCCACTGCATTAATTATTTTTCTTTATTGTTAAAGTCGACGGACAAGCTGACGGTCCATTGAGTAGTTAAGGCGTGAAAAGTTAACAGACAGACAGACAGATTTACTTTCAAATTTACAATATTAGTATAAATAATCCGCTAGTTTCGGTTACGAACATTAGATTGAAAACACATTTGATTGGGGCAAACAAAAAAAAACTAACATTTAGAATCTGCCCTTATCCGAACCTTTAATATGGGATCCAGTTACGTGTACGGATAGACTTTAATTACGGACATCCGACAGTTTCGGTAAACGAAGTTACGAATGAACAATAGTCACCTTCCGTATTCGCGTCGACCGACCGCGTACACTTGTCCGCCACAGGAGGCTATCGTGTGGTGCATCCCGCACGCGACTTCGCTCCAATTTTCACCGTCGCGAGCGAACGCCTCGCACTGCGTCGGAGCGTGAACTGCGCCGCGTCGCTTTTCGCCCACAATACCTATACAGACACACATTTTTATTGTTATTCACGTTTCATAAACAATTTTTGTTACGATTGGCTTTAACTTTATACTTATGTGCTTTAAATATTAGTTCTAACTGATTGACTGACTCACCGAGTTGTCCGAAATTATTAAGACCCCACGCGTACATTTTCTCCTTGGCGGCGTCCAGGGCGAAGGTTGCGTGAAATCCTGCCCAGACACGGGACGCTCCGCCCTTAAGTGTCACCTTCGTTGGCACAAGGAGTGCACCTGTGAAAAAACATCACTACATTATATTCTATGATCGGCAGCGCACTTGCAGCACCTGTGGCATTGCTTGTGTTACGGGCGACGGTAGCCACCTGTCATCAAGTGGACCATCAGCCTCTCTGTCAACCTTATCCCAAACCCGATCGTGGTTTCAAAAAAGTGCTATAACAGTGACATAAGGTCGAAATTGATATGGGAATTTAAGTAAATAAGTGGCAGACACACTGCGTTTCGCAGTCATTTGGGTAGCCCGTCTGGCGACAGTGACCACCCGCTTACAGAATACCACCGTGAAATAACAGCCTATGTGCTGTTGTGTTTCGGCAAGTCCTTATCCCTTAATCCTTCTATCGTCTGCAGTGCACCTAACTATAGCTTTGCTTGTGTTACAGGCGACGGTAGCCATCTCATCTACCATCAAATCGACCGTCTGCCTGTCTGTCGACTTTAACCGTTATTGCATTCGGCCGTTAAAAAATGTGCTCTAATACAAGTGAAATAAGGTTGAAATTGGTATGAGACAGATATACATACTGAATCCCTGCCGCGCGTCCCTAGACGCTGACCGCTGCGATAGACGACCGAGTTGACCTTGCTCGCCGCAACCCATCGTGTACACCGTGCCGGAGCTCTGACCACATACCACATACCATCAATCACCACCGAATTCAACTTCATTGAGAATAAATTTTATGGGATTCATAGAGACCTTTAACGTTTCTATGAAATGTTTCATACAAGTGTAGGCGTACCATTAGAACAGTATACGAAAAAAAACCTAATTATTTTTGTATATCTCTATTACTTGAACGAAAATTCTAAACAATACAAATTGTCTTTGAAAAAAAAGTAACCTAAAATTTTTCCTAAAAAAGAAAGTACTCACGGACAGCATGACAAGGTGGTCTCCGCCGGATGCTATATCCACGACGACCTCCCCGACTTCAATCCGGACCGGTTCCTTGCAAGCCTTACCCTCCCTGCCTCTCATCACCAGACCCATACTGCCATGGGAGTCCTGGAAACCGTTATGGTGGACACTTACAATGGGACACCATATAAAATTTTTAAATTTGGTCAAATTTTCATTTGTTAGTAAAGTTGCCTGGAGTGTCCGTTTGGTAATTTACGAAGAATCTATAAAAAAATATGCAATATTGCACTTTAATTCATAGGTTATTGCCAGTAGTGATAGGTAGAAATTTTTCTTCCACCTATCCCTACTAAGTATCCCCCCTGGTAGGGATAAGTGGATTTTATTTTCCACTTATCCCTACCAGCAGGGATAGGTGGAAAAAATACTACGTAAATGTACACTATTCCTTGTGTTGAAACAAAGAAAAACTCACCCTGAAAGATCCCCACGCGTAGACGTGACCGTTGTCGAGTAGTGCCGCCGTGTGGGAATCCCCTGCTGTCACCTTCAGGGCCTTCCCCGGTAAGGTGACAGCGGTCGGCGTCCCCTCGTCCACGTCTTCGTTTGTTGGCCTTCCGAGGGCACCTTCGTCGTTGCAGCCGCACGTCCACACCTAAACATAATAAAAGTTTCAATGTTCATGTCTTGACTGTATTGGAAATAGTTCTAATTGAAAATAAGTACTGGCTAGTTAATCATAAATTACATACATGCGTTACCATAGTAACAGAATGTTGTTAGAAAAATGTGTTAGAAAGGAAAGTTTGTTTTGAATAACATGGTTTAATTGTAATTTGTAAATAAATAAACACTCTGCTAAATAACTGTGTTTATATCACGTTTATAATAACATTAGGTTATGGTCTACACGCATGCTGAAGCGTTGATTGATATAATTTATTGAGTAGCTTTGAAATAAATTACGATATTATGTCAGAAGAAAGCGGCACAAGTGGTATAAAGAAGCTGAAAGGATCGTCAAATTATCCTAACTGGAAATTTATGGTGAGAAATTACTTAGAAAATAAAAATTGGTGGCAAGTAATTTCGAATAATGCAGATAAAAATAAGGTCAGTGACGTTGACTATGCTACTGCAGACAGGAAGGCACGAACGACGATATGTTTGTTATTAGAACCAGAGTGCTTTACCCACGTCTACAAAGCAAAGACTGCCAAAGAAGTCTGGAATAGTTTGCAAAATGCATATGAGGATAAAGGTTGGGGAAGACGTATTTACATTCAGCGAGAGCTTTTCAATTGTAAGTTAGAGAATTTCAGCTCTATGGACCACTACATATCACAAATTACATTTCTTGCACAACAATTGGATGACATTGATGCCAAAATCCAAGATGATTGGATTATATCGATATTGCTGGGTGGTTTGACCCCCGATTACAGTCCTCTTATTATGGCTGTTGATAATAGTGGACAAGAAATCACGCTAGAGCAAATTAAAATGAAATTGTTGCAAGAAGGAAGTAGACAGAGTAAAATGAACGCATGCAATGAACAAGCTTTAGTTACACGTAATGGATCGAATAATGCCAGATCTAATATCAAAACTATTGATCGTAAGCAGAAGTTTGTCTACAAGTGTTTCAAATGCCATAAACAAGGACATAAAGCATCTGAATGTAAAGAAAAGTACAAGAATGCGAATCTATGCCTGAATACTAAAATGGCTATTACGAAAGACAAATGGTATCTTGATAGTGGATGCTCTAACCACATGACTCATGATAAGAATAAGTTGATGTCATATAAGCCCGAAAAAAGCAACATGAAAATATCAGTAGCAAATGGAGAAAAGTTGCTAGTTAAAGGTCGTGGAAATGCTGAACCACGAGTCAGCGGAGACAACAAATTAATTTTAGAAAATGTTTTACATGTTCCGAATTTATCAATGAATCTTATTTCGGTCAGCGATTTAACAAAGAAAAAATGTTTGATTAATTTTGACAAAAAAGGTTGCACAATTCAAAATAAGAACGGAATTATTGCAAGTTGTCAAGAAGTTGATGGAATTTACGAGTTGAATGAAAACAAATATGAGGTCGTAAATTTGACATTGTCAAAACAAAATGAAAACATTTCGAATCTTTGGCATAAAAGGCTATGTCATTTAAATAGAAAATATATGTATTTAATGAATAATATAGTACATGGTATGGAATTTAAATGTACAGATTCGTGCGAACCGTGCATTCCGTGTATTAAAGGGAAGACTTGTAAGATTCCATTTAAACATAAAGGTACGAGAGCGACAGAAGTCCTTCAACTTATCCATTCTGATATTTGTGGACCTATTGAGGAACCATCATTCGGAGGTTCGAGGTATTTTATTTTATTTATTGACGATTATACTCGAAAAACTCATGTTTATTTTTTGAAAAATAAGAATGAAACTTTTAATAAGTTCCGTGAATATAAGGCGGAAGTAGAGAATGAGACGAGTAAATCAATTAAATGTCTAAGATCTGACAATGGTGGTGAGTATTGTAATGCAAAATTTAAAGAATTTTTAAAGTCTGCAGGAATAAAACACCAGACTACTATACCCTACACGCCGGAACAAAATTCTGTTGCTGAAAGATCTAATCGTACAATAATTGAAAAAGCAAGAACTTTATTGGCAGAAGCTAATCTGAACAAAAAGTATTGGGCTGAGGCTGTAAATACTGTTGTATATTTAAAAAACAGATGTCCCACAAAAGCTTTGCAGAATGCAGTGCCCGAAATGGTTTGGACAGGAAAAGAGGTAGATGTCAGTCATCTAAAAATCTTTGGTTGTGTGGCTTATTGTTTAATCCCAAAACAAAAGCGTCGAAAAATGGATATGAAGACGGAAACAATGATATTTATTGGATATCCTAACAATCAAAAGGGATATCGTTTGATGAATCCTAAGACAGGTGAAGTGAAAACTGCGAGAAACGTAAAATTTTTAGAAAATGTTTTTCTTGAAAAAGATAATATTGATAAGTCTTCAGAAGTTAATATAAATTTGAATTCTGACTCCGAAGCAGCTAATTTACCCAGTAGATCTATGAATGTATCTGAAATATTGGAAGCTCACGATGATGTGTTCCGTGATGCTATAGATGAAAATGTGGAGGTAAATACAGAAATAGTAAATGAACCTGAAATGCTTGTGAACGTTCCAGAAGAGGTGCATACCGACACAGATGGAACAGATCTAATAGAAAGGAGATATCCTTTAAGAGAGAGAAAACCAATTGAAAGGTATGGATTTTCTGTTATACAAAAGCATATTGAAGGTGACCCTCTTACTATAGAAGAAGCTTTGGCGAGACCCGATTCTGAACTATGGCAAAAAGCGATAAATGAGGAGCTGATGTCACTAAAAGAAAATAAGACATGGACTCTAGTTGACTTACCAGCCGATAAGAGGCCGATACAGTCAAAATGGGTGTTTAAAATTAAAAAGGACAGTGATGGTAAGATAACAAAATATAAAGCTAGATTAGTAGCTAAAGGGTATACACAAGTATGTGGTATAGATTATACGGAGACTTATTCTCCAGTAGTTAGAAGCTCTACTTTAAGATTATTGTTATCTTTAGCTGTAGAATATAATTGGTTTATTGACCAATGGGATGTTACGACGGCATTTTTATATGGTAAAATTAAAGAAGACATATATATGCTCCAACCTAAAGGTGCAGTCGTTAAAGGTAAAGAGAAAATGGTATGTAAATTACAACGATCACTATATGGTTTGAAACAAGCGTCAAATGTTTGGTTCAAAGAATTAGATAATACGATGTTAGATTTAGGTTTTGTACAGTCAAAAATAGAACCGTGCTTGTACCAAAAACAACTTAAAGATAATAAAAGATTAATAGTTGTAATTTATGTAGATGACATTTTTCTTTTTGGAAATTGTGAATTAGAAAAGCAAAAATTAAAATCTGGTTTGCTTGACAAATTTAAAGTGAATGATTTAGGTGCTGCTAGGCATGTTTTAGGCATGAGACTGAGGCGAGATAAGAATGTCATATATCTCGATCAGGAACAGTTTATTCTGGGCATTTTGAATGACTTTAACATGACAGATGCAAAGACAGTAACTACTCCTATGGAAATGGGAATAAAACTGGAGAGGTCTATAGATTCTCACTGTCATCAGCCGTATCAAAATTTGATGGGTTGTTTGAACTATTTAGCCTGTAATACGCGACCAGACATAGCACACGCAGTAAGTGTACTTTCACAGTTCAACTCGTGTTATGATGAAATTCACTTTAAGTGCGCGAAACGAGTCTTACGGTACTTAAAGGGTACGTATAAAATGTGTCTCATTTTTCAAAAATCAGCAGATATAAAGTTACACGGCTATGTAGATGCAGATTGGGGTGGAGCACTTGATAGGAAATCATTCACGGGACTAATTTTTAAATTAGGTAAAAATATCGTTTCTTGGGAAAGTAGGAAACAATCAACAGTTTCGTTAAGCTCAACAGAAGCAGAATACATTGGACTAAGTCAAGCTTCAAAGGAAGCGCTTTATTTAAGTAGTTTATTGAACAGTTTGATAACTGTGGATGGTAAAGCGGTAGTAATTTTCAATGATAATCAGTCGGCACACAAAATAGCAACCAACAAAATGATGCATAATAGGACAAAGCATATTGATATAAAGTATCATTTCATTCGTGAATGTGTATTGAATAATAAGGTTGAGATTAGGTATATGTCAACTGACAAAATGGTAGCGGATATCTTGACTAAAAATGTTCATAGCCCTAAGCTAAAAGGATTTTTGAGGGAGCTATCCCTATCAAATTATTCTATTAAGGGGGCGGATTAGTCTAAGATGTTTTTGATACTATTTTATTTAATATGTGTGTTTTATGTATGTAATAGATTAATTTTCTAGTTTTAATTTAATTGTGCATTTATTTTGTTTGTTAGAAGATACTGTATTTATTTTGTTTAGATAGTACAGTGAAACACAAAAGTGTTAATTTAATTTTATTTTGTATACCGATGTTAAATAGCAAATGAGGGTTCAAGCATGTACGTAATAGATTAAGGGGGCGTATTGGAAATAGTTCTAATTGAAAATAAGTACTGGCTAGTTAATCATAAATTACATACATGCGTTACCATAGTAACAGAATGTTGTTAGAAAAATGTGTTAGAAAGGAAAGTTTGTTTTGAATAACATGGTTTAATTGTAATTTGTAAATAAATAAACACTCTGCTAAATAACTGTGTTTATATCACGTTTATAATAACATTAGACTGGACATTTTTTATTTAATACATTCAGATGATTACATCTAATCCATATAATTATGTACTAATATTATAAATGTGAAAGTAACTTTGTCTGTCTGTCTGTTACCTTTTCACGCCTCAACAAGGGACACAGGGTAATTTTCATACAGAAAAAAAGTACCTGTCCTGTGGGATCGTCAAAAAAAAAAAAAAAAACTGACACCTGGCAAAAGTGTAAATAGCAATGCAAGATGATGTCAGACGTTATTTTTCAACGCAAACAAAGTCGTAAGTACCAGCTATTTTATTACAGTACAACTTAATATAATAAGTGCGAAAATAACTTTGTCTGTTTGTCTGCCCGGTAAGCCAGTGAACTAATTTTGATTAATTTTTTTTTTTACCTTTCCTTCGCTATCCAAGGCCACACTGTGCATTCCTCCAGCACACACACTCACTATATTGTTGCCCAAAGCGGATATATATTTGAATCTGAAATGCAAAAGATTTTACAATTATATTTGAAGTGACATCTTCTTCTTTAATGTGGGAAAAACACTGAACTCGGCTGTCACTCTGTGAGCGACACCCTCAGTGACGTTTAATAGTATGAAATAAACGCCATCTACCCAAATTAGTACGTACTTCTTGGTTCCTAATAAGCTGAACTTCGTCAATAGTTTGTTAAGATAATGACAGATGGCGTAATTATCACTGTGGTTTTTTTTATTTGCAGTAATACTTAAATTCCTAAAAAAATTTATTAAAATGACAAATTTCAATCATTTATTTCTGGATTACAAAAAAAAATACCAAATAATTTATTAATATTCTTAAGCCTAGGTACAAAAAAGGTGTAAGAGGCCTCCTATTAATTATTAATCAGGAGACCCCAAAACCAAAAAATGAAATCTTTTGAAAAAAAGTTAAAATGCTGCCACGAGGAGTGTCAATAGCAATACTCACTTGATAGTTTCCATGACATTTTCTCCCATGCCCAATTGGCCCACATCCCCTTGTCCACATGCTAGTACACGTCCTCTCTTCTTGGGTGCGCTTGGCAACTCCAATTGTACTACTGTAAAAAAAACACAGTGTTTATGAACAACTCCTCCGAAGCTGAACCGATTTTTATGAATTTTTTGTGTATATTCAGTATGTCTGAGAACAGATCGTAAACTATTTTTATACCCCTAAGTGATAAGGGTGGCCCATCCCAAAAAAAATTTATATGGCAAAACAATGTGTGCCGCGTCAGCTAGTATTATAATATGTTTGTGAGGATGTTTCTTATTCTTTCACCGGCCCGAGAGATGGTAGACATTACCGGGTAGGTATTTGATGGCAAGCTAAAAACTTGTCCTATAACTCTTCTACAATACAGAACTACGTACCTGCTGGGAAGTATAGTGTGGCTAAATCGGGACAACCCTTAAAACGTCTCAACCTATTTGGATAAAATTTAGCACATAGCTTATTGCCTGCATTAACATATAGATGACTTTTTCTTCTGGAAAAATGTTAGGTTCCCGAGAGATCATCTATGTCATTTAAATAAGACTTGTTAAAGTACTATAGTACTATATTTTGTTAAAAAGTCTTATAATACTGAATGATTGTTTAATAATTTACATTCAATTACAGATAAGCCACTTTGAAGTTTTCAAAATATCTAAATGTTTCATTATTTTTGAGACCTCACTTACTGGGTGTAAGTGCTCACTACTCACTTACTATAATAAGCTATGGTAAAGGGCTTACATATTTTATAGGAAAATATAATAATATAGGGAGAGAAAACTCTAGACAAAATTACTAATATTATGAAGAGAGAAGATTTGTATTTTTGTTTTTACTGAATAAAATCAAAAACTATTGGACCGATTTTAAAAATTCTTTCACCTATAGAAAGCTACATTATTAGCGAGTAACATAAGCTATATTTTATAAAGTTACGCGGATAAAGTCGCGTGCAACATCTAGTAAGTTATAATATATTGTTATACTGCCCATTTTTTTGTCACAATTACATCATTATTATACATAACTAACACCATATCAAAAATGACCTTCAAGGTTACTTCAGTATTGTATTTAGTAGTATTATATAACATTATTTTTAATGGTTATCTTTTATTATTTTTAAAGTGCTGAATGTTTTCATTATAAAAATGCAATCAGTTGATGTGCCTTTCATTATTATTTAACTGACACTGACACATTAAATTTTATTTTTGCTACTAATTGAAGTATAAGTATGGAATTTGCATCACAAATGCCAAAGCAGCACATAAAAGTACGCCTAAAACAGAATCATGAGGGGAATCAACATTTTTCCACACTAAAAAGTATGCTATCCATAGTATCCATGTGCCAAGTGTCATCCAAATCTGTTGAGCTGTATTTGCGTGAAAGAGTAACAAACATCCAAATTTTTGCATCTATATCATTAGAATATTTGCTGTATTTAACACATTCATTGCTGCACCAAAAATTCAAGTCTCATATGAATGGCCAGAGGTATAATATGTTGAACTCGTGTAGTGAGTCGTCGGCTGTACGAAAATAGACTCGCGACGCGGCTTTTGAATTGCATATCTCCACATTTCAAGGTGGTTTTTGAATGAATAAGTTGTGTTTTACATTCCTAGTATTTTTGAAGAAAAACCGATAAATAGTTTGGGCTCACGTAGCGAGTTCTAAGCCACCAGTATGCGATTTTAGTGAACTCGCCAGGTGAGTCCTTGGCAATGAACGGGTTAAGACTTGGTTAACCTCAAAACATTAAATTGAAAACTTAAAAACATCAAGGATATTTAGACGAGAGGCTACAATAAACAAACAAAATTATGGTTAACAACGTTTACGATGCTATTAATATTCAAATTGAAATAAAATCACAAATAAATACAAAGTTACTTTCCCGCCATTACGTTGACAGGTCATTGACATGACGTCGTAATACATTGCAATGCAAGGAAAACAAGAGTTGAGAATATTTTCCATTGGCTTACCTCCGCGTTTCTTCTTATTCTTCGGTCCAGACGCGACATTGGTTGATGTTTTAGAAGCTGTTCGCTTCGTACCTCTTGCAGCCGGCATTATATACTGTAATATTCCGTTAGAAATATCGATAAAGATAAACTTATAGAAGCGCGGTAAAAGTGCACAACAACGAGACCACTTAACATTTATGACGTTTATAATCTTATGGACGTTTTATATTCACAAACACTTCATCTGCGTCGATCACAAGGTTACAGCTTCATGGATTGACGCGAAACGCAATTATAGGTTATATTATGCGTTGGTATAGCATTGAACCGCGAACCAAACAATCTATGGTATTCATATAATAAATCACAGTAAGATGTCCGCTACCTACTTGCAATTTTATTAATTACAATGAAAAACAAACATCAAATAAAGATAATGAATCACCCTATACAAGATGACGTACCTATTATTTGAAATTTCAATAATTATTTTCCACAGCTTCTCCTGTAAAGCAACATTCACGAAGCGAATTGAATGTGACGCAGAGCATAATAATGTGATATACATACACAGCGCATAGCAATATTTGTTTGGGCAACCACAGACTAAAAACATTTACAATATAGCATAATATAAATCACGATTATACCTCACAGTTTAGTGTTTATTCTTCCTTAAGATATATATAATCCTGAATATGAGAAGTGCCTTTAATTGCTTTACTCTTTTTTCTAAATATTATCAACTCATCCTTGGTACATCTTTGTATTCATTACATTCCTTACCTATTTTTAAAAGATGAAATATTACTACCATATTAAACAATAGTGTGAACATGGCGAAAGAGGTTAGGAACAACACAATAACTAAACATGAAAAATTGTTGATCGGTGGCTCAAGTATGAGTTTATAATGCGGGCACTCGCTAGCGAGAGTAAAATTTTTATATAGAAAGTCGTCAATAAGACATTCACAATCACTGACAATTGACAATTTACCATACAAACTTTTTACGCTATAGCTAGCGAGTGCGGTCTTTATAAACTCATACTAGAGCCACTGCTAGCATTAAATAGGACTTATCATTGGTGTGGCGCTTTAGTAGCATTTTATTATAGACTAGCTGCTGCCCGCGACTTTGCCCGCGTAACTTTGTAAATTATAAAATAAAACCTTCCTCGAGAACCACTTTATCCATTGGTGAATACAGCATGAAAATCGGTGCAGTAGTTTTTGAGCGAGCAAACAGACAGACAGACTCGGCGGAGGACTTCGTTTTATAATATGTAGTGATGAAAATAGTAACCAGCACAAAGTACCCAGTAACAAGTTAAGTATTATTTACTCTATGGTCCTTCTAGGTTAAAGGTTTTGTCACCAGGCCATAAACTTTCCAAAAAAAGAGTTGGTCCTCTTTCCCTCTTTTTCTCCATGAATTTTTGCCGCCATTTTCAACCCCTTTCTTACCAACTTAGGTATTTGCAATTGATGCATGACTAGATTTATTAACAAAATAAGTTACCTAACTAAATTAAAAAAAGAATTAAGTAGGTATTCACTAGCTGGTGCCTGCAACTTCGTCCGCGTTGGAAAATCAAATAATGTAGGTGAAAGGAAAATTGAGAGTCATACTCAGAATATAGAACAAGTTTGTTCTACATTCTGAAGAACCATCTGGATGGATTTATTTTTATGGACTGTAGAGTGGTCAGTGGTTGCATCTTCTAGAAAAAGCGCATGAAAGAGGCTTCATTGTTGAGAAAAAAAAACGGTAAGGGAAATGGTCACAGATTTGGTAGGTAATTATTCGAAGAGTGACATCTTCGGCGCAGAAAAGAGTTGGTTTGCTGGCTCTCAGTGGTTGTACCTTTTTCATATGTGGCGCGCAAGTCGTATTAAAAAACAGTGGCACTCCGGGAGTGCGGACAGAAGTGAAAACTGGAACAATTACCTGTGTATTTTTTGAATCGTCAGGAAAGTACATAAAGGTTACGGTAACAGAGTCGCTAGTTCAATGGTTTTTTCCCCATCTCAATTTTTTTTCAATTCAGCGCCATCTCTGTTCGCATTGATGTATTATTTCAATTCAATTAGTTTTCGCAAAGATGTATTTATTATTACATAACATATTTTAGTTTCAGTGGTATTATGTAGATGGCGCAATATCTGAAATATACAGAGGTGTCGGTTACACGATTACGTTACGGTTAAAGAACACGTAATGAAGTTTTTGCTTCAAAAATTAGCATCGATTGATCGAATTAGGTAATAATGCTTATGACGACTGTAGATTAAATAAAATAAATAAATAAACTTTACAATTTCTGTTAACTGTAATGTAAATTGCATAAAACGGTTTAATTTATTTGTCTTATCTAAATGCAAATCGCGAAACGTTTTGTGAAGTCCAAACTAATATTGGTGCCAGGTGGTGCCACCCGGCGATCCCATGCCAAGCAAAAAGCATAGTCAATTTCACTACACGGACAAATTGCTTTAGGTTTTTTTTATGTTAATTTCGATAGGCTGACGGTTCACCTACCATCGCTACTGCGTTTTATAGTCATTTGGGCAGCCCGTCTAGCGGCAGTAACAACCTCTTAAAGAAAAACCACCGTAAATTAACAGCATATGTACTGTTGTAGGTATTTCGGTGAGTGAGTAAGGGATGCCAGAGCCCATTAACCCCATCCCTTCCTTATCTCTTAACCCCACTAAGTATGGTCGGATTGATTGGCAGCGTAGTTGCGGCAACTGTAGTGTTATCTACTTAGGTGACCGTGAGGTGAGGTGACCTATCAAGTTGTGGACCGTCAGCTTGTTTGACAACCTTAACACAAAAAAAGAAGAAATTTTCAGTTATTATTTATTTCTATTAAAATTTACGGAATTAGATCCTTCCTTACTCCTAACTAATATTATAAATGCGAAAGTTTGTACGGATGGATGTTTGTTATACTCTTTCACGCAAAAACTACTAAATGGATTTCAATGAAACTTTACAATAATATAGCTTATATACATCAGTCACTATAAGACATATACTTAGGCTATATAAGACATAAAAAGATTTAAAAAAAGATATTTCGTCATCGCAGCCTTAACTTAACCTTACTTAACCAATCATCGTGAAATTTTGCATACACTTTATCAGTAATATAAGAAGGGACATAGAGTACCTTTCATGCAGAAAAAAATACTGTTCCAGAGGGATCATCTAAAGTTAAAAAAAAACTAAGCCCGGCAATTAGGTAATACTATGGTAATAATAACAATAAGATGTACGTTATATTGCCAATTTTTTTCAACACGGACGAATTCACAGGCACCAACTAGTAACACCATAAATGGGATACTTACTAATTACATGGCATGGTAATGGTACACCTCTACTAAGGCATGTTCTTAGAGATGAACGATCGTTCTGATCTACTCAGGGTATGTTTAGTAGAAAAATCACTGTATATATTTTAAAGAATTTTGAATTAAAAAAGTAGGCGTAGCTTTGGGCATGTCTAGATTAGACTCCGCCTTCCTCGAAAGCCTTACATGGCTATCTCGTTCTATCTGACATTTCTCGCTCAGCACAGAGTACATTGACACTTCGCTACAAGTTACAACCGAATGGAATGGAGTAGGAAGATCCTTCCAAGCGGAGTGTGCTCTTCATAAACGTTAAGTTTATAATTAATTACTTATTAAAATTTCATTTACTTATTAAAAAAATTTAAAGTTGTGGTAGGGCACACTGCGTTTCGCAGTAATTTTAATTCATTTAAACGAAATACCAAAAGCATAGCAAAATAAAGAAATTTAAATTTCAAGTATAGAGGTTATAAATTTTTTATCTGTTATTTAAAAAATATACTTAACACATATCTAACGATCGCTATTTTTTATTTTTCTACCGACTTCCAAATAACTCATGGATGCCATTGTCACAACTGGACCAAATTGAAATGGGACCACACGGGAAGCACCACCACCATCAATGGCATCCATGAGAAAAGACCATGAGACGGTTTGAAGTAGGTTTTTTTTTTTTGTTAAAAAGGAGTCATTTTTTAATTTATTTACTTATTAATATAACATAAATGGGTCCAGAATTTTGAATTTGAATTAAAATATGTAGGTAACCGTGTAGCAAACTCTAGGCCGATGATGGAGCTAGCTCATCCAATTTAATAGGTAATTCATTATAAAAATTCGGCTACTTACTTGCCATTAAATTAAAAAATATATAATTAAAAATAATTTATTTTCAGGCAACTAGACCCATAGTTATGTTACATTATTAATATTACCTACAATATATTGAAATTATCCTAGACAGTTCCATATCAAAACATAGGTAATAAGTAAAAGGATTTTTTTTATATTTGAATAGTTATAAGAAGTCTACTTAATAAGAACAAAAGATGAGAGCTAAGAATAAATATTTATTCTTATACTAGCTGCTGCCCGCGACTTCGCCTGCTTAACTATGTAAACTATATACTAAAACCTTTCTCGAGAACCACTCTATCCATTGGTGAAAACAGCATGAAAGCCGGTGCAGTAGTTTTTAAGTTTATCGCGAACAGACAGACAGACAGATAGACGTGGCGGAGGACTGTTTTATAATATGTAAGGATAAGTATTATAAACTCATTATAATATAAGAATAAATAAGGATAAACTCATTCGATTTAAAAAAAAATATTTTACCAATAGTTCCAATATAAAATATCCTTACATATCCTTGTCTGTCTGTCTGGTCGCGATAAACTCAAAAAATACTGCACCGATTATAATAGGTAAATAGAAAATTCATTTATTTTCAGGCAACTGGACTCGTATTTAACATTATTATTATACATCATCTATACTAATATTATAAAGAGAAAAGATTTGATTGTTTGTTTGTTTGCATTGAATTAGGCTCCGAAAACTACTGTACTTATTTGAAAAATCTTTCACTGTTTGGAAGCCTATGTTACTCGTATCAGCGAGTGACATAGGCTCTCAGATAAGTACTAATCTGAGCATAGGACATTTTATAAAGTCAGCATCCACTAAAGGAAGGATTTTTGAAAATTTCAACCCCGTGCGAATCGCTATAGTGTATTTTAAGATAAAATAATATTTTAATTTGTATCGATTGACTAATAATAAACATTGTAACGTTGTCGGTTGGGCGCCGGGTATATTGTCGATAAAATATATAATTTGATTGTGTTCCATTGTAAGGGTGACGGTTCGGACAGGATTCCCGGGATTCCAGCGGCGTGTCGCCCAACTCGCACATTATTACTTGTTCCGAGACAAAATGCTTTTCACGGCTGTATTTATTAGGTCTTACTCTGTTGTACGGCTGCGCGAAAGTGAATGCCAGTTGCTCGCGACTCAGCTAAAGCCATTCAAGATTTAAATCACAGATGCGCCCTTGCCATAATTCAGGGGGTCGAAAATGTGTCATCGTTGGGAAGAGTGAGCTCACTCTTTCCGCCTTAGTCGCTAGTAGAAAACAGTGAGCGGTTCCGTTGCATACACATATTTAATTTTGCTTATTAGGTTCGTTTACCTTTAAAAATGCCTTCCTGTGCCTTCAGAAAGTGTTCTCATAATTCAAGAAACGAATGAACGTGTGAAACGTTACGCACACAGACATTACGTGAACAGTTTTCAGAAGCACAGGGCGCATCTGTGATTTAAATCTTTGGCGCCATTTATCATAGAAATCAAAGATATTAAAAAAAAAATCAAAGCTCAACTGAAACGTACATGATTATGTTGCTATTTTCAATAATTAAATCTATTTTAGCAACATATCCATTATCCATTTAGACTGATTCCTTAGTCATAAGACTAAGGAATCGATCTGTCATGATATACGGTCATTACACTAAGGAATTTTTCACTATAATGAGGTGGAATCGCTTGGAATATAAGGAAGTGTCTTCAACAATGCGGAAGGTTACGCCAGGAATCGAAATAAATAAATTAAACAGTTTCACGGAAACAGTTTTAGATCAACACTAAAGCAAAATAGATACGGGGTCCAGCTAAGCGTCGTATTGACGCGGTAAATTGGCTCTGGAATTCCTTACCTACACACCGAAACACAACAGCACACATGCTATTATTTCATGGAGGACTTCTGTAAAGAAGTGGTTACTGCCCGGCTGCAAAATGCAGTGTGCATATCAATTTGGAAACATCAAATTCGTGACGTCATTGATCCAGTACTTTCCGCTTGCCTTGTCCGCGCTCTCGCTATGCTTCGGGATTGGGACCAACCGGCGAGGTAACGTGACACCTCCCTACATCACTGCCTTACCACCCGCAACCACTGTACCTACTTACAACCTATCAACAGAGGAAGGCTTCGTGTCTTCGATAATTAAAAAAAAAATGTCACGCAGACGCAGTGTCTTCGAAAAATTATGCTTCAAATGTAATAATTTCTTAAGATTTACAAAATGTACCTATTGTTTTCAAATAATGTGCAAAAAATAAAAAATAAATTAAGTATCCGTCGATTTTTTTTTTCTATGGGTATAAAAAAAATATAAAAAATAAAAAAAACTAAAATTTTTTTTACTTACAAAGAAACTATTTTTTTTTAGATTATAAATTTATTAAACGATTTTAAACTACACAGTCAAACTAAGTAACTAAATTCTGCTCTGAGACTGAGAACAATCCTACAAAAATATATGAGTTATTTAAGATTAAATTAAAAATTAATAAAAAATAAATTAAAATTAAAGCCGAAAGGTTGTTTGGTTTGTTTGTTTCGTTTTCACGCCTTAACCACCCAACAGATTATGCATATATACTTAGGCACACACAAAAACACTCAACAAACGTACAAAATTATGAGTTTCATAATAATATTATTAGTATTGACTAGCTGGCGCCCGCGACTTCGTCCGCGTTGAAAAAGAAAAAAGTAGCCTATCCTGTGTCCTGTACCTACGTCTAAATGTTTTTCTACTAAGTTTCATGAGAATCAGTTAATTCGTTTAAGAGTTATGAAGGAACATACATACTTACATACATACATACAAACATACAGAAAAAAATTCTAAAAATGGTCAATTTAGTTTCAGTATCATGTATAGAGCCTATAAACTCGATATCTCTGAAAACAAAGTAACTTACTCCATGACCAACCCTTACAGATTTATTATTAGTATTGATTAAAAAACAATCAACATTATTGATTATTTATTAATTTCCTAATAATAATATAGGTTCCCACAATATTTCAAGTTAACCAGTTTCATTGTCGCCGAAAAGACACATATTTCTATATGTAGGTAACGTGTGCCCTGGCCCTGGCCATGGGCACTTACTTTACCTGCCTACTTATTAAAGTAAAGCACCCTTATAGCTTTAATGGTAAAAAAAACATACAATTGCGAACAAATTGTAATGCCATAACTGCCGATTAAGTTCATTCAAACAAGCTCTTGAACAGTCAAGAGTCTGAGTGTGTATTGTGCAGTAAGAAGAGGGAGCGGTTTTTTTTATTAGATACTATCTTTTGTACGCGATTTCGTCCGCGTTGAAATATAAAAAATATACCTAACACTTGAATAACGTGTGACATCTTTATCTTTATATGATTTTTTTATAATTTTAGAGGATCCCTAGGTAATCTAAAAATTTTAAAGCATAGAAAGTACCTATCTTAAGCCTTTTTGCATTAATAAGACTAGCTTTTGCTCGTTGAACACAGTGATATGTTAAACAAGACAGGATGCGCCCTTACCATACCTACTACTAGTGATAAAAAAATGGTCCTCCAATTTGCACATCTAGTTACTAAAATAAATTTGTTTTCATTGCCATCTTAATACGTATTTTTATTTCTTATTGGCGTATTGACATAGACATTTTTCGATGTTCCGCAGCATCCTTTAAAAGAGAAGTCAGAAAGTTTCTGTCATCAGGTACTGCTTGATAGTCGTTTTTAGAGTTTTTGTGTTTTGTTAACTATATGGTACTATTATAGTTATGTATGTATACTATTATTATATTATTTTCTTTTGTTCTTTTGTTTTATATAGTTTGGCTTTTTGTTCTATTTTTATTAGTTTTATTTTGTAAAAAAAAAACAGAAAATATCTCTTGTGTTCGTTTTTAATGCATGCTGAGTTAGCCTATAAGTGGGAGTATACAATATTATAAAAGTTTACGTAAATGTGAATAAATGTATAGATTGTTGTATACTGTGTTGGCTTCCTAATAAATAAATAAATAAATATTCTGTTATTGTAAATTGTTCTCATTGGTTGGTTGGACATATCACTGGTAAGTAGGCATTTTCGTATCTTTCTACGCACAGAATGAACACCCGCCATTGGTGTCAATTTCCGATTTTTGACACCGGCGCGTCGGTGCCACGTACTAGGAGAGTTAGCCTTGTCCTTACGAAGTAATATAGAAGTCATTGGTTGAACAGTATTTTTTTCTATATCATAGGTATCATACCCTATGTCCTTTTCTGTACTTGTACTGACAACTTGTAGGTATACAAAATTTCATGGTGATCAGGTTGAGTTGTTAAGGCGTAAAAATGTAAGAGATTCTTCGTGTGCCTCTTTATGCCCAATCATAAAGGTTAGCCGTAAACTTCCTGAACCTGGTTCCCGAGTTCTTTAAATATGTTTCTTAACCTACGAACGCTAAAGTAGGGGAACAATAATATGAATCTTGCTATTAAACTCCCCACACAATATAACAATTAACTAGATATGAGTAAAAAAAAGTAATATTGTTCATTCTTAAGTCGTTATTCAGCACTTTGTTAACACCCCTCTCGTAAATTATTAAGATTAATGGATATATCATATTAGACTAGTTTCAATGCATTCACACAAAATGCAGATATAATAATATATTACAAATTGTAATATTTACTTAGCTGTAGGTATTGATACCTTATAGGTAGGGTAAAGCGGGGCTAGTTGAGCATTTTTTCACTTGAGCGGATATAACTCCTCAATGATAAGTCTCAATAAGTTGTTATGCGATCTGATGGATTAGTAATTTATCCTTTAGCAAAAGTGTCCATGTAATTTATTGTTAATAAGTCAGATTTAAGAGCTACAACTGTTTTTGTCCAGAAGGTCAAACATGCTCAACGTACCCCATAGGTGAGGTAAGTTGAGCATGGGTACGAGGCAAGTTGAGCACTAAGAATGTCTAGCCAAATCTTGGGTTCAATTTTAACTAGAGATTAAATAAAATATCTGTTAGAAAATCAGCTCTTTATTTATAGTCTTTTAGTGACAGAACAACAAAACTTAAAGTAATTTTCTTTAAATAATTAACCGAAACTAGAATCAACAAAACATCAACGAATCTTAACATTACTTCAGAATTAAATTCAGTCTTTCTGTTTAAAATCAGAACCATTCTTTTCCGGCCATCTTATTTGAAGTCCAGCAGGGTGGAATTTCAATACCAAATTTAGCACCACACTCGTAGGCAAGGCGACGGACGTCTTTTGGAGAATATCCATAGAAGATTGATGCCATTTGTAGCAAGTATTTTTTCAAAGACTCCTCCTGTGTAGGAGAAAATACTTGCTTCGGTGTTTCATAGCCCATGGATGCATCACCACCTTCATTTATTTCTTTAAAAATCTTGTTAAAGACATCCCTTTGATACCGAATTTTTTGGCGACGGAATTCACACTTTTCCCTCGTCGTTGACAACCTTTGCAGCATTATTTAAGTCTTCAGTAGTGTAAGAACATCTTGTTGTCATCCTCTTGTAAGTCCACATCCTAAAAAAAATTCATTACTTTAGTTGTTTGAGTCGTGGGGCAAGTTGAGTAACTATAGCTCAACTAACCCCAACCCGAAATTTTATAACAAAAGTGAGGTTACAAAAAAACCGTAAGAATTATACCCCGAACCTCTTTACATATCAAAAGTACAATAATTTTATGGAAGATTAACACTTACCTGATTGAAAACAGATAACATTTGACTAATACAGACGAAAACTTGCGATAAACGATTTTTTTACTATTTGGTCACAAAATAAAAAAAACGCCCGGGTGCTTCACTCGCTTGTCGAGCTGCAACTAGCGATCGCGCGAATATTAACCCTCCCGCGACCCCTTATTTCCGCCATAACATGCCTATGCGTACGGTGAATAGTTTGCGAGATATTTCGATTGCCCAACTTGCCCCTATGCTCAACTAGCCCCGCTTTACCCTACGTAGGTATCTATGCACAAAATATGTAGGTAATCAATAGAATAATGTAGAAATACTCGTACATTGTGTTATCTACACTAATATTATAAAGAGAAGATTTGTATTTTTGTTTGTACTGAATAAACTCAAAAACTACTGGGCCAATTTTAAAAATTCTTTCATCCATAGAAAGCTACATTATCAGCGAGTAACATAGACTATATAGTTTATACTCGTAAAGTATTAGACAATGCTCTCAATTGTAGCCTGCCTGATGTAAAAAAACCTACTACAATTAAATACATTTAGTCCAAAGTAGTTATTAGTCTATGGGCCTCTTTCACCAACTACAAGTAAAGTGTTGATTAGTTACTTTTCAAGTAAAGCTTATTGGCGAGTAAATGTTAAGAGTATCTTGTGTCAATTTCATTATACCCTTGAGTAATGCTACTCGAAGATTGTGTAACTGTACGCTTTCTTACCGGTGACTATAAATGGTGGTTAGCCTACTTGACACTTTACTCAGAGATGGTGAAAGAGGCCCTGTATGTGGTTAATCTTGAACAAAATTTCTTAGAGCTTTTAAACCTTCGGATTCGGCTTCGGCCGAAGGTTGTAGTGATAGCCGACTTCGGCTTCGGCTTCGTGTTCGGTCAGAAATTGACCTTCGGTCGGACACAGTCTAACTAGTCTATACCTCAGATTAGACAAGAGTTACTGTCGTTCTATACTAATATTATAAAGAGGAAAGAATAGGTATATTGTTTATTTGTTTGAATAGGCTCTGATATAGGTACTGGAGCGATTTGAAAAATTCTTTCACTGTTAGGAAGCTTTATTATCAGCGAGTAACATAGCACATACCTCGATGTTTGTGCGAGTACATAGAAATCGCGTGCAACAGCTATAAGTACTTAGTTGTATAAGTAGGCATTCAAAATACTAAGGTAACTAAGGTTATCTGAACGATAGTGACAAAAAAGAAAAGTCCCATTATTCATTAAACAACTTTATATAAAATTTAACAATAGATTAATGTTTTTATCATGTAATAAGATCTGTTTCAGATATTATGGCGAATCTATTATTGATCGCCATTGAAGTGTACGAGCGAAGCCATAGTTTTTGAGGGGTTCCGTAGGAAATTAAAAATGTTTCTTCGCTTCACCTCTCTCTTCTTCTAAGAGCATACAACGGATTTTGATATGGTGTTCAATGGAACTAGCAATAAACGAGTATGGTTTGTGTAGGTCTACTTATAATTTCCAGAAAAAAAATTGCATCCGTGCGAATCTTGAGGTGGGTCGTTAGTAAAATATTTAACAATCTTATTATTGCAGGTAAGTAGGTACATTTTTTAAACTTATACTCAATTTTTTTTGTTTTAATTTTATTTCCCATTCCATAATGTCAAATTTTTTTGATAAGTAAACACATAGGTACGACTAGATATCGGAAAGTCCTTCGCCGCGTCTGTCTGTGTGTCTATTCGCGATAAGCTCAAAAACCACTGCACCGTTCTCGAGGAAGGTTTTAGTATAAGTATTTATAATTTAGAAAGTTACGCGGGCGAAGTCGCGGGCAGCAGCTAGTTATTTCTAACTTCTAATCTATACCTACATTTTTCGTCAAACGACGAAGAAATCAATATATTTTTTTCACCTTGAAGTGGATATATACCTATTAATTTTTAAGTAGGCACCTAGAAGCAATGCACAATGCGATTCGCAGTAACCATCCCCTTGCCGCAGAAAACGGTGAAATAACAGCATATGTGCTGTTATGTTCCGGTGAGTGAGTAAGGGATGCCAGCAGAGCCCCTTTTATCTTATATAATTTCTGAAACCCTTTCTTAATTCTACTATAATAGACAGGACAGCGCACTTGTGTAGCACCTGTGACTTTACTTGTGTTAAAGGCGACGGTATAGCCACCTACTATCAAGTTTAGTGGACAGTCAGCTAAAAAATAATAGAAAAATAAACTATGTATAGCTATCCATTGAGCCCAAGCACGCTATATCTGCTCTAAGTTGCTGAGGAGTTGGGTGTTTCGCAGACTACTTGATGCTGCAACATCAGGTTGAGGTTATCGTGTCATGGAAATACCTCCAAAGTAACAGTGTATGAAATTTCTTGTCTTATAGATGACGGTAGCCGTCTACCATCAAGTAGACCGTCAGCCTGTCTAAAGAATTTAACATTAAAAACGACATTATGATCGAATTACGATCACTTAACGAATAATTTCTGAAAAATACCAAAGGATCCCTAAACACGCCCTCGTTTTAAATGATTTTTTAAATAATCTGACAGCGAAAACAAGATGTCTACCGCTAAATGTCATCGCACAAAAGCGCGGAACGCTGTTCTAAAGGTCCTTGACAAAAGGCGGCAAATAAGCGTGTAATGACCGTATTCAATGCATTAAGAAAAATACAAATTTAACTATACCACACATGTAGTTCTTACATGCATTATAATAAAGGCGTTTTTCCAATGAATCTACGAGAGTGGTGTGGAATAGTTTTTTTTTAAAAAAGGTGTCTTCGAATAGAATAGAATTAAAATTAACAAACATCAGCCGGTTCCGTCTTTAAAAAAAAGTTTTTTTTTTTTTAAAACAAATACTAACCTTTGAAGTGAAACGGTTGAAAATGTTTGCACATGTGGTTTGAAAGTTTCAATTAGAAGGAGTTTGTGTTGTGTAAATATTAAATCACTTAGAATATAAACAAATAAAATATTACATAGGTACATATCTTTCATATGATAAAGATTGGCAGGCAAGCTGACGGTTCATCTGATGACCAGGGTCGCTGTAACTTGGAAATGGCGCGGCGAATTCGGGGCGTTTTTGGGGTCATTGGAGATGTCTCGGGGAGACGAATAAAGCCCAAATAGTGTGCGAGATGACTACTAAAAATATATTTAGATATAAAGTCGGCTTTTCGCACATTTCGTATGAAGTAAAAGTATGAAGATGACTACTAAACCGAATTTTTAGATCCCGAAGAAATCGCATCTTTAGTAATTTTTCAAAATAGTTCAAGTCGCTGACCCCCCGTGTTGGTGCTCATTTAGAAGTTCTCAAAACTTTTCGCACTAGACCGAATATTTCGAAATTTGAAAAGACCATGGGCTCCCATGGTATAGCAGGTTACTAGGTCCTTAGGAACTGCTAAGGAGTGCTGGAACTCATTGCCTGCGTCCGTGTTTCATCAAAATCACAACCTCGGGGTCTTCAAATCTAGGGTAAATGGGCACTTACTAGATAAGCGTGGTCCACCTTCGGCCGCATCTGCACCTTACCTACATCAAGTGAGATCGCGGCCAAGCGCTGCCTTGATTTTATAAAAAAAAGGTAGAACTCCCGTGTTGTAGTAGGTATCGTGTGAAAGGTCTCAACAAAGACAATCTAACCTCATCCCTTCCTTATCTATCCCTTATCCTTAATCCTTCTATCCTTAGGTATCTATCCTTAATCCTTAGGGACGGCGTTGCTTGTGTTATAGGCAAAGGTAGAGCCACCTACATACCATCAAGTGGACCGTCAGGCTGTATGTTGACCTGAACATATAAAAATACTTACCTATATATGCCTATATCAAAATAATTTCTGAACTTGCTTGAACAATCAACATTGTAAAGAAATTGTATGGAACATTATTAGCCTAAGAATGATTTAATAGAGTCAGCTGCTCTGTGTTTGTGTCTATTGTTGGCCATAAACTAAAATAGTCGACACAAATTTTCCGGAATCGGCGAACGGCCATTCCGCCTACATTTCAATTAGAAATTCTAATTGTTTCATAAAACTGAAACATGGCGAACGGACACCAGCCAATGGGAGGCGTGACCGTAGATTCTTTAGAAACGTTCCCATTGGCCGGTTGCATCGTCATTATTCCAGTCGACCAATCAGAGCGCGGAACGGAAGTCCCAATTGGACTAGTACCGTTTTTACTTTCGACGTGTGAGCACGCGTTTTAGTATTCGCAGTTTGGCATTTAAAAATTCGATTTTCGAACGTCCTTTTCCCGGTATCCGCTCGTGTTTTGTTTGCCATTTGTGTTTTAATCTGTGCGCGATTTGAAATTGGAACGCATTTTCGAATAGTGAACGTGCAACGCAAATAGGTTTGTGTTTCGTCACCGGCCAGGATATTATTTTTAGCATTTAGCTTGTTAAAGCTTGTGTTGTTGGACGGATCTTAATTTAGCGATGCACATGAGTGTGAGTATGCCGCAGACTCGGTTTCCTTATTTTTACTTTTGCTGACGGACTGACATCTTTCAGATGGACTGAAGCAACTTTTACAAAAGAGTTTTCAAGGCTAAAAACTTTTTTATTGGTTAAGTTAAGCTTATGCGTCATTTTTTTATTTAATTTCCATGTTACAGTTAGTACTGTAACAACAGTAATTTTATATTACAGGGCGCTTTTTTAGTTAGGTATAATTTTTTGCCTTTTGGTTACTTAGTGGGAGGCAATTCAGAAACGTGATGATGAGTCCACTTGAGTGGACCGTCAGCCTGTCTGTCGACCTTAACATAAAAAAAATCTATTACTAGCTGTAATGCAACATACTAGCTGTTGCACTCGATTTCGTCCGCGTAACTTTATAAAATATGCTTACCTACTTAGCTACGCTGATAACGTAGCTTATTACCTATAGGTGAATCTAGGTGAAAGAATTAATAAAATTAGTATTATTTTTGCATGTTAAGCTCGACAGGCATGCTGACGGTCCAATTGATGGATTATAGGATTAATTATAGGATTAGATAAAGCATTAAGGATAACATAGAACGTATACTTGATTTCTATTCTAAACGGATACCATTGTAATTAACTAATACCAAAACAAGTTCAAAGATAAAAAGTACAGTCAGTTAAAAAAGTTTTCGCGCAAGGAAGCGGCGGAAAAACAGCGAGAAGAGGTACGCCACCTTCTCCCTTGACCGGCAACATCGGCGTCGTGAGGTCCGCCGAGATGGCCGGCGTACCTACCTCCACTGTCGGGAAAGCCGAGGTTCTGACAGTTACTTAGCGATAAATAGATTTATCAGTAATAAACGCATCATTTAAAAGTAGGTACATATATTAGGTAAAAGATTATCTCTAATAAAGTAGGTAGGTAATAGCAGACAGGTCCTAAATTAAAAATTAAAATTTTCTACAATTTAATCAAGTTTAATGATCAACAAATTGAATCCGCCGTCGGAACTTGCGCCGTGGCCACGTGGTTCTACTACGTAGTTCGATCGATCGCACTATGTGAACTTTTTTGTCCAGTTGGTTCAATTAATCGAACCACCAGGAATAGCAATAACATATGGTTCGACCAATCGGACTATAGAGCCTTTTTTTTCCTCTTGGTCCGCTCATAGTGTCGCACTACGAGGACTACACGGTTCCTAAGGCCGCTTGGTGCGATCGGCGAACAGACCACTAGTAACTAATCAAATGTAAAATACTAAAGGCTATTCAAGTCCTACAAAATGAAACCCTGTAATTGGCAATGTAGATAGTAATACTGTATCTATTGTAGATTGTAGGTACGCCGTTGCAGGGCGGACTGTACGTATACCTACCTAATATTTTTTGAATTTTCGAACAGTGATTGGGATGTGTGGAAAAGTGGTACTGGTAGGGATAAGACGAAAAAAAATTCCACATCTTTTTACCAGGGGGGATAGGTGGAACAGGCGACATACCTAAGTAGGTATACACAGCTGAATCCGTAAGTTTAATCCGTACTAACTACCACAGAATAAGTAATAGTACTACTATGTTATAGTTATTCTGTGTCCATATTGAAGGAACAGTACACATAATTGTCTTTTACGCAAGAAAATTTATTAAAAAAGAAAAATATTAGGCATAACTGAAATAGCTACTTTATCTCCTTGCTTTGCTCATAATGTAACATTTATCATCTCATTTTAAGTCTTAAATAAAAATTAAACGCTAAATGTGTTGCTAAGCTCAAAACTCGAGAAAGGCTATTTTTTTTTTCAATATTTGTTGAAGTCCTGTTTCTTAAGAAAAATTGGAAAAATTGCCCTGACTTTTGCGGTTTTTTTACCTATAAATGTTCACTATAAAAAATAAAGTTGCTGTCCGCATCTTTCTTTTTCTCCGCTAACTTCTAACGGATCTTCTTTTTCTTCACCATCTAACGGATTTTATACGGTTTTCCCTAATAGAAAGACCGACAAATTGTATTAATTTGCAAAACATGTATGGGTGATTCTACGATAAGAAGTAACTTGTGCGGCAATCTGTTTAAAACAGTTTTTTTTATTCTATTTATTGCTACATTTTTACAATGAATCACACCATCTGTGTACTTTATTAAGGGCGCGTATTAAAGAGAAATAGCCAATCCTAGATTTGAATTTTATCTAAGTAAACAAAGTCCAATTTAAAAACTTTTTCAAAATAGATAAATACATTACAAATGAAAGTGAAGACTCGGACAGAAAACATAACATAATGACATTTTCTCGATAGAATAAAATCACCCAGTGAACTCTCATTTCCATCGATTTTAGTTTTATTTTCAAAATGACACACATTACAAAGCTAAAAGTAATCTCACTTCACAGATTATTTAATGCTCTATGTATCAATTTTTCATTTGACATTGTAGTTTAGGAATAATTAATATTTAATACTTTTGGTACTTATAACATTTTTATTGAGCGAGATGCGCTATCTTCCGTCGCATGTTGTGCGTAGTTATACGTATTTTGTGTCACTATCATGTCCAAGGGGCCACGCGGGTGAAATTACTCTTAAACAACATCACGATTTAATGTCTAATGAAAAACACATTTACTAAAATTCCGTACAAAGTCTAAAAAAGTCTCTACCCTGGTCTGTCCCCTTGCTGGTTTTAATTTTTCAGACAATACTTACACATACCTAACTTTTTCGTATCAGATGCTAAACTAAAGTAGGCATGTTTAATTGGAATTTTATTTAACTACACTTATATAGTTACACCAACTTATACATTATAGTTTGTAAAACATGTAGGTACTATAAAATTATATATGTACTTCATTGCAAAATGGAAAGTTAGTAGGTATTCAACAAAATCAAGTTACTGATAAGTTTTCCTCAAACATTCATTTAACAATTTAGATAAGTACTACTTATACCATTCAAAAGACATGAGTATAATAAAATACTTGTATTTATCGTATAATTAATTGAAATTTTCAATATAACATTATACTAAAAACACATGTTCGGAATGCCCCCATGTTTATTAGATTCAAGAAACCGTAACTTTTGAGTGTAATATGGAGTCACATGGTCATTAATTAGCCCCCCATGGTTCTTTTGGGACATTAAGGTATTATTTTACGACACGCTGATAAAAATCTGGGCAGGCGCACAGCAATTGAAACTTATTTTAGTTAGGCCTACTTGCACACAAATTCTTTATTGTTAACTAGCTATTGAACGCGACTTCGTTCGCATAACTTTATAATGGACTAGCTGGTGCCCGCGACTTCGTCCGCGTTGAACGATGAAAGGTACCCTATGTCCTTTCTGGTGTCCCAGACAACGTGTATGCAAAATTTCATGTTGATCTGTTCAGTAGTTTTTGTGTGAAAGAGTAACAAACAAACTCACATTCACATTTATAATATTAGTAAGGATATATATAGCCTAGTTATATTGTCTAAAATGGTTGAATTTGAAGTAAAGGAAATAAAGAAAAAAATATTTTAAAAGTTTATTTTGTACTAGCGACTTCGTCCGCGTTGAAAAAGAAAAAAGTAGCCTATTCTGTGTCCTGTACGTCTAAATATTGTACGTCTAAATATGTCTGTAGTCAAAAAAAAAAATTCAAAAAATGGTCAATTTAGTTTCAGTATCATGTAATTAGAGCCTATAAATCTAATATCTCTGAAAACAAAGTAACTTACTCCATGACCAACCCTTACAGATTTATTATTATTAGTATTGATGTATTGGTACCTAAGTAGGTATGTGTTATTTTTATATTGAAACTAGCTGGTGGCCCTGTCTTCGTCCGTGTTGAATAATAAAAAATATAACACTTATTTGTGAGTAAATTATGACACATCTTTATTGCTATCACGAAAGTTTTTTTTTTAATATATTTAGATGATCCCTCGGGAACAGTACTTTTTTTCTGTAGGTATGAAAGGTATATGTCCTTTCCTGTCAACGTGTATGCAAAATTTCTTAATGATCGTTTGAGTACACAGTTAAGGCGTGAAAAGGTAACAGATAGACAGTTACTTTTACATATGGATTAAATTAAAAGAGATTATTTTTGAAATTGTAATTGTACTCGTACAATCAAATTAACATGTCTGCTGTCGGGCGCTAGTAACTATTTTAGACTTTTTATCACAAATAAAAGTCATTTAAACTAGAGCATCAAAGTTTACGGATAAATAACATGCAGTAAGGTATTATTATGTTAGCAAATTTAACTATTTTTTACACTAACTGGAGATATGTAAACAAGTCGTTAATAGTAACAATTTAATTATCCTAATGAATTTGCTTGCGCTTAAAAGTCGACCAATGGCCCTATTTCACGCTATGAAAACAATTAAAATTTAATTTTGGAAAAAATCCCAATAAAACCACGACAAATCACATCCCTATTAGTTTGGTGATTTGTACCATTATCATGAAGTAGTAATCTGTCGATAAATCTTGTGTTTTACAGCTGGTGCTGCTCGATAAAGATCGCGGACGCCACGTGGGGCAATAGTGACGTAGACATGTCTTTATCGATAAGTACTAATCTTTTGTTATTTTTAATCAATGTATCTCATCTCTCATTAACATTGAATTTTGTTAAAAAAACTAGCCACCCGCCACCGGATTCGCACGAATTCATTTTTAAAGTGAAAACTTTTTTAGGCGCTTTGGGCATTTTTGAAATAGGAAAAGACCATTGAATTCGCTACACTATCATGTAATGTAATGTATTGTAATTTTGTGAAGCTTAGTTTTCACTTCTGACGTGCAGTCCAACGACTGACATGTTTCTTTTTATTACCTTTTTCGTTTATTAGTGAAAACTTCCATTAGTGAAAACCTTATAAAAAACCGTTGGTAGGTTTGAAAGAAATTAAGGGAGATACAGACAGATGCGGATAGTGACTATATTTTAAAATATTTATGAATATATATAGAATATATAGATATAGATAAAGTAATAGATAAGTAAGTACATAATGTAAAAAGTAAAACTCCAACACCGTTTGACGTGTCACCATGAACCTTGGCACGTATATGATATATGCATTTTTTCACTAAATACTTACATTTTTAATGCTTTTCATTTTATGTAACATAATCGATCGATGACAATAGATATTTGAATACGATTTATATTTTCACATGTAAGTATGAATTTTGCTTACAAAGCTTATTTCGAATTTATAATTTTAATAATGAATTGAATGGAAAAGTCCCTATAATGTACTTCGAGAATATAAAAAAAAACTAGCTTTTCTCCGCGACTTCGTCGCTACGTCCTTTTCCACTGACAACATTTATGTAAAGTTTTAAAGGTGAAAGTGTAACAAACAAACAAATGCTTTCTCAATCGCATTTATAAGATTAGTTAGGATTCCTCTTAAATACATTTTTACAACGCATGGCATCAATAAAAAATATGAATGTTTGTTTTTTAAATAATCTGAGTATTTATTTGTATTTTCAGCGTAATTTGTTGGAGTGCGGCCAGCTTTTAAAGAAACGTCGAATAAACCTACTTTTGTTAATAGTGTCCATTTTAACTCTAGAAAACATCTTGTTGTGACGGCATTGATCATAGAAATCTTGAACTAGAACGCTATCATGGCCGCCATAATAATAATTCTTATTATTCGGGTTTCCCAGGTCCAATTTGTTACCTACTTACAGCTTAAAAAACTTAATGTTAGTATTGTTTATTTGAACAATATAAATTTTACATTACATAAATATAAACAAAACATTTTTTTATCTTTTAATACTCGACTCTCTCCTTAAACTTCTCAATATTCCTTCTATTATATCCAAGACGTGATTGGGACCGGCTCTCACTCTGCAGAGAACAGATATTTTTCAATAACAGATGTCAGAGAACGGATGTCAAATAAATGAAAATGAAAATATTAATGAAGTTTGGAGACGTGAAAAAAGTAGTAGAGAATGTTCTTTAGAAATTATACTGAAATGTTTGTTTAGTTTTGATAAAGATACACATAGCCTATGTACCTGGAAATTTAAGATGAATAAATTGATGATGAGAAGCAATATATAAAGTCTTACTTATTTAACAAAAATAATGATGTCAAGATATTGAACGCACAAAATTGAAATCCCATAAGACACTGAAGGGGTGATCACTGTCGCCAAACGCAACTATCAAATGTAATGAGGTATTACCATAGAGTTAATAGTATTTAATATCGGTCAAGTACTATTTACTCTATGGTATTACTTATAATGTCAGTGGTAGTGGTACCTATTTATTTTTTTATCGACATCGACACTTATGATAGATGCCCATCTCTATTAACCCGTCAGCTCCATATATCAGCAGGGCCTCCCTCGCGATCGTGTCGATGATAAAAATTACTTAAAACACCAAACATTTAACATGTTGCCCCCTCGAGACCTCTTTCTGTCTCTTTCACACACGGGGAACTCCCCACAGACAGAGTGAAATAGCAATAGTCTTATTACTTGAGGTTCATGTAAGAATTTAGGCTTTGTCACACCAAGGCTGAAGTGCGTTTTTGTCTGTTTTTAATACAGAAAAAAACTATATAGTAAATCTTTTGTTGTCTTGTCAGTGAATCTGAGTAATACTTCAAAGTACGTGATGGTATTTTTGGTGGTAAAAATATGGGTGAATTGATGACGGTGACCTCTCCGGAGATTCTGTATTTGATTGTGTTAGAAATTGATATACGAGTATTATGTTTACTAAAAAACAGTATATAATTTAAAAATTTTGTAAAACGTTTTCATTTAGCCAGCGACTTCGTCTGCGATGAAAAATAAAAGATATTTTAACGCCTAACAAAATATGTATAACGCCTGACATACATTGACGTCTGACGTTAGTTATAGTTACTTTTGCCACAGAATAAGTAGGTACCTACTACATGCTTTTTCTAAGCTTTGAACCTTTATTTTTAGATACAAGTAGCTAGTTCCCTATTGGAATATCCAGGTCAGTCCATCTGAAACCATTTACTGTACCCCTTTTGATATTTTAAAGTCATAATTGAAAATATATTTCATAAGTCATAAATATTTTTGTTTTGTTTCAGGTTGTCACAGTGGCGTGTCCGTCAAACTAAAATGAAAAAGAAGAGAAAGCCCAGAGTGTAGAGAACTTTTTATATAATTAACCTATATGAGGCATTGGTTCAGCATTTACAAGAAATAATTCCAAAATAAACATCGATCGCCAGACAGAGACTGGACGTGTTAATGGAAAATTAAATATATTCAAACAAAAAACTAAAAGTGCGCATCGAAAACAATTCAAAATAAACTCCGGCCATTTAAGAGCCAAACACAAACAAATAATCGTCGTTTGAGGTGCTTCGCTTTTGTTTAAACTCTTTAGGGACTGCTGCCTTTGACTGTTTATTTAAAAAAAAAAAGAGAATTTAAAAAAAGAACCGAATCAAGTCAAAGAACAAAACCCGATTGCATTTACCGTAAAGATTGCCATTAAAAAAACAAACGCGACATAGAACACTTAAAAAGTTGAAGTCTGTGAAGTTTAAATTTAGAGTTCCAAATTCGAATAAAGCGCGTGTGTCCGCTCGATTCTTGGTGATAATTTGGCACCACAGCGTGGTGCTAATATTTGTGTGTAAAAAATTGGTGTCAAAGTGGCTGGGGACGAGCATCTGGATATGTTGGGGGGCCCCGACTGGGGGCAGCGGGAAGCTACCCCCCCTAGAGACGCTCCCCTACCGAGTTTCGGCTTCACACAGGAGCAAGTTGCTTGCGTATGTGAGGTGAGTCCTATGACGTGTCTCGATCGTGTGTGGTAGGTACGTGTACTATTATGGTATTCTGTGGAGTGGTAAACTTTTTTTTGTGTTTTGGCTGTCTGTACAGTTTATTCTCGTTGCCTACTTGCTGCGTTCTTTTTTTTTTCTATTTGACAGATGCGGTTTTGTAGTTATAATAGTAATTATTTTTATTTCAAACACATTTCTGCCATCATAATCTAAAATATTATTACATTTTTATTAAAATTAAAATGGTCGATATTAGCAAAACAAGTAATTGGTAACCACTAATTGACAAGCCCTTTGGATGAGTGATTGATTTTAATGCTCTGTCTCAGGGGTCTCGGGTTCGATTCCCGGCAGAGTCAACTTTGGATATGAACGTTTCAAATTTAGCTCTGGTCTGAATCTGGAAGTAGTGGGTTTCGCAGTCTTTTGAGCAGTAACCACCCCCTTACAGAAGACCACCGTGAAGTAACAGCATGTGTGCTGTTGTGTTTCGGTGAGTGAGTAGGGATGCTAGGGCCCATCATCATTAGTTACAAAAAAAAGTTCACTATCTAGGCTATCATTTATAATATTAGTTAAGATTGTTTATAATACCGAAGCTTTCTTAGAAATACAGTCAAGTATCAATAAATTTGTTTATGTCCACATTTTGTTTGTAGCATTGACGCGTCAGAATTCAACGAAGTGTGAGTTGATACTTGATTGCAAAACAAAGTAGGCCTAATTAAAAAAAAATATTGGAATGCAATTCATTCTATATTAAGTACGAGTATTGTTGCTAAGTGACAATACTCGTATAATTAATATGTTGCTAAGTAATAATAACCAAAGTTGCCAAGTAATTTAAAACGATAAAGTAACCATGAAAGAATAAAATATATTGGGATGTAACTATCACGTGATTTAGTGATGGCATATGTCAATCCCATACATTTTTATTGTTTTCGTACTTCGTTATCCGTTATAACGAAACGTTAACGAAGTTTTTAAAATGTTACTTTGACTAAGGTGCCAGCAACTTTTTTAAAAGTCGTTAAGTGAAGGATTATGTAAAGGAGTTAAGTGAATATAATATGTGTCGTTCATTGTAAAAGTGAACTATCTCCTTGCATGGGCGTAGCCAGGATTGTATATAAGGGGGGGCAAACAAAGAAAATCCTTGATTACTTATGTTGTTTTCATCGTTGTTTTTAATAGTAATGTGTGGGTAAGATTTTTTTTAAAGCTATATAGGGTAAGATTTTTTTTAAAAGCTGTTTCATATTTTTGAAAAAAAATCTGTCATTCTATTGTTTAGTCAATTATAATTTAAAAAAATTTGATTTTCGCTATCATTTATAGTTTTTGAGATCATCAAAAATCTAAATGGCTTTTTGTTTTTGTTAATAACAATTGCAATTTATTTTTATTGGCAAAAAAAATTTTAAAAGCGCCTTTCTCAGAATTGCATTCCGCGTAGAATGAGCTATCGCACATATTGTTCGAAGACTTCTATTTTTCGCAGAAAACCCACTTCTTGCCTAGACTTGGAGATCAGATCAGCCAGCCTTCTTCAAGCCTGTTAGTTTCTTTTCTTAGGTCTTATAAGAAGCGTCGCAAGCTATGAAGCTCGTAAAAATTACAGTTTAACAGGACAACCGCTCTTCTAGGGGGGGGGCAGCTGCCCCCCCTTGCCCGTACCTCGCTACGCCCATGTCTCCTTGTAACTGAATTTTAGAATAACGAGCTTTTTGCGAATTATAGTGTAGGAAAAAAAATATAAGCATTCATTCATTGTTTTCATCTATGGGATTTTAATGCAACTATTGGAGTTACTTCACTTTTATATTGAAAGATATGACTAAATGTGATACCATTAGGCAAGAAAATGTGTTTTTAAAAATAGGGAGTTACACCACTTTTACAATGAACGACATATATAGGTAGATAACAATTGAAGACGTGAGTGGATGAAGGAGATATGTCGCATAATTCCAATTTTAAATAAATCGAGGTTAAAGTTTTACTTTTTTTTTTTTGAGATATTGCCACGGAACTGATTTTTGTACTAAATTATGATGCAAAGTTGTGTAAACAACCTGAAATATTAATGGTAAGATAGCAAGTAAACACTTCTATTATTTAATTTAAAAAAAAGTCATACATAGCCCCCCTCTTCCATTAATAAAAGTAAACTTTTCTGCACTTTTTGCTTTTTAAAATTAACTGTACATAACACATACCTTTTTGAACTTTTTATTTTCCAATAATGTCTTAAATCGACTATCTTAAGGTCTGTAATCATTCATATGGACTTAATATATTACCTTTATCAACCCAAAAAAAAAACGAAAAAAAAAACCCAAAAATGCGACATACCTATATAACACCTTTTTGAACTTTTTATTTTCCAAAAATGTCTTAAATCGACTATCTTAAGGTCTGTAATCATTCATATGGACATAATATATTACCTTCATCAACCCAAAAAAAAAAAACGAAAAAAAAACCCAAAAATGCGACATACCTACATAACACCTTTTTGAACTTTTTATTTTCCAAAAATGTCTTAAATCGACTATATTAAGGTCTGTAATCATTCATATGGACATAATATATTACCTTCATCAACCAAAAAAAAAAAAAACGAAAAAAAAAACCCAAAAATGCGACATACCCACCTTCATCCACTCACACGTCTTCAATTAAAAGACAGTTAATATTAAGAGTCAGCGTGCCTTTGCGACAAACAGCTTAGACCTCCTCCAACAGTTTTCAATAATCACTCAGTAGAGCTATTCGATTATTTTCCCTGAACATGTAATCCACCCACTTCCACTTGAGTTTTTTTTTTAGTTGTAATTAAAACATTCTTATAGTTTTAGTTACAATAACTAAGCGCCTATTTCACAAACGTCATTTAGGCCAAACTGTCATTTAAAGTCACCGGTAACCGGGAATAATTTAGCTGATATACCTACCTTTGTTTGTACGGCAAACGTCCCAAACATTAAATAGAAAATAATAATAAAAATTCGGCTAACGAATGATGCACTAAACCGAGTGCATAATTCAATATAACAGAAAATGATTTCTAAAAGTAAGTAATGAACATTTTACATTTAGTTTGTGAAAGAGGCCCTGGATGATTTAAATTTAATTAGTTCTATCTAACTATTACATTTTAAATCATTTATCATCTTTAAATCAAATTCAATCATTATCATCTTGTCGAATAAATCTTTTTCAGAACAAAGCGCTTCAAAAAACATCCTGCCACTAATTGGCGTATGTATTTCCGAGCTCATATTCTTTTCAAAATTGGAGTGAATAGACATCTTCTGGGTGAGCTCGCTTCATCACCATAGGCCTCATCTTCGCTAAACCGCTGCATGCAGGCCAAGAGCAAACCCGTCTCTAATAATAAAAAATATATATATCTGTGTGTGTCAGCTTCGGCACACAACTGGAGTTTACTCCTAATACTTGATGCCTAATACCATCGAAATATTACAATGGAATTTGCGTCACAAGTGCCAAAGGGGAACATAAAAAGAACGCCTTTGACAGAATCATGGCGGACTCTTGCCTTCACACGTCAATGGTATAAGGTAGTAACGATCAACTTCTACTATTTCATTTCAAACTCTAATGGGTTAAGTCACATTTTCTTTAAATTACGTACTTGTTATTATGTTTGTTTTGTTATAAATGACAGTTCATGCTCTACGCATATGTCACTTTTAAATGTTCCATAAAATTCTTTGTGTTTTGTATGACACGCGTGTTCCATGTTGTAGTAATTTGATGCCTAATACGAATAATTATAAAATTTAAATTTTCACAATTCGAACACGCCGAAAGAACAACATTGTCCTTTTGACGTGAAGGGGCAATCCAAAAAATCTAATGATAACAAAATCGGGCGATACAGTTTGGCGTTGTAGTTTCGATTCTGTGCTCTACATCAAAAATTAAATTATACCATTGGATAGCTAAAGTATCAAAGAATTTATATTGTAACACAATAATTATTTGTTTTATTTTATTAAAAAAAGATATTACCGGTTACATAAACGTATTCACGTACAACACACGGCCGTCTCCATGACACAGCCATACCCCAATTTTTTTTAAAATAATTTTGTGTATATAGCGCAATATCTCTGAAACTTCAGATAACTATTGTAAAATATTAAAAAAAAATGGAACGTCTATAACGCATAACATAACGCATTAGTGTGACAATTTTTATTTTACTCCCATACATTTTCATACCACGGGCTTATAATAAAATGCAAGTAGTAAACTCCAAAAATCATTTATCAAAGACTAAGGTCAAATACTAAGGTCTTCTAAGATGTAATAAATTTTATCTTGCTGACGAAACCGCGATGCAAAGTCTAAGGTATGACTTTGAAGAGTAAGATTTCTAGGAACGTCGTGTAGCTATTAAGTATGTGTTTATAATTGCTATTTTTTCATAATAAATACTAAGAATCGGTGTTGAGTAAATTTCCTAGTATTTGCTGCTTGAGTACATGATAATATTCTAGTACATGAGAATATGTAATGTGCGAGTAGGTATTCCAAAACATTTTGAGTTAAAATGTTCATAAGTGTAAAATTTATAATTTAAATTTATCTGCAACTAGCGATTCGCTCCCAGCTTCGAACAGATTTTTTCTGTATGTTATAACACATACACAAATATTCATTGTTTATCGCTCTTTCCATTAGTAAAAACCATATCAAAATACGTCACGTGGTTTAGAAGTTAGCCGGGAAACAAACAAAGGCGGACAGCAACATTATTTTATTTAACTACGCTCCCGGATTCGCATAGGATTCAATTTTTTTTGCAAATTATATACCCACTTAAACCTTCCTCGTTTATCGCTCTTTCCATAGGTGAAAACCGTATCAAAATACGTCGGGTAGTTTAGAAGTTAGCGGAGAAATAGACAGAAACGGACAGCGTTGTTTTATAAAATCAAAAATGTATAGACTAGCGATACACTCACGGCTTAGCGCGGATGGATTCTTTTTCTGAAATTATACACATAAACCCAACATGAACCTTCTTCGGTTATGGACCAAGATCCCAGTCACCCCAGACTTACTTCATTTTAGGAATTTTCTAAAAAAAAACGGGCTTTTAAAACTTAAATTATTATTAGTTTTTATTAATAAATAAATAATATAATAAAATTTAAATATAAATAATATTGATTTGACTTGAATAATGCTCTCGCGCTATAGAGTACTTGCGCTTCCTAAGCACAGCGGAACTTTTAACGAGTCTGGGAGGATGTTTGGCCCGTCAGATTTGTCTGGCTCTTTGGAAAATATTTAAAAAATATTATACTTAATAATATATATAAAATTCGGCCCCGCTTTCAGCTCAGCGAGTATCCATTCCTTTCTAAGTTTATGTTATACTACCGATCCTGAAAATTTCAGCTTTCCTTAAATGACGTAAGTCTGGGGTGACTGGGATCTCACTCTATTATCGCTCTTTGTATTAGTGAAAACCGTATCTACAATCGTATGCAGTTGTAGATTTTGCATAGATTTTGTAGGGACTTGTTATTATAGGCAGGGCACAGAGCGCAGGGCTGGTCAGCGCCTATGGCCGCCATATCCCCCCCCCCCCACAGAAGAAAACTTTGAAATAAACAGCATATGTGCTGTATTCGTGTGCGAGTGTGTTATTAAAGAATTAGCTGGTGCCCGCGACTTCGCCCGCGTTAAAAGGTGGTAAATGTGTGGAGCAATGTAACGCCTGAAATCTGCTGTTATAAAATTTTCAGGGGTTGTATCTTTATTTTTAGTAGATAGCAGGTGCCCGCGACTTCGCCCGCGTTGAAAATTATGTACTAGAACCGTCCTCTTGAATTACTCTATATCTATTAAAAAAAATCACAGATTTCGTGCCTCATTGGAAATGAATCTACAGATTCGATTATATTGTTCTGACTTGTTGACTTCTTTCAAAAAGGTTAAGCTACAGGGCAAACCCTTAACCCGATCGTATTTATTTTAGGCTCAAATTGTAGCTGACTAAATTGTCCATAGGAGATTTTCTTAAATTTTTGATATCATTCTTCGTTTCCAAAATACCGAGCACCAAAATAAAAAATTTTGAAACAAATGGATTTTTTTTTCACTATTTCGGCCATAACTTTTTTGTTTTTGACTTTTTTTAAAAATTCTTTTTGCACCTTACAGCTTTCATGAATCCTTTTTAAATATCATATCTTCACAACTCTCCGAGATATAAGGGAATCGCACTTTTTCGTGAAATCGGGGCCTATACTGAAGCGAATGAAAAGATATTTCCAATGTCAAAACCGCATCAAAATCCGTTGCGTAGTTTTAAAGATCTAAGCAAACATAGGGACAGACATACGGGAAACAACTGTTTTATGATATGTAGTGATGACAGAGTCCTTAAATGTTAACAAATAGCACCTACTAAGTAACTATACGAGCGTATATCCTATGTGGAATCAGATAAATATTGTTTCCTTTAGTTATATCTTCCTTCTTCAAGTCGCTCTAATAAGAAAAGGACAAATACAAAATGGACTGTTGCAAACAAAACAGCCGGTAACCTTGACAACGGGGCTTCCCCACCGGATATCCGGTTTCAGAAGGGGGCGTGGTCGCTAGGCTGGGATAGCTATTATTTAGAGACGGTTATACCTACAACAGTTTATAAGAGAATTGTTTTTGACATTGATACTGTTGGAAAGGTATATTTTTTTATGGTTAAACATTGTACCAGTTTTATGGGAACATATCTTAAAATATGCTATATATTTCTTTAAGGTGTTCAGTTCAGTTCAAAATATCAAGTAGGTAACCATTGATCGAAGTTAATATAACATTCAATCTGGTTATAGATAGATACGAGTATATTACAGTGCGTAACTGGCGTTATTTTAAAATTGTTATCTACTAGCTATTGCACGCTACTTCGTCTGCGTAACTTTATAAAATATAGCGTATGTTACTCCCTGAAAATGTATAGCTTCCCAACAGTGAAAGAATTTTTCAAATCGGTCCAGTAGTTTCGGTCCCTATTCAATGCAAACAAACAAATCTTTCCTCTTTATAATATTAGGATAGATAGCCTATGTCGCTCGCTGATAATGTAGCTTTCTATAGGTGAAGGAATTTTTAAAATCGGCCCAGCTATAGGTCGCGCCTTATACTAAGGTCAGAAGGCGAAACTAGTGGGGGCAATCGGCGCATGTGTACAATCGCGCACAATATTGTTAAAGGAAATGATTTTTTTTCTTATTTCGTATTTTTTGCACCTTACTAACTTAATATTCCTTCCATTAAATCATCGTGCGATGTCGAAGAAGAAGGTTTTTTTATGCATTTTTTATTACTTACCAATAACGTGTCGGCGCCGACGCGCTCCCGCCCCCTCGCTCCTCCGCCCGCCAAACAGACCTAAAATTGAATACTGTGCATACCCCCTCTACTTTTGCCGAGAGGTTTTTATCCGCCGCGCGAACTATACATTATAGAAAGCTAAATTATCAGCTAGCAACATAGACTATATTTTATAAAGTTACGCGAACGAAGTCGCCCACAACAGCTAGTATTTAATATAATAAAATCAATAAATTTAACTATTTTATATGTGAATAAAAAATGAAATTTACCACTTTATAATACACAGTGATAAAAGCTTGTAATAAATCTATTAAATACATTTTTTACGATAACAGCTCTTATTTCCTTAGTCATAAATGCCAATTTCCACTAACCTCGCCATTGGCGACGGCCAGCAGATTGTGTTTTCATTTGGAAGCCCACGACGGGTATCGGTTACCATAAGTAATTTGAGGGGTTGATGTTAATGGGATAACGTATGGGGGTTGATAATTTGAAAACGTATGCATCATTATGGGGCCTTATAATTTTATATAATTGTCTTTATACTAGATTAGTAACTATGGGAGCCAACACGCCCCTGTAATCTATATAAAATGTTGTATTGGTTTGTAAATGCTTCAAAAACTCGAAAACAAGCCGACGGATTGATTTGAAATCTGTCTGTCCCTATGTATGCTTAGATCTTTAAAATTACGCAACGGATTTTAATGCGGTTTTTTTTAACAGATAGAGTGATTCAAGAGGAAGGTTTTAGTATATAATTTTCAACGCGGGCGAAGTCGCGGGCACCAGCTATCTACTAAAAACAAAGATGCAACTTCTGAAAATTTTATAACAGCAAAGATGTCAGGCGTTATATTGCTTTACACATTTAGTCAGGCGCTACACATACTTACTTTTAACGCGGGTGAAGTCGCGGGCACCAGCTAGTCTTATATAATTTTTTCTCGAAAATTCCAAAGGAAACGATTTTTTTTTATAAAAAAACATTGACCGTTGTTATGGCAGCCGTGGAACTTTGCTGACTTAAGCCACAGCGAAGCCAGGTTCAGCTTGTGTATGTACTTGTAAGTTTTGCGCTATACTCTGCTTTGCTTACATGATAGTAGGGGACATTAAATTTTACGTGACTAGCGCGCGGCTACCTTAATAGTTTATCCCTCTTTCCATCAGTGAAAACCTTATCAAAATCCGGTTTACTTAGTGGACACTCCCTGCAGTTCCGCCTTCCAACATCATAATGTATTATGTACACTGTTAAATCAATACTAATAATAAATATGTAAGGGTTGGTCATTGAGTAAGTTACTTTGTTTTCAGAAATATCGTTTTTATAGGCTCTTTATATGATACGGAATCTAAATTGACGATTTTTAAATTTTTTTTCTGCATGTATGTATGTATGTTCCTCCATAACTCCTAAACGAATTAACTGATTTTCATGAAACTTGGTAGATAAATATTTAGACGTACGGGACACAGGATAGGCTACTTTTTTCTTTTTCAACGCGGACGAAGTCGCGGAAGCCAGCTAGTACGGAATATGTTAAGACCATCAATGTACTCTATGGATTTCGCACGCCTGTCATTTCTGTCATTTAAAGAAAATGTGACTTTACATCAACACATTGGAGCTTAAAATGAATAGTAGAAGGTGGTCGTTACTACCTTTTACCATTGACTCCGCCATGATTCCCTTTTAGGCGTACTTTTTATGTGCCGCTTTGGCATTTGTTACGCAAATTCCATAGTTGTAGTATCTCGATGGTTGAGGGCCTCTTTCACAAACTACAATTAAAGTGTTGATTAGTTACTTTTAGAAATCATTTTCTGTTATATTGAATTATGCACTCGGTTTACTGCATCATTCGATAGCCGATTTTTTATTATTATTTTTGATTTTGGGAATGTTTGGGACGTTTACCGTACAAACAAAGGTATATCAGCTCCATTATCCCCGGTTACTGGTGACTTTAAATGACATTTTGGCCTACTTGACGTTTGAGAAACAGGCGCTAAGACTCATTGAGACCGCGTGGACTTTTTTCCATTGATTCGATTGATAGGACAATGCTGACTTTGTTTTCCCATTGGCTTTGCTGTCGGCTAAATATCTATATAAACATAATTTATATTCTATAAAGAGTGTAGGTATTAATTTACCCACACATTTGATTTAAACCAACAAAGTTGTAGGTACAGGTTGACCGTTCCACTGGTACATAAAAATCAAAAATGATTCAAAATCTTGTTAATATTGTAAAAAAAAACCGATCGAACCAGTTTGCGCGACCCTTTCTAAAGATTTACACAAACCGAGCAAAAAAAAAATTTGGCAAAATTCCCATGAATTGTGTTTGTTTAGAAGAAAATGGTGTATTGATTTAGATTTTAAGAAAACGCCGAAGCCGGATGCGAGAGCATGTGTGCAATCCTTTGCAAATATTATTTTTGATGACAACCCCGATAATGATCAAAAATAAGGGCCAAGCCTTTGTCGTGAATGTTTATAATTTTATAACAATAAGAAAATAAAACCAATGATTTTTATTATAACATAGAAATTTCTATATCCCCTTCCAATCCCTCATCCTTAATTTATACATTTATTTACTAGCTGGTGCCCGCGACTTCGCCCGCGTTGAAAAAGAAAAAAGTAGCCTATCCTGTGTCCCGTACGTCTAAATGTTTATATACTTACCAAGTTTCATGAAAATCAGTTTTTTCGTTTAAGAGTTATGTAGGAACATAAATACATACATACACATAAAGATTTATTATTAGTATTGACTATAGAGATAGGCGGCAGTGGCCACCTTCCATTAAGGGTCAGCGCCGACGGACGGAGTGGCAGCGAAGAGCCTAATTTAGTAATAATTTAAATTCAACCTAAAATGCTCGTGAATACGACTGTATTTGGTACAACGAAATAAAATGACGGCGAGCGACTCAAAGCGCAGTCGAGAGGCGCGCGGTGAATCGACTCCAAGAGCCGGCGAGAGCAGATTCGCGGTGGGCTTTGCGACCTGTAACTGCTCTTCGCCGCCACTCCGTCCGTCGGCGCTGACCCTAAGTGGACCGTCAGCCTGTCAATCGTGTTTAACGTTAAGAATCTAACATAACTATTATATATTCGATCTTCTTTCTTAGGTACTCCAACAAGCTGGTAACATAGAACGACTGGGAAGGTTCCTCTGGTCGCTGCCGGCCTGCGAACGCCTGCACGCACACGAATCCGTCCTCAAAGCGAAGGCCATGGTGGCTTTCCATCGAGGCAACTTCAAGGAGTTGTATCGGTTGCTCGAATCGCACACATTCAGTCCACACAACCATTCTAAATTGCAGAATCTCTGGTTAAAAGGTAGGTAATTTTTTTTTTTTCCAAAAAGGTGTATCAATGAATAAGTTGCATATCTGGGTCATATCCTGAGAGGTGAAAAGTACCATATGCTCCATTTTATCATGGGGGCCCAGATTGAGAGGCGAAGAGGAGACGGCAGAAGACAATATGTCGTCGGGGAAACCTGATAAAGGCATTTAGAGAAGAAGAAGAATCAAGAAGACTGTCCATTAATTGATGGCAAGTGGTATACATATATACAAAGTGAGCTGTCCTCCCCGCACTAGATAGCCGTGGTGGACAACCGAAGTCGTGTCCATAGTACATTTGACATATAATAGTATTCCAATTTTTTGTTTGTAATTAATTTTGTTTAGATTTTTTTTCTTTCTATTTAATTATTACGAATTTTTAAAATTTATTTGTTGGAGTTTATGTACCGATTTGAATCACATTGACAGGTTGAATCATGACGTTCAGCTCTAATTGGCTTGCACACTGGACCTAGATATTTAGTGGATAGGGTTCTATGTTAAGTGTGCTAGGCTGTTAAATTGTGTTTATAAATAAATAAATAAATAAATAACTTACCATCAGGTGGGTCTTTAACCTGACTGTCTTTTAGTACGGTGCGTTACATTTTAAAAAAAATACAGTCTCGTGATTATAGGCAGGAAGAGAAGCCCAGTAGATTCAGTTACGACTGGAATTTTATATACCTACCCTAATAGGATAAAACTATACCTATAATGTATATTATCTTATCTAGCACACTACATGGAGGCTGAGAGGCTTCGTGGGAGGCCGTTAGGTGCCGTCGGCAAATATAGAGTGAGACGCAAATTTCCATTGCCCAGGACCATATGGGACGGAGAAGAAACTTCATACTGTTTTAAGGTACTGCTCAAATCATTTAGTAAATATTGTAATTATATATAAATTACTAGCTGGCGCCCGCGACTTCGTCCGCGTTGAAAAAGAAAAGTAGCCTATCCCGTGTCCCGTACGTCTAAATATGTTTATCTACGAAGTTTCATGAATATCAGTTGATACGTTTAAGAGTTATGGAGGAATATATATACATACATACAGAAAAAAAAATTGTAAAAATGGTCAATTTAGTTTCAGTATCATGCATAGAGCCTATAAACACGATATCTCTGAAAACAAAGTAACTTACTCCATGACCAACTCTTACAGATTTATTATTATTAGTATTGAGTATTGATAATTTTATTAATATAAATTATTATTTTTTCAATAGGAGAAATCAAGATCGGTTCTTCGCGATTGGTACCTGCACAATCCGTATCCATCGCCAAGAGAGAAGAGAGAGTTGGCAGAGACTACCGGACTGACCACCGTTCAGGTGACTATCAAATCGATACCTATCTTTCTTACATTTGTAGACTAATATTATGAAGAGAGAAGATTTGTATGTTTGTAATGATTTATTTATTTTATTTATTTATTTATTTACAATAACATATTATATTTAATTTAATTGGCCATGACAGCACACACTAGGCTTGCAAGCCTGTATCGTGTGCTTCATGAATTGATTAAAATTTATTTTTTGATACTTAAAATAAATATCAAAAAATAAAATAAAAATAAAAATATTAATTTTAATATTAACAAATTATAAATTACTAAATATACACTAAATTAATAATAAATATGTACATATAAAAGTAAATGACACAATAAATTTAGAATATAAAATGAGGCTATCGATATATTACACTCAAAAACTAGTGGATCAAGTTACCTTAAGCATTTCGTACAAATTATAAAAGCCCTGTACACCATACATAAAAGAAACATTTAAATTGGTAAATGAATATCTTAGGAGTTATCGTAAATTAAAATAAATTGAAGCGGTCTCGCATCAACGCGACGCGACGACGTGACTCGCTTGATGCAGCCACCCACCAAGTGGACCGTCAGCCTGTCTGTTGACCTCAACATACAAAAAAAAAATTATTTTATAATTATAATTATTTTATAATTAAAGAAATATACTTGTTAATGCACCATTTTGTGTGTGCACGTTTGAAATTCAAAGGCCATCTTGTTATATCTATTTATTATTTGAATGACAAATAAGTTCTCGGTTACAAAACAGTTTTTTATTTGAACTGTTTGTGGATATATGATTTTTTTTTTCTCGTATTTGTCCAATGGTAACGCGATATTATCAATTTAAGGAAGCAGTGTTGATTTCATGCGGTCGAGTTCTGGTTCTGCGGATCTACCGACCTATGTACAGTCGGCCGCATAAGTCGATTAACACATTCAAAAGTGCAAAACAACGTAACACTTAACGCGCCATAAGTCGTTGTTTCGACTAGAGAACAAAATAACCTTCATGTACAAACGATCGTAAAAAGCTTCAGTAAGTAAGTAATTAAGTAAGTAAGTTGACTGTTCAGTTGTTTTGCACTTTTGAATGTGTTAATCGACTTATGTGGCCGACTGTACCTATGTTGTATGAGTAGCTATGTAAATATCTATATTGTGTAAATATATCCACATATACACATGGGTGTACAAAATAAGTTTACGCCGATTTTAATTAAAAAAATGGAAATTTATTGTTAAAGGACTGTACTTAATTTTTTATTTCATTCTGGTTCATCTTTTGAGGCTATCCACGTATGAAGCCAATTTTTGGTATCTTCATTATTATGAATATTCATTATTATTCAAAAATTTGGGTATAAAATAATATTTTATGTTGTGAAGTGTCGCTCACACAGTTCTGTTGTTATCAATCAAATACACTTGTAATTCTAGTAGACATTGTACTTAAATACCAAACTGTGTATTAATTTGTAATTCTGACGATTTGAAAAACTGACCTTTTGAAAGTAAAGGGTTTCTTGGCATACCTACGAGTACCTTCCTATCTAAGTATATAGTTATTTTATGAATTCTAAAGCTTTTTTATTTTACAGGTTTCCAACTGGTTTAAGAATAGACGACAAAGAGATAGACAGGCTGAACATAAAGATAGGTGAGTGCAATATAATATATTATATATTTATAAAGATTTTATAAAGGCAGCTGTTACCAACTGGTTAAATTTACCATAAACAAAACCAAAGATATAATTCACATCTTGCAACATTATGAACGATTCCTTTGAAACCTAAAAAAAAAATCAGGATAAAATACCCTATACCTTAATTAATCCAAGGAATAAACCATCTTGTGCAAAGTTTTATACAAATATGTTCAGTTCATTTTTTACGTTAAAAAGTAACAAACATACAAAGTGAATGATTAAATTGTGTAAGGGCAGACAGCTGGTAATTAAATTTACCATAAACAAAACCAAAGATATAATTCACATCTTGCAACATTATGGACGATTCCTTTGAAACCTAAAGTTTTACAGAATAAAAAATATCCTAAGTATACTTTAATCCAGGTAATGAACTAAGTATCTGTGTGCAAAATTTCATCCAAATATGTCCAGTAGTTTTTACGTGAAAGAGTAACAAACATACATAGCCACGTTATAATATTATAGTAGCAAGTTTAAATCAGGTGTAAGTATTTATATAATTTACCATAAACAAAACCAAAGATATAATTCACATCTTGAAACATTATGAAAGATTCCTTTGGAACCTAATTTTTTTTTCAGGATGAAATGTACCCTATACCTTAATCCAAGGAATAAACTATATGTGTGCAAAATTTCATCCAAATATGTCCAGTAGTTTTTACGTGAAAGAGTAACAAACATACATAGTCACGTTATAATATTATAGTAGCAAGTTTAAATCGTGTAAGTACTGTATTTATATAATTTACCATAAACAAAACCAAAGATATAATTCACATCTTGAAACATTATGACAGATTCCTTTGGAACCTAAATTTTTTTCAGGATGAAATGTACCCTATACCTACCTTAATCCAACGAATAAACTATCTGTGTGCAAAATTTCATCCAAATACCTATGTCTACTAGTTTTTAACCCTTTAGCCGCCAGTGTCGGATTTATCCGACAATTATTTTCGTGTCTATTTCACCAGTGGCGAATATATACTTACTACAAATTTATCTACTTGTACTGTGTTTATTTTTAAATCATTGAGTTGCTTTCTCTTAAAAAATAAAATAAAAAAAATACAAGTCAGTCGATAGGGGCACGACAACTCCTACAAAACCAAGCTATTAAAAGGGTTTAATATACTTGAAAGAGTAACAAACATACATAGTCACGTTATAATATTATAGTAGCAATTTTAAATCGTATAATAACGAGTAATTACTTATATTTCTTTAACCGAAGTTTAAAAGACCTTTCTCGTCAACTTTTGTTATTGCTAATTTGACATTCATTATCGTATTACACGAAATCTGATTCGTCATTTCGATTCACTGAAAAAATGAATGCGCAAAATTATTTATTACAACATAACAAATAAAATGTTGTTAACTGAACAATAATGTTGTTGAGAAATAGTGCCTACTTTAAATATTTTGTAACCAACATAAAATATTTCTACATTAAAAATAACTCAACAAGCACTTTTGTGCTAAACATAGTTAATAAATGCGAATTCAGACATATTAGGTAATTCGCAATGTATTGAAACTATTTAATATTTTTTTTTATCTATATACTTATACTAATTTATCTTAACATCAATACTAATAATAAATTTGTAAGGGTTGGTAATGGAGTAAGTTACTTTGTTTTCAGAAATATCGTGTTTATAGGCTCTATACATGATACTGATAAATTGACCATTTTTAGAATTTTTTTCTGTAACTATGTATGTTCCTTCATAACTCTTAAACGAATTAACAGATTTTCATGAAACTTGATAGATAAACTTTTAGACGTACGGGACACAAGATAGGCTACTTTTTTTCTTTTATAACGCGGACAAAGTTGCGGGCGCCACCTACAATTATATAAAAATTTAGTGTCACATGTTTGTTCTCGATGAACTCCTAGACTATTTTGATTTTGACAATTTTGATAAAACTTCGTTACTATGTGTAATTTGGTCCAACTTAAAAAATAGGATAGTTTTTATTTTGAACTCGGGCAAAGCCGGGAGCGTGTAGATTACTATATTATTATTATATATATATATAAGTTAGTAGTTGACATTGTATAAATGATTTTCTATTTTATTTTTTTATATAACAGTTTTTCAAGCGACTTCATCCGCGTAACTTTTTGTAAAATATAGCTTACGTTATTCGCTCCTAATATATATAATAATATGTTTCTATTAGGTGAAAGAATTTTCAAAATCGGTCCACTAGTTTTTGAACAAGGAACATATTATATACTCTCAAGCGAGAGATTTTTGAGTATTTTTGAGTTTATTCATTACAAACATACAAATGTTTTCTCTTTCTAATATTAATGTATAGATAAAAAGTATGTAATAGTGAAACAGCGATAAAGATTAAAATTATCTTAAATAGGATCTCGTTTTGTGTATTAATCCTTGCGCCCGCGCCGCCCGCATCTGTTCTGGTTCAATGGAGCAGAAGTCCCGGGTTCTGATCCTGTCCCGTCCAAAAAAAAACACATGAAAGTTTAGTCCGTGCTCGATTCGGGTTCTGTATTTGTGTGTGTGAAAAAAATATTTTAGTTTATCCTACTAAATCTTTTAAAGCATATTTAAAATATTATTTTTTATCTATATTAAATACCAATCAAAATCAAAATATTTATTTATCAATTAGGTTTCTACAAGAAACTCTTATGATCGTTATTATAAATTTAAATTTACCAGGGTTTCGGAAAAAAGCCAAGATGACGATCCTGAGAAGAAACCCCGAAAGAAACTCAGGATACTATTCTTTTTGTCATCATTAACACTTAATTTTAACAAAATTAAAGTAGGTATTATAGTATTAAAGTAGAAATTAAAGCAGGTATTAGGTAGTAGGTATATATACAATTACAATTTTTAATACTAAACATAGTACGAGCTCCGAATCGCTTAAATCCAGGCTTCTTTGTCGCTTAAATAATCAGTGATTTTATAATAGCCTTTCGAGAGGAGTTTAGTTTTAATGACACATTTAAATTTATTTATAGATAAGGCTCTGATTGGGTATTTGAGGTAGTTTATTATAAAACCGTACACGTTGACCCATAAAAGAATTACTTATCTTGTGGAGTCGCGTTTTATGGAAATTTAAATCACTTTTGAACCTGGTATTGATATTGTGTACATCACATTTTTTATTAATACCTATAGTTATAAGGCTGAAGAGTTTGTTTGTTTGCTTGTTTGGTTGTACGTGCTAATCTCAGGAACTACTGGTTCGAATTGAAAAAATCTTTTTTCGTTGGGTAGGCTATAGAGAACGCGGACGAAGTCGCGGGCACCAGCTGGTATCAATATATTAGTTAACATGTTACTTTTTAACTCCCGACGCAAAAGCGGAGTCTTACAAGTTTGACGTGTGTGTGTCCTGTGTCAGATACACAGGACACGCTGTATCTATGTATATCTGGCTGTGTTATCATTGCTCCCAAACAGTTGATTTTGATTTTGATGGTCTACTCCACTTTACATGGTAGGTGGCTACCGTCGCCTATAGTACAAGCAACGCTGTAGGTGTTTTTATATCATAATCGGCAGACTGGCTGATGGTCCACTTTGACGGTAGGTGGCTACCGTCGCCAATAACACAAGCAAAGCTACAAGAGCTGCAAGTGCGCTACCGACAATTAGAAACAGATATTGAGGATATTGGATTGGGATATGGAGGAAATGCGAATAGGAGATTTCAACGGGCTAAATCGATGCGGAAGTTCCGCATTTGCGGATGCATATGTATTCGAATATCCGCAACAACTCTGCATCGGAATAACAGTACCTACTTATCTCTACCATGAGTTATAATAACCGCTCGCTAGCGAGAGCGTAATATGGAAAATTGTCAATTTGACATTGACAATTTTTCATATATAATATAAATGAAGACGTGAGTGGATGAAGGTGATATGTCGCATTTTTGGGTTTTTTTCGTTTTTTTGCGTTGATGAAGGTAATATGTCCTTATGAATGATTACAGACCTTAAGATCGTCGATTTAAGACATTTTTGGGAAATAAGAAGTTGAAAAAGGTGTTATGTACAGTTGATTTTAAAAAGCAAAAAATGCAGAAAAGTTTACTTCACTGTTAACTTTTTTTTTAAATTAAATAATAAAAATGTTTATTTGCTACCATATATTAATATTTTTGGTTGTTTACACAACTTTGCATTATAATTTAGTACAAAAATCAGTTCCGTGGCGACTTATCTCAAAAATTAAAAGTAAAACTTTAACCTCGATTTATTCAAAATTAGAATTATGCGACATATCAACTTTTTCCACTCACGTCTTCAGATGTTTTACGCTCTCGCTAGCGAGTGCTGTGATTGTAAACTCATGGTAAAGGTACTGAATGACTGTAATTTATAAACGAGGACAAAGTCATGGTCAAAAGTTAGTATATAGGTATACCTACAAAAATTATAAAACATAAACTCGCCTAAAGCGCTTATTGACTTACTTGACTTATATTCCTGTGTCCCCTAGATGGGGCAAAGGGCCTCCACAATGCGCCGCCATCCCGTTCGGTCTTGAGCTTCGCGCTTCAATTCGCTCCAAGTCTTCCCTATGTTCTTCGCCTCTGCGATGATTGTCCGCCGCCAGGTTTGCTTTGGGCGGCCACGCTTACGCTTTCCTTGGGGATTCCAGTCTAGGGCTTGCCTCGGTATGTGATTAGGTTCCCTTCGGAGCGTGTGGCCGATCCAGTTCCACTTGCGGCGTTTGATCTGCTGGTCGATCGGTGTCTCATCGCAGCGTTCCCACAGTTCTATATTGGAGATTTTCTCGGGCCAGTAAACACCAAGAATACGGCGAAGACAGCGGTTGATGAAGACCTGGAGCCGGTGCGAGATGTCCTTAGCAACCTTCCACGTCCCACATCCGTACAGCAACACGGTTTTCACGTTGGACCGGAATATCTTGAGCTTAACTCTCCTAGTCAGCTTCCGTGATTGCCACACAGGGCGAAGCTGTGCGAAGGTTGCTTTTGCCTTGGCGATTCTCGAAGCGATGTCCTCTTCGGTCCCTCCAGTTTCCGACACTACGCTACCGAGGTAAGTGAATTTGTGGACCCTTTCCACAGCCTCTGTACCAATGAGCAACGGCAAAGAGCTTGTCGCCCCGCACCTCATTTCCTGGGTCTTCCGGGTGTTGATTTTCAGTCCCATCTCCTTCGCCTCTCGCTGTAGATCGTCCAGCTTGGCTTGCATGTCGGTTCTTGTGTGACTCAGCAGGCATAGGTCATCGGCATAATCCAGGTCTTCCAAGACGCTGGATAGTCCCCACTCTATGCCGCGACGCTTGTTACATATTGTATTGCTCATGATGCCATCGAGAACAACAAGAAACAGGAGAGGCGAGAGAAGACACCCCTGTCGCACGCCCGCATGAACCGCTATATCCTCCGAGACGAGGCCGTCGTGTGTCACTCTACAGGAATACTTCCCATATATGGCCTTGATCATGTTGGTAATTTTCTCGGGGACCCCAATTTCACGCAATCGGTCCCAGATGCAACACCAGCTCAGCGTATCGAAGGCTTTTTCGAAGTCCACGAAGGTCAAATACATTTCCCTCTGCCATTCTGATGCCTGTTCGAGGATTATGCGCAAGGTATTGATCTGGTCCGTACACGATCGGTTGGGTCGGAAACCAGCCTGTTCTTTGCGAAGGAGAGGTTCAACGGCCCTCGATAATCTGTCTAGGATAATCTTGCACAGCACCTTAGACGGGATCGAGAGCAAGGTAATGCCTCTCCAATTGCCACATTCACTGAGGTCTCCTTTCTTAGGCACGGCGATGAGAAGGCCCTTATTCCAGTCGTCGGGTAACTCTTCGGCTGACCAGATGTTCCGCAAGAGGGGTGTCAGTGCGTTCGCGGCTGTAGGCACGTCCGCTCTCAGCATTTCCGCCGTGATGAGGTCGACTCCTGGGGCTTTGCCGTTTTTGAGTGATCGGATGGCTTTCACTACTTCCTCCTCAGTGGGGGGAGACACGTCAATGTCGAGGCTTTGTGCGGGCAAGCTGGCAGCAGGTGTCGTAGTGATGGGGTCGTTTGGGATTCGGAAGATCTCCTCGAAATGCTCCCGCCAGCGTTGAAGCTGTCCCTCCGATGTCACGATCAGCTGGCCTCCTTTGTCCTTCAAGGGCTTCTTCTTCCTCTGGGTCCTGTTTCCGGCCAAGGTCTTCGTCGCCTTGTACATCTCTCTTAGATTACCGGAGTTAGCAGCACGTTGGGCGCAATCCGCCACACTATCCGCCCATACTCGCCGATCATGACGGGTACTGCGGTAGATGTTTCTGCGTATCTGTCTATACTGTAGCCTCAGATCTTCACGCACCGCCGTATCGTTGGTTGCCAGGAGTTGAAGATGGAGTTCGCGCCTATCTTTAATGAGGTTCCAGGTTCTCTGTGACATCCAGTCCTCGCGTGTATGTGTTTTGTGTCCAAGAACGACGGAGCTGGTCTCTACATAGGCCATTTTGATGTGGTTCCACTCCGCGTTGACAGAAGTAGTAGAGTCCGTCACAAGTGCCGAGAAGCGATTCCGCAGCTCTAGTCTGAAAGCGTCGCCTATATCCGGACGCCTATCCCGTAGTCCGTTTGAGGTAAACAGACTACGGGATCCGGATCCGGATAAAGCGCTTATTACACTATTCAATTTGTAGGAAACCAATTTAGGAAATCGGAAGGTGCAATCGCAGTTAGAACAAATTGGATCCAATTTAGATTTAAGATTCTATTATCTATTTTCAATTCTATATCTACATATATAGAAATCAATTTAGTGCAGTGTGATCAATTAGTTCACTACTTAGGTTTCTAAATTGGTTTCCTACAAATTAAAAAGTGTAATAACTGCTTTAGTATGTTTGTTATTCAGTAAGTGTAAATTTTAATTGATCCCCATGTTGAAATTCTCTCTGTTATAGTTTTAGTTACATTGTTTTATCGTCTTTGTTTTAAATAAAGGTCGACTGTACAACATAATATTATTATGAATGGGTGGCCTCGATTTCTTGTTAAAATATGTAGTAGGCAACAGCCTTTTTTAGTCAAGCGTCAAGTGGAAATGTCAATTTGATTTGACATTTCAACTTGACATTCGTTTTTTACGTTTGCTGGCTGTTTATTGAATCCAAATTGAATCTCTTGCTTGAATTCATATTCTCTTTGGCTTGAATAGTATAGCTTCAATAGATTTTGATGTGTATTTCGTATTTCGCTGCTGTCAAGTATTAGCTACAACCAGAAAGTAAACTGAAATACAATGAAATAGTTATTTAATGATAAACATAATTGCCATTCACAAGTTATTCCAAATTAAATATATCGAGATGTAAAAACGCTTCCATTTTCTTTTTCTTCGTTATTCGTAACCCTGGCAACCACACTCTCAGCCGCTCTCACTCGACGGCGCCACCGGTGTTGCCAATACAAGTGAGCTGCCTATAGTTTGCGGGATCCCAAAGTTGGGTACTTTGGGATGACCCAAGCGTGTTTGGGCTCAGCTAGCTATATAGCTCTTCTATAGTAGTGAAAACCCATTGGGTGGGTTAGAAGTAGCTGAAAAACAGAGAGATGTGGATGGTGACTTTATTTTGTAAGTTAAAGAAAGAAAGAAAGAAAAATATGACGCAGATCAGATCATCTAGTCACAGAGGCAAAAGTAATCCTATACATATTATAAACTAGCTGTTGCACGCGAATTCGTCCGCGTTGAACGATGAAAGGTACCCTATGTCCTTTCTGGTGTCACAGACAACGTGTATGCAAAATTTCATGGTGAGCGGTTCAGTAATTTTTGCGTGAAAGCGTAACGAAACAAACTCACATTCACATCTATAATATTAGTAAGGATAGCCTATAGTGTTACTCGCTAGCTTCCCAACAGTGAAAGAATTTTTCAAATCGGTCCAATAGTTTCGGAGCATATTCAATTCAAACAAACAAATCTTTCCTCTTTATAATATTAGTAGATATATCGCTGCTTAAAAACGAAAGGGTCATAAAACAAAAAAAATCAAAAATACAATCACAATCCTTCATATATTTGTATGTTGCAAAAAGAATTATGGTTGTATTATTCCATATTTAGTATATTTTGATATTTTTTTATATATTCAAAAGTAACTTATATGCTTATATCTCTTATAGTATTCAGTTTATTATAAAAGTATTTAAAACATTCAATGCTACTTAAAAATACGCTTCTAACGATGTATAATGTGCATATATTTAATAAATATCTAATAAGAAAAAAAATAAACAAAAAATAATTTAATATTTTTCGATTATAGCTCTCCTGTAAAAAGTGTAATTTTGATTTGTGGCCCTTTAGTTTTTAAGCAGCGATATATAAAAAAAATATTAACTCAACTCGGCTTTATAGGCTTTCATTGTTACAGCCCTGATTTTCAGTAATTGTGCCTGTACTTTTGATATACGTAGATAGAATATTAATTTTGCTTTGAACTTTTTATACTTAACAAACTCGCTCAGTCTCCTGTCCAATATAACTACAATAATAATAATATAAGTACATATACTTAAATATTTTAACGAGGGAGAGTTTTACGTTTGTCTACCCATTTGGCTGGCTTCGAACGAAACTTGATATGTTCCGCTCATCACCCCACCTTAACGGCAAACAAAAATATGCCTTATATATACGTATAGTTAAAGTTGAAACTCAATTGGGGAGCTGTTTTTGCAGAATTAACGAACTCTAAATTCAAATTTTAATATTAATTTTAGCGGGAAGCGCGTGCCGTTCGACGTTCCTTATTTAAATTCATAAAAATTACATACCTAATGATGGCCAAATATAATATTTTAGGCCAGCATTACCTATTACATTTATTTTCTCCTCAATCCTCATATTGAACGAGCCGTGTCTGTTACTCTGTACATTAAATAGGTATTTTTTTTATTCAATATAACATTTTTGTACACTTTGGTACTTATGATACCGAGATAAAAAAAAAATAGTTTTCAATCGATGGTTTTCAGTAGTATTTTTGTCCCTATATGTGTTTGTGCACGTCATCGATGTATACATCGATGGTGCACGCTAATCACATAAACGGCTTAACCGATTTGAATGCAGTTTTCACTGATGTATTGTTGCAGGCTTCCCGTAACTTTAGTGTTTGTTTCATTCCAATCTATACTAATATTATAAAGAGAAAAAAATGTGTATGTTTGTAATGAATAAAATCAGAAACTACTACACCTATTCTGAAAATTCTTTCACCTAAAGAAAGCTACAGTAGATATCCTTACATATTATAAAACAAAGTTCTCCGTCGCGTCTGTCTGTCTGTCTGTCTATTCGCGCTGTTTTCACCAATGGATATAGTGGTTCTTTAGGAAGGTTTTAGTATATAATTTACAAAGTTACGCGGGCGAAGTCGCGGGCAGCAGCTAGTTTTAACATATACAAAGTTACGCGGGCGAAGTCGCGGGCAATAGCTAGTCGGTTTATAAACAAAAAAGTTACCCGCTATTCTACAAAGTGCAACTGCAAATGCGTACAAAAGGTCTACTACATAGTTCTCTGTTAGTTAATGTTTTTATTAAATCGTCAAGCCTACCTATTAAATGTTTATCAGCCATTAAAACTAATGAAGATGTCGACTTTTTAATGTCAATTTCGTCATAACATAATGATTCAGTTCCACATTCTAGTAATATCCGTCAAATAGTAGACGCATGCATTCTGACTGTTTTGTTAATGCGATGACGTAATGACATTTCGTCGGTTTATATGACGTTGAAGCGCAGACTGACAGGCACGGAGTTTGAGCAAATTGTAAAAATCTAAAAACTTTTCAAATGGACTTGCTTGACCTGACTGCTTTGGATTTGACCGACCTGTTTTGGAAAACTCAAAGAAAAATTGTGGACTTGACTTGACTTGTCTCGGGATCTGCTACTTTTTATTTTAATTTGAATTTTGTGAAATAAAATAGGCTTTTTTTTTTAAAAAAAAAAGGCTATTTCAAATTGCTATTTTCAAAAATGTCACTGGCAAAATCATCGAACAAGATTTGATGGAGCCAAGACATTAAAAGAGAAGAAGAACTTTTTACATGTGACTTACTACGATTATTATGGATGAAATACACGATCAATCATTTGACGTGGCTCCAAACGATTTAAATCAAATGGAGCCACGCCAAAAATTGTGCCACACACGTGTGTTTATTTTCTGTCATTTATGCGTTTGACCGGGTAAGTGACGTTGACATGAGCTCTGATTCGGAAACGCGGCATGATACCACGGCGTAGTATGTATGTATTCTATCTTCCTTGGTTTCTACACTCACTATCACGTCCCCTTAATGCAAAAACCAAATAAGTGCGCTTATGGCGAAAATGAATACACCATTAGAATCGCCGTCTTGAGATCTACAAGGTAGTTTAACCCGGTTTTTGATACATAGCTTGGTTCCCAATTTAGCCTGTATCATAAAGCAACTTAACAGTCATTTAATATCACTACGAACAGCCAAAAGTCAATGACTGCATGATAAATCCATCTTCTTCTTGTATATTTAAAATTTTTCAAACATATTTATAATATGTGTTAGTAAAAAGATAAAGATTTCAAATATACAACCTGTTTTTAGTAGGTGTTTTTAGGCATGTAAAACTTCAAACTCATTTTTTTCAAAACTATCTTTTGCACTTAATTGGTTTTTGCAGTAAGGGGACGATCAGTTGGTGTGATGAACTGACGTGACACAACGGCGCGATTTGAATCCAGTGTTTGACTTCAAGCCATCAGTTTTTACCATTCACGATCAAATTTTGGCTTCACGTCAGTCAATTTGACGCGATGGACTGATCGTGTATTTCGTCCATTATTTGTAAAAAAGTTAAAAAAAAGGATAGTTAACTAGCAATAAAAGTAACCACCTCTGTACAGAATACAGACCACCGTAAAATAACAGCATGCTGTGCTATTGTTTTTCGGTGAGTGAGTACTGACCTTCACAATAACATAATATGCTCCTTATTACTATTAATTACTATGTAATATTAACTTTTAATTTAATTTTAAAACAATAACTAAATGGACTTATAACAATACAATAATATTGTAAAATGGTATACTCTGTGTCCGTTGAGTGTTACAATTGGAAAACAAGAAATGACGTTTTGCGCGCCCGAGTGAAATGGAAAAAGCGAGTGCGAAAGAGACAACAATACGTAACCTGATACCGCCACATCTGCGTTACTAAAAGCGAACAGGGATGTACTCGGTTATTTTTTTTATTATTATTTTTTAATAATAAAATTGTGCCTGTATTCATAGCTTCTTCAAGATTGTCGTTATTCTTACTAGGTTCGTAGTATATTCAGTTATTAATATACCTACCCATAACTAGATTTATATATAAAAAATTTCGTGTCACAGTGTTTGTGACAAAACGGCTTGGACCGATTTTTATGATTTTTTTTGTGTATACTTATTCGGTAGGTTTGAGAATAGGTCGTAAACTATTTTTTTATACCCGTGACAGGTAAGATAAGGGAGGCCCAACAAAAAAAATTTTTTTTTTTGGCAAAACGACGTTTGCCGGGTCAGCTAGTATACCTATATACTACTAGTATATCTTTAAAAGAATAAAGTCGCTCTCAGTCTCGTCTTATTAACGCCCAAAGCAAAAACGACTATCTATGTAGTCTATGAAATCTATGAATCTGTCTATGTGTCTGTGGAACCTTAAGTCCCAAACGGATAGATCGATTTTAATACGGTTTTTATTGTTCGAAAGCTGACGTGTTCAGAATGGTTTTCTTAGCTATCATTTATGAAGATCTGTTCAGGCTTTTGAAGACCATCAGCCCATTTCCTAGTTGACGAAGGAATTTCACTCACTTGCACAGGTTAGTTTGATGTGAAATTTGATATACTTACTGTACTTCGGCGGTATTTCCATGACATGGTAACCTTAACCTGATGCTGCAACTTCTAGTAGTCTGTGGAATAATGAACTCCTCAGCAATTTTGTCTGTGCCCCTTTTTCTTAGAGGTAAAAAATATATATTCAAACTCTATGGCTCATATTTTTGTCAAGCATTTTTTATATTTATTGTTAGCTGATACATTTATTTTAAAACGTAAAAAAATCGAGTAAGAAAATTTTTTGAAAAATTCAAATCCGTGCCAAGTCGGGGCCGAGTTGCTAGTTTAACTAGTTGAATTTTCCAGCTGATAACTTTATTTTAAAACGTATTATACATCGATTGAGAACGAATTATTGAAAAATTCAAATCCGTACCAAGTTGGGGCCGAGTCGCTAGTTCAACTAGTTGAATTTTCTGGAAAAAATATTTCAATATGGAAGCCATTTAGTATAGTCAAAACGGCAGCCCGCTATCCTCTTTAGTTCATTGGTATTTTTTAAACGCAAAGGTCTGTATAATAAGTTGAGTCCTGTTCGATTCGATGGCGTGGAAGAGAGCGCTTCATCGAACACAAATACTCCAAGGTCTTGGCCGACACAGAACAAAAAAAACATGTCTCCTATGAGTATGAGATTCCCTTTGTAATAATCCTATTAATACCTACTTATTATAAAATGCGAAAGTTTGTTCCTCAATAACCTTTCAATACCGTAGGTAAAAACCTGAACAGATTTAATGGATGAAATTTGGCATACAGACATTTTGGAACCTGGATTACCTGAACCTATGGTTACATAGGTTCTCCATAGCTTCTAAAAATATTGATAAATCGGAGCCACTATCACAGAATAAATTAAATAGTAGTACTACATGCCACTACTCGTATGTTATATTTTTCATTTTTCAACGCGGGCGAAATCGCGGGTGCGTAGTCTCGCAAAAACTAAAAACTGAAGAATGGTTGTTAGACCAATTTTGATTCGGATTTCACTTATGGAATTCACTTAGGGATAAATGGGGACAAATCATTTATCTATGAGGTTACAATAGAATCCTAGGATGGACATTCCAATATAGGGCAAATTATTAAAAAGAAGTTTATTGTTTGTTATTTAAGTTAATTATTATTATTTATGACTTTCTTTAAAAGGTGATGCGTTGAAATATTGAAATAAGAATAAAATTATTCGTTCCACGAACTAGCCGAGAAAACAACTACAAACTACAATATGGGTACGGACAAGGTATAATGGGTAGTCTCGTCCAATCAAGCCGAAGCACAAAGTGACGTACGCGAGTTGACAGAACGCCCCCTAAACATAACAGAGTAATTCGATATGTTGCCGTGACGGCGCGGAGGGAATGGTTTCTTTTTTTTTCGTTTATTTTTTTTAATTTTGCGCTAGCTAGATACTTTGTGAAGGTGAAAAAATTATTCTCTCAGAGGAAACCTGATGCCATTGTCTTCAAGAAAAAATATCTTTTGAGACAATTAAATTGACATTTCCTTGCACAATGTACTTAACGGTATTACACACGAGTGCTCACACGTTTCCTATGAAAGCGTATTATACTAAGCGCGTATATTTTACTAGTGATCCGCCCCCGTCTTTGCGTGGATGTTTTTTTTTGAAAAATTTTTTTGAAATCGCGGTACGAAAACCTTCGTCAATTTTCAAATTCATTCCTTTATTAAGTCGTAGTCTCTTAGTGCGTTTTGAAACTAAATCACTAAGGGCCTCTTTCACCAACTACAAGTAGTGTTGATTAGTTACTTTTAGAAATATTTTTATGTTTTATTGAATTATGCACTCGGTTTACTGCATCCTTCGATAGGCGAATTTTTTTTATTATTTTTTTTAATGTTTGGGACTTTAACAGTTCAAACAAAGGTAGGCAGGTATATGAGCTCTATTTATCCCCGGTTACCGGTGACTTTAAATGACAGTTAGCCTACTTGACAAATGAAATTTTAGCATGACTGACAGTTGCCTTGGTCAGTCATTTCAAATGTTGACTAAAGTACCTTTTCTTACCCTGACTGTACACAAACCTTCCACCTTTATTGCTCTTTCCATTAGTGGAAACCGTATCAACCTGTTGCGTGGTCTAGAATAAGTAAGTAGCAGAGAATCATGCAGAAGCGGACATCACTTTATTTTATAACTAGCTGTTGAACGCGACTTCATCTGCGTAACGCAATTTTTTTTAAATCGGTCCAGCAGTTTTCGAGTTTATAAAAATACATATCTTTTCTCTTTACGACCAATAGAATTGGTCTATCTAATTCTATGTCTATACAAACTAGGTATAGACATAGAATGTGTTTTAAATCCCTGCTGCAAAAGTCTTTGTTTGCTCTATAACAGCGCAGGTTAAAATTCTGCTCTAATGGCAAATCAGGAGAGACATTATTTAACCATTTTACTGACATAAATGAATAACAATAAATTTTTATTTGTAGCAAAGGATGTAATATAAAAAAATATGTAATTAGATAAAATAGAAACCGCAGTTTCGTAAATACATACCTACACTGAAGGAGAAATAAATAGAACCATACACACACACACACACACACACGCACACAAATTACTCATACCTACCCTAAGGTACCTTAGATCCCTCCACCATGGTTTAGAATAAATAATTAGTAATTAACTTGGGTAATATAATTTTTAACGTCTATTTTTAAGTCCTACACAAAGAAATTCTGTAATTGGCAATGTTAGGTAGTAATACTGTATCTATATTGTATGTTATTTTGTTTTGCTGTAGGGTTTATGTTGAAAATAAAGTAAATAAAAGGTGTGTTTATCTTTATTTATTACTAGCTGATGCCCGCGACTTCGTCCGCGTTCAAAATGTTATATAGCCTAACTAAAGCATTTGATTATCGCGCCCTCTAGCGGTGAGTAGCCGACTTGTTGAGTCAAAGCTGTTTGTCTTAATAGTTCTATGCCACTGAACGATAGATGGCGTTAATTTAAATAAGGATCATATATTTTTATTTTTTAGCCTTTTAGGTCACTCTAAATAGCCTTAAAGCCTTCCTTGATAAATTGACTATTCAACGCAAACAGAATTTTTCAATTCGAATTAGTAGTTCCTGAGATTAGCGCGTACAACCAAACAAACAAATAAACTCTTCAGTTGTATATTGGTATAGATTATTATTTATTTATAAACGTCCCCCTCCACAAACCGGCACCAAATCAGTATAATGCAGGCAATGACTTCGTAGGGACAAGGCTAACGCTCCTAGTACGTGGCACCGACGCGCCGGTGTCAAAATCGGAAATTGGCACCAATGACGGGTATTCATTCTGTGTGTAGAAAGATACGAAAATGCCTACTTACCAGTGATATGTCCAACCAACCAATGGGAACACTTTACAATAACAGAATACGCCAATAAGAAATAAAAATACGTATTAAGGTGGCAATGAAAACAAATTATTTTTAGTAACTAGATTTGTAAATTGGAGGGCCATTTTTTTGTCACTAGTAGTATGGTAAGGGCGCATCCTGTCTTGTTTAACATATCACTGAATGCAGGTTGTAAAAATGAATGTTCTTGTTTCAGTGGTCCCGGCGGTGACAAACAGCTGGACTCGTCAACGGACGACGACAGCGACGCGCCTCCGCCACCAAGTCACGCGTTGCCAGCCCACGCCCCGCAGCCTCTCTATCCCCTCTACGAACACCCCCTAGCCCACCTCCAGTACCATCACACGTGACCTTATTGAACTTATCCTGCTTCCTAACGGACGAATAACACGATCAGTCCATCGCGTCAAATTGACTGACGTGAGGCCAAAATTTGATCGTGAGTGGTAAAAACTGGCTTGATGTCAAACACTGTATTGAAAAATCGCACAGTTGCGTCACGTCAAATGATTGATCGTGTATTTCGTCCATTATAGTTCCAGCGGCTTTCTTATTTTGCAATACCAAAAATATATGAAATAATTAGCAGACATAAATCGCATTCAAGATGCGTTCAAAATTAAATAACATTTTATAAAACAAGTTCGTACACATTAAAATAAAAGTGTTATTTCCAACGTCTTTTTTTTTTAAATACCAAAAATATTTGAAATACTTATTTGGCAGAAATTAAATAGCAAAAAGATGCGTTCAAAATTAAATATTATAATATTTTATATCTGTTTTATAAAAAAAGTTCGTACACGTTAATATAAAAGTGTTATTTCCACCGGATTTCTTTTGAAATATCAAAACTATTTGGCAGACATTAAATCGCAAAAAAGATGCGTTCAAAATTAAATAACATCTTATATAACTTTGTTTTATGAAACAAATTCATACACATTAAAATAAGTGTTATTTTCACCGGCTTCCTTTTAAAATACCAAAAATATTTTAAATAATTGGCAGATGCTTTCAAATTAAATACTTCCTAGTGCCTAGAGCCTAGTGTGGCCTAGCCTAGTGTGGGGAACAGAAATTAGCTAAAACTAAAGTTGTTATTCTGAAATAAATTTCTTTATTCTTTATATAACTTTGTTTTATAAAACAAGATCGTATACATTAAAATAAGTGTTATTTTTCACCGGCTCTCTTTTGAAATACCAAAAATATTTGGCATATATTCAATTATATGTATATGTCGTCCGAATGGCCGGCGTGAGAGTCTATCTATTGTTTTGAATATGAGGACGACATCGGGAGTATCACTGACATCTAATCTTATTGAAATCGACAGTCTATCACTACTACGATTCAAATAACAGTAGTTAACTAAAAGCCGAAGGAATGAAGTGCCACGATCCCTCTAGGCCATGCGATTCCCATTGGAGCGTGCTCCAGACTGCCCAGTGCCACCGCCCGCGCAGCACTCCCCACACACCCCCGAACCGATGCCAGACGTTTCGTTACACGCACAACCCTCAAATGCACGTGTTGCACCTCAAATAAAACACAATCATACCGACACGGCCTTCCTGACATACGCACGCCCTCGTGCGTTAATCTAAAAGAAAACATTACGTTACTCCACGCTCAATACACCCCATATTACTCATCACCAACATGTAAGAGCCTACATAGAGCAAAGTTCACTTTTCCAGAGCTTCAGAAATCCACAAACTCAATATGTATCTCGTAATGTCATAATCTACTATCTCTCAATGTCATACCGCCCCTTAACCCAGCATTTATTTCTCAATTTCGTATCGCCCCTTAAGCCTCTCAACTCAACATCACCCCGTAAATCTCTCAACTCTCAATGTCGCTCCTTACTGCACCCACCACAGCTCCGCACCACCACCTGGGGACCAACACCCATATAGAGTGCGGCAGGCCAGGGGCTTGCGGCCAGTGACGGGAGTACAGCATTCAGCGTCACAACACCAACACAGCTCTCAAAACTCAACGCGTAACACGTGCCGCCTGGCTAACTCCGCGAGTTACCAGCGCGCACCGCCACCGTTTCCTCACAAGTTGCTCACCGCACGGCTAGCCCCGAGGGCTACCACTGCACACCTTCCTTCTCCCTCTCTGATTCTCTGATGACCAATCCCCTCTTTTGTCCGACACTTCACCCCCGACTAAATTCTTAAACTCTTGACTAGTAACCTTGCTCTATGTAATCACTCGCTAATAAAGTCTCATTAATGCATGCTTTCTGCCACTTCCCTTAACAAAGCCCGATCCTTAGAAGCGGTCATAACGGTCTATTTCTAATACCTACTTTAAATAAGTTTTGATTGCGTTCACAAAAATCTCAAAAACACAATAATTATCACCAAACATAGAATTACACGGCTGTATTTCTACTGAATCATACTATGTCCATAAATCAAGTTAATATTGAAAGCTAAATGATTTGAATTTGAATTTGAGGTAAATCTTAAATTTTGGAGTAGGCTCTCGGTCCGATGCATTTCGCTTGCATTTTATTTCATAAAGATTCCTGAACCCTTTTATCTCTAGTACGAACAAGTCTTATATTTTGTAATTTGTGTTACAATTATTACAATTACTGTTTTATTTTACAAAAGCCTATCACAATAGAAACCGGTCTTGAATCACAATAACTCGAGTAAAGTAATTATTATCTAACCAACACAAACACTTATTTTTAGTTTCTACGTACGGGTTCACTATTGTCTATACCACATTACATAGCGCTCTCTGTGACTACCACTTAAACACACTGTGACTGCCACCTTCACCAGCGACATCACAATTGCTACAGCATCCAGCTTCACAACAGTCACTCTCCTAGTGACAAAAACATAATGTGATAAAGTCAATAGGTATCATACAAGACAATCACATCATACATTTTCCACGGGCTCTTGTTTTAATAGCTTCGAGTTATCGGAATCAGACGGCATCCAAGTCCTATTTCGATTAATAAGTCCGTAGATTATTAATGTTTTTCTAACAAAAATGCTCTGAATTGTTACACACACACCTGTTAATCCACTAAAATTGTTTATCTCAAATTCTCAACCACTTATCTAGCCTAAAACTGTAAATTTTAATGTTATTTAACATAGAAATTCGTTATTATTGTTATATTTTCACTACTGACATACTGACAATAACAACATAAACAACATAATTGAATCGAAATATGGCTCAGACAGATGACAGTGACACCTCACTCAATTACAGTCCAAAATTATAAAAAGTTGATCTACGTCAATCTATTTGATCCGTCAGTCAACCAGCCCACGGCGAACGCCACAGTACAATACTCTGCCTTGTTTGAAATTGAATGTTGGTACACTACATTGTAATAAAATCTTTGAATATTACTAACAACTGCCCCAGTGAAAGAAAGCAAATGTTAACTATCAATTAACCTTGTTATACCGCGACTTTACCTCAATGATTTTTTCTTTTTAATATTACCATCATCTAATAAAATCATTTTACCATCACCAATAACGATTCACTACTACAATTCAACTAGGTACTACTACACTACAACCATAGAGTTACGTTACTGACTACAACTCACTATTCATTCACTGATTAAACTCTCTTATCTCTTATTAATAGACAAACGCTTCGTCTTACACGAAATATTGCAACCCCAAGTAGAAATAATAAAAAGACCTTACTTGCGTAACTGTGCGCTTTGCACAGTTTTTTTACCTCCTTATGTTACAATACATATCCAGGGCCATTGCCCCTATAAAAGTAGCAGGGCAGTGAGGCTTCCACATGGCCCGCTCTTCACAGTGGCAGCAAACAGTCTTCTTTGATGCCTTTGTCTCTCTTAGATGCATTTAACTTTACTTGAAACTTGTCACGTTTTTGTTTCACTCGTATCGTATAACAACACTCTAACATAGCTACCGTGAAGCGTAATATTGTCTTTTCGAAATTATTAAAACGAATATCACTTCCACAACAACTTTAGCTAGCACGTTAGCTAGCACGGTATACATTTTTTGTCACTTCGCCCGCTTTCTTTGTTTTGTTATGACGGCGCGGCACGGCAGCCATCTTGTCTTGCCATACGCATTGTATGTGTTGAGTCGACATGCGTAGTTTATTTTCAGTACAATGTTCGTGCTATAGTTCCGGGCCATCCCGGTTGCGGATCTTGTTTTCCATCTTTTCATCCATCATGGTGGGCTGCATCCCACTTCTGATGTCGTCCGAATGGCCGGCGTGAGAGTCTATCTATTGTTTTGAATATGAGGACGACATCGGGAGTATCACTGACATCTAATCTTATTGTAATCGACAGTCTATCACTACTACGATTCAAATAACAGTAGTTAACTAAAAGCCGAAGGAATGAAGTGCCACGATCCCTCTAGGCCATGCGATTCCCATTGGAGCGTGCTCCAGACTGCCCAGTGCCACCGCCCGCGCAGCACTCCCCACACACCCCCGAACCGATGCCAGACGTTTCGTTACACGCACAACCCTCAAATGCACGTGTTGCACCTCAAATAAAACACAATCATACCGACATATAATTATAAATAAAGTTGCGTCCAAACTGCGGATAATAAGCGGTTTTTTTTTATTCTACATAAATTTGCCTGCATTATAGTAATACTGATTTAATCTACCTTAAAACGTAAACCTACACCATCCTCCCATTTCTTTTTTAGCCAAAGCAAATGGAGATTAAATATGTAGTAACCAAGTTTGTAAGCGTGTTTTTTTTTTTAATTCGCATTACACAGGTATCGCATTTTTTGGCCTTTGGAGAAAAAAAATGTTCAAACTTTTTGCACAAATTCTAAGTACATAAGTACTAACTAGTTTATAATTTTTATTATCTACATATAATATACACTTTTATAATTATTATGTGTTCATAGATACTTTTCTTAATGAATATAAGTATATTATGTAAATATGTATTATTATACCTAACTACTTATGATAAACAGCTCTAATGTTTTTTTTTTATTAAACCCGCCATGGTTAAAGTTAGGTACTCCTAATTAATTTCAGTGGGTACAAAAAAAATTGTAAAATTATTGTATTATAATTTTGTATTTATTGTGATTATATTTAATGGCTTCCCCTGTATTATATTAATTAAAGAGTATTGTATAATATATAATAATATAATTATTATTATAATTATCGAGTTTTTTGGACGGCACACAAGATTTTTTGTTGTATTTTTTTTAAACTAAATAAGTTTCAAAATTTAGTTAAACCAAATGAAATTCGGCCTTGTATCCTAAACCACATAAATGTTTTTTTTTCTATTCTGTGACTGTGCTAGCACAAATGAAATAAATTATCATTATTTTATTTATATACTATACATTTTTTGATGAAAAAGAGGAAATTCAAAATACATTTTTTGACAAATAACAAAAAAGTCAAAGTATTTTTTTAACGTCAAACGTTCAAAAAATATTTAATTTTTACTATTTATAACTCACGAGTTTATGTACAGTAAAGCCAAGGAGACAACGCAAACAATATAAACAAACCGGCAGGCTTATTATCTAAATACGTCTGCTGAGCGACAGGCGAAAAAATTGTGCAATATCACACTAAATCGTTAATTTTTACGCAAACCACACTAGTATTATGAGCTACGTGATACGATTTAGTGTGTTAGTGTGTCGCATTTTTCGCCTGTCGCTCAGCAGACGTATTTAGATAATAAGCCTGCCGACCCTCTATCCTTTTCTCTTACACGAAGAGGTCGGCGCTATCAGAGGGCCTAGTGCGAGTTTTACTCTATCAAAAGATTTAAACGTTAATTTGTACGGGAATGAAGCAGCGCCACCTAGTGGCTAACGTGTAGGTCTGCTTCATTCCCATACAAATTGACTTTTACGCGTTCGACGCGTTTGGTAGAGTAAAACTCGCACTTAGGCCCTCTGTTTCATTCATGTTATAGAAAGCCATATTGACTAATCTTGACAGTTTGTTTACATTCTTTGCGTTGTCTCATTGGCCTTGCAATATATGGCATTTCTTTAAATATCCGATAATGTTTTTTTTCGTATACCTTTATAATCTTTTTATAAATAAATATACTACACACAAATTGTTTGTTTAAAAATTAATTAAAAATAGATTAATCGCAATTATTATTTCATGTAATTATTAATAGATATATCTGTAATTTACTTTATTATTTATTACTTTGTAGTTATTAATTTATTAAATGAAACAGCACCTGTTTAAATGTAAAAATATATGTAGTTAGATTTAATTGTAGGTAATGAAACTCTCGCATGTGTTAAGTAAGATTGTAAGGTGTAGCATTTTTAAATATTTAATAAAAGTGTGTTGTTATATTGACTTTTTTCTTTAGTTAATCCTTATATACCTAGCCTAGTATAAATCGAAGTCGCTTTCTGCGTCTGTCTGTATATTCGCTAACTTATAAATCACACAATGGATTTTGATGCGGTTTTCACCGCATGCAACACAAGAAATGTAAACTTGGAAGACAAACAGATAACCAGCTTATATCAACCAGAATAAGTTTGGCGACTGCAAATGCACACATTTTAACATTTTGACGACCCCTTGGATCAGTGGTTAGGGTGCTTGCCTAAACGCTCCCGGGTTCGATTCCCGGCAGGATCAGCTAAAAATATAAAGAATTGGGCGCCACTGTCGCTGTCAACGATGTCAGATATTTTCATTTTTCAACGCGGACAAAGTCGCGGGCACCAGCTTGTATGTAAGTAATGTAAGACTGTTAATACGACAGAGGCTGATCTGATATGTTTAAATTCGCCCATTTCTTTCCTAATTATGGCACATACCTACATCTTTCCATTTTATAACACAATCATTATAAATAAATATCTTCACACAGCACCATCTAGTTCCACACTAAGGAACTAATGCTTGGTAATTATGTTTACCAGACCGTTGATATACTACTTTTTTTTGTAAATACATACATATTATAAATACAAAACCTCAAAAAGGTAAATGTTAACACATAAACATTTGCCCCTTGCGGGATTCGAACCCGCGACCGTTTGGTTAACAGCTTGGGTTACTAGCCACTAGACCAAACGTGTCGTCAATTATGAAAACTTGTAAAATATTGGATTCAAATGGATCAGGAAATTGATTCCCAGTACTAGACTTAGTCAATACTAGTATATTCCTAGACTGGGAGATGAAATAGAAACAACACAATTATTGCTTACGAATTTATTAAGCCATTGAGTCTTCTTTTTCTTCATAAAATACCTTATAAATAAATTATAACAAGTTTTTTTGTTCACAAGGTTGATACTGTAGAACAATAAATAATTTACAAGCGACAGGACAGAGTACAATTTAGGGTGGGTTGCACCATCTAACTTTAACGGTAACCATATCCAATCCAGCCGTTAAATCTTCGCTTAAACATAATATGAGTTGCACCATTTTTACAACGGTTAAAATGACGTCATAACTTAACGATAACATTAGCCGCTCGATATTGGCCGGTCAATGTTATTGTTTCGGTTAAGTCAACTGTGACAGTTTTGAGACAGGTGACTTTGAATGTTGCCATATTAAAAAAAATACTATGACAAGTTAGGAAAATTACATTATTTTATAATGACAACTTTGACAGTGACGAACAATATCATGGTGCAACATGCGATTGTTAATTTCGACTGTCACCGTTAAAATTACCGCTAAAGTTAACTTTGACCGTAACAATAACCAAGTCTACGGTGCAACCCACCCTTACTTATTTTTAGTTCTTTTATTTTTCAATACTTTTTTTTTGTTCTGTAAACTTCTTTTAAATAGAACAAAGCGTTTACAAATAATATACAATATTTATTGTTGATGCTTATTAATGAGATTAGAGAAAAATATTGTTTACAAAACCACACTATTTTTATAACGTTATCACTACATATTATAAAACAAAGTCCTCCGCAGCGTCTGTCTGTCTGTCTGTTCGCGATAAAAAAATAAAAAAAATTACAAAGTGACGCGGGCGAAGTCGCGGGCACCAGCTAGTGAGAAAATTAAGTATGAAAATTTCTTATAACGTATTCATCACCGCCATCTGTGGCCCAAAAAGCTAAATAATAATAAATATGGTTGAAACAGACAAAAAATTCAAGACAGAAAAAAATATCGAGTTAGAATATAATGTAATGAAATTTGCAAAAATAAAGTTTACAAAAATACTTTGTACTAATTAATATATATTACAAACACTAAGCATGTAATAATAATTCTAAATACAGAGCAAAGAATCGCCGCGCCGCACTTTACTAGAGACGGCATGTTATGTGGTCAACGCCGCCTTTTAAACCTTTCATCGCCAGAGTCGGATTTATCCGACACTTATTTTCGTGATCATTTCTCAAAAGCCGTATATATATACAATTCCTCTACTTTGTATAGTGTTTATTTTTAAATAATTGAGTTGCTTTCTATTAAAAAAAAAATACGAGTCAGGCGCTAGGGCTCAGATTTAAAAGAGCTCGCATTTTTAGAATGTATAAAATGCATTTAAATGAGGCATTTAGTGTATCACTTCAGATTTTAGATGACTATTCGACAAACGAATTTATTATTAGAGAACGTACTTATACTACGTGACTCATTTTTACAAAACAACCCCCCCCCCCCCCCGTGACAACCCGTAGTATAATGCCAAGACCCGCCCCCCTTCTAGTTTTCACGTAGTAATCCTTAAAAAGATTTTAAACAATTTTTTGCAAACAAAAAGTAAAAATAATAACAATTGGGCTCATATTTGTCTTCATTTATACGGCGCTTGCCGCTTGACGCCAAGATTGCGTGCATAGTGCATACCATATTTACAAGTGAAAAATATATTATTAAGAAGAAAAAAGTTATAACAAAAAATACTACGTGACAAAAACCTTAAACCCCCCCCCCCCCTCCCCCCGGCGACCAAGCATGGTATGTTAAGGACCCCCCTTCCCCCCTTTGAACGGGTCACGTAGTATGGGTACGTTCCCTTACTCTAGTATTAGGGTCAGCGCCGACGGACGGAGTGGCAGCGAAGAGACTAATTTAGTAACAATTTAAATTCAACCTAAAGTGCTCTTGAATACGACTGTATTTGGTACAATGAAATAAAATGAGGGCGAGCGACTCGAAGCGCGGTCGAGAGGCGCGCGGCCTCCAAATACAGTCGTATTCAGGAGCACTTTAGGTTGAATTTAAATTGTTACTAAATTAGTCTCTTCACTGCCACTCCGACAGTCGGCGCTGACCCTTAAGAGGAGGCTGTGATTCTTTCACTCTGTTATTTCCTAAACTATTTCTTTACATTTATTATTATTACAATAAACTTGTGTGGTTACACTAACAATCGACCAACTCGTCAATACTAATAAATAAATAATTGTCACATACGTACATACATACATACATACACATGCCATACATGATACACATGTCATTCAATATCATCTATAACTGTAATAATAACTAAAGGCAAATTATTGCATATTTTGATCAAAATTTACAAGCAATCACAAATACTCCAACATTTCAAGTTTAAATATTAATCTAATCTTATTATTAATTAAAATAATTGTGATGAAATGTTTCATTATTATTATTATTATTAAGACTAACAAAAAATAAGGATCCATTCTCATTGGCTCAATCGATTGAACCAATGGAAATAAATCAAAATAATGGTTTTCAATGACAAAAAAAAAAACTTTTCAAGGTTCATTTATGATATTAAAAACAAGCTTCGAGATTTAGTTAATTTTTTTTTATTTATTCATCAAATATATAAATGTATAAAAAAAAAATTGCGACTTTATTAAAGCGGCATGCAAATTGGATATCCTGTATATCCCAAAATCCCTAATTGGATATACAGGATGTCCCAAAACTATACAACATGAAGGGAAAGTACCTTAAATATAGTAGGTAGGATATTTTGCTGAAAGAAGACTTTATGTTATTTTTAAAAGTTAGTAATACTGCATTCAAAGATTTTCTAAAAATTACTCGCTTCATCTGTGAATCGAACCGACTTAAATGTGAAAAAAAAAAAAAAATTACCCGTATTTTTATGATGCCAATCGAAAGAATGGACAAAAAATAATAAATCTTCTTAAGTAACATAGTATCTTAAAAGAAAGGAATAAAGTAAAATGTTTGATTCAACTTTCAAGAATATTTATTGCCGACAAAGCAAGTAATTTTTAGAAAATCTTTGAATGCAGTATTATTAACTTTTAAAAATAACATAAAGTCTTCTTTCAGCAAAATACCCTATCTGCGATATTTAAGGTATCATTCCCTTCATGTCGCATATTTTGGGACACGCTGTATATTATGATTATTGATTTCGATGAACGACGACCAAACGAATAACTATAAACGTAACCATTACTTATCTTATTTTCTATATATATACGCGTATATATTTTGTACAATATTAAATACTAAATGCTAGCAATTAGATCAAATTTTAAAAGAAAATAGGTGAAAATTGACACCATCAAATTTATAAGTGCCGCCGAACACTGATTGCTCTCACCAAGTCAAGAGCACTTATTGCCTAGGACACCTATGCCATAGGATAGGTTATGTTGTGTGTGTTTTTTTTTACATTTTGTATAGTTTACAAATCATAAAGTTTGTCATAAGACAAGGATTGATTTTGATGGGACTTTCACTGACTTCAGAATATATCGAGGGTATTCTGGCAGACATTTAAATTTTCACGAAATAAAAATAATTATTTAGTGCCGATCCCTATTTTAAGAAATTTTGAAATCTTTTAAAAAACAAAAAAAAACAAAAATTAAACGATGAGCCGATTTACGCCTTATTGGTTTTCTATCAATGAAATTGTGTGTATTTTTTTATCTTTTTTTTAGTGAGCATTTTTTTTTTGGACACATTTGATTTAAGATTTAAGACTTAAAAAAAATTTGAGTCACAATTTTGTGACATCACAAAAAAATTATCCTTCCCAAAAAGAAAGACTGAAATTTAAAAAAAAAATAACCGTTTACCTATAATAAATACATAATATTTATACCTTACATATTGTCCTTCATTTTTCATTCACTGGTAATAATAGTTAGTTAACTTTTCACTTTTTTTTTTCACTAGCACAGTCTACATTTTTGAACACAAATCACTTAGCACAAATAGTCTATGGTTTAACAAAGCAAGACTCATATCAAGCCGTGCCTCTTCTTGTACTCGTCCAAGTTGAGAGATCGCTTTGGACCCGTCTCTTTCACTTTGGCCGTCACCGGTTTCGGTTGAACGTTTGAGTTTACTCCTGTAAATTATATTAAAATATTTCTTTACTAGCTGTTATCCGATAAAAAAAAAAAAACATTAAATAAACAAATATAAATAAATATCGTCACACATTCCACACAACACCATCTAGTTCCACACTAAGCAACTACATATTATGGATACCAAACATTTGATATACTACATAGATTACTTTCTTTTTTTTTTTGTAAATACATACATATTATAAATACAAGACATCCATGTCTGAGGTACAAAGGTAAAGTAAAATGTAAAACACATAAACATTTGCCCCTAGCGGGATTCGAACCCGCAACCATTTGGTTAACAGCTAGAGTTACTAGCCACTGGACCAAACGTGTCGTCAATATAACACTTGACACCTTGTTGCTATGACACTTTGGCCAAGCGTTGGTTTTTATTTTATTTTAGATTAGATGATCCCCTGGGAAAATAGGTATTTTTTTTTGGATGAAAGGTACCCTATGTCCTTTCTTGTATCCCTGACGACGTGTATGCGAAATTTCATGATGATCGTTTGAGTAGTTGTAACACACAGAGTTACTTTCACGTTTACAATACTACTGTAGTATGGACTAGCGACCTGCTCCCGGCTTCGCCCGGGAATAAATCCCTTTTGGCATCCCTTACTCACTCAGTGAAACACAACACAGTTAGTCAACTTTGAAGTTCATATCCAAATTTGACCCAGCCGGGCATCGAACCCGGGGATCCTGAGACGGCTCATCCAACGGGCTAGTCAAATCCTCAATCCTTAATCCAGTATCAGCCGTCGCTTGTGTTTTAGGCGACGGCGGTAGCCACTTACCATCAGGTGGACCGTCAGCCTGTCTGTTTGACCTTAACATTTAAAAAGATTTAAATGTAAAAGATTTAAATGTAAATTAAATGTAAAAGATTTAAATGTAACGTAAATTTTAAAAAGATTTCCAACTCACTAGCAATCGGTAGATCCAGATCGATGTTGATGTCAAAATCGTGCAACGAATAGAGGCTCGCGTTGTCGCCGACACCCGACGATTTATCGTCGCTGCGACTTTTCTGCTCTTGTTGCTGCTGTCACAAACACCACAAACAATATAGATCTAACTTAACTCGCTTTAGTGTGACGTCACGCCGCGACACGGCGCTTGCGTGCCTTCTTTACTTGGGCTCGTGGTTGAGCTCGCGCCGTGACGTCATCGCAGTAGCTCGCGAATATATAAATATCTACACACATTCCACACAGCACCATCTAGTTCCACACAGCACTATGTAGTTCCACACAGCACCATCTAGTTCCACATTAAGCAACTAATGTTCGTATTACGGTTACCAGACAATTGATATACTACATACATTACTTTTTTGTTTTTTGTTGTAAATACAATACATATCGCTGCTTAAATACTAAAGGGCCACAAATCAAAATTACACTTTTTACAGGAGAGCTAATCGAAAAAAATTAAATTATTTTTGTAATTTTTTTTTCTTATTAGATAATATATCAAATATATGCATATTATACATCGTTAAAAGCGTATTTTTAAGTAGCATTAGCACTTTTATAATAAACTGAATACTAGAAGAGATATTTAAAGCATATATAAGTTACTTTTGAATATATAAAAAATGATCAAAATATACTAAATATGGTATAAAACAACCATAAGTCTTTTTGCAATAAAAATATTTTTGGATTTTTTTGTTTTATGGCCCTTTAGTTTTTAAGCAGCGATATTATAAATACAAAACATGCATGACTCAGGCACAAGGGTAAAATATATATATTTGCCCCTAGCGAGATTCGAACCGGCGACCGTTTGATTACTGGCTAGGGTTACTAGCCACTGGACCAAACGTGTGTCGTATTGTCCTACATACACACCTCAAGCCTCTCTTTCTCCCTTTCTTTGGCGACTTCTTCATCTATTTGCTTTTGAATTTGTGCATTTTGCTCTTCGTTTCTCTTCAACTCCTGTTTAAAAAAAAAACCATTATAAAACATCTTTATATATTAATTTAATAATAATGCCTTATTATTATAGGGAAAAAGCTAGCTTATAAATATAAATATACCTGACTCCGGCTGCCCGTGGATTTAAAATTCATGACCGGCTTCGTATGTCTTCGGGTGAACGGATCGTCTGCTTTCTTTCCTTTGTTTGCTCTCACCTTATAAATGGATACACAAAACAATCATTATTTATATGTTATATTATAATTTTTACATCACTATATAATCAAAAACTAGTGGACCGATTTTGAAAAATTCTTTCATCCGTAGCGAGCTACATTTATCAGGTATATTTTATAAATTGATGTTACTAGTGTTCAAAGTGAGAAAGTGAGAAGCTGACCTCCTCCATGATGGCCTTCTCGGCTGTCTCCACGTTGAGTTTCCTGTTTCTGTTGTTGATGTACGATATGCTCTGGATTGAGGAGGTCCTCGTCTTGTCCAGCTGGTTGGCCCTGTCCTCCAACTCCTGGATCTTCGAGTTCAGGTCCACCACCAGCTCGTCGTCGCCTCTGAAAAGTGTACACACGCATTTTTTACGACACACACAATCTCAGTGAAAGAACCGAAATTTCAATTTAGGTTTTTTTTTTTTTTCATTTTATATAACTCACTAGCTACCCGCTTCCGCTTCCGGGTTCGCCCGAGATGCAATTTTTATACACACAAACATTCCTCGTTTATCCCTCTTTCTATAGGTGAAATGAAAACCTAATTAAAATCCGTTTGGGTAGTTTAAAAGATCTAAAGTGTACATACAGTACAGACAGACAGACATAATAATTACTTAATTCTTCAACATAGATACTTAACATTTAGAAATTACATATGACAAAATGGTGAGTGACCATCACATAGAGTAAAATCAGCAAGTCGAAAAGAGTGTCCGAAAACGATAGAGCTCTCACCTTAGCTGTGCCACGTCTCTCTCCTTCATGAGTTGTGTTTTTTTCATTGCGTAATTCGTTGGGTGCGAACGGAATTTCTCCTTTTCTGCGACTATTTTCTCTATGTCTTCTTCCTAAAAAAAAAAGAAAACCAATTAAAAATATAAAGTTATTTCACGGCGGTAATGTGTGGTTACTGTCGCCAAACGGATTTCCCATGTGACTGCGAAACACACTGGATGCCCTGACAGTATTGAAACTAGAAATATTAATTTCAAAAACCAACCTTAAACTCATACATTAGAGCTTCTTTTACTTCGCTGATCTTGTTTCTAACAAAGTCCATAGTTGGCGGTTTCTTTCCGGCGTCCTTTATTGCTTTGTGCCACTTTTGAAATTCGCTGTCTGTGAACTCCTGTTGGACGAGAAAAAAAAGTTGTATTTATTTATTTTACCAATATATTATAAGCAGATTTTTTTAAACTATTTATGTCGACTGAAGTTGATTGAAAAGTGCTCATTTATTCATTCATTCATTGAAGGTGTTGATTGGTTCAGATTCCTTCGGTGGTAAGATATTGAAAGGGTATATCAGTCAGTGGAACGAACGAACCTTATAGTTGGGATTGTAGTTCTGATGTATCGGTTGGTCATTAAAAGTATACTTAACATACTTAACCTTATGTTGAGACCCAATACTTAATTGAGTCCCCATAGTATTGGAACTCAACATAAGGTCACCTTATGTTGAGACCCAATACTTTTCTTAAGGTGGTTTAATTACTGTACCCGAATTACCGAGTGCTAACAATGTGAAACATCTTTCGCGACGAGCGAGACAAATGTTGGCTTTGCGACGCCATCATTTGGCCAAACTTTGGCGCGGAACTTGTGATCCCCACTCAACCGCTTTCCCGGGTGAAAGCGGCGCCGTCACGTGACGGACGCAAAAAGGCGGCCGTCTTTCGCGGTAACGACATGTGAAAAGTTCCATCACCGGATAAAAACGTATGGTGTGGTGTGGTGTGGTGTGAGGCATTAAGAAGGGACATCTCACCTGATTGCTGACAAACTCCAACCGAAACACTCTGTCTTGAGTGCCGTGCCTCAACTTGAGACCTTTATTCGTTCTTGTGTTTCCCAAGTTGTACACTTTCGCCGTCTCGAATACGTCTATTATTTCGGCTACCTGTGGATTTATTTCATTATCACAAGCTATAATTAAACTTTTGGGAGAGCTACGAATCCACAGACACACAAACGTCATACTTATATAACACCCCGTTTTTGCGGAGGGCGTTAAAAACACAGGAAAAATCCACTCACCCTATAAACTGGATTTCCATTGTTGTTGCCTATACCGATTCTGACGAAGCATCCATTCACTACACGAGCGAAGAAAGGCAGGTGAACTAATCTTTCCAATTTGAATCTGAAAAGGATATTAAAGGATCAAAATAAATTCAATTATACTCTTACTAGCTGGTGCGCGCGACTTCGTCCGCGTTGAAAAAAAAAAAATAAACAATACAACGCTTGACCTCTTGTTGCTATAACACTTTTGCCAGGCGTTAGTTTTTTATTTAAATTTTAGACGATCCCTATGTACCCTATGTCCTTTCCTATGCTTGACTCTTAATTTTTTTAAGAAAAAGCAACTCAATGATTTAAAAATAAACATTATACACATAGAGGAATTTGTCATATATATATCCGGCTCTGGCGAAATGGACATGAAAACAACTGTCTGATAAATCCGACTCTGGCGGCTAAGGGGTCGAATCGTATGCCATCGAACGTACCTGCTGAGTCTCAACTTGTTGATCTGCTCTCTCGTGTCCGCGTACACGATTTCCACTTCCTCCCTCTTCTTCTCCTCTTCCTCGGCTCCCGAGGAGGAGGAGCTCGACGAACTTCTTCGACCTTCAATGGAGAACATAACTATTAAAGGCTCTGTTACACAAGGAGAGTTTCTCGAATGCAAGAATTCAATTTGTACAGACAGTATATTATCGGCTAGTGTGAACAAATGCTTCGAGTTTCGCCTCTCGAAAGAAATTATCGCCCCTTTAAACTCTTCTCGCTCATTGCCTGTGTAAACAAACTCTACGGGTTTCGCCTTCGAAGAAAAAATGAAGTCACGAATGGCGAGTCTCGTATTAAAATCACTACAGAGTGATTTGTGCGAGTCTCGTATCGACACTTACGATTCTCCTCGCCAGTGCATTGTTTATTTAATACACGTCGAGAATCGTATGCGTATGTCGACTTACGAATTCTCGCCTATAATGTAAAGTAAACAATTCAATAGAGAAGCGTGTCGCCTTGAACGGCGGTATTCGAGTATTGCTTGAATGGTGCGGGTTTCGTAATGTAAACAGTTGCATGGAGAGTTCTGGCATAGGATAATCGTATATAAGATTTCTTTCCACTCGCGTTCGAAACTCGCACAAGAAACTCTTCTTGTGTAAGCTCGCCTTAACGCTAGAAGAGTTACTAAAAAATATTCTTATTTATAACAAATTATATTAACATAGCTGCTGTCTGAATATTAATTTACCATCGAAAGACACTTCATCTGACATAAATCGATCACATTTGACAGCTGGCCAATATTCATTCATTTATTTTTCTCTCACCTGGCGATTTATTTGACTCGGAGTCCGACCCGGAGTCGTCCGAATAGATATCGGACGCCTTCAATTTGACACTCTGTTTGCTTGTACCGCTTATTATTTCTTGATCGGCATCCTAGAAATTAAAAATTGTCCGTTAGTCTATATACTAATATTATAAGGAGATAAATGTATTTTTGTTATGAATAAATTTAAAACCAGTAGATTTATTTTAAAAATTCTTTCACCTATACAAAGCTACATTATTAGCGAGTAGCATGGGCTATATTTTATAAAGTTACGCGAACCAAGTCGCATGCGACAGCTAGTTTAACATAAACTATACAATACAATCTCACCACACTTGACTTGCAAGAAATATGCACATAGTAAAACTGACGCTCAAGCATCAATTTCACTATGTATTTTATGTACTGAGGCCTATTATTGACCTATCCTATCTACCATCAAATGGACCGTCAACAATATATAGACTTGTACACAAAAAAAAAAATCCTTTCTAGCACCAACGCAATAGAGTACAAATTAGTTTTTATCGTGTCGACGGCAGCATCTGTGTCTGTGGCGCTGTTTATCTACACTAGCTTTAGTTTAGCTCACACGTGCACACTAAAATGATTTCAAACACCAACGCAATAGAATACAAATTGGTCTTTATTATGTTGACGGTAGCACCTGTGGCGCTGTTTATCTATAGACGACACCTGTACACGAAAATGACTTCTAACACCAATTCAATAGAGTACAAATTAGTCTGAGTGTACACTCACGTCTTCCTCCTCCTTGTCCTTGTTTTTCTCCTCCTCCAACCTCCTCTTCTGCTTGATGTGTTCCACGCGCGTGGCTTTGGCGTCGCGCTGAGCCCTCAGAGCGGCCATCGCGTTCTGTCTTCTGTCGTCGACGTTCCTTTTGCGCTCAGTCTTAGCGCCGAACAGCGGCGACGCCGAACGCTCAGACGGTTCTGCCAAACGGTTTAATATAATAATAAATAAAAATATGTATCTACACACATTCCACACAGCGCCATCTATACTCTTTTCGCTGTATGATGATATGCGTGACAGTTCGTAACTGACAATTTTAGTGATGCAACCTACCGACATTTAATCGATTGTTTACATATATCGAATCAGTTGGCAAAGCAAATGGAATCGAACTATTTTGTTTTTTTCGGCATTGTAAGTACCAAACAGAATATAATAAGAATAACAAAAGAACAAATAAACAGAAACAACAAAAGAAAATAATAACAGAACGAAAAACAACACTTAACGAATAACTTTATTGTTATTATTAGTCAGCTTTACGACGTTTTTATAAATATATAGAATAGAAAAAATATTTGTTAAATCCGAATATCCTATGACAAACATAGAGTACTTTCGATATATCGAATATAAGTGAATATGCCTAGTGTCAATCCCTATTGACACACGCTCCGTTCCACGCGTTTGACACTTTTAAAATATATGGTTTTTATTACATTTACCTATTATAACAATAAAATAATTATAAAAGTGATAATTCCTTTTGTGTTTTTCGAATAGATAATTTTTTTTTCATACATTTGTTTGTTTAATTATAATTTTTTTTGTGCCAGTTTTTTTTTTTTAGTTGAAAACAGTATGCGTCACATGAAAAAGTGAGAACTGTCACGGAAATCATCATACAGCGAAAATACTATAGTTTCACTTTAATAGCCGTAACAGACGCTCGGATTCGGTCCGGCGGACCATATCCGCCAGACAAATCAGTTCTTGCTACAGAGACGACCGAACCGGACCTGACCGGACTCAAAAATGGTGGTAGGTGGTAGCGACAACACTAGCAGCAACGTATTTAACAGAATGGGTAAAAGTGTATTTAAGAGTCACATGAATTATTAATTAATGATTAATATTAATTAATTAATAATTTTGCATTTATTTATTTACTTTCTTAATTTTACATTTTTTACGATATAAATTTATATTAAATCCGCTAGTAGCGGGGCAAGGCCCAAGCTACCGGTCGGTACCAAGCCTAAGCTGGTATTATGGATACCAGACAGTTGGTATAGTACATAGTTAACTCGGAGCGTTATGGTTTAAACACATCAACATTTTCCTCTAGCGGGATTCGAACCGCGAGCGTTTGGTTAACAGCTAGGGTTACTTGCCACTAGACCAAACGTGTCAACAGTACCATGTTATTTGCGTTTTAGGCGTTTTTATTGCTGAATTGTGAACTAAATTGAACCGTCACGCTCGGGGTCGGTGACGCCGAATCTAGTACACTCAGTTCCAATGGATATCAAACACACAAGCGTACACATTTGGGTATTTCGTATGCCCATGACTTACAGAAGACCACCGTGAAATAACAAAGCGAGTTTTGTCTGTTGTGTTTCGGTGAGTGATCAAGGGATGGGATAGTCGACCTGTGAAATCTTAAAATTTTGAATTCCCTCAAAAGCAGAGAAACTTCTAGCTAGACTATTAAAATACCTTCATCCTTAGAATCGTCCAATACTTCTCCGGGACTGGGGGGCGGATTTTCCATTTCCTTCTCTGGCTCTTTAGCTTCTTCGATGTCTGACGATCGGGACTCTGAAAAGAGTAAAGGCCTGTGTGTAACAATTAGCTGACTATAAATTGGGTAGATTATACGTCATTACTTTTCAGTTGAAAATTTGTCACACGATAGTTTATCTGCTTAATTTATGAATAAATAAAAATGTCAGCTGGTTTAACCCCTCGTGTGCCGAACGCCAGCGAGCCGAATTACCGTTGTATGCCGTAGCGTAAAGTCATAATCTCAAGTGTCACTTGTTATACATACAGTAGGCGCAACGCGGATCGCCGTTCCGGCACACGAGTGGTGCAAAATTATTAACGCGGATCCACGTTCCGGCATATGAAGGGTTAACTCGATGACATTCATTTTCAAGTTGGGGAGGGTACAGCTGCTGAACCAACCTACGGAGCGGCAGTTGACGTTCATATGGCTTCATGATACTACAATTCTCTCCAGCATCTGACGAATTTTATCGACGAAAATCTGTTGCTGGTTCGCGGTCCATACTAAGTAGTGATGTGCCGGATCGTTAAAAATGTAGTACCGCGGATACGGATATTAACTTTCTTTAGTCAATGGGTGTCGGTGCGCGTGACCTTGTTGAAACGATAGTTGACGTCCACCACTTGACGCTTGCATTATAAAGGTTGATTTGTTGTTTGATTTTAAGAAATAAAAAATTAACTGAATGGAATTTAATAGTTTTTCATTGCTACCTAATCACCTATATGTAGAACTAGCTGGTGCCTGCGACTTTGTCTATATAGCCTAAAGCCTTCCTTGATAAATGGACTATCCAACACAAAAAGAATTTTTCAATTCGAACCAGTAGTTCCTGAGAATAGCGCGTACAACCGAACAAACAAACAAACTTTTCAGATTTATATATTGGTATATAGATTAACACTAGCTGTGCCCGCGACTTCGTCCGCGACCAATTTTTTTTTAATCTAAACCATTCTCGAATCCCCTTGAACACACACAAAAAATTTCATCAAAATCGGTCCAGCCGTTTAGGAGGAGTTCAGTGACATACACACGCACAGAAGAAATATATATATATAAAGATCAAAATTACAGTCTTGAACAATTTCCATGACATATTTAATTTAAATTAGTAATGATTTTTAAAATACTTACTTTACAATAATATTAAAACTGCACTGGTTTACAAATTACAAATTTCACAAAAACTCGACGGGTTTTAAATTGGTGACCTACTTTAAATGGTGACCTGAATTTACTTTTTCAAATAAAGAAAACCTACTTTCAAATATATTTATATCGAATTTATATGCGACAACCTATAATATATGTATTTATACACTTATTAGTAAACTTTTTTACAAGTTAGAAATTAATTGGCTGATAAAAGAAGTCTGACAAAGAACTGAGGTTAAGAGCACATGGCAAAAACCTTTTATATTTAAGCACACATTGACGAATTGCATTTTTTGCATAATTGCATATTGCAATATGTACTTTAAATGTGTGCCAGATGATGCGTCATCTACAGTTGATATAATAATATGTGGAGCGATTGATATTTTGAGGCTAAGCGGCAAGTATGAGATTTTATTTTTATTTTTTATTAATTTTTGGGTCACATACGGAAATAAAAACAAAAATATTGTAAAAAAAAAGGCAAAAAAATTAACACGTATATTCCCACAAGCGTGTCCGTCCACAGCTAGATTTGTTTTTAATGTACAATTTTATTTGATATCTACGTATTATTTTTATTTTGAATTTTTTTATTCTTAATTTTTCAAAATTTTTAATTCAAAAATGTGAAACGAGTTTTAGTGCAATTTAACCTTTGATTTAATATAAAATCTCACGTGAAAAGAGGAAGTGTAAAGGTTGTCCAAGACAGGCCAAAGGTCCACTCGATGGTAAGTGGTCACCGTCGCCTATAACACAAACAACGCCATAGGTGCTTCAAGTGCCCGTAGGATTAAGGATAAGGGACAAGGAAGGGATGGGGGGGGTAATGGGTTTTGGCAGACTTACTCACTCACCGAAACATAACAGCATGTGTGCTGTTGTGTTTTGGAAAGTGTCTTTAATCTTATGGGCACTTGCAGCACCTGTGTCTTTGCTTGTGTTATAGGCGACGGTGACCACTTACCATCAAGTGGACCTTTGGCCTGTCAACAGACATAAACTTTGACATAAAAAAGTTCACCTTTCCTTTTCTTTATCGATTAACACATTCGTTGCCGCACAAAAACAGTGGATTTTTTCTTCTTTCGCAATTGGTTACGAAACTCCGGTTTCGTACGCGGCCGAAGGGAAAATTTCAAGTCTCATTTATGAATGGCCGGCGGCATAATAATGTTGAACTCGTGTGGTGAGTCGTCGGCCGTACGAATGAGGGGAGTAGACTCGTGACGAATGGTTTTTGAATGAATGAGTTGTGTTTTACATTAAAACCTTGTGAAAAACCGATAAATAGTTTGGACTCACGTGTAGCGAGTTCTGAGCCCCCGGTTTGCGATTTTAGTCAATTCGCCAGGCGAGTGTCCTTGGCAATGGAACAGGTTAAAACTAAACTTGAACACAATTGGTCTCACCTCGCTTCTCCTGCTTCTTCTTCTCCTTGAGAGCTCTCCTTCTCTTTCTGGCCTCTCTCCTCCTCGCGAGTTCCGTGGGAGACGTGGTGCGTTCCGCGGCCGAGCGACGCGCCAAACGCAATTTACGTTCTATCTCCCATCTAAAATTTATCAATAAAACAGTGATATGTTAAACAAGAGGATGCGCCCTTACCATACTACTAGTGACAAAAAAATGGTCCTCTTGGACATCTAGTTACTAAAAATAATTTGTTTTCATTGCCATCTTAATACTTTTTTATTTCTTATTGGCGTATTCTGTTATTGTAAAGTGTTCTCATTGGTTGGTTGGACATATCACTGGTAAGTAGGCATTTTCGTATCTTTCTACGCACAGAATGAACACCCGTCATTGGTGCAAATTTCCGATTTTGACACCGGCGCATCGGTGCCACGTACTAGGAACGTTAGCCTTGTCCTATATAGAAGTCATTGCAATAAAAACAAAAATACAATCGAAACTCGATTATCCGGCCCTCAGTTATACGGATTCGCGATTATCCGGACTACCAACCGCGAATGTATACTAGCTGGTGCCCGCGACTTCGTCCGCGTTGAACGATGAAAGGTACCCTATGTCCTTTCTGATGTCCTTCCCCCTCCCCATAAAACGTGTATGCAAAATTTCATGGTGATCGGTTCAGTAGTTTTTGCGTGAAAGTGTAACAAACAAACAAACTCACATTCACATTTATAATATTAGTAAGGATTAAATACCTACAAGTCGAATTTATGCAAGCATGAACGCTTCGGAACTGGCGGATCTCTTAATAATTTCTTAATAATAAACATTGATTTTTCGTTTTTTAATAAACACATAACATTATGGTACTACATAATATGCACAAAACCAGTTTTTCTTCATACATTTGATTATCCGAATGCCTGAGGAAAACGATTAGTCCGGTTAATCGGTTAATTTCTACTGTACATATAACTTGTATCCAAGTTATCCGACCCTGTACGGTTTGATCCAAAATAAAAAAAAAAACTGACTCTAAGGTCTCAAAAGACCCTATATTCTCACCTGGTTTTCATTAGATCTCTCCTCTCTATTCTTTTGAAAATCTCCTGCTCCCTCTCCTTTTCGGACATTGCGGCCAAACGGGCTCTGTCCTCATCGTCTCCCATAAGATTTTCGTCATAACTGAAAAAAAAACCAGAAAATGTCTTAAGAACGCCCATTTAAGAATACATATTGTTAAGCACCCTCCACACCACACTTCGGATACATTAATTAAACCACTTTATGTTTAAACCCAATAATTTTATTGTCCGAAGTCCGTCCGATATATAAGAAATACAATTCCAACTATATACGGACATACAACATCGACCCCTCATCAGGGAACACGTTCGTTCAACTGACTGATATGATACCCATTCAATATCATACCACCGAATGAATCTGAATCACTGACCTGTAATATAATATACCATTGGACAGGCCGCTGTCAAATTATTTTTATGCCTATTTGAACTGCGCCATTTCGGCGCTGTATAGGCTATGGAGCGAAAGTACCCGGAACTAAATATTAGTCATGCAACAATTAAAATTGCCCATGATGGAACATTAAAATTTACAGAATACACATTTCCTTTCCTCATGTTTCAAAACACAATCGGACACAAATAAACTTAAAATACTCTCCAAGACATCAACAAAATAGAATAATAAAACAGACACTATTATACATATCTATGGAATAAAAATACTCAAACGTCAAAATTAGTTCTCCGTACTTTCGTATGGCAGCGTTTCAAAATGGTACAAGAAATTACCTGTATTTGTATGGGATAGTCTGTCCAGTCAGGTTATATTACAGGTCAGTGATCTGAATGAATGAACACCTCTTTTTGAAATGTCACAGTGCACTTTCAATCAACTTTGAGTTTTAAGTTGTACAATCGACCGCTTAATGGGAGACTTAATTTAATACTAATGATTTAAAATATAATACATATTAATTAAGATAGTAATAATTAAAAATAATATATTTACCCATCATCGAATTCCTCCTCCGAATCTATTGTATCGTTGTCTGAAGAATGTGATGACACTTCCCCTGTGAAATAATAAAGTTATTTTATAATCCTTTACGATTTTATTATATTATTTACAATATAAATTAGAAAAATAAAAAAAAAATTACTTGTGTCCGACCGAAGCTTCAGCTTCACGATTCGGATTTTCACCAATGGAAAGAGTGTTAAGCGATATATAATTTTCTAAAAAAAATTGCACCTGTGCGAATGCTAGTTGATCTATATATGCTTACCTTCCTCCGGTTCACTAAAAACCTCTTTCTTCTTTCCCGATCCAGCGCTGTCTGTACTCTTTCTAATCTCACTACTTTTCTTGACATCCCTTTTACGGCTATCTTCGGATTGATCCGAAGATGTCTTTCTGCTGCGAGGTGGATCTTTATTTGACTTTTCACTGGGGGCATCACTCTCCGAGTCCGATCCAGACGATGATGAGGATTTTGCTTAAAAAAAAAAAAACAAACAATCTCATTAAAACATTAAATTATTTTTAGGTGATTTTTTTTTTATATTAAAGTCGCGACAGACAGGCTCACGGTTCACTTGAAGGCAGGTGGCTACCGTCGTCCATGGCACAAGCAACGCCACAGGTAAGGTGGTAAGGTGCCCATTACCATTCATTCCTTATCGTTAATCCTTCTACGGTCGGCAGTGCACTTGCAGCACATATTATGGAGTTGCTTGTGTTATAGACGACGGTAGCCATCTACCATCAAGTGAACCGTCAGCCTGTCAGTCAACCTTAACATAAAAAAAGTGTACTGCTGATTACAGTACGATTAGGATAATGGATAATGAATTGGAAAGGGACAGAGAAATGGGCTCTGGCACCACTCACTCACTCACTCATCTAAACAAAAAAACGCAGGTCCTGTTATTTCACAGTGTACTTTCACAGTGATTTTCACAGTGTTATTTACTAAAGTAGTACTTAGTATGGATGTTCTTTTAAAATACTTACGTTTCTTCTTATCGTCATTATCCTCCCAATCAGATTCACTATCGGATGATTTCCCTTTAGACTTGGACTGTACGGGGGAATCTGGTTTTTTCTTCTTTTTAGCCAAATTTAGAAATTGCTGAAACAATACAAACACAATCATTTTGAATACATTAGTTAATTGCATGTATCGTAGACCGAGGATAAAAGTGTAAATACATATTTATTTTTTAACAATTTAGGAATGTATTTAAAAAAGTCCTAATTAAAAAAATCTACTTTTATTTGTTGCAATCGATTTCTACGTGTTTAATCTAACATAAGCATTCAAAAATTAATGAAATGTTGCATTTTTGTGCTTTATATTATATATTAATGCCTAATATGTAAGTACATAAATAAATTAATCTATACTAATATTATAAAGCTGAAGTGTTTGTTTGTTTGTTTGGTTAAAAGCGTTAAAAGGTGAAAATTTCTTTTTGTGTTGGATAGTCCATTTATCGAGGAAGGCTTCAGGCTATATGACATTTTGAACGCGGACGAAGTCGCGGGCACCGGCTAGTATTATTATAAAATACTAACTAAGGCCCATTTATCAGAGACATAAAGATGTGATGGGGGACTTTTGTGTTATAATATGTAAGGATTAGTAATCCAGTTTAATTCCTAATACAATCTGCTTGAATTGGAGTCTATGTACCAGTTGATAAATAGGTAACACAAATCTTGACACAAAGACAGATCTTGAGACTTTCTTTTTAACATGTTGGTTAGTCATGGAACATGATACCAAGAGAATGATATAAGGCTGAGACTGAACAAGTTCAAAAACAAGTTACAAACAAAAACAAGTCCAAAACAAGACACAGGTGCAAATCTATCTAATCTTTTAGCAAATTTTAGCAAAACATTTTTATGTAAACAAATATATGGGAAAAATTTACAAAATACGCACCTTTTGAACTTACCTTTTTATAATAATAATAATAACAAACTTTACAACCATAATTTTTCTAACAAATAACCAGTTAAAATTTAGGCATAAATGTTTGAAAATCCACATTCTTTAAAATTTATAAAATTTGATTACATAAAATCTCTTGCACAAATTTATAAAGTATAGAACTTAATAAATGAGTAATCACTTTGGATTACTTAAGGATATGTGACAAATTTTATCAAACCAATATTGCATTAATTATGTAATTAAATGACATAACATAGTTCCGAAACATGGCAGGATTGGTCAACAAGTTCAAAGTCACTCAATGAGCGATGTATTCATAGCATAGCTCACTAAGTCTAAGTGACTTTGGGGTACCTGAGTGCTTTCAACTTGACGGATAAGTTTTGGAAAACTCAAACAAAAATTGTGGACTTAACTTGACTGATTAGTCTCTGGATCTGCTACTTCTGATTTTAATTTGAACTAGCTGCTGCCCGCGACTTCACCCGTGTAACTTTGTAAATTATATACTAAAACCTTCCTCGAGAACCACTCTATCCATCCATCGTGAAAACAGCATGAAAATCGGTGCAGTAGTTTATGAGATTATCGCGAACAGATAGACAGACAGATGCGGCGGAGGACTTTGTTTTATAATATATGTAAGGATATTGCCTTTTTTTTATTTAAAAAAAGGCTATTTTAAATTACTATTCTTACAAAATATGACACTGGCAAAATCGTAGGAGATCTAATGGAGCCAAGATATTAAAAGAGAAGAAGAAGAGTGACTTGTATAAGATCAGCAATTTTGTATTGAATTACTCAAAAGTTGTATAGGATTAGATTTTAGTCATTAGTGAGAATGTAGGTTATAATATATGTATTTCAAAATTGTTAACATATGGGCCAGCCATATTCGAAGACAAGAAGACAATGGTCTGTATTAGAAATTTTAACAAATAAAAAATTACATGTTACTTTATCTATACTAATAATTATAATAATGAGTTTTGTATGTTTGTAATGAATAAACTCAAAAACTACTGGACCGATTTTGAAAATCCTTTCACCTATAGAAAGTTACGTCATCAGCGAGTAGCATAGGCTATTATTATAAAGTTACGCGGGCGACGTCGCGTACAACAGCTAGTTTAATGCCAAATTAAGATAGCACAAGATTTCCTTTTATTTTAACCAATAATGATGGTCTAAATAATGGCTGATGACATGCTTTAGATTGTCAGTTATTATTTCATGATACTATGTCCACCATTAAGTCCTTGGAAGTTATTGTAAACTAGCTGATGCCTGCGACTTCATCCGCGTTCTCTATAGCCTAATAGCCTTCCTCAATAAATGGACTATCCAACACAAAATGAATTTTTCAATTTGAACCAGTAGTTACTGAGATTAACGCGCTCAACCAAACAAATGTCAGCTTTATAATATTAGTATTATATAAAATTCTCATGTCACAGTGTTAGTTGCCATACTCTTCTGAAACGGCTTAACCAATTTTGATGAAATTTTATATGTACACTTGGTAGGTCTGATAATAGGTTTTTATCTATTTTTTATATGCGGGCGAAGTCGCGGGCAGCAGCTAGTAATAGTATTGTACGGTCTCATAAACGTCATAAAGTCTCAACATGACTCAGATCTCTAGTGAAAGTCTGGCTAAGACTTTTATGTTACATCATAACATGAATTTCTAAAATTACGATTTACAGTTTCAAAACGGCTCTAAAGACAAGACGAAATGACCAAGAGTTTGTAACACGCAAATGCAATAATATAAGATCATTTTTATGCGTAGTTGTTGATTGTATAGAAAATATTTCCTTGTAGATACATTGTAAACACCTTATTATCGAATTTTGTATGAGTCACGTTTTTAAAGAGCAACAAACACGCCATAAACATAAACGGAAAACGAAATTTTTGTGCGATGTTTTCAACGTTTTAAGTATTTACGTTAAAAATTTGTTTGAGTAAGCATTTAGTTTTGCTTACTACTTTGAATAATGCGCAGTAAGAAATTCTTTAGACATTGATCTTGGCCTAAATAAGCTGTTAGAAGACAAATTCGACGAAAGAATGTCGTAGCTGTTGCCAGGCCAGACAGACTTCAATATATAACCTACGATTTATATATGAAAATAGACTTACCGAGTCCAAATCTGAACAGTCGCTGCTGGAGTCGGAATCAATCAACGGTTTATTCTTTCTTTTAGCCATTTGTTTAATATGTAGCTATTTAATAAACAATTTATATCGTATCGAAAATAAAGAAATTACGCTTTCCTTTCCACAAATACACTCGCGAGTGATTGAGATGAACGAATCGATGAAATGAATGACTTGAAACGGACTTGAATTGAAACTGCTTGATTCGCAACTTCAAATTATGAATGAATATGAATAAGCCACAGAACAGACCCAAAATCGTAGAGGGATTATTAGGTACAGAGCAGCAGTATCGCTCCGGTTGCTTATTATAGTGAGCGTTAGTGACAAGTGAGTTATATCGAAGAATGTGTGAGGAATAGGGATGTGAATCAATCGTTCGACACAACCCGTGTGTTATCGATATGCTGATGTTACTGCGATACCCTGAATAGCGATAGATTTAGCATTTCCTTGTAAAATCCGAGTCAGACCATTAGTGAATGTATGAGGTATGATTATTATAATAAAATTATGTTTATTCAAGCAGCTAGATTTGTGAAATTAGATTTAATTTTAGGGCGAATCGAGTTTCCTATAACTTTGTAAATTATAGTTAACTAGCTACTGCCCGCGGCTTCTACAACAAACTACTACCAAATAAAATCTAATAATAAGACAATTCATTGCGCTAATTCAGGTTTCATAAAATATTAATCTAAAACTACTGATTTAAAACATGATTCTCACATGAAAATATAAATCGAATATTTAATGATACAAAAATATCGACTCCAGCGCCGAACATGTCAATCACTAGTATCGTAGTGTAGGTGCGGGGCAGTGCGGTGTCACTTCCCACCGCGCCCGTCTCACACCTACTTCAACCCCGCAAAGTGTAGCGGCTTACCGATGAAATGTGATGCCGGATTTCTGTTTATTATCTTTCCTAGTATCATTTGTACAAGATTTTATGGCACATTTAACCATCGTTGTTTGAAAACTAAGCGATTATTCAGTCGGAACACGCTCGCCATAAGTGTTCGGTTATGACTGGCGATGGCTAGACGAGATCAAGTCGTATGTTCTCACCCATGTCTCCTGTTCCCACTTGAACGTTAGCACTCTATACCTATTATACCTTTATGCCCACAATGCTGTTTTTTGTTGGAACTTTATGGCCTGGTAACTAAAACAAAAATGGTAAGAGAATAGAGGTAAGGTGGCATATATTACTGTACTCTTTGAAGGTGGCCCAACCAAAGAGTATAGTAATATATATAGGGAGGGCCCAACTCTATACATGAGAAAGTGTCCGTAGAATACGCTCAATTAGGTGTAGTAGCATTGGGTGGTATCATAGAGTAAGAATTAGACTAGAGAAGCGGTGAGCGTACACTCGATAAGGACGGAAACACAGTACATACGAACTCTGAGTTGCCACATCAAACACTTTTTACCCTGTTTATTTATAAAACATTACACAGCAAAATCAAAATATTTATTTATCAATTAGGTTTCTACAAGAAACTCTTATGATCGTCATTATTAATTTAAATTTACCAGGGTTTCGGAAAAAAGCCAAGATGACGATCCTGAGAAGAAACCCCGAAAGAAACTCAGGATACTATTCTTTTTGTCATCATTAAAATATAAAATAACACAATACACTTAAGGTATACACTAACAATACACTTATTTGAGGTAGTTTATTATAAAACCGTACACTTTGACTCATAAAAGAATTACTTATCTTGTGGAGTCGCGTTTTGTGGAAATTTAAATCACTTTTGAACCTGGTATTGATATTGTGTACATCACATTTTTTATTAAATTGACTAATATAAAAATATTAGTTTTATAAATTAAATTTTCATAAATATACTGACATGCAACAGTCAAAATCTTTATTTCTTTGAACTTTTCTCTGAGGGAAGACTGCGGATTTAGTTGATAGATGGCTCTAATGGCCCTTTTTTGTAAAATAAAAATAGTATTTATGTCCGCAGCGCTACCCCAAAGAAGAATCCCATAACACATTATACTGTGGAAGTAACTAAAATAGACAATCCTAGCTGTGTCGACATCTGTTAGGCGTCTAATCCGCTTAACTGCATAAGCCGCAGAACTAAGCCTTTTAATTAGTTTCTCAATATGTGGACCCCATTGTAATTTAGAATCTACGGTAATACCTAAAAATACGATCGATTCCACGGGCTCCAATTTTTCACTACCCAAAATCACATTCGTTCCAATATTTTTAACATTAGGGGTACTGAATTTAACAAGTTTAGTTTTGGTGGCATTTAAAAGAAGATTATTTACACTAAACCAATGTACTACGTTAGAAAGTGCATAATTTACCTCATTATAGCATCCAAGTTGTCTTTTAATCTTAAATATTAATTATGTGTCATCAGCAAATGATGTGTCAGCAGCTTACATCATTAATCACATTCAGATTACTATTAAATACTGGCTGTTGCCCGCGGCTTCGCTGGCGTAGAATAAGTTTCCCGCAGGAACACATTTTCCTGCGGTAAAAAGTATCCTGTCTTTCTTCAACCTCTCAACTATCCCTGTTCATAAAATTGAGTCATTCTGACTCCGTTACGACGCGGCAACTAACTTTCGCAATATTAAATATAATAATAATAATAATGCATTTATAAGCTCCACACAATCACAAAACCACAGAATATACAGACAATGTTAACTTAATTGTTATATACACAATTACTTATTGTTATATGGATTGATGAGTATTAACTTTGTAACTAGCTTCTGGCCGCGACTTCGCTTACGCGTAATAAGTTCCCCATGGGAAGAGATTTTTTCGCGCTTAAAAGTATTAAACCCGGATTAAAGTTAAACCTTATACTTAAAACGGCATCAAAATCGGTTCAGTAGTAGTTTAATTTTATTTAATATGGATAATAAAACAATTTTATATGATAACTTTTAATTTATTTTTATTAAGTAACTAATATGGGAAAGTTTAATATATTAACAAATGAACAATATGGATACAGGAAAAATAAAACAATAAATGAGGTACTTTTCAAATTCTTAGATATAATTATGACAAATCTCAAATATAGGCTGTATACATGGATATGACGCAAGCATTTGATCATGTAGATTGTAGACCATGTAATTCTTCTTGAAAAATTCAAGAACTGTTGAACATCCTATTTACTTATGTCTTTTTGCCGATTATAGCACAATGATAATAAAATGTAGGGACAAATATACCTATAATGACGACATTAACGCTGCCTTAAGAGATTATATTTTTAAAAATTAATTTGCTTAAAACAAATGTTTTCACACTTTCGTAACTTTCCTTGAGCAATACAATGTAATGTTATGTTGTATATACAATGTAATGTTGTAATGAAATACACAAGGATGGTTGTTATAGATGTGATAGCCAAGTAACACTCACTACTGTGCCATTTACAAATATTTTTGCAATTTGCGATCGGTTTAATCAAAGTGCTATCCATCAAGTTGCTCATACAATCAATTAAAATCTTTAAAACTTACTTATCGGCGTAAATCAGGAAAAAGCAAACTTTAAAAGCTAAAATGGAAATTTATGTGTTTTTTGTTGTCTAGAATCAGAATTTAAGCATTAGAACAGAAACTCAAAAGAATTTTTTTTTTTTTGTTGACTGGTGTTATTCATAATGTATGCTTCATTATTATTCATATCTTCAGATAAAACTGTAAAAGAAATTGACAAGATTTTTAGGCCTACAAATTGACAGTAAATTGAATTGGAATCCCATATTGATGGTATCAGAAAACGACTAAGTAAACAAGTATTATGCCCTTCATGAATTATCAAAAACAGTAAGAATTGAAGCTATCTTATTGGCATATTACGGCATAATGTTTATTTTCAAAGCACAAAAAAGATGTATTAGAGCACTGTTTAAATTAAAAGTAACTTAAACAACTTAAATTGCTTTCACATTTTATACATATATGAGATTCTATAATAGTATATGTAAAAGCGAACCCTATATTCACTTCACTTTTATATTCACTTATTATTATTAAATTATTATATTCACTTTTATTCACCTTTAAATAAAATTAATTTCGTGTACGCATTCCTAATTTTTTCATCTTTGCTAACATACTTTTTAGAAATATAGTGCATTCTCACTTGAAGATATTTTGTGCATATGGACTTAATTAAAAGACCATAATGACTATCTATAGCTGATTGCTCTAAAAAGTGCTGTGAAATAGTTGGAAAAAAATTTAAATTTATACATCTTTTCAAACATTCCTGCGAGAGACGATGTAACGGATTCTTTTTATTAAATAATTTGTTTGCCTTATACACTTTCTCAGCGATTTCACAAATAGTGACTACATCTGCTGAGGGGTAAAGTAACCCACCTTTATCTTTTTTACTCTGTAGACTTTTAAACGCGTCCCTACATAAAACTGATAAACACTCCTGACATTTAAGTTGGTTCTGAATAGATCTTACAACCAAACCTGCAATATAAATAATAACTTGTCTTGCGAATTCTGTGTGCTTCGATGGATCGAGATAATCGTGATCTCTGGGCAATACAGGGTCAATACGGAGACAGACTTCCTCTTCAGAATCCAACCTATACGTTAATATTGATATATCACTTAATGGGATACAATTTCCAGTAGTAATAGTCAAATGTTTAAGCTCGCCATGTACCAACAATCTCTTATATGCTGATTGGAACTGCCTGGCTGTGGGATTGTTATTGAATCCACCTTTTACCCTAATTGCACTAAAAAAATATTCTAGGTGGTCTTGGCTTAGCTTATAACTGCATAAAAAATTAAAACGATTGATTTTCACATATTGATCATACAAAAATATTAAGCTTTTTATACAAATTAATAATTTTTTTTTCCTTTTATCAGCCAGCAATGTCTTATGTTGTAATTCTTCGTACAGTCTTTTTTTTCTAGGGGTGTATTCCATCGGTATTTGACCACTTTCCAGACTCTGTAAAAATGTGGGATAAATATTATAATATTGCAATGTTCCTATTAATACGCGTGCGCATTACATTGGGAAAGGCCTATTTCCCTATTCATTACATTGGGAACAGTGGACGGTGATAGGTTGATAATGACAAATAATCCTTACCAACACTACTTCCACCTTCTATGCTAACTTTCACCTTACGGCAAAAAAAAAATTTTTGTCAAATTCACAGGTTTTGAGAATGTGTTACCGATTCGTCAATCGACACAGCAATGTCTTACAATCATCATCATCATCTCAGCCGCAGGACGTCCACTGCTGGACATAGGCCTCCCCCAAAATTTTCCAATTGGACCGATCAGAAGCAGCCTGGATCCACCGTTGACCCGCTGCCTTTATTAGGTCGTCTGTCGACCTTGTGGGTGGACGTCCTACGCTGCGCTTGCCGGTCCGTGGCCTCCACTCGAGAACTTTCCGGCCCCTACTAATAAATACTAAAAATCTGTTCAGATTTAATAATTCAGTTGCAATTATTGAAATGCTTTGAAATGAGAAAAGAACATACTCACATGACTTATTGGGACAATAGAAGATTGCGTAATACCAGTACTACAATGAGCTGATTGCTGGCAGTCATCCTATAAAAACATTTAAATATTTATTTCACATACACAAAATTAAATGCGGTAACAGAAAAAACTGAAACATATTTATTTACCGTAGGGGATTCTGTTTGCGGCATATTACGTGTGGATGGAATAGCCTGATCCAAGACTGGTATTAATTGCTGTAATTACAAAAAAGCATTATAAAGAAATATCAACTGACTTGCTGGTCCAAGACTGGTATTAATTGCTGTAATTACAAAAAAGCATTATAAAGAGATATCAACTGACTTGCTGGTCCGTGGCCTCCACTCGAGAACTTTCCGGCCCCTACTAATAAATACTAAAAATCTGTTCAGATTTAATAATTCAGATGCAATTATTGAAATGCTTTGAAAGGAGAAAAGAAAATACTCACATGACTTATTGGAACAATAGAAGATTGCGAAATACCAGTACTACAATGAGCTGATTGCTGGCAGTCATCCTATAAAAACATTTAAATATTTATTTCACATACACAAAATTAAACGCGGTAACAGAAAAAACTGAAACATATTTATTTACCGTAGAGGATTCTGTTTGCGGCATATTACGTGTGAATAGAATAGCCTGATCCAAGACTGGTATTAATTGCTGTAATTACAAAAAAACATTATAAAGAAATATCAACTGATAACTATTGTCTTCAGTTTTCTAGGGATATACCGTAAAAAAAAAATATGTGTTTATAATATGTATGTAATAAGTAATACAATAACTGATAATGATATTTCGCTTGGCGCTCTGTTCTTTACAAATCTCGTAAGGGACAGAGCGTGAAACTATATGTTTATAGAACCGATAATTTAATTCACATTAACTTACATGCACGAATAGTTTTGGAACAGAACCACGTCGAAGAATTGTTAACTTTTTCGTCTTCCGGAAACACTGTGCGTCAAAATGTTTCGAACATACACGTGTGTGCTTAGAAGGATTCCAATTTTGACGACCAGTTGCAGCAACCCATTCCTTCATTAAGCCAAGATCCTTAGGAAAACTGTAACCAAACGCAATCTCTATTTACTTACAGAAACAAAAACGCATAGTGCTAATATATTGCGTAAAATTAAATATTTCCCAATATTTAGGAGAAAAAAAAAAAAAAATCATGCGCTGGTAACCCTAAAATGTGTATAATCCTACTATATTACGTTACATGTAATTGCTAAATGTCACCAATAATTTAAGATTGCTACACTACTTGTACGGTTTATAGTCTCAAAACAAGATCTTTTGTGATCGAAAAATCATAAAAATATCATCTAAACAGTTGTAAAATTTATAACAAGACATAAATTAGATGTTTACTGAACATTCAAGCAAAAATTATTGCATTTAACCAAAAAATAAAGCACTTACATATGAAACGTTATGTTTTCAACATTTCGCTCTGATCGGCTTTTACAGCCTAAAATGCAACAGTTCACCATTATCACCACTTTCAGCAACACGTACCACACCTCACACAATACCCAGGAACTTTGAAAAATGCTTGGAATATGAAAATTGGCAAAAAACAAAGGGCTCGTATTATCCACCAAGAGATTTGTGTGCCACACTTTCAAGTGTGGCAAACAATACAAACGCATACGCAGAGAGAGACAAAAAATCAATAATGTGTCTCGCTCCCTCTAAGGTAATAAAGCATAAATGCGTCTCGTTTTCACGACTATTATTATTCTAATGACTTCTCTAGTCTAATTCTTACTCTATGGGTGGTATAGTTCATAAAATATAGCTTGATCCCTGTGACAGATGTCAGAGTGACATACCTAGTGCTGGGCAACATGTTTTAATTTGTTCATACTTATCGATATTTTTAGTACAATTTTGTCATCGATAATAAATAGTAGTGCATTAGTTAAGTTCGGTGGCAACAGAGGATGCAAAAAAAAAACCGATTTTACTTAGAATTAATTTAATTAAAAAGAAATACTGTTACAATGATTTATCTTAAAACTACGTTAATGTGACACTGGTTGATGTTAGATCCAAATGCCGCAGATTGTACTCCGACCAGAGTATGTAAGGTGGCCCTCGGTGCAGGTGTGCGGTGATTCAGACTGATTCATACGCCCGAAAATTATGTGAAATGTATTTCATAAGGTTTGCAATGCTTCACGGAATCTCATGTAGATGTGTCGTAATACCATCCATGCAGCTGACGCTCATTCGGTGACTCTTGCGGGTTACAATCCTACTAGGAAATGTATTTCGTACGGGCGCGATCTTTCAAGGAATCGCATGTTGCAATTCCTTCTTGATATATCGATGACGTTCTTTCGGTGGCTCTTGCATGATGAAATCGTAACACATTTATAAATAACTACATAATAAATATAAATTAACTGTACATAATTTTAAATTTAAATTAAATTGGATTTAAATTGTTATTTCAGTTCAAGCAACATTTTAAAACCGTCAAAACAATAAATAGCCGAAATGTTAAATTTGTTTAAATTTGTTTTATTCACATGATCGATCACGTCGATGGACGTCACTAAGTGGGCGTTCCCAACAATAAAGTACGACATTACTATTAGCATACATTGTATTCTCATGAAACAGGAAACTTCACAGGCGTGGCTACATTTTACGAACTATACCTATAAATAATCAACCAATCATATCAAACACCAATGCTACACTAGCGCCATTCTGGTCAATTTATGAACCACTATTTAATGCTGGCAGCGTTCCACTTTTTCAGTTTAACACCAATTGATACTCCTTGCCTCTATTCTCCATGAATGGAACTAAATTTTTCATGATTTGCTACTCCAATTTTAGAAGGCATATCACAGCCTATGCTATTGTCCACTCGAAACATAGGATAAATTATCTACAACTCAAACAATAGAATAAGAGAATGTGGGAATACCATGGGAAAACCCAGGACATCCTAAGTAAGGAGGGTAGAGATAAGGAGCGCAATCTTACATGGGTGTTAAACTGAAAAAGTGGCAACTAAAAGCGATAAATAGAGATGGTGCTAGTGTGTACAGAGAGAGTTTGAGAGTATGGAGAGTATGGAATGAATGTAGCAGTAGTTGACGGAGTGAAGTGCGCCGTTGTATTTTGGTTGAATTGTTTACTGTGACTAGCCTCACTAGCGCCATCAATTTATGGTCTTTCGACGGATACTTTTAATCATAGAATAATAACTAAAGCATAGAAGCCAGTCTAAAATAAAAATCAATATTTATATTGTGTTGTTCCTCATGCTTTCGCATTAAGACAATAAGTCAAAAAGAGATAAACATACAAACTTTGTTCTTATTTTTGATCGGCGTACCTAGTACAAATGTCAAACTTGGTTCCTTTACGTACTTTGGTGCCGTTTTATGAAACCGATTTAAAGAGGTTGGCTAAACGTTAACAAATCATTTGCGCAATGAGTCAACTTTACTTATCTGTATGTATGTAACTGGTGTGTGTTTCTTGATTTATGTATCAAAATATAATAAATCTAGCATCACATCAATAATATCACTAATTAGATATCTGTGGAATTCTCTGATTACTTATAATGTCTTGTTCAGTCCCAGGATGTAAATCTAATGCGTCCAGAAAACAAAACGAGGTTATGTTTATAAGTTACCATCGGTAAGTGATTTTGTTTGTTTGTATAATCAAAGTCATGCAGTAAATATACTGAGAGCTTGTTTGTATAATAAATACCACTAATAAATTCTTTTTCTTGAATTTACGTAATATTTTAAGAAAAAGATAAAAACAGTAGTGTTGTGCCGAATATTGTCTTATCGACATTTTTATTGATAATCGTTAACGTTTCTACGTTTGTATAATCTCAGATATGTATAGTCGTATGGATTTTTGTTAATGAAAATTATATGTAATAATACAAGAAATAAAATATAAATTGTATTAAAATTCTTTCAGCTTTCCGGAAAGTATTAAATACAGAACAAAATGGCTCGAGGCCATCAAAAAACCAGATTGGATCCCTAAAAATAGAAGAATATGCTCTAAGCATTTCACTCTGGAGTGCTTTGTAAACAAGGATGATTTAAAATGGCGGAGGTTGAAGCCTGAAGCCGTACCAACACTATTACTACCACAAAGTCTACAATCATTGGTAAGACTTTGTTACATTATCTTCATGTATATATGAAGACCTGAGTGGATGAAGGTGATATGTCGCATAATTCCAATTTTGAATAAATCGATGTTAAAGTTTTACTTTTAATTTTTGAGATAAGTCGCCACATAACTGATTTTTGTACTAAATTATGATGCGAAGTTGTGTAAACAACCTATAATATTAATAGTATGATAGCAACTCTTTGCTTTTTAAAATTAACTGTACATAACACCATTTTCGACTTTTTATTTTCCAAATATGTCTTAAATCGACGATCTTAAGGTCTGTAATTATTTATATGACATATTACCTTCATCAATGCAAAAAAACGAAAAAACCCAAAAATACGACATATCACCTTCATCCACTTACGACTTCATATATACATATGTATACATATATTCACGTTCCACATTATTAAATTGCTTAATAAATGTTTCAGGAATTAGATATGCAGTCAGATGAAATTCCATGTACAAGTGCTTTACAAGCACAAACGTCTAAGAGCACTAATATACCTCTACAGGATATAACGTATGTAAGTATATATTACTTGTAAGTTGTTGAGCAAGTACCTATTTTATGTGTTACATATAAGCTATTTATATAATTTGTAAATAATCTTGTTTTTTCTTCTAGGGCTCAGAAAACATACCAATGGATGTAGATATTACTACCTATGGTACACTACCTACTGTTTCAGTACACAATATGGAACTAGAGCGTGTAAAGGCTGAACTTGCCCGTACTAAGAAACGTCTCTCTATAGTAACTAAAGTTGCTGAACGCCGACTTCGAAAAATTAATGCATTGAAACAAAAAAATAGACGAATATGCCACAAACATACTGAACTCAGCACAATGTTGGAGACTTTGTTAAAAAATGATGATATTGATTCAGAACAATTATTAATACTCGAAAGCCTCAAAAGTAACGAGGTAATAAGAAGAATTGCTCTCAAAACTCAAGGTGATACTCTACTAAGTGAATATTCTTTAGAATTAAAAAAAATTGCCGTCACTTCATTTCCTGTCGCCAAAAACGTATAATTTTGTCCGAGAGAAATTTGAAAACGTTTTACCACACCCTAAAACAATATCTTCTTGGTATAAAGGTATCAATTGTGAGCCAGGATTTACGTCCGAAGCTTGAGAAGCTATTAAATTAAGAGTGCAGAATGCAAACAAAACTCTATATTGCGCACTAATGATTGATGAGATGGCGATAAGAAAATTAATAGAATGGGATGGCCGAAAATATTATGGTTACGTTAACGTAGGATGCGAGATGGACAGCGACTACGTGCCTGTGGCTAAAGAAGCTCTAACATTTATGGTCACCTGTGTCAATGACACGTGGAAGATACCAGTGGGCTATTTTTTAATACATTCAATTACAGCTACTCAGAAAGCAACATTAGTTGAGCAATGCATTTTGTTATTGAAAGAAACTGGAATTGTTGTGATTTCCCTTACTTTTGACGGGGCTACAAACAATCCTGCAATGGCTGCACATCTTTGTAATAATAAAAGAAATAAAACGTATTTTAAATGCAATGATATGAATATTTGCATGTGGCCAGATCCCTGTCACAATATAAAGCTTGTCAGAAATACCCTGGGGGATAAAAGAACAATTATTGATGGTCAAGGTAAAAAAATATCATGGGAGTTTATTGAAAATTTGCACAAAATTCAACAACATGAAGAGTTACATTTGGGAACTAAATTAAAAAAAGACCACATTAATTACATCAAACAAAAAATGAAAGTGCGCCTGGCGACACAATTATTAAGCGCATCAGTGGCAGATGCGCTGGAATTTTGTAAAACTCTTGAAATACCTGAATTTGTAGAGGCAGAAGGCACCATAACATTTATAAGATTATTTAATAACTTATTCGATGTCTTCAATAGCAGGAATATGCGTGCCAAAGGTTGGAAAAAAGCAACAGCTTCTTTTAACTTCCCAGAGACAGAAGTTTTCTTCGAATATGCTTCAAATTATATTAAACAATTAAAATTTGAAGATGGCACTCTCGTTGTTAATTCAAATCGAAAGACCGGTTTTGTGGGATTTGTCACCTGTATGGAGTCCTTGAAGTATATATATATGAGTATTGTAGCAGATCAAAATAGTCCACTGAAATATTTGTGCACATACAAAATGAATCAAGATCATCTAGAACTCTTCTTTGGTGCAATCCGATCACTAGGTGGTTTTAACAATAACCCGTCAGCGCGTATGTATCAGGTCGCTTACAAAAAATTGTTAGTTCATGCCCAATTTAAAAATGGTAGCTCTGGAAATTGTGTTCCTTTAGAATGTATAACTGTTCTAAATTTTTCTCCAAAAAAGCATGCAGATGTGCCCTCGGTTGAGTTTCCCAGTGAGAAAGAGGGCGAATTAACTTTCAATATGGACTATGACTACATACCTCAACCTAGCACACTAACAGAGTATTCGAAGCATGTGATAGAATATATTGCAGGTTTTGTAGTTAGAAAAATGAAAATAAATTTGAAATGTGAAGTTTGCCTTGACACTTTAGAAACAATAGAGAATGAGAAAAAGTCCCTGATATCAGTCAAAAATCGTGGAGGATTAATTTATCCGTCGAAAGACGTAGTTGCAGTATGCGAATTAACAGAAAAAGTTCTGCGAAGTTATGACAAAAAAAATATAGGAACATTAACAAATATGCAAAAAATAACTTACAAAATTGTAAAAAAATTAGCACCTACCAAAATTTTCAAAAAATTAGCCTACCACTATTTAGAACAGGATATAGCTTTTGGCGATGATCACCGGCATTCATTGATTAAATCAATATCACATGTTTACCTGCTCGTCAGGATTCATTATATAACAAAATCCCTATCTGTTCCAGTAGAAAAAATTATAAATTTTTTAACAAAAACTATTTTGTTTAAAGGACAATGATATTAATTTATAATTTTGTTTGTTGTTACTTTTTATTACTGTATACTTTTATATATTTGATTACTGGCTGGATGGTTTTATTTATTATCCTTTTGATTAATCGAACCTTTTGGTGACCCAACTAGCGCAAAGCTTAACGAGATTTCTCTTATTATTAATTAAATATGAATATATTACATATCTATAGTAAACAATCTTGGCACGCCTTCTTATGTAAATTGTCTTTTGAAATAATAAAAATGCTTTATGAATTACTATTAATCTATTTATATTTTTAAATAGGTACTTAGGTAATCTAAAAAAACTATAATGAAAAGATTGTTTACGAAATAAGACAGTTCGATAAAAAGATTAATACAATTTTATCGACAATTAATAATTTAAAATGACGATTTGTTCGCTACACTAGTGAAATATATATATAGATAATTTGTATAGGTCACCCTGGTACGGAACAGCCAGACGAATATCTAGTGACAGTATATTTGTCTCTCTTTAATTTATGGCTTTAATGCAATGGTGTAAGAAGCAACACACTATAAATATTGGCTTTTATTTTAGCCTTACTTCTATGCTTTAGTTATTATTCTATGCTTTTAATACTCAGAGATTGCCCTCCTTATCTCTATAATCCTTGAAACTAAGACTACTAAATATGTACGCTGAATGACAACTTGAAAGCACCACAGCCTATCACAGATAAATGTCAATTGTCATTGTCATATTTGTGTTGGTTGTCATACATAATATTTTGTTTGTCCTGTGTTAACTACGACTACCTAAGTACCTATTATTATTTATACGCTAGCTGAGCTGTTCTACGAAATAAATTTGTAGTTTTGTTTGATTTATTTATACTATTTTGCAAGCAACAAGCAATAGAATCAATTAGAATCTCATTTTATTTAATGCAGTCAGAATAATTACGTTAAACGTACAGTGTAAAGATAGCCTTGGCAGTATTATAATTCGGTTGTAAGAAAATTATCAAGAAATAATTTCAGTGAAGTATTACAAAGTAAAAAATATATTTCTATGATATTAAATTGTGAAGACGTGGTGTCTTACTATTAAAAGCCAGAACAAGCCTTATTATGCCTCATGATATTAAGCACTTGGGCGGAAGGAAAGCGATCATGGTAAGGAATGAAGGCTCTAGAATTTTTCTCCATGATGACTTGCAAATTTTAAAGAGTTCAAATAACGCTATACTTTTGCTTAGACCACGCTTCTATTAAAGCTTATTATTTGTTCATTTTTCGTAAAACAAATTGTTGTTTTAAGTAAGTAAAAGTACTTAGTTACGACTAAGTAATTATTAATTATAAACGACTATCTGGAAATAGAAATGTACGCTTGTAAAATCTATTCGATGCACACTAAACTTTTCATCTGAAATATACCCAACTAGCTGCTGCCCGCGACCTCGCCTGCGTAACTTTGTAAATTATATACTAAAATTTTCCTCGAGAACCACTCTATCCATTGGTGAAAACAGCATGAAAATCGGTGCATTAATTTTTGAGTTTATCGCGAACAGACAGACAGACATACGCGGCGGAGGGCTTTGTTTTATAGTATGTAAGGATTCTACCAACTAATTAATTACTAATTATAAATGACTTAACTCTAAACAATTTCTTTTTTGTTGATTTTATTTAATATTTCTTTTATTTCTTTTTATTGTATGGTACACTCTAAACCTGACACATTGTCCTTGTAACCAATTAGTCATTAAGATCGAAGTTTTTTTAGCCAGTTCCTACTATTTTGGCCAAGGCCATCAAATTATAGTAATGTCAGCATAATACTTACTTAATTATAAAGTTTGTTTTTTAATCGCAGAGACAAAAATGACATTACATGTGACATGCATTACATACATTACATGGTATCATTATATGCAAAATTGACATTTGCATGTGTCATTTTTGTCTGAGATTAAAAAACAGACTTTAGTGATGTCCATTGTCTGATTTCAGGCTCCCTTATCACCGACTCCATGTGCCGAGATCAGTGATGACGAACTAGTTTCCATATCGGTGAGAGACCTCAACAGGCAGCTCAAAATGAGGGGTTTGACTCGTGATCAAATTGTGAGGTGAGATTGATTAAAAAAAAAAAATGTTTATTTAATTGAGAATATGGAAAAGTAGTTCTTTCTTGGCCACCTTTTAACACATTCATTACCGCACCAAAAATTTGAAGTCTCATATGAATGGCCAGCGGTATAATATGTTGAACTCGTGTGGTGAGTAGTCGGCCGTATACGAATGAGGAGAATAGACTCGTGACGTAAGTCCACGGCTTTTGAATTGCATATCTCCACATTACAAGGTGGTTATTGAATGAATAAGTTGTGTTATACATTAATTCCTAGTATTTTTGAATAAAAGCTGATAAATAGTTTGGACTCACGTAACGAGTTCTAAGCCCCCAGTATGCGATTTTAGTGAAATCGTCAGGCGAGTCCTTGGCAATGAACGGGTTACCCAAAGACATGACAAAATATTTTTCTCAATTTATGTCATACGAAATATTTGGTAGAATTTGTTGTCTCAACTTTCTTTAATGCGAATAACCGAAGACAAAATGCGAGGCAACACATTCGCGCCACTTATTCAAATCGCGAAACATAAGCTAGCAATTGCAATATTTTGGAAAACATTATGCTTTTCAACCAACTTCCAAAAAAGGAGAGAGGTTCTCAATTCGACTGTATTTTTCTCTTTTATGTTTGTTACCTCAGAACTTTGGACTGGGTGAAACGATTTTGATGATAATTTTTTTATTTGAAAGTTGGTGCTTCGCGTGTCCTATTTAAATTTGGTCCAGTTCTGATAATGGCGTCCATGAGAAAAGACCATGAGACGGTTTGAAGTCAGTTTTTTTTAGTTAATTTTTTTTTTTCTAGAATGAAACAGAGGCGTCGCACATTGAAGAATAGAGGCTATGCGGCGTCGTGTCGTATAAAACGTATAGAACAGAAAGATGAACTGGAAACGGAGAAGAGTCAGGTATTTTTTTAATGTTGTCGACAGATTTTGACACCCGTACCGTCATCCTAGATGTGTAACAACCATAGACATAGGAGAATGGACTGAGCATTCGGATATTGAACCGTCCATTCTCTTCTAAGTCTAAAGTCTATGGAGGGTAGAGGTAAGGAGTCCCATAACTAAAGCATAGAAGTAAGGAAAAAATAGCAACAAAGTTAGATTAGTTCATACTCTATTCATTTATTGCATTGAAAAGGTGTTAGAAAGAGATGCATATGAAGTAGTACATTCGTCATTTAGACTGGCTGTCACTAGTTTTAGGTATGTCGATAATTTGTTCAAAAAAAGACATCAATTATCCATAATCCATGACTTAGTGCTTTTTTGCTATTTTTTCCTTACTTCAATGCTGTAGTTATTATTCTATGAGGAGTCCTCTCCAACAATAAAATAAGGGTTCTAAAAGTGGCTACAATTGCGCTAGTGAAGCATATCTTCTATCTATCTATCTTTGTCAATTACTATTCTATCTATCTATTTCTATTACTTCTATCTATCTATTTCTATTACTTCCATCTATCTATCTATCTATCTTTGTCTAATATACTCGACAATGCTACACTAGCGCCATCTTAATTTACTGGACCACTTTTTAATACATAGTCACATCTCCGCCCATTTCCGCTCCGATGGATTTCAGCCCTTAATAAGGTATACATCTAACTGGTCTTACTGACTATTGTTCTATAATTCTATAAAAATTGTAGGAATGGCAAGACATGGAGCGAATGCAAGAGGACAACTCAAGAATTCGCGAAGAAATCGAAGCCCTACGGAACAAATACGACGCGTTGAAACGTTTCGCTGTTATGAAGAATATCCCTTTGCCGCCGGAACTGGAGATATTGCCGTGAAATTGAACGTTTTTACCACAGACTACTTAAATAGTTAATGCAGAGAGACCACAGAACACTGTCACAATACCTATAAAATATTTGTATATTCTGTTGTGTATGCTATGAGGAAATAGAATGTCACTTCGCCGCTTGGCTTAAAAGTCTAGTTACCAGGCCATAAAATTTCAAAAAAAGGGCTTGGAGATATTACGTGATTGTTTTTTTTTTATTCCATGACACAGTCCAGAAATTACGTAACGGATTTGCCACAGACTACTTAAATGTAAAATGTAGAGACCACAGAACACAAAATATTCGTATAATAAAAAAACATTTGATGAGGAAATTATAGTAATGACAATACGCAAAATTGATGATGTGTAGCGAAGACATGATAATAATGAATATTATTGTAATATAATAATAAAGCGCGTCCACAGAATAATACTTTATTTCTGATAACATAACTTTATCTTTTTTTTTATAAATAATCAATTTCTTCAGTCAAGTTTCTGTTACTCTTTTTATAACAATATTTAATTTAATATATCAATAATTATGATATATATAGATATATCTTTACAAACTGACAAATTTTTGTAATAGTACAAAAGACTTTTTTAATTTTACCTCAAAATAATTTATGTCAAAACATATAAAAATAATGAATTTAATAGGTATGTATGTAAATAAAAGTAGATTACAAATTTTTACTTAGAAGGAAGAATAAGTAATTCGCAAGAGTAAGGACCTCTTTCACCATCTGTCAAGTAGGCTAACCGTCATTTAAAGTCACCGTTTACCGGGGATAGTGGAACTGATATACCTTTGTCTGTACGGTAAAAGTCCCAAACATTAAAATAAAAAAAAAATCGCCTATCGAAGGATGCACTAAACCGAGTGCATAATTTAATAAAACATTTTTTTTTCTAAAAGTAATCAACACTTTACGTGTAGTTGGTGAAAGAGGCCCTTATAGTAGGTAATACTATATTTATAAATAGTATATGAAAAATATTATTTTAGTTTATGTAATATTTAAGTTAATGAGATATATTGTATAAAGTACCTATCTAATATAAGTAACTAAATTAAATATATATTTTTTATTTTACCTGAGAATATAATATGAGTAATATGAGGCCTGTACATCTACCATGAGTTATAATGACACTCGCTACCGAGAGCGTAAAAAAATTATATCAAAACTATCAACTGTCAATGTCAAAATGACAGTCTTCCATATAAATATTTTACGCTCTCGCTAGCGAGTGCGGTCATTGTAAAGTCATGGTAACATGGTAAAGGTACTGACCTCTTTATTGCTGTGACGACAGTGGCGCCACCGCAATTTTCTGTTTTCATAACAGTAGGTACTTATTTTTGGATGAAAGTTGCCCCATGTTCTTCCTTTCTTTAAAATTATCGCCCACGAAACATTTTCCAGTTTTTAATCCTAAAATTAAACATTTTTTTCGGAATTTTTAAACTGTCTTATTTTAGTTTACTAGCTGTTGCACGTGACCCCGTCCGCGTAACTATAAAATATAGGATATGTTACTCGCTGATAACGTACGTAGCTTCTATAAGTGAAAGAATTTTTAAAACCGATCATCTAGTTTTTGAGTTTATTCATTATCTTCTCTCTTTATAATCAATCATCAATCAATACTAATAATAAATCTGTAACTGTAGGTACCTATTGTATGTATGTTCCTCCATAACTCTTAAACGAATTAACTGATTCTCATGAAACTTGGTAGATAAACATTTATACGTACAGGACACAGGATAGGCTACTTTTTTATTTTTCAACGCGGACGAAGTCGCAGGCACCAGCTAGTATTAGTATAGATATCTAAACAATATTTTTTAGCGCCACACTCGATTTGAATTGCTAGAACTCTTTGCTAGAAAGTAGAGTGTTATTGTTTACTGTGTTTTATACTAGATGGCGCTAGTTCAGGCGTTCCGTTTTATTCCCGCAGGGTCAACTTTTAAATCCTTATTTCGAGGCTTTTCCCTGATGGAATGTCGCCTCATTGAGCAAGGTCGTATATACATGACCATTTTACTAAATTAAAACTAAACTAAAATACCTACTACTTTATTAAATTATTAGCTGGCGCCCGCGACTTCGTCCGCGTTGAAAATGAAAAAAGTAGCCTATCCTATGTCCTGTACGTCTAAATGTTTATCTATCAAGTTTCATGAAAATCAGTTAATTCGTTTAAGAGGTATGGAGGAACAAACATACATATATACCCTTACAGATTTATTATTAGTATTGATTGATGATGATGATAAGTTATCATATCACTAATTCTTTTATACTAAAACCTCTACCGTGAAATAACAGCATGTGTGCTTTTGTATTTGTTTGAGAAAGGGACCCCTCCCTTACTCACCTTGCTTGGTTATATGGCTATGGTTATTATATTGGTTATATTATGGCGTTACTTGAGTTATAGGCGACGGTAGCCACCTACCATCAAGTGGACCGTCAGCCTGTCTGTCGACCTTAACATAAAAAAAACCTTGCTTGGTGATACATAAAGCAAGGGATGTGATTGGAAATGGCCAGAGCCAGTTTCCCTATATTCTTCTAATAAGGATTGACAGCAAACTAGCAGCAGCTGTGGCGTTACTTGTGTTATAGGTAATGGACCGTCAACCTGTACTGTACTGAATATTACCGACAACAGTCCAAATGTACAGTCGGGGTACGAAAACCTTAGTGAGTTTTCAAATTCATTAGACATTTGAAATTAAGCAGGCAACCGAGAGATGCTTGAAATGAAATTTGGCATGACTAATAATTGCCATGTTGCAAGAAAATATCGATTTTATTCACTCCGACTGTAACATGAATTAGTTAATTATCAATCAATTATCAATGCTAATAATAAATCTGTAAGTGTAGGTATTGTATGTAATGTAGATATGTTCTGATACTTGGTAGTAGTTGGTAGTATCATGGTAGTACTTAGCAATTTAAAATAACAGGTGAAACCGCGGGACAAGGCTAGTATATTTATACATAGGTTTTTATATACCTAATGTTAAATGTCCTAACGTTACCTATCTACTTACCTGATATCATTTTAATGCTCACGCCAGCTTCCAAAAACTCCACGTTCATTTGATTTCAACGCAAAATATATTTATCGGAGTACTTTTTAAAGAGAGTACATTCACTAAAAGCCTGGCTCCTCTTAACTCCGGAGTCAATAATTACATTTAGCCCATCGACTCGAGTGCCATACTACACGTTTACTTTTTTTTAGAAAAAAGCGCTTAAATAGGCTCCAAGATAAAGTTAAATGGTTCCGCACTCGAATGTGGGTTTATATATTTACTTACTATCTCGTGCCAGCGACTTCGTCCGCGTTAAAAACTAAAAAAACAATGTTGTTATAACACTTTGCCAAGGAGATTGGCAGTATGTGTTATAGAATTTGAGTTTGACCAGCAGTATTATTTAGGCGGTAATATTTGACAGCTGGCCAGATTTGGCCGATTCGAAAGGTAGAAAATTTATGGCTAGGCAGATCATAATTAGCTCTGACAGGTCGCCCGGAACGGGTATGATCAAATCTTGTCCGGATCAAATTATGCTCGAATGCTACGCACAAATGTTTTTAAAGCCGGCTTCACTAGGTTGTTTGCAACATTCTGTCTTTAGGTCTTATTTAGTCTGAGGGTATAGCAAGTATTAATTAAAACCGTTCTTAGAATCTCCACAAACGTTATGATAGTCTTGACTATGATATTCAAAAATACAATGGCATTCAGGCAGCAAATCACCCAACCTGTTTGTTTATCTAAGTATCTATTTTATGTACAGTTGGTGTAAGAAAAGGTTTGTCACCTTAAAGTCGACATTTGCTTGCACCAGGGCAATTGTCAGTCATGCCAAAACTTCATTTCAAACGTCTTGTCACTTGTCTGCTTAGTGCTTCAGTTTCAAAAGGTACAAAGAGTCTACAAAGGAATGAGTTTGAAAACTGACGAAGGTTTTTCGTACCCCGACTTTACTTGGTTATTGTGTTTCGTACGAGCCAATAATTTCAAACATTTTCATGGTTGATCTACCTACAGATTTCAAATGTCAATTAGGTACTGTAAATTAACATATCCATTGTACCCATATTGTACCTAATAATGTGTCATTGGTAGAAGGTGTACTTTGCAGCACTCTGAAATTGATTAAAATGTATATATTTATGTGGTTTGATTGAACTATGTGCCCACACATTCTAATCTAATTTGTGTCAAACCGTCAATTTGTAACTACGGCCAGCTAGTTTTGCAGTCGTGAAATTTGTGGTTGGTATGAATTAAATAGGTACAATAGATGAGAATTTAAAAAAAATATTTAAAATCAGCAGAAGGGCAACTTCTGTAAACGTCAAATTCTCGAGAAATCAAGTCATCAAGAAAAGCATTTTTCGTCGCCTAATTTGACTTCTTAGAGTAAAATTAAAGCTTAAATAAAAATACAGTTCAACAAAAAACTTTGTATAGGACAGACTTTTGAAAAATATACTATTTTCTGAGAAAAAAAAAATTAGTAAATTACTGCACAAAGAAAGCTTTTGTGTCACAGTAAAGGTGCAATTCCGCAGGACGCGGATGACGGCAGCGGCAGACGGCGACGGCATGTGCCGCGACGACGGCATTACTTTGCAGTATTCACTTGTATGAGACTGATTCCGACATATGACTGCAATTGCCGCGCTACAGGACGTGGCGATAGGAATTGTAGTCGTATGTCGGAATCGCTTTCATACAAGTGAATACTGCAAAGTAATGCCATATGCCGTCTGTCGTCGCGGCTCATGCCTTCGCCGTCTGCCGCGTCCTGCGGATTGCACCTTAATAAAAATTAATAAGGCGACAAGCCTACCTTTTGTTTTAGCTTATTAATTTACCTAAGTAAATTTTGTAGATACCTACTAATTATTCTGTATTAATGTTAATAATCTGATTAATACTGTATTAATCGGCTACTTTTTTTTCTTTTTTTCATATTTTACACAATATTTAAGAAAAAACTTAGATTTTTTAAATCTGTTCAATCTCCGAGAAGCTACAAAAATTTGTTGTTCAATATTGCACCTTAAGAGCGGTTATAAAGACAAATAGCCAATCCTAGATTTGAATTTTATCTAAGTAAACAAAGTCTAATTTTTTTTTTTAAATAGATAAATACATTATAAATGAAAGTGACGTCTGTAACAGAAAACATAATATAATGAAATTTTCTCGATAGAAAAAAATCACCAAGTGAGCTCTCATTTCCATCGATTTTAGTTTTATTTTCAAAATGACACACATTACAAAGCTAAAAGTGTATCAGTAATTTCACTTCACATATTATCTAAGGCTGTATGTAACAATTTTTCATTTGACATTGTAGTTTACGAATAATTAATATTTAATACTTCTGGCACATAACATTTTTATTGAGCGAGATGCGCTATCTTCCGTCGCATGTTGTGCGTAGTTGTACGTATTTTGTGTCACTGTCATGTCCAAGGGGCTACGCGGGTGAAATTACAAATTTTGTTTGCTTTATACCCATTCTTAATTCAAAGTGTATTAAGTTGCACTACTTAGTTTTGGTAAAAATTTTGTTCAGTCTGAGATTAGGTACAATCAAAACTAATACGCAGATTGACGTCACACGGACGAGGTACATGGAACACAGAACCCTAAAAAACTCGATACCAAGACGGTAAATCAGTCCCTTATAGAAAAGGGGCAACAAGTGTCAATTAGTGACGATTGAGGTAACTTTTGAAGAAAATACAATTGATCGTGACCGCCCTTGAAATATTTTTTATTATTATTATAAATTCACCTAATTTACAAATATTATTACTTATCTATATAGGTATATATATCTATTTATATTAAACGAATTAAAGTATGAAATTGTCGTTTCGTACTAAAAAATCATAATAGTAATTTTTTGTAGGATTTTTATAAACGGCATAGTATTTTCAGAGATTATCCATTACATAAAAACAAACATACATACACATTTTATCTCTATTCAGTATTAGTATTTAGATACGAAACCTTCTTTCTATATATTTACAGTTTAATACTTTATTCAGTAAAATACTTGACTATTTAATTTTTTTTCTAATGTACAGGAAGTCAAGAAAAGGAATGGCGATAAACAAAAAAATAATAAAAGCAAGAAGGAGGCACAATAAATAAATAGGGGGGAAAAGAAATAAAGTAATTTGTCTTTGCTCGCTTCACAGCTTCTAACTACAAAGTGTTTGAACTTGGGCTTCATTTTTATGTTTAGTATGTGAACACAGTTCTTAGTCTAACCAGGCCTTATAAATAGCTGTTGTATTATAAAATAAGGTCGCTGTCCGTTTTTGTCTGTTTCTGTTTTAACTAATTGAAAGAGCGATAAACGAGGAAAGTTTGTGTATATGTCGGCGGCCAATCGTATAATCCAGCAGATCGTGATATTCTTAAATATACCCAACTATATACCTAATCAATCAGATAGTTCGAAGTATATCGTTCGACGATTTAGCTGCCCATTGAGATGTGAGATTGTGATTGGTTTTTGTACTTTTTAACCGCCAGAACGACTATTTTTTCGTGTCCATTTCGCCAGAGCCGTATATATACGACAAAATTATTTTTAAATCATTGCGATACTTTCTCTTAAAAAAAAATCAAATCAAGCGCTCTAGGGGCACGACAACTCTTACAAATCCAAGCTGTTATAAGGTTTTGTAATTTGATAAACATATTTTTGATCACTGCAACTTCATGAACGACACGTTTGGTCTAGTGGCTAGTAACCCTAGCTGTTAACCAAACGGTCGCGGGTTCGAATCCCGCTAGGGGCAAATGTTTTATTTGTTAACATTTTACCTTTGTACCTGAGTCATGGATGTTTTTTTATGTATAATATGTATGTATTTACAAAAAAAAAAGTAATCTATGTATTATATCAACTGTCTGGTATCCATAACACAAGCATTACTTGCTTACTTTGGAACTAGATGGTGCTGTGTGGAATGTGTGAAGATATTTATTTATTTATTTATTTATGAAACACCGCCATATCATGATCTGCCGGATTATACGATCGGCCGCCGACATATACGAGAAAATGCATTCGTACGAAGTCGAGGACGGATCACTGGTTCTGTGACGTTCTATGACAAACTTGCGAAAAAGTGTCAAGTTCGTAGTCTCAGTGTGTTCCCCGAGCAAATAACAAATGATTCAACGGACCATTGTGAAATTATTAATTAATTCCGCAACAAAAATTGGAGAGTGCCCTCTCGCTTTCGACTTTCGTCTGAAGCCATCACATCTTTAGCGTGCTGTTTCAAATTAACTGCAGCCGTTGTGTTTTTATTTCCCACTTTTCTAATTGTCAACGATAACAATGATATGGTGACCACGATTTTCATATATTTTATTTTTATATAATTTAACATGGCCTCTAACGAGACGGGCATCATACAATATATCGCAATGTTTAAATTAAGAAGGATTTATAGGATTATATTATTTTATTTAATAAAAATCTGCGCAGATCTCTAGGTAGCAGATCTGCTCTTCTGTATGTACGATTAGATCTTTTAAACTACGCAACCGACTTTAATGCGGTTTTCACTAATGGAAAGAGCGTTAAAGGAGAATGGCTTATACTCGTATATGTAATTTGCAGAAAAAATTCCACGCGATCGGTCCAGTGGTTTTTGAGTTTATTCATTACAAACATAAGTAAGTATTATACAAAATATATAAATATCTCTTTATAATATTAGTTTGATATGATTGCTTGAGTAGCCTTACCTACTCCAGCAATCATATCAAAGTAATGAAAGACAGACAGACAGACATATTTGTCAACAGAGGTGTCGGTTACGATAACAGTGTCGCGAGTTCATTCCATCTCAAAAATGCCCAACGCGCCTAAGAAGTTTTCACTTCAAAAATTACACACACAATTTTATTTTCCAACTACTTTTGTGTATCAAGATCTCATACGAATTGACGCCACAATAGAACACAGTGTCGACACACAACGTCACAATGAGAACGTATTCTTGTCTTTAGGTCAACGTACCACCATATATCTCTCTGGTCACTCGATACTCGCTGAAGATAAAAATGTTGAGCCATTTGTCAATGATACACCGATCCAGTTGTGCTGGAAAAATGTATTTATTGTCTCTTGGAAAATATCGTTATATAGAAATATGTTGTTATTGCATCGAAGTTAAGTTTTTCCCTCGACTACAAAGGTGGGGGACTTATGTTCTTTGTATTTTATACACTTCTTAGAGGAAAAGTTGGAGACATTTCTCTCTGCAAGCAAAATCCCTGATACGTTAGTGTGTGTTAGAAAAGTAGACTTTTTTATTATTATTTTATTTTAAGATTAACCAGAAACAATTATTTTTTTAATGTTAAATTCGGCATACAATCTGACAGTTCACTTGACACCGTCACCTATGTCATAGAAACGTCAGAGCACCAATAATCCTTACATACATATTATCATATTATAAAACAAAGTCATCCGCCGCATTTGTCTGTCTGTCTGTTCGTGATAAACTCGCTTTCATGCTGTTTTCACCAATGGATAGAGTGGTTCTCGAGGAAGGTTTAGTTACGCGGGCGAAGTCGCGGGCAGCAGAAACAATAAAACAAGATGGCGTCACTAAATGTCAATTTGACATTTATTATTAACAAAACAAAAATGCAGGTGTTGCGAATGTTACAACCAACATTCACATCGGAATACGTGAAACTTTATAAAATTTTCTTCGCGTTACACAGATTTTTATCTTCAAAAAAGTAATACGGACTTTCCTGAGGGAGTTGCCGCGCGTTTTTCTCTCAAAAAAAAAAAAAAAGAAAAACTTACAACCGCTTTCAGCCGGCGCTACGCATGTATAATGCGTTCTCATTTCGAAAAACTTAATTCTTTTTGTTTTTTGTTGTTGTCCAGCAATCAAGAGGCTGAAGTTGGTTATTCCTTTGCTTCTTTGTTTTTTCTTTTTTTTTTTTTGAGTTCGTTAAAGCGAGGCAATCAACTAGAAGCTGCCTGTGGCAAGTTTTCCGAACTTTCTATGCTTTAGTTAGTAAAGGTGAGATGTACTCAGTTGATTAGCGAATACAAGTTTCAACTAGAATTACAATTCTTAATTAGGTCATGTGAAAATAAAGAAGTTTCTTTGTTTAATTCTTATTATTTTCAAACTAATCTTATAATTCTTATCTATATCCATACTAATACTATATCCATTATCCATTAGCTGCTGCCCGCGACTTCGCCCGCGTAACTTCCTCGAGAACCACTCTATCCATTGGTGAAAACAGCATGAAATTCGGTGCAGTAGTTTTTGAGTTTATCGCGAACAGACATTCAGACAGACAGATGCGGCGGAGGACTTTTGTTTTATAATATGTAAGGATATCTTTGTAAGGATAGGTGATGCCTGCAACTTCGTCCGCGTTGAAAAAGAAAAAAAGTAGCCTATGCTATGTCCTGTACGTCTAAATGTTATCTATCAAGTTTCATGAAAATCAGTTGATTCGTTTAAGAGTTATGGAGGAACATATATAACTACATACAGAAAAAAATTCTAAAAATGGTCAATTTAGTTTCAGTATAATGTATAGAGCCTATAAACACGATATCTCTGAAAACAAAGTAACTTACTCCATGACCAACCCTTACAGATTTATTATTAGTATTGATGATTGATGATGATGATATAGATTTCAACAGACTTATACAGAACTAACACCATACCGATATAAACAGGCACAGACAGACATACAAAATTTGTAAATATTATTAACCGATTTAGTTGAATATGTACAACCAACGGATACTCCAAAATTTGCTGATAATATATCAATTTTAATATTTAAAATGTTGTTTCATTATCGCCGCAGACAGATTCGTGAAATAATTAGGCACGTAAATAAATTATGAAACAAACCACGCGCCTCGAATACTTTATTTGCGAGTATTTCGACTACATTATTATTCCAATTGAAGGGCTTAATTCATGAGCGGAAGGTAAGGGAATTATCAGACAAAATTTGCATCCGTGCAATGCCGGGAACAGGCCGCTATAGTCTTCCTTGATAAATGGACTATCCAACAGAAAAAGGATTTTTCAATTCAACCACTAGTTCCTGAGATTAGCGCGTACAACCAAACAAACAAACAAACTCTTCAGCTTTTATTGGTATATAGATTTAAAAGTGACATATGCGTAGAGCATCAATGTCATCTGTCAATTAAGACCAACCAAACGTCTGTCTTTTAATGAAAATGTGACTTTACGTCAATGCATTAGAGTTTAAAATGAATTGTAGAACTTGGTCGTTACTACCTTTTACCATTGACTCAGACATGAATCCGTTTTAGGCACATATTTGGTACCCTTCGACCGCCTACGAAACCAACGCTACGTAACCAGTTACGTAACAAGAATTGTTTTTCTTGCTAAGAAACCAGTTACGTACAAAGAATTTTATTTGTGACACTAAATCCATAGTTGTAGTAGATTGATGGTTGCTAAGCTCAAAACTCGAAAACGGCTGGAAAAATTCGGCTAATTTTTTTAAAATATTTTTTGAAGTCCGAGGAAGATAAAAAAGAGGAAGATTAAGAGAAAAAAAAACTGGGAAAATTGCATCCATGCGAAGCCGGGGTGGGTCGCTAGTCAATTAGCGTAAATAGTAACCCATTAAATTTTTTGGTCTCGACAATACCATTTAAAAAACCGCTGACATACCATGGAATATACCATAAATGTTATTCAATACATTATTAAATCTGTAATTTGTAGTTGAACAGCGTAATGCGAATTAAAATTTAACTGTTTTAATTATAACAACATAATTATTGCAATTTTTTTTTTAAAAAATATTGCTATAGGAAGCTAAATACAGCGAGTAATATAGTGTATTTTATTAAAATAAAATATTGCTATAACACTTTGGCCAGGCCCTAAAAACAAACATGATAACTCGCCCACTTGGGCGAGATACATTCGGGCGAGTACTCAATTAACTCGTTTTTTATTTTATTTTAAATGATCCCTAAGGAACTGTAGTTTTTCTGGATCAAAGATACCCTATGTCCTTTCCTGTATCCTTGACAACGTGTATGCAAGATTTCATTGTGATCGGTTTTGTAGTTAAGGCGTGAAAAGGCAATAGACAGGCAGTTACTTTCACATTTATAATATTAGTAATAGTATGGATAAGTATATAAGTTTTTGAAGCGTACACAAACCAACAACATTTATAATCTTATTAATATATAAAAGACGATGTATTATATGTATGTATGTCCTCCTATAGACTCCAAAACCGCTGAAACAATTTTGGTGAACTTTCAGACAATCTTCAGATTAGTGTAGTGGGTGTTCCTGTGAAGTTTGGTAGCGATCGGACGCGGACGAAGTCGCGGGCAAAACCTAGTATATATAAAAAGAAGATCACACATATCGCTACTTAAAAACTAAAGGGCCATAAAACAAAAAATCCAAAAATGTTTTTATTGCAAAAATACAATCACAATCCTTCATTATGTATATTGCAAAAAAAATTATGGTTGTTTTATTCCATATTTAGTATATTTTGATCATTTTATATATATTTTCAAAAGTAACTTATATGCTTATATCTCTTCTAGTATTCAGTTTATTATAAAAGCATTTAATGCTACTTCAAAATACGCTTCTAACGATGTATAATATGCATATATTTGATATATATATATATCTAATAAGAAATAAAATTGACAAAAATAATTTTATTTTTTTCAATATTGGCTCTCCTGTAAAAAGTGTAATTTTGATTTGTAGCCCTTTAGTTTTTAAGCAGCGATATAGTAATATTAGTATAGATAAATTTTAATATTTTTTAATATACAATGTTGCTAAAAGCCCGTGTAAAACCGAAGATAAAGATTAGTTTGTCTACATATAAAGACCCTCCGTTGAACGGGACAGTGAATGATTGTGCCTATTTTTTCTTTTGACCGCAACATTATCTGTAGTCTAACACGTTTCAAAGATAGGTACCCCGCTTTATATGTAGAGAAAAATGTTCGGGAATTTACGGCTGCAAAGCTTTTAGGCCTCTTGCACACACGCGGGAATTGGGTTCTTTGCTATATCTATACATTATATTATGGAAGCACAGTCTCTAGTCTGTCTCTAGTCTCTAGGCTACATTTTAACTGTTTTTTTTTTTTAAATTTAATAGAAGTTATGTGAAAAAGATAAGTACGGAAGGATAATTCTTACTACCCGTTGTCCTATTACACGTTTTCCCGTAGGAATGAAGCATTTTCCCGAGGTAAAAAGTAGCCTATGTTCATCAAGGATAATGTCGGCTTCTAATGGTAAAAGAATTTTTCAAATCGGTCCATTTTTATGTATCTATTTATTAATACAGTAATAGACTAGCTGGCGCCCGCGACTTCGTCCGCGTTGAAAAAGAAAAAGTAGCCTATCCTGTGTCCTGTACGTCTAAATGTTTATATACCAAGTTTCATGAAAATCAGTTAGTTCGTCTAAGAGTTATGGAGGAAAATACATAAATAAAATACCTACACTTACAGATTTATTATTAGTATTGATTGATGATTGATTCGGAAGAATCAGTTGTCGACTTGTAAGTACGTCATCTTATTTGTCTGAAGACTAAGCGCCTCTTTCACCAACGTCAAGTAGGCTAAACCGTCACTTAAAGTCACCTGTCACCGGGAATAATTTAGCTGATATACCTTTGTTTGAACAGTAAACGTCCCAAACATTAAATAGAAAATAATAAATAAAAAATCGCCTATCGAATGATGCAGTAAACCGAGTGCATAATTGAATAAAACAGAAAATGATTTCTAAAAGTAACTAATCAACACTTTACTTGTAGTTGGTGAAAGAGGCGCTAAGTAATATAATTGGCTATTTGACAAGATTTAAAATATACTACAAATTGTGGTTATCAGAAAATAGCGTAAAAAACGTGTCACTTTATTTTAAGCTAAATTATGTATATTTTTTCCAAATTATTATATATAAAAAAAAAATATCATAATTTTTGAAATTTTATCTGCGACAGAAACGCCCTGTGATTGGTTGCAACTCTAATGACGTCATACGCTAGTAAACATTGCTTCCGCGACTGATTGAAGTTCTTTACTAGTTGCAGTTGTTTACTAGCGTGTGACGTCAGACGTATCAAAGACCATTACAGAAACAGCGTTTTTGGCGCGGTTTTGGAAATTTAAACTTTAACATTGATTTTTATTAATAATACAGTAGATCTCCCGGAAATATCAATGTAGTGTGCTTATTATGTAATAAAAAATAATTTAAAAAATGCGGCTTCTCACTGCAGGAATAATCCGCAAGTTTAGGGTCGCTCAGCGTGCTATTAAAGGGAGCTATGCTCGGAGTTTCTTTGTAAAGGTGTCCCTAGACGATCATGCGGCATGACATGCGTTTACGTGAATTATCATGCTGCATGTCATGCCGCATGATCGTCTACTCAACGCTATACGATCACGCGTGTATGTCAGTCATGAAAAATAAAAGGCTATTATCAATCAACTGCCAGCACGTAGTTGCATCACATTCACATCAATCAATTAAACGGTCACGCATGCATGACAGCACGAAACGCATGTCATGCCGCATGATCGTCTAGGGACACCTTTAGATAGGATCAGAAATTTTTAAATTCGCCGAAGAACTTTTAACTTCGCATAGAGTTCCCCTCAGTTTTTCAAATTTAATTGCGAAGATCCTAGTTTATTCAGTTTCAAAATTTAAATCTACCCTCTCTGGGGTATACAATATATTTAACATAAATGAAAATATGGTAAAATACAACGAATAGAATTGCAAATCTACCTTCATCGTTCTCGATGTAAGTCCGGCTGTGTATACTTTTAATTTTTTTTTTTCACAAGATGAATATTTAAGGTGTTTCCTCGTCGAGACGTTTTGTTTTATTCATATTTGTCCTTGTTTCTTTCGATAGGCAATGCATTTTTTATTATTTTCTGTCTATTGTTAACATATATAAATAAGAGCTACACGCTCCCGGCTTCGCCCAGGTTCAAAATAAAAACTATCCTATCTTTAAGTTGGACCAAATTACACATACTTAGTTACGAAGTTTTATCAAAATCCGTAAACAAACCTTCCTCGTTGGTCGCTCTTTCCAATTTGGGTGGTTTAGAAGTTAGAAGAAGTCTGCGTATAAACAGACAGACGCGCACATAGTTGCAAAATATAATTTTTTTCTACTTATATAAAAGCTTAATTTAATTAAGTTTAATTAATTAATTTATTAAGCTTAATTAGGTTTCATTACAAATATAAACCTGCAGAGAAAAACCTATCAAATTGATGGTAAAAATCGCAACAAAATCTGATAAGAATTTGGCAAACGAATTGGTTGAGTGGAATACTTAGCGCTCGGACTCACAATCAGTGGTCTCGGGTTCGGTCAATGGCAGGACCAACTTTAGCCACCTTTGTTAAATTGACTCTGGTCTGTGTATAGTGTGTAGTGGCTGGGGTACACTGCGCCCCTCCGGAGCATTCCTAATTGGTCAACTTTCCCTATCTAGTCGACTTGTCCAATCGGTCTACTTTCCCCATCGGTCTATTATTTCGATAAATTTAAAACAAGTTGGGACAGATTAATTTCGATCGATTATGTGTGTGAAAATACATTAAATTCTCATTTCGCTAAGCCCTTTACACTTATTTATGTAAGATTGTATTTTGAACATTTTAAAAAGTAGACTAATAATTGGGAACGTAGACGTACTGAAAATGAGACAGATCAGGAACAAGAAGGTTACCGTTTGGGAAAGTAGACCGATTGAACAAGTTGACCAATCAGGAAAGTAGATGGAATGCTCCGGAGGGCACTGCGCTTGGAGTCATGGGTACTGCCGTCAAACGTACTGTCTATTTTAAGACTGGCAGGTATCTGTTTCTTTGTTAAATCCTGAACAAACACCAATGTAGACAGTAGCAAAACATTTGCTCAGATAGTCAGTGATAACGCGAAGTAAGATGGGACTCGTCACTCGTAAACCGCAGCCTCGTATATGTCAAATTCTGTCAGGTCGATGCACGTTCGCATTGTCGTACGAGACGATTTAGTGCTTATAACTTAGGAGGAGTACAGTTACTGTTTAGACAAGCATAGATACTTACTTACTCTGACAATTAATTTTAAGATGGCTACTTTTGCATATCTTTTGCATATCTTCATCTCAGGTGCATGATGTCCACTGCTGGACGTTTTGCGAATATTAATGTCTATAAAGGCGTAATGCACTCCACGACGATCATATTAGCTGTCCTAGCGCTCAGTTCGGTCAGCGTATACCGAATGAATATTAGAAAGGAATAGAATAATAATATTTGTATTAAAGTACATTTAAGAATATAGAAATAGATATAGACATAGATATATAACATATAGAAAGACAAATACAAACGTCCCCCGCCACAAACCGGCTCCAACTCAGCATAATGCAGGTTGTAAAAAACCTGCCCTGGTCTTCCGTTAGTCGATGGTGAGGTCACGTACGTCTAATGACAATCCCTGTTTAGATAATTCTTAATAGCTATCCATCGAGACACGTTATCTCGACAGCGTCTATTGCCTTATTTATGTTAAGGTCAACAGCAGGCTGACGGTCTACTTGATGGTAGACCATAAATTATTGATATTTTTTCTTTATATTGATATTGACCGATTTGGACGGCACTTTCACTGGCAGATAGCTGATTTTTTAAGGACTAACTTAGGCTACTTTTATTCAAAATAATTATAAAAATATTATATATGTAAGCAGTATCCATAGTATCGCGCATGCCCCACAATAAGTAGGTAGGTTACCAGAGTCCATTTCGCTAATCCGGAGATTAGTCGGAACATACAGACCGGCTAATCTCCGAAACGGCTGGACCGATTTAGACCGGATTTTCACTGACAGATAGCTGATGTTAAAATGTTTAACTTAGGGTACCCTTATTTAAAAATAAATAAATAATACACAGTAAAAGTTCGTTATACAATGGAAACGTGAAATCACTACACACGTTTGTGAGAAATAAAAAGGAGTTCTCGTCTCGCGTAGTTTTATGTTATAGTAAGTTTTACTCGTGCCCATCATCCGAAGGGTCGACGGTGAATTATGTAGACCTTTCTCGACCTCACAAACTTTAAAACCCCGAAGGAATGACGGTTGTATTCGTAAATCCGGTTGTAATGTGAAGGCGTCTGTTTTTAACACACCGCTCTGTTTTGCTTTTATTGTCTTTTCAAATGGGAAATTGAAGCCTATCCTTTTCTTATCACTTTACCTTAATCCTACTAAGGTCAATATATACAGACAATAATTTAACATGTTTATGTTAAATTATTATTTTATTTTTTTCTATATTTTTTTTAATTTTTGGGACCTTTCAACTTACAAAGGTAAGTCAGCTCAATCATCTGAGCTAAGTAACAACATAATATATGACAGTGCTTAAAAGCTTCATTGAATCATAAACATATCATATTCATAAGTCATTTACTGCACCATAATGCGGTGCCGCTAAGATCTGTATGTTTGTCATCACTACATAGTATAAAACAGTCGCTTCACGTCTATCTGTCCCTATGTATGCTTAGATCTTTAAAACCACGCAACGGATTTTGATGCGGTTTTTTAATAGATAAAGTGAATCAAGAGCATGGTTTTAGTATACATTTTCAACGCGGACGAAGTCCCGGCACCAGCTATCTACTAAAAATAAAGATACAACCCATGAAAATTTTATAAAAGCTTAGATGTCAGGCGTCCAGCGAGTAACATAGGGTATATGTTATAAAGTTACGCGGACGAAGACGCGTGCAACAGCTAGTCTATACTAATATTATAAACAGGAAAGATTTGTTTGTTTGCATTGAATAGGCTCCTAAACTAGTGAACCGATTTTAAAAATTCTTTCACTGTTGGGAAGCTATTTTATCAGCGAGTAACATAGGCTATTGTTTTATAAAGTTACGCGGGCGAAGACGCGTGCAACAGCTAGTATATTATATTTATGCATGGCGTAATCAATAAGGACATGAGATTAGGAAGGTATAGGGAAAATGGGCTCTGGCATAACTTACTCACTCATTGAAACATTAAAGCACACATACTGTTATTTCATTGTGGTCTTAAGAGCGGGTATATAGAGAAATAGCCAATCCTAGATTTGAATTTTATCTAAGTAAACAAAGTCTAATTTAATTATTTTTTTAAATAGCAAATACATTATAAATAAAAGTGACGACTGTAACAGAAAACATAATATAATGAAATTTTCTCTATAGAAAAAAATCACCAAGTGAGTTCTCATTTCCATCGATTTTAGTTTTATTTTCAAAATGACACACATTACAAAGCTAAAAGTGTATCAGTAATTTCACTTCACATATTATCTAAGGCTGTATGTAACAATTTTTCATTTGACATTGTGGTTTATGGATAATTAATATTTAATACTTTTGGCACTTATAACATTTTTATTGAGCGAGATGCGCTATCTTCCGTCGCATGTTGTGCGTAGTTGTACATATTTTGTGTCACTATCATGTCCAAGGGGCCCCGCGGATGAAATTACAAATTTTGTTTGCTTTATACGCACTCTTAAGACGGACTGCCCAGTGTACGACTGCAGAAAGCAGTGGCTTCAACTCCAATACAAAGTCAATAATGTTTCCTCGTTATAAGTTATAACACATTCGCTTGTCGCGTAACTTCTAAACTTAAACGGAATTCTGCATCTCGTAACTTAGTATGTACCAGTTTTGTTACATATTATACAAGTTAAATATTAAGCACGGTATAATAATAAAGTTTGAAGGAAGTTGCGCCACAGAAATGTGTCACAATACGACCGAAATATATTGCTTGCGATTGCGTCCGTGCTCCTTTTTCTCAAGTGTTAATAAAAAACCTTTTAATCTTTATATTACATTGTATAATATATTATTTTTACATTATATTGCATTGCATTGCATTATATTACATTACGTTGCATTACTTTACATTGCAATACATTGTCTTAAATTGCACTACAGTGGATTACATTGCATTACGTTCCATTATTGCGTTACGTTACGCTACGTTACGCTCTACGTTATACTACGCTATGTTACGTTACATTACATTACATTTTTACAGCAACGTATATTGGAATCACACGCTGTCAGGTCAAGGTTAATACCATATCATGGAAATACTACCGGAGTAACAGTATACCAAATTTCACATCACTCGAACATGTAGAAGTTAGTGAAATTCCTTCCTTAAGGTGACACAAGTCGGCGGCTCGAACTCATCGGTGCGTGTAGCTAAAATTCATTCTGTCTCACACAGCACAAAGCGCGGGAAGAGCAGTCGACTGAGATGCACAATGATTCATACCAAAAAATAAATCATAAACAGACTCTTGGGCATATACTCTTTTTGACAAAACTACGGCGTATATCTAATTCGTGTAAAGTTATTTGAACTCTTGAATAACTAATCAATGTTTGTAGGCAAATTGTTTTGCAGTTTTTGTACACTAGAGTGAACTATTCGACCTCAAAGTTGCATTAAAACTTTTGTTAAAATATGGATTTTTCAAGGATCATATTATCTTTTAAATTAATACTTTTTTTACTAGTTTGTATAGCAACGAACCTAGTAAACGACAAGATAAATCGATATCATGCTTACTTTTGTAAATTAAACATAAAACAGCGGAGTAATAATCATTCTACGTTTGTATGGAGGAAAGCTGACTTGTATCACCTTAACTAGAAAATGAGCTAAAAAAATATCTTCTTAAATTATAGCCAATCCTGATTACGTCAGCTTTCAACAAAAAAAGCGGATCAAAATCGGTCCCACCTTTTGGGAGCTACGATGCCACACTCTCTGTCTCTGTCTGTCTGTTTGCTACCTTTTCACGCCTTAACTACTCAACGGATCATCATGAAATATTGCATACACATGTCAGGGATACAGGAAAGGACATAGGGTACCTTTCATCCAAAAAAAAAGTACTGTTCCCGAGTGATCGTCTAAAAATATAAAGAATTGGGTGTCACTGTAGCGTGGCGGCGTTATTACTCATACATTTTATTTTTCAACGCGGACGAAGTCGTGGGAACCAGCTAGTATGTATATATTTTTTGTAGGTTTCATTAATTTTATTATCATTCGATTTTGTAATTGATTCGAGAAAAGGGAGTATTTCACATAAATTTGCCCAACGGCTATATCAACTTTCAAATATTTCCCGGAAAATTTTGTTTTTCTCATCTCCAGATTCCCGGAAAACATTTTTAGTTAATTCATATATTCAGAGGAGGCTTTTGAAATCTTTCATAGTTTATAATAATATAGAATAAAAGATCGATTCATATAAATTTGTATGTCTGCAACTCTCTGTAGCGACGCGAAAATGAATTTTTCATTTTTAATCTCTGAAATTCCAATTAGTGTTTGTGAAAGGTGGCAATTTTTTTTGTCAGGGTAATGAATGACACAGACAACGGCTTTCATATTGTCGCAATATTGAGATTAAAGTAACGCTTCGCTTGACACAGAGTGTGGTCCAAGCGACAAGAGTTAAGCGACACGATGAGTAGGTATAGTTTGTTTTAATTTTATTTAATGTTTACTAATATACAAAACAAATAAATATTTATTAAATTAATAACTAATCTATATTTAAAAATATGTTATATATAATAACTAAAAAAAAGTTTGTTTTACAATTCCATTATATGTTATGTAAAGTTTATCTAAAATTTTCAAATTTCAAACTATTTTAATTTAAGTTTTAAGCTACAATTCAAATCAGAGTTTTAGCTTAAGAAACTAAAGAACTTGAGACCTTCATACTTAAGAAAACATTTTTCTGACATACCTAAATTTAATAAGAAATATACTATGAAAAATAATGAGTTACAATCATAAGACATTATATATAGGTGTTCATTAATTGATGCTATGTGTCAACTGTCGCATATTAACTTAATCAATGCCACAGGGGTCTAAAATGGTTTCTCTACTGTAATAGGATTAAGAATAAGAGATAAAGAAGAAATTTTGTAATGGGCTCTCACTCACCACAACAGCACACAAGCTGCTATTTCACAGTAGTATTCTGTTACTGCCGATAGACGAACTGTCCAATTTATGAGAGCAAAACACCAGTGGCATGGGCGTAGCCAGTTTTGTATATAAGGGGGGGCAGACAAAGAAAATCCTAGATTACTTATATTGTTTTCATCGTTGTTTTTAATAGTATTGTGGGTAAGATTTTTTAAAGCTATTTAGGCAAGATTTTTTAGCTTAGTTTCATATTTTTGAAAAAAAAAAAAACTGTCATTCTATTCTATTCATAAAATGCGAATGCGAATAAAAATAAATGAAAATGCGCTATCATTTATAGTTTTTGAGTTATCATTAAAAATCTAAATGGCTTTTTTGTTTTTTGTTAATAACAATTGCAATTTTTATTGGCAGAAAAATCCTGAAAGCTCCTTTCTCAGAATTGCATTCCGCGTAGAATGAGCTATCGCTCATATTGTTCGAAAACTTTTATTTTTCACGGAAAACCCACTTCTTGCCTAGACTTGGAGATCACATCCCGTATTGTTGGATATCACAAGCCAGCCTTCAAGTCTGTTAGTTTCTTTTCTTAGGCCTTATAAGAGGCGTCGCAAGCTATGAAGCTCGTAAGAATTACAGTTTAACAGAACAACCGCTCTTCTATCAGCTGCCCCCCCTTGCCCGTACCTCGCTACGCCCATGACCAGCGGTGTCGTACTACTCTGAGAGAGACTAGTATGGGCGGTCTATGCCGCTTCTTTCGGGGGTGGCGAATATGATGTCATCCGCCGTCGTCACAACAACGGGCAACGAGGGGAGACGTGCTGTAAGAGTATGTTTCCGGTAAGTACTTACGTCTCTTCACGCGCGGAAGTGAATCTTTTGCGCTTAATCGAGGTGAAATTAGCTTAAGTGTTTAGCGGAGGGAAAAGCTTGCGTGTCTCAGCGATCCCTGACCATAGACATAGACAGCGCGAGGAAAGACGGTGAGTTTTAGTGGGTAGAAGTCCCATATACCCCAACGATCTCCCCATGGTCATTGGGGATCTGTTACGCAGATTTTCCCAAGAAAAAAAAATATCTCGCTTTAAGTTTAAGCTTATTAATTGGACCACACATCCAACAGGGGACTGAGCGTACAAACAGAGATTTTCGTATAATAAAGCATTGATTAACTTCTGACCTGTCCGCTATTTTTGTGTACACGGCTCTGTGTAATAGCCAAGATGTAATCCCGCAGTGTAAACGTAATTACTGTCGAGGCATAAACTTACGGTGAGCCAAAGCTTTTAAAAATATTTATTTAATGTTTTCAGAATTATCCTGTGGATTTGTATTGTTTGGGCGAATGGAGGCCACCTGTTCGCTAGACCGATGATCTCAAGAGAGCGCCATGTCAAACAGTGGGCGCTTGTATTAATGATGATTAAGATGTGTTGGAAGTATGTATACAAACATATGTATATATACTGGCTGTATATACAATTATGTTGTATATTATTTTATATATGTTACTCTCCTATTTTATATAAATAAAAATGAATCACTAAAAGAAAATCTCGTGAATGGCAGGATTAAATTGGCTAATTTTCTTTGAAATATTCATTTGAGTCCAAGACAAGAATAATATAATAATCTTCAATACAACGATTCAATTCAATAAACGTAAACCGCATTCAAATCGGTTAAGCCGTTTTTGAGATTAGCTTGAACAAATCCACAGACAAACAAAGAAGCACAAAAAATTCTAAAAAATATTTTTTTGACCTCAGTAATATTAAGTAAGTGTTGGTACGAATTGTTTTTTGAAAAAATAATAAATTTAAACACGGCTCTTTTACGATTTATGTATGGAACATTATCACTACATTGTATATTTATTATCATTACCACTCGATTGAATCCGTTATTGTAGATAAAAGTCCCTGAAAAGAGTTTGGAAACGATGTTTACTTTGAATCTTGCGACTCAAATATTTTGGTGAGAGGTTGATATGTCGGGCTTCTAATCCCGCGGGAGCACCCCGCCGGACCAATATTAGGATACCTTTATTCTCACGCTCATTGAAGAACATCTACTCTATAGACCGGGAGATAAGAACTAAATATAAGAAATAAAAAGGTGACTACCGTTCCTTTTTTTAACGTTGGGAAATTACGTTGGGACATTGGCAACTGTCTCCTCTGAAAGAAGCATCCTTAGCAGATCTCTGACGTCACTTTTAATAACATAAGGCAAAAGCCAACACATCACGCGGTGTTCTCAGGCGGTCACCCATCCATGTACTGACCGCGCTCGACATTGCTTAACTTCGGTGATCGGACGGGAAGCGGTGTATTCGACGTAGTATGGACATTGGCAAATGTCTCCTCTGAAAGAAGCATCTTTAGCAGATCTCTGACGTCACTTTTAATAACATAAGGCAAAAGCCAACACATCACGCGGTGTTTTCAGGCGGTCACCCATCCATGTACTGACCGCGCTTGACGTTGCTTAACTTCGGTGATCGGACGGGAACCGGTGTATTCGACGTAGTATGGAGTGAGTATCGTCCCTAAGTATTAACAGGCAACGCCAAACTTCTACGGTTAAAGTAAGAATAAAATGTGTTACTATTTGAAATAGTAACTACTTTTTTGTACGCCAGCTCCTGCACTATAAAAGGGGACGAACGATGATGCGTTTGCGTTTACAGCAGATATAAAAGAAAGGGTGAGTCAACAAGATAGACCAATTGGCTGGAATTCTGAGCTTGGGAAATGCCGTCACTCTTGGGGGACTCGGAATATATTTTAATTTTTACTTCTACATTATTCTACTGCATAGTTATTTAATATTATTGTACAATCTTCTTCTTCTTCTTCTACTTCTTCTATTGACCTATGGACTTCAAAACCGCTGAACCCATTTTGATGAAACTTTCATCAAAATCCTGTGAAGTTTGGCAGCGATCGGAAGCGGGCGAAGGCGGGAGCGGGTCGCTAGTTGAGAATAAATTGGGATTACATTTTCCACTTACATGAAAAAATATTAAAAAACATATGTACTAATGTTTTTTTAATAAAAAAAACATTATAAAACAAATTTCTTCGCCGCGTCTCTCTGCCTGTTTGTATATTCGCGATAAACTCAAAAACTACTGCACCAATTTTCAAGCTGTTTTCACCAATGGATAGAGTGGTTCTCAAGGAAGGTTTTAGTATATAATTTACAAAGTTACGCGGGCGAAGTCGCGGGCAGCATCTAGTTTAACAAATTTATCTAAGCGACTACCCTTATTACTTGTATAATATAACTATTAAAACACAGAATCAACAGAAAATCACAGGACAATTGCGTTAAAATGCTTCGGTGACCATTATTCGAGACTTTAGCTTGAATTATTCATCGTCAGTTAACTAAGCGGGTATAATTGAGCTAGGAATTACGAGGGATGAGACTGGAATAGTTTGTAGACAAATATAGGTCTGTAGTTGTTCTAAATTAGGCATTTTGTAAAAAAGATGTTTTGATGTAACATTATGGGAATGTTAATTGTTTAATAACTAGCTGGCGCCCGCGACTTCGTCCGCGTTTAAAAAGAAAAAGTGGCCTATCCTGTGTCCCGTACGTCTAAATGTTTATCTACCAAGTTTCATGAAAATCAGTTAATTAATTTAAGAGATATGGAGGAACATACATACATATAGAAAAAATTGTAAAAATGGTCAATTTAGTTTCAGTATCATGTATAGAGCCTATAAACACGATATCTCTGAAAACAAAGTAAATTACTCCATGATCGACCCTTACAGATTTATTATTAGTATTGATTAATATTAATTAATTTTTTTTTGTTTCCATTTAAACCTTCATGAATCTCAGAATGAGTCTCACATTTTTTGTATATCGCTATGACCAATAACTAAAGAGTAATCATCGATTAACATCATAGGCTTCATCTTCGCTACAAGGTGGTTGTTGGCCAAGAGCATACCCAACACTAAAATAAAAAAATTGAAGCGGCTCGAGTTGGTAAGTGAGCTCTTAAATTTGTTGAAGGAAAAATCAAAGGTCGCCATTAATGAGCAGGTGTAAATAAGGACCTGAACACGCGCAGTTCATAAATACAGACGCAAATGAACCGTAGGTAACACCCAGCCAGTCGTACAAAGGAGGTCTAATCGTGCGTTACGTTTCCAATGAAGGCGTAACACGAGACGACGTGTGGCCCAATTTATAAGCTGACCCGGCAAATGTTTCGCCAAAAAATAAAAAAAAAATATATTGGAGTGTGTGATAAAGTGACCCACTTTTATCACTTAGGGGGTATAAAAACAGTTTACGACCTATTCTCAGACTTTTTCGGAGGAGTTTGGTTAAAAATACGTGTCAAAATATTTATATATTATACTAGCTGCTGCCCGCGACTTCGCCCACGTATAATCTCCGTATCTCAGACCTACCAAGTGTACATATAAAATTTCATGTCGGAGGAGTATGGCAACTAACACTGTGACACGAGAATTTTATATATTAGATTTATATTTTATTTAATTTTATATTATATTTTGTATTCTCGTGTTACAGTATTATAAAAGATAGCGGTTGCTCGCAAGTCTACATAACTTGTATTAAGACAAGGACTAACCTCAGACCGAACACAATTCTTACCAAAATGAGCGCAATCTAATTACCTATACTTATCAAGGTGCAATATTGCACAACAAATTTTTGTAGGATTTCGGAGATAACCGAATAAATTTAAAATTGGATGGTTTTTCTTAAATGTTGTGTAAAATATGAAAAAAGAAATAAAAGTAGCCGATTAAAACTCTAGTACATAACTTAATAAGCTTAAAAAACAGTGGCACTATGGGAGTGCCGACAGAAGTGAAAACTTGAACAATATTTTTTGAATCGTCAAGAAAGTACATAACTTATATACAAAGGTGTCGGTTACACGGTTAGATTACATAAAAGGTCGCGAGTTCAATGGTTTTTCCCCATCTCAAAAATGCCCAAAGCACCTATAAAAGTTTTAAGTTCAAAAACAAAAATGTAGATGTCTGAAAACTTTGGAAAAGTCAAAAATTCGGATGTTATTTTTATATGAAATTACGTCAAAATCAAATTGAGCCACATTCCTCTTATAATTCTATTATTAATTCGATTAACAACTAACGCTCTCTCTTATGGATTGTACCAAAACAAATTGCGTATTCAAGCACATTTGTAAACGGCATACAAACACAGTTCTGTACATTACATGTGAAAATACGTTGTCATATATATTTGCGTATACATTTATGACGTAGATACGCACAAAACATTTATCAGCTGAATAATAAATGCGAATATTTAAACTTATGAGTACACACAATTTTTTTTAAATACTTGGGTTTTTAAAGAGAAGAAAAAGTCATTATTTGGTTGTTGTTACTATGTTGCTCGCTAATAGTGTAGCTTTCTATAGGTGAAATAATTTTTAAAATAGGTCCAGTAGTTTTTTTAGTTTATTTTTGGAGTTTACTTTTTAAGAATCAATTTGCATATATAAGCCCGCGGTATGAAAATTTATGGGAGTAAGATCAAAATTGTCACACGGAAAATGCGTTACGTTTTAGAACATTTAGAATAAGTCTGAAGTTTCATAATTATGTATTTTATAATCGTTCCTAAGGAGTATTTATTAATAGTCTGTGATTATGAAGTTCATGTTAATAATTATGTTCTATTTAATTGTCATTGTGTGTCAGTATCATATTTATATTCTCTTGTATTTATTTGTCGTTCGTAAGGAGTAAACTCCAGTCGTGTGTCGGAGCTGACACACACCATTTTTTTACAAATAAGAATACAAAAAAAAAAACAAATTTTCAACGTTTTAAAAGGCAAGCGGGAAGAGTATCCCCATGGGGTTCCCCTCTCCCAGCCAATCCGCCGGAGAAGGCTAGGGCGCAGGCGGCTGGCCTATGTCCGCCACCTTCCCCCCTGACCGGGATCCGGGCGGTTGTCTTGGGGGAGACTACCGCCCGTCGTAAGGTCCCCCGAGATGGCTGGCGTACCTCCACTTTCGGGTACGCCGATGTTCCGACAGGGAGCGTAGCCCTTCCCGCGCTGGATAGCCGTGGCGGGGCACCAAAGTCGTGTCATAACGTCCCACTGACTTGTAATGTATACCACCGGAATGGACCGGCTGCCCCGTACAAATGACAGTTAATTTTTTGTGCCATTTTGAACCGCCGCCCACGATTGTCCTGAGAACCAATTTTGACGTTTGCTTATTTTTATTCTATGTAGATATGTATAATCACTAATTTTAGTTCCATGGACACTCGTTCTATAGACTACAGCGCCAAAATGGCGTTTTTCAAACAAAAATAATTTGACAGCAGCTTGTCCAGTAGTATATTTACAGGTCAGTGTAACGTCCCAGGGTTTAGCAGGCACTGCACCTGGCAGTGTAACCTTGCAGTGTTACACTGCCGGGTATCCAAGAGGATTTCCCAACGTTAAAAAAGGGCAGTCCAGTAGTGAGAAATAATCTAACAATAACATACTAGATATTAAATTGAAAAACATGTGCTTGTTATTGGTTGAATTATTGTGTTTCGTTGTAGTTTTATGTAACGTTAGCGAGTTTACCGAAGTGATGTATGTTATTGTCAATAACTCACTGCGGGACGCTGTTAGCACGTAAAGTTCACGCCTCTACGAACAGCGCCGCTATAGAGTCGCCGTGTTTCCATTAAAATGTGTAATTTTTTTAGTTAAAATAGGACAAGGCTCGGAGTTCTACAGTCATTGAGTGGACAGACGATCAGTAATTTTAATAATAATAATCAATATCTATACATACATGTCCGGTAAGTTTCTCTCCTAGCTTCTTTTAAACTAACCAACTGACTTTAATACGGTTTTCAATAATGGAAAGAACGATTTGTGAAAACGTTCTCCAGAAAAAAAAAATTGCAGGTCACTAGTTTGTAATAATACATTATAATCATCAAATTACTACAACATGGAACACGAGTGCCATACAAAACACAACGAATTTTATGGAATATTTAAAAGTGACATATGCGTAGACCATGAACTGTCATTTATAACAAAACAAACATAATAATAAGTACGTAATTTTAAGAAAATGTGACTTTAGGTCAACCCATTAGAGTTTAAAATGAAATAGTAGAAGTTGATCGTTACTACCTTTTACCATTGACGCGTGAAGACAAGAGTCCGCCATGATTCTGTCAAAGACGTTATTTTTATGTTCCCCTTTGGCACTTGTGACGCTAATTCCATTGTAGTATTTCGATGATTATAATGTGTAATATTTTAATTTTATTTCAGAACCTGTTCTTTTAAAAATATGTACTTTTGAGACTTTGTGCCTTTAAGAATTTTATTTCCTGTAACAACACTAACAAGCAAATAGAAAAAAAAATACAATAAATAAATAAATAAAAGGTTCATACACCTACTCCATGCATTTCTCTGTCCGGTTGTGGGGCACGCACAGGACACCAATAAAATGGACATTAGTCGTCCACCTTCTGACTTAGTGTCTTGTTCTATTCCTTACAATAGCGACTCGCTAGTATTTCGCCAGTGACTTTATTTGCCAATTGCGTGATTATTCTTAATATAATGGCGATGATCTCAATGAAATTGAAGGTTTTCCTTCAGAACGGCTGATACAAGATCTTTTTTGGTCACGTCTATATAGAGATATCGCTGCTTATAAACTAAAGGGCCACAAATCAAAATTATACTTTTTAAAGGAGAGCTAATCGAAAAAAATTAAATTATTTTTGTCTATTTTTTTTCTTTATTAGATATATATCAAATATATGCATATTATACATCGTTAGAAGCGTATTTTTAAGTAGCATTAAATTGTTTAAGTACTTTTATAATAAACTGAATACTACAAGAGATATGAGCATACTAAATATGATATATGATATACGAGATAAGAGATAAGTGATATGAGCACAAGAGATATGAGAGATAAAATTTACTAAATATGGAAAAAAACAACCATAAATCTTTTTGCAACATACAATATGAAGGATTGTGATTGTATTTTTTGGATTTTTTTGTTTTATGGCCCTTTAGTTTTTAAGCAGCGATATATTATACAATATTATAGTCTTGAATTCATATTACGTGAATTCAAGTATCTAATGATTTAAGTTTATGATGAAAGTAATTATCTCAGGGGTAGTTAGTAGCTGGAATAAAAAAAAAAAAACTAAATGAAGACGACACGTTTGGTCTAGTGGCTAGTAACACTAGCTGTTAACCAAACGTTCGCGGGTTCGAATCCCGCTAGGGGCAAATGTTTATGTGTTAACATTTTACCTTTTTATCTGAGTCATGGATGTTTTGTATTTATAATATGTATGTATTTACAAAAAAAAGTAATGTATGTAGTATATCAACTGTCTGGTATCCATAATACCATTAGTTGCTTACTGTGGAACTAGATGGTGCTGTGTGGAATGTGTAAAAAAAAAATTAAAAAAATTATAACACTTCTAATTTTCTAGAGTCTAGTGTTTCTAACAAATTAGGGTGTCTCGGTACCAGAGCAAACACTGTTTGCTCTGGTACCGAGCGGATTAGAGCAAATTTTTCCTCTTTTTTAAACCAGATTTGTAACCTTCGGCCTTCGGCGATTGTTATAAAGTTGGACGAGTTAGACAAAGTTAGTGTTTGTATACAGCCTAAGTTTGTTAAGTAGATAATTGATTATGTATTAAGTTTAGACCAGGGTTTCTACAGAATTACTAACAATAGCTGTTGTACGCGACTTCGTCAGCGTAACTTTATAAAATACTAGTTGGCACCCGCGACTTCGTCCGCGTTGAAAAAGAAAAATCGCCTATCGAAGGATGCACTAAACCGAGTGCATAATTTAATGAAACATACATCAAACTACTACAACATGGAACCCGCGTGCCATACAAAACATTACGAATTTTATGGAACATTTAAAAGTGACAGAACTGTCATTTAAAACAAAACAAAACTAACATAATAATAAGTACGTAATTTAAAGAAAATGTGACTTTACGTTAACCCATTAGAGTTTAAAATGAAATAGTAGAAGTTGATCGTTACTACCTTTTACCATTGACGCGTGAAGGCAAGAGTCCGCCATGATTCTGTCATAGGCGTTCTTTTTATGTGCCGCTTTGGCATTTGTGACGCAAATTCCATTGTAGTATTTCGATGGAAACATAAAATTATTTCTAAAAGTAACCAATCAACACACACTATACTTGTAGTTGGTGAAAGAGGCCCTTAGTCTATTTAAAAAGAAAATAACTTGACGCATCACAGATTGCCTTACGTCACGACTCAGTAATTAAAACTACCATAATTCGTCATTAATCCCATCACTATTTCTCATAAACCTAATATCAGATGACTACACAATACACTCGGCCATTATTATCGACTAGGGATGTGAATTTATCGATGCCATTCGTCATTGCACGTTATGTATTGCTGGCCAGTACTGATTTTCGACGCCATACTGTATTTAAGATATTGTTAATTCTAATAAAAGCTTCAAGTTTCATAATAATAACGTAAAGTAAAAAATAAAATACAACAATATTTAATGTAAAATTATACATTATTTATTTGATAATGTAAAATAAAATATTACATTATCAAATCAAAACATATTATAAAATTAACAAAGTCCTCCGCCACGTCGGTCTGTCTCTGTTCGCGATAAACTCAAAAACTACTTTTCATGCTGTTTTCACCAATATTTTTATATAATAAAGTCGCTATTGCCTGTTTGTCTCCGCTAACTTCTATAATCCTGTAGTCGCCAGAGTCGGATATATCCGACATTTATTTTCGTGTCTCGCCAGAGCCGTATATACTTATACGACAAATTCCTCTACTTGTATAATGTTTATTTTTAAATCATTCCGTTTCTTTCGGAATAGATTCGGAATTTAAGAGCAATGTTTTAGTATATATAATTTTTAACGCGGGCGATGTCGCGGGCACCAGCTATCTACTAAAAATAAAGATACAACCCCTGAAAATTTTATAACAGCAAAGATGTCAGGCGTCATATTGCTTTACACATTTAGTCAGGCGCTACACATCCCTTACTTTTAACGCGGGCGAAGTCGCGGGCACCAGCTAGTAACTTTATAAAATATACCCTATGTCCTTTTTGGTGTCCCAGACAACGTGTATGCAAAATTTCATGGTGATCGGTTAATTAGTTTTTGCGTGAAAGCGTAACAGACAAACAAACTCACATTCACATTTATAATATTAGGATTATAAAGAGGAAATTTTTGATTGTTTGTTTGAATTGAATAGGCTTCGAAACTACTGGACCGTTTTGAAAAATTTTTTCACTGTTGAGAAGCTACTTATACTATTAGCGAGTAACATAGGCTATCTTTACTAATACATATTATAAATGTGAATGTGATTTTGTTTGTTTGTTACGCTTTCACGCAAAAACTACTGAACCGATCACCATGAAATTTTGCATACACGTTGTCTGGGACACCAGAAAGGACATAGGCTACCTTTCATCGTTTAACGCGGACGAAGTCGCGTGCAACAACTAGTAGAGTATATTTAAAACGTATTTATGTCATAGTTAAGACATAGGTCTATATGTTATAAACAGATAGACAAACAGTTCATGCTCATTCATTCCGCATTAGTAGATACATATTTACCGCGTCTGCAGTGCGAAAGAGACGGCACTATTGCCCACTGGTATGTGCGAGAGAAACGGGTGACATGTCTACTTTCGTATTGTCATCTCAATATTGAGATTAAAAGTGACGCTTCGCTTGGCGCAAATTATCAAACGTACAGACAGAAAAATAACATTGTACGGTCAGAATTTCAAATTATAATAATCATCACACAACACGTTTGGTGTAGTGGCTAGTAACACTAGCCACTACACCAACGGTTAAGCAAACGGTCGCGGGTTCGAATCCCGCTAGGGATAAATGTTTGTGTTAACATTTACCTTTGTACCTGAGTCATGGATGTTTGTATTTGTAATACGTATGTATTTACAAAAAAAAGTAATGTATGTATGTATGTATAATAAACTGTCTTGCATCCATAATACAAGCATTAGTTGCTTACTTTGGAACTAGATGGTGCTGAGTGCAATGTGTGAAGATATTTATTATTATTATTATTATTTATCATCTCAGCCGCGGGACTTCCCCTGTTAGACAAAGGCCACTCCATAGTTTTCCAATAGAACCAATGAGGAGCAGCCTGGATCCAACATCGATCTTGTTAAGGTCGTTTGTCCTAAGCAAGTACTATAGGGATTAAATTAAGTGCATTTTTTTTTGTTGTGAAATTAGAAAATAAAAAAATGTCTAGAATATTCAGTTAAAAAAGCAAATGTCAAGGTTTTTTTGGTGCTATACCAACAAACTACTACAAAATGGAACCCGCGTGCCATACAAAACACTACGAATTTTATGGAACATTTAAAAGTGACATATGCGTAGAGCATGAACTGTCATTTAAAACAAAACAAACATAATAATAAGTACGTAATTTAAAGAAAATGTGACTTTACGTCAACCCATTAGAGTTTAAAATGAAATAGTAGAAGTTGATAGTTACTACCTTTTACCATTGACGCGTGAAGGCAAGAGTCCGCCATGATTCTGTCATAGGCGTTCTTTTTATGTGCCGCTTTGGCATTTGTGACGCAAATTCCATTGTAGTATATCGATGTGCTATACCCACAAAAAGTAAAAATAAAAATAACTGTTACACGGTGCGTCACAATCTCCCAATTAATAACACTGGTCTAATAAAAAAAAAAAAAAAGTAAATATATGTCAAAACTAATAAAAAACATGTAAGGGTTTGGTCATGGAGTGAGTTACTTTGTTTTCAGATATCGTGTTTATAGGCTCTATACATGATACTGAAACTAAATTGACCATTTTTAGAATTTTTTTCTGTATGTATGTTGCTCCATAACTTAAACGAATTAACTGATTTTCATGAAACTTTGCGCGGGCGGCAGCTAGTATACTAATAAAAGTAAAAAAATAAAATCTTTAAAATTTAAATGCACCGCTTCGTCTGCTAACCGTATCTGCATGAGCGCTCCCTTCACTGAAACGTAGCAGTGCAAGAGACGTTTTTGCGCGCTGTACCTCTGACACAGACACCTTTTTATGCGAACTGAAGACAACCTCGAATATACTATTCCATATACACGCCATTGTAGGAACGCGAAAACCATATTTTCACGAGAAAACTCTGAATGAATGTCTAAAAAGAATATTCTAAAAATTGTTTTCTTGTCTCAGCTTGTAATAAACATAATAATAGTTATTTTCGAGACTCAATTTTGAAAAATTTAAAACACACTTGAGAAAGTAATATATGAGTTTTATGAAGTCCGACATCAGACATCAGTTCTATGACGAAGGTGGCGCCGCCACGGCGACAGTGGCGTGTAATTTTTTATAATTATAGACGATCCCTTGGGAATTTAAGATTTTTTAATCCAGGTAGTAAATAATAAACTACATGTATGTCAAATATTATCCAAATACACTGAGCCGTTTTGAACATCCATTCTCATAATCTTTTGCATTTATCTTTGATAAATAATAAATGTATTATAAGATCATTGGCATTTATAAAATTATTAGTAGGATAACAATACCTTCTAATAAAAAAAAGTTATATTTTTAATTTGAAACAATAAATTTGGTATCGTTGATATTTTTGTCTAAAAAAATAGTTTCAAAAGCGTAAACAAGTACAATTTTTAACAATTTGTTTAACTGTACGCGTTAAAGAGAACTGTTGTATATTCGTTTAAAAGTTGCTTCGGACACAGTACAAAGGAATACAGCAGTAAAGTAACTTAGCGCCTCTTTTACCAACTACAAGTAGTGTTTATTAGTTACTTTTAGAAACAATTTTCTGTTTTATTGAATTATGCACTCGGTTTAGGCGATTTTTTTAAAATTATTTTCTATTTAATGTTTGGGCCGTTTACCGTGCAAACAAAGGTATATCAGCTAAATTATTCCTGGCGACAGGTGACAGTGACGGTTTAGCCTACTTGACGTTGGTGAGAGGCGCTGCGAGATCCAAAAAAAAAGTTAAAATTTTATTAAATTAATATAGGTACTTATTATTATAGTTTTACGACGCATATTTATTTATTTATTTATTTATTAGAGATGGGTCTGCTCCTGGCCAACAACTAGCCGAGCAAGGATGAGGCCTACATGAAGAAAAATAGTGACTATTTCATATTTCAGTGGTCCCCTCCACTGAGCAGTACCACACACACACACACACACACACACACACACACACACAAAATCACGCATATGTGTTTATATCTTTGTATTTGTATATAATGTATAATATGTTTATATAATTTATAGATACATGTAGGTATGTAGGTACTCGTATATTGTTATCATTTTTTAATTAGGTACTAAGCACTTTTTTTTGTACATATAAACTTTAAGATGCCTAACCTTGTAATAGGCTATATGAAAATTTAATCTATTATATGATTTGTTAAATATTAAATGCTGTAAGGTTAGCTATTAAATAAATAAATATAAAAGTCATACAAAGTAACCATCCACTTGATGGTAATTGGCTACTGACATTTTCTTATATATTTATCTATATCTTCTATATTATATCTACGAGTTTGTCTATACATGGTTCTTCTTCCGTTTATTTCTTCTTATCCAAGCAAAGGAATTTGATACAGTTTTCACTAGTGTATGTAGAAAGCTATAAACGAGATAGGTTTTCGTGTATAACTTTGTGAAAAATTACAAAACACTACACTCACTGTTAAGTCAGTGTACTGTGGCCGTACAGTTGTGAGTTTTACTGCTGACTTGGTTACTTGAATTCTCAACTACATTGGAAAGTTTTCGAGTTATTACCTTTTGCGAGCGGAGCACGAGTTTGTTTGTATTTTAAAGACACTTTAACTAGTAAACGAACCATACTCATCCCTCGTAATTAAGCGGTGGATTGGTGTAATTTAATAACTGTGTTTTAACTGATTTTAATGTTACAAACGAAATGTCATTCGGTTATCCTATTGAAGTTTGCATTTGTAACTAAGACAGAGCTGCGACTGCATAACTAAATATGAACTTCTCGAATTGTCGAGCACAGCTCCGGCGTCGACAATTCGCAAGCTGCGATCTCGAATTCTCGAGCAATCATAGCGACTGCGAGCTCGAAAGCTCGAGAAGTCACAACCGACGAGACACAACACTTCGAAGGATGCTCGGCATGGATACTCGGCAGCGCAGAGGACGCTGTGGGGTAATGCCGTGCGGGGAGGGTTACGCTCCCTGTCGGCACCTCGGCGTACCCGGAGGTGGAGGTACGCCGACCATCTCGGGGACCTTACGACGAGTGGCATTCTCTCCTAAGACTACCGTCCAGATCCCGGTCCAGGCATTTGTCCCCCGTTGTCCTATTCGCGTTATACCTACTTAGTTAGTTTTTTAGTAACTTGTACGCGCTATAGTTAGTTTTTTTGAAAAATACACAGGAACTCAACATTTTTCCTGGATAAAAAGTATCCTATATATTAATCCAGGTAATAAACTATATGTATGCCAATTTACATCCAAATCCTTTATGCTGTTTCTGAGATTAGCTTGCACAAACGAACAGACAGACAAAAATTCTTAAACCTATTTTTTTACCTCGGTAACACAAGTGCAACGTGCACCTACGAATTATTTTTTCGATAAAATATTGTACAGACACGGCTCGTTTACGATTTTATTACACACTAGCTGTTGCACGCGACTTCGACCGCTTTTTTTTTACAAAATATTGCGTATATTACTCGCTGATAATGTAGCTTTCTATAGGTGAAAAAATTTTCAAAATCGATCCACTAGTTTTTGAGTATATTCATTACAAACATACAAAAATACAAATCTTCTCTCTTTATACCTAATACATATTAGTATAAAAAATAAATAGCCTTTTTTTTCTACTACAGTTTTAACTTACTAATATTAACTAAACTTAAATTAATTAACTTAATTAAACTTTCGATTTTAACTTGAGCTTTAACTACAATTTAACTTAATCTAGATATTAGCATAGATATATTAATTATTTAAATATAATAAATGCCGAATAAACCTACCTAAGTTGCACACCAATTTAGTACCAAACTTAAATTACTCAACAAAAATCCACACACAATAAAAATCCATTGAGGGTATTTTTAAAGTGTTGTACTTAGATATGTATTGATAATGTGACGAAAACATGAAAATATGAAAGTACATATCTATGAAAATGTTTGTGAATGTCAAAGTGCACTCAGGGTTATTGAGTGAGAACGTTTCTCGAGAGAGACTTTCAGATTGTATGTACGCTTCATCAAACGTTACTTTGAACTTTTGTACATTATCTTCTATTACTTACACGCAGCCTCTATCTAAGTATAGTTTTTTGTTTGACGAGCCCGTTGGGTGAGTGGTAAGTGTGCTTGCCTAAATAAATCCATCCAATAGTGTATTATAAACGTCACACGTCACGTCCGCCTGTTTCACAAATGTCAAGTAGGCCAAACTGTCATTTAAAGTCACCTGTCATCGGGAATATTTTAGCTGATATACCTTTGTTTGTACGGTAAACGTCCCAAACATTAAATAGAAAATAATCAAAAAAAAAAACGGCTATCGAATAATGCAGTAAACTGAGTGCATAATTCAATAAAACAGAAAATGATTTCTAAAAGTAACTAATCAACACTTTACTGGTAGTTGGTGAAAGAGGCGCTAATAATAATAATGTAATAATGTCCTATTTTTCCAAAAATCTAAAAAAAATACAACAATTGCTTCACTTTAGCAAAATTATGCTATAGACAATTTTTGTTCGCAATTCAATATAGATTATTTTTGTCCTTGGCACTTTTGCGCTAAACTGCATAGTTTTTGAAATGTTTAAGAAAAACTGATAAAACCCAACTTGTCCACACCCTCCCCCCAAACCCGACCCTAAAAATGGTGTAACTTTTTACACCATTTTTTTTTTGTGTGTTCTATACAGAACAATTTGGAGCTGGAAGGATACTTTTACTTTGGATGTTGGGGTTTGGCCGTTTTTTGGCCTAATTGCACCATAGTTTAGGGGTTATATTAAACCGATTTTTGATGAGTAAACTCCAAAAAACTATACAAAAATTAATATTATAATTGATAAAAAAGAGTGATGTTCTACTAAAATTGGATTTCGATTTTTTCAAGACTGAAAGTGTTCCCACATTCATATGTCATCGCTGAAATCCTTTGAACAAAAAAGGGTTTTTTGGAGACGTTCACGAATTTTCCCCTTAAAAAACAAACTGTCAAGGGAGCCGCACATTACACCGCCGTTGCCGATAGGTAAAGATGTAAGAACATTTTTGGCATAGACATTAGAATTAATGTCGTTAATTCGCGCATATTATAGTGAATGAATACTTAAATACATCTGAATTGGATGTCCTTTGGTAGCATAGGACTAAATAAAATTATATGAAATCTAGCTTATCTGTGAATTTAGCATTTTGAAAAATTAAGTTATTATTTTATTAAAGCAAATATTTTTTTTCCCTGAAGGACATACCATCCCCATCTTGTCGAAATACGTCTTTTTCGGACCAAGCGCTTTTAAACATCCTTTATTTAGCACACTGCCAAGGTTTGGAACTCCCTGTATGGCCCTCCGGAGCATTCCGTCTATTTTCCTAATTGGTCAACATTACCATTCGTCTACTTTCCCTATCTAGTCGACTTGTCCAATCGGTCTACTTTCCCCATCGGTCTATTATTTCGATAAATTTAAAACGAGTTGGGACTTAGATGTAATTTCGTGTGTGGAAAATACATTAAATTCTCATTTCGCTTTACCCTTTACGGATACTCTGGTCATATTAAGTTCAATAAAATAAAAAATTACTTATTTATGTAAGATTGTATTTTGAACATTTTGAAAAGTAGACTGATTGGGAAAGTAGACGTACTAAAAATGAGACAGATCAGGAACAAGAAGGTTACCGTTTGGGAAAGTAGACCGATTGAACAAGTTGACCAATCAGGAAAGTAGATGGAATGCTCCGGAAGGCCTGTATGTCTGTATTTCCGAGCTCATATAAAGTTGGAGTGAATAGGCATCTTCTGGGTGAGCTCGCTCCATCATAGGTCTTATCTGCGCTACACGCCTAATTTCTGGCTCTTGGCAAACATATCTAATAAAAAAAATGTGACATTTGATTTTACTCCCATAAATTTTAATAACCCAGGCTTATATACCTATGAAATGAAGTAAACTGCAAAAAAATTAAAATACTACTTTATTAAATTGTACTTACCTTTGTACTGGTCCCTAGCATCATTGTACGGTGTGAGAGTCGGCCAACCCACATCTCTCAATATTTCATAGTGAACGCATGACGTGAAATGCAAATCTAATGTAGATGATTCGTCACTCGCGTTGAACGCGAATGTGTTCCATGTTCAGTGCAAAAACACAGCACTATATTAAATCAAGTAAATCGCGGAATTTATATAGCGCTGAAAAAAGTATGAACGCTCACTAAATCGCTGTTATACACCTGTTTGTTCGCACTGTGGGTCCGCGCGGTGTCGCGGCTGGGCCAAATAAATAATTCTTAAAAATAAACTACTAAAGTAATTGAAATTAAATAAAAACTATTAAAATTCATAAAAATTAATTAATTTAAATTAATTGATCAATTCTTCTTCGCTTATAGCTCTTTCAACTAGCAAAATCCAAATCTTGTTCCAGTTTATGGTAGGTAGCTTGCCATCATTGCCTACAAAACATGTTATCACATTTTATTAACGAAAACAACAAGAAAAAAAAAGAATCATATATACAAAGAATTAGTAAACAAATTAAAATATGAATAAAAATTATAAAAACATTTATCATAACGAATTAATATCAGTGCAATCTCTGTTCGAATGATTATATTACCGGTGCCATCTAGTTTTCGCAAGGATTTATTATTACGTAAAATATTCTAGTTTCAGATATTCTAAAATGAAAACTAACGCGTAACGCATAACGTGTGACAATTTTGATTTAAATCCCATAAATTTTCATACCCCGGGCTTCTTAAGGAAATCGATTTTTAAGGAGTAAACTCCAATAAATCAATATGTATAAACAAACTACTGTATCAATACTAATAATAAATCTATAAGTGTAGGTATTGTATGTATGTATGTTCCTCCATAACTCTTAAACGAATTAACTGATTTTCATGAAACTTGCTAGATAAACATTTAGACGTACGGGACACAGGATGGGCTACTTTTATTCTTTTTCAACGCGGACGAAGTCGCAGGCACCAGCTAGTTTATGCATAACACGATATATGATCTATTCTTTTTCTATTGATCAAAAACGTAAACAAATATAGCGTCGCCATGGTCACTGGACTGTTTTAAAGATGGAATTTGTATATTCGGCATTATAAAAGAGAGTTGACTCAGTGATTAACTCATTTAGAATTTGTTCGTATTGTTTGTTTAGTTCTATATCGTGAATTGTTTGTTTACCTTTTTGATCAATGAAAAAAGAATAAAATATAGAGTGGTTCACCTTGTCTGAAAATTCTCATCATTCGAACCACTGTGCAACGTATTACAAGTTATTTGTCAGCGCGCGTATATCCAGTAAAAAAAGTCCGAAGCGAATGAAAGCTTCGTGAAAAGTGCGTACCGCTATTACTCGTGTGAATTATTCAATCGTTGAAGTTTGTGAAAAACATTTTCTGCATTGGACTGACTTTAAACGGTTTATTGGCCGCTCAAAACTTATTCATTCGACAACTTTTGAAACGAGTAATTTAGTTATATTGGAAAAAAACATTTTGTTATTGAGTTTTAGAGGTAAATTTAGTTTAGTCTCTTTTTTATGTTAATTGGTGATGGACAGATACATGGCCCTTTTGATACCTCTTATGATATGTCTACAAATTAAATTTTATTAGTCCCCGAAAATAAATTAAGAAGCTATATATACAGGGCGTCCCAAAACTATGCGACATGAAGGGAAAGTACCTAAAATATCGTAGATAGGATATTTCGCTAAAATAAGACTACGTTATTTTTAAAAGTTAAGTAGTAATACTGCATTCAAAGATTTTCTGAAAATTATGTCGTCGCCGGCAATAAATAATATTCTTGAAATTTGAATCAAACTTTTTACGTTATTCCTCTCTTTTAAGATACTATGTTACTTAAGAAGAATTTATATATTTTGTCCATTCTTTCGATTGGCATCATAAAAATAAGGGTAATTATTTTTTTCATATTTAAGTCGGTTCGATTCCCAGACGAAGCAAGTAATTTTTAGAAAATCTTTGAATGCAGTATTACTAACTTTTAAAAATAACATAAAGTCTTCTTTCAACAAAATATTCTATCTACGATATTTAAGGTACTTTCCCTTCATGTCGCATAGTCTTGGGACGCCCTGTATGGTTTTCTCATGTCAAGGTACGTCCCCTGTAAAGGGGCTGCCCAAATGACTAGGAAACGCAATGTAGCCCTGCCCTGCCACTAAACACACTAGTAGAGGAAAAAATTATAAATTTTTTGGCAGTTTTCTATCCAAAGTGCAATTGCCCCTTTCTCTCAGTTTGAGGTTTTTATCTATATGTTTTGACCACCACATTTCAGTGGTTAAGTAGCTTAGCCCTGAAAATGGAACAAACTGACAGAGACAGAGACAGAATTATTTTCGCTTTTAAAATATCACAATAGATTTGCTTAGGTGTTACATTTTCAAGAAGTTAAAACAAAAAAAAAACCTGACTATGGAAATCTATGATGTGTATTTATAGTCTAAAAGTCTAACTGCAGTCTTATTACTAGTCTAGTCTAAGTTACTAAGCACAAGCAATGTAAGAACATTGATACTCTGTGAAATTACTTCAAAACGCTCAAGTATACATACTCGTAACCAAGTATAACATACTCGTACTTGAGAATTCATGTTCGTCACTAAACTTTGTTATGTTGTAAAAGGAAATGTTTTACAAAAGGCGAAACTTAAATTCCTCATAGGAACTTGGATTCGGAGCAATAATAGAGCCCAGCAACAACTGTATTAGAAAAGCACACGAGGAACCGGAAATCGGCTTATGTGGCAAAATAGTTCGTGCCGGGTTAAGCTCGCGGTTATACGGGCCGTTATTGCGCGAGATAAAGCTACGTTTATCACTCATAGATATTTGTAGTTGACACTCAATAGATGCCTATTGTGTGACAACTACGAGTATCTATAACAAATATTAATGAATCTTTATTTTACAAGCATTAAGTGGGCTGTCCAATATGGCCAGTAAAATAAAACTTAGAATCTATGTTAGTGCCTTTAAATAATATCTAAGAATAACAATAAGGGCCTCATGTAAACTGCTTATTCCATAGTCGAGAAAACCAGCAGCAGCGGTTCTAATATAGGCAGTCGAGCCTGTTTGGAATCGCGCATAGAATGCTGTTGAAGCTGGCCCGCACCCGGCGTACCAGGGAAACATGTTTATTTTGTACTGTTGTGTAGAAAAAATCCACTGCAGAAGCGGAGCAGTCCAAACAGCACCCAGAACGAATCTTTGTACTATTCGAAAGGCGCCATACGATTCTTGAGTAAAGCGGTTTCACAGACCACACGTACAATAAGCGCGGAGTAACGTCAGGTTTACTTGTTTAAAATAAGGTTTAAAACACGTAAATAAAGTCTGCTATAAATTTCTATTTTTGCGAATTATTTATCCTAACGAGTTGAGTTAGGTATTGAATTAGACTAGCTACCACCTTTGGATTTTTAACCTTATGATTATAAAGTAATTCATACAAACATTGTATCAATTGGGTTGTATAACAACTTATATAACATTTGTATTCTACATATTTTTTAAAGTTTTATGTTGTTAAAATAAAATTAAATAAGTTTGTTAAATATGTAGCAAAATTCTAGATTCTGTCAAAATTCCAGAGATTCCACTATTAGACGCGGCGTTAATGTGCGTTTTATTTTCCTGTGTGTTTCCAAAACGCCATGACGTATATGTTAGCTCGCAACCCGTAAATTTTGCCGTCGCCTGGCCGAATGAATTGTAGCGGTAATTTAGCGCTCACTGTCCGATCGTTTTGTGTGAGAATATATGAAAATTTCACTAATCTCCCCCTATCAACGAAATGCGTATATAGACAATTTCTGCGGCAATTTCAAATTGACTTTCCTTTAGCTGTAAAACACCTAACTGTCTGAGTTAAGGGACCCAGGTTCAAATCCCCGCGAGGTCAACTTAAGATAACGCTTAAGATACCCATTGTATCTTAAGCGTTATAATTACACAGAAACCTAACATTTTTCCAGGATAAAAGTATCCTATATGTTTCGCCGTTTTTGCGGATTAGGATTGTGATTCCAATTTTAACTAGCCGGTGAATACTAGTTCAAATATTGGGTTAAAAGCCAACCCTTTAACCGTTTGGTTTTGTTGGAGTTGTCGTTCCCCTAGCGCCTGACTCGTAATTTTGTTTTTAATTTTTTTAAAGAGAAAGCAACTCAATGGTTTAAAAATAAACATTTTAGAGGAATTTGTCGTATATCATATATCTGGCTCTAACGAAATGGACACGAAAATGCGACTCTGGCTAAATGCTAAAGGGTTAAAATTAAAATCCCTTTACTCCCATTACAAGTAGTTTTATCTATTAAGGTTTTAAAAAAAATTAATAATACATAGTTTAAACAAAATCTTCCCAACACCGGCTTAGGGTTGCCCCCTACGAGTTTCCCCTTAAATCAATCCGAGTACACAATACAGCCCTAATGGTTAGACTGCGAAAACGCGCTAACTGGAGATAATTAAAAAGTGGGCGCTCACAAAAAATATAACCCCGCGCATAATTCAAAAGATAAGATAAATCCATCCATCAAGCCGTCGACGCAACAAAGACAAAAGACAAAGTAAGTAAAATTCGAGACAGCCTCTATTAAGCAAGTAGGTACATAAATAACTTAGAAGCAAAAGGATCGAACAATGGATGGGAAGGTTTAACAAAGAGGTGAGGGTGCTAGGAAGATGTAGGCTTTACTGCCGGTTGTTATAGCGCAGATGCCTGCCGCTGACGGTAGACAAATGCTAACCGAAAATATGGACAGTTCATTCAAACAGATATATTTATTATTTAATTAATTGTATTGGAGTTAGAGAAGGAAGGCTATGGACAAGGGATTGTGGCGAATTCTAGGGGAGGCCTTTGCCAAAAGGCCAAGTTGACACGGAAAAGGAAAGCTAAATATAGTTCCTAAGAAGAAAAATGAATAATAATAAAAAAAAGAAAAATGTAACTAACATAAAACTAGAAATATTCTAAAAAAATGTCAGAAATAAAGGCTTTATTTATTTATTTATTATTCACTAGCTGGTGCCCGCGATTTCGTCCGCGTTGAAAAAGAAAAAAGTAGCCTATCCTGTGTCCCGTACGTCTAAATGTTTATATACCAAGTTTCATGAAAATCAGTTAATTCGTTTAAGAGTTATGGAGCAACATACATACATAGAGAAAAAATTCTAAAAATGGTCAATTTAGTTTCAGTATCATGTATAGAGCCTATAAACACGATATCTCTGAAAACAAAGTAACTTACTCCATGACCAACCCTTACAGATTTATTATTAGTATTGATTTATTTATTGGAGTTGGTAATTTTATTTCAATACTAGATCGTGTCCGCGACTTCGTCCGCGTTGAAAAATATAAAAAGCCGTCAGTATATTTTATATTTTTTTGCATTGCTATAACCATTTTGCCAGGTGTCAGTTTTTTATTTCCTCAGGCGTCCCGAGGAGGAAATAGTACTTTTTTCTGAATGAAAGATACCCTATGTCCTTTCCTGTATCCCCGGTTGAGTAGTTTAGGCGTGAAAATGTAACATGACAGACAGACAAAGTTACTTTCACATTACTTATGTAATAAAAATATATAATGCCTGACATATGAATATATCTGCATTGTTATTACATTTTTGCCAGACATTAGGTTTTGATTTTAAACTAGCTGCTGCACGCGACTTCGCCCGCGTAACTTTATAAAATGTACCCTATGTCCTTTCTAGTGTCCCAGACAACGTGTATGCAAAATTTCATGGTGATCGGTCCAGTAGTTTTTGCGTGAAAGAGTAACAAACATCTATACAATATTTCGCATTTATATCACAGTTGTTTGTTGTCAGTAAAATTCTGTCTTCAATTCTTATTTGGTCTGAGGCTCGAACATTTTACCTTATCCACACTCGTCACTACTCGTCACTGAGGAAACAAATACATCTATATATCAGCCGACGGCTGTGAGTTATTAATTACAAACATTATAACGTAATTTTGTGTTTTGTTTACCCTGGCAGTTCAACCCCATTCGCAGAACTGCGCTTTCAGTGAAATATTGAATGCTTTTACGGTAATTATTTGAAAACATTTTCTTAATTGTTGAAGAATTCGTCTAAATGCCTCTTAGTTGGTCTTTTTTTAATGTTGGGAAATTCCCAGCAGTGTAGGGGGACACTGCGGGGTTATGCCGGATTCATACCGGCTAAAACCCAACTACTTTGTAACGCGGCCGTTGATGGGCGGGGTCGCAGGGAAGTTATGACACGACATCGGTGTCCCTCTACGGCTATCCAGCGTGGGGAGGTTTAGAGCGCGTTTTGAAGCGTTTAGCCACTAGGCGTTTTGAAGCGCGCGCTTTGCAAACGCGCGCTTTGAGAACTATGGAGTTCTTAGAGCGAGTACACATAGAGCGGTTGACGTTGCGTTAGAACTTCATAGTTCTCAAAGCGCGCGCTTCAAAACGCCTAGTGTGTACCAGCTCTTAGGGTCAGCGCGGACCGACGGAGTGGCGGCAAAGAGACTAATCATTAGTCACTAATGAGTTATCATTTGAAAATCGACCTAAGTTACTTGAGTATGTGATTGAAAGTGGTATAATAATAAAAAAATACTCTCGGCAAGCGCGGTCGAGCTGCGCTCGGTGAATCTTCAGCTAAAGAAACTAGTCGTTTTTTAAATGATAGCTCATTAGTCTCTTCGCCGCCACTCCGACGGTCCGCGCTGACCCTTACTCTCCCTGTCAGAACCTCGGCGTACCCGATCGTGGAGGTACGCCGGCTATCTCGGGAGACCTCTAAGTGTTTGAACGGCTTGTTACTACAATCTCCGCTATGTACATATGTATCTGATTGTTATTTTTGTTATGTTTAGGTCGACAGACATGCTGACGGTACACTTGATGGTAGGTGGTTACCGTCGCGTTTAACACAGGCAAAGTGACAGGTGCTGCAAGTGCCCATATGATTAAGGATAGAGCTTAAGGAAGGGATGGGGGTTAATGGGCTCTGGCATCTCTTACTCAATCACCGAAACGTGAATGTGAGTTAAATGTGAATGTGAGTTTGTTTGTATGTTTGTTACGCTTTCACCCAAAAACTACTGAACCCATTAACGTGAAATTTTGCATACACGTTGTCTGGGACACCAGAAAGGACATAGGGTACTTTTCATCCAGAAAAAAGGACTATTCCCGAGGGATCATCTAAAATAAAATTTAAAAAAAAACGCCTGGCCAAAGTGTTATAACAACAAATGGTCAAGTGTTATTTTGCTTATTTTTTTTTATTTTTCAACGCGGACGAAGTCGCGGCCACCAGCTAGCTAGCTAGCACCAAGATATATTTAAAATTCGCTAGTTTTCGGACATTCACTGTAACACGTTTACAAACTTAATATCCACTAAATATATTCCCCGTGTAAACCTTTTTGTGATTGATCCGTTTTGATCCCGTTTCCTGAAATCGTCTCAATGGAGGCCCACCGCATCACTTTGAAGGCTTATATTGCTTGTATTTTTAGATAAAAATTCTTTTTCATAATATTGTTTACAATTTTCATATTGGATTTGTAGATTTAATAACATGCTTTGATATTTATTTTGTTGCTTTATAAACTACTAGCTGTGGCGTGCGACTTCGTCCGCGTAGCCTTATAAAATGTAGCCTTTGTTACTCTCCGATAATATAGCTTTCTATGGTGAAAAAATTTTCAAAACCGGTCCAGTAGTTTTTGAGTTTATTCATTACAAACTTACAAATCTCTCGTTATAATATTAAAAGTATAGATATAAACTTTTATTTATTTAATGGTTATCCAAAATTTTTTTGTTCCGTTCACACAGTCTAAATTTATCATGATATTCTAAGCCGCAGGATTTCCACTTCTACTCTCCTATCATCATCAATCAATACTAATAATAAATCTATAAGTGTAGGTATTGTATGTTGTATGTTCCTTCATAACTCTTAAACGAATTAACTAATTTTCATGAAACTTGGTAGGTAAACATTTAGAGGACACAGGATAGGCTATTTTTTCCTTTTTCAACGCGGACGGAGTCGCGGACGTTAGCTAGTTTTCTAATAAGACCGGTCAGAAGCAGCCAGGATCCACCGTCGACCCACGACCCTTATCCGGTCTCTGTCCACCTTGTGGGTGCACGTCCTACTCTGCGCTTGTCGGTCTGTGGCTCACTCACTGGCCCGGCCCGCCACCGGCACCGGCACCGGCACCGGCACCGGCACTGGTGTTGGGCCGGCTTATTACGTTTGTGTGTTGTATATGCCACCGTAAAATTGTGCGAACCGTTAGTTTATAATTTATCTAGTGAGATTATACACTGTCGACAGATTGTGAACGGACATTGAAATTTACAATCTACCGCTTAAATTTTCGTAAGTTTATAAACTGACAATGACTAGCCGTCAAATTGTGATTTTTGACCAACAACAATTCACTATAGATCTACAAAAAGTACTACAGTGGACAAAAGCAATACAGTAAGAAGTGTGAATTGAAAAACAGAAAAATTAAAAGTGTGATTGAACTAATACTCGTAGAAGAGTATAATTTAGCTAAAGGTCAAGAAAGGCGACATGACATGACATCATGACTGTTGGTACCGAAAAAGAATTAATTCTAAAAAGAAAGTTTCATTTTGATCCAGTGGTACAAATAATATCAAATCATTTTGTTAGTAACTCTATGCACACGAACACGTGCCACCTATAACGCCGACCAATCAATGGACAGTTTACAATTTCGCGAGTGATAAATTGTAAGACTGTGCAGTGATTGGTTCATTTGTTTGTAATTTTACAGGTTAGAGATAGTAATATTATAAACTGACGGCTAGACATGGTCAGTTTAAAAACTTACGGAAATATAAGCGTTAGATTGTAAATTTTAATGTCCGTTCACAATCTATCGACAGTTTATAATCTCACTAGATAAATTATAAACTAACGGTTCATACAATTTTACGGTGACATATACACACGCAAGCGTCTAGGTTAGTGGGCGTGCGCCCGCCCGCGCCCCCGCAGATCTCATTCTGTCGGTTTGGAGCGTTTCGGTGTCGGTCAATCCTTACATATTATAAAACAGTCCTTCGCCGCGTCTGTCTGTGTGTCTGTTCGCAATAAACTCAAAACTACTACACCGATTTTCATGCTGTTTTCACTAATGGATAGAGTGGTTCTCGAGGAAGGTTTTAGTATGTAATTTATAAAGTTACGCGAACGAAGTCGCGGGCAGCAGCTAGTAAAGAATATATCTGTCGGTGTCTTTGTCGGGCCGGTGCCGGACCGGTTAATGAAGAACCGTCTATTGCTCGTTGAGCAACGACGTTGAGTAGTCTTTACGAGGACGATATTTAGCGCCTTGTGTCATCACTGAAAACACACATTGGTCAAAAACGCACTCAGGAATTTTAGACGAAAAGATATCTCGTCCAAAATTTATAGTACTACTGCGAACTAACCTAAAATAACCTAAGTACAGTTAAGTGTGAATGTTTTAGACAATTTAAAAAAAAAACTTTTTTTATGAAAAACATGATCTTATTTTTTAGCATCGTCTCCCAAAATATGTATACCAGGTAAACAACATGAACATAGTTAATCCTCTCAGTGAAGAGATATATCAAATTATAAGTTAGGAAGCTAATAATTTTTGCCGAACAAACTTTTGATTATACTTCATAGATGTGAAAGGAATTGGATTTCTTTTTTTCCCTCGTTCCGAAGTTATTGTCATGTTGCTGCCAATGTTAGAGATTAGCGAATACTTTTATTTCCCATACCCGTACCATTTAAAGAAATGAATGTATATTCAATTATCTTGGCAATCTATATATACTGTGTCTGCACATACATGTACATAGGTATAATAATCATATAATTAATATCCGGGGCTTAGCACTGGTGCGATTTTTCGGTAATTTTTCCATTTTTTGCTCCACACTTTTTTGATTTTTGAAAAATCAATAAATAGCTTAATTGGTACAGCTCGAGGTTTGACCTTAGCAACACACTAAGCGATCATTTTCATTTTATAGATTAATATACATAACTACATATTATAAAACAAAGCCCTCCGTCGCGCCTGTCTATCTATCTGTCTGTTCGCGATAAACTCCAAAACTACGGCACCAATTTTCACGCTGTTTTCACCAATGGATAGAGTGGTTCTCGAGGAAGGTTTTAGTATATAACTTACAAAGTTACGAGGACGAAGTCGCGGGCAGCAGCTAGTTATATAATAGTTTTTCATATAATATATACACATCTTTATATGCTACTGCTATGCATATGGGGAGCAGTACAACTTATTGTTTTAAGAAGTAACAAGTGGATAGAGCGATTGGTGACATAGTGGATAACATAGTGGATAGTGGTGATTTTGTTATGTAGTGTTCCTAAAAATATTTGCACACCCTAAAGGGTAGAATGTAGCGAGCCTAATTCATTATAAAACCATTTAATTGTAATTACCTATATTCAGCAAATAAATTATTATTATTATTATTATTGGTGTATCCTGTAACGGAAGCTCCTGCAACAATGCCAGGATATGAAATCCTACTTCTATATCCTCATATATAACCTACTAGCCCTACCGCGAGGCAATTGGTTATTTGAATTAATTTTTTTTTGTCATAAATGGAAAGATCATATATATGTTTTATAACAAAACTATTTTCTCTTTTTTTTCGCAATAATTCAAAAGTTATATAAAAATAAAAATTAATTTTTGAATCCAGTACCGAAGACGCGCCGATCGCTCCCGAACAAACCCGAGCGCGCGTGACGTCAAAATGTTAGCTTTAACAAGTCACGAACGCTGTAGTACTGTTCTAAAGTAGCTTTAACATTTTGACGTCACAACCACTCACAACTATGGTGACCAATCTTGGCGCGTTCACAGCCACGTGATTTTTTCTTTAAATTTTATCAATTTTTAATTGTTTATAATTAATAGAAAAAAAATTTTTTTTTTAGTTTTTTGCATTAAATATCAATATTATAAATAATAAAGTTTTAAAATACATAAAAAAAAAATTTTTTTTTTTTCAAATTCCCAATTACGTCCAAATCGCTGGTGATTGGAACTTACGCCACATAGGTGTAAGTTACCACGTAAAATTTTTGGCACTACTGTAGAAGACCACTGGTTTTGGTACTACTGTTGTGTTTTGATGAGTAATTCGAAATCCTCTTAATACCTTATCCTTTATCCTAATATGATCGGTAGCGCATAATGCAGCACTTGTAGCTTTGCTTGTGTTTTAGGTGATGGCAGCCACCTACCATCAAGTGGACAGTCAGCTTGACTGACTGATAATTCGAAGTTTTACCGTAACATAAGACGTCAGCACGAGGAATTTGTTTAAGAGTCTCGCCCCGGACATTACAAGTTTTCCTTACTCGTTTGACGGATCGGTCTATTGTGATTTCTATTCTATTATTGCTTGTTTTTAAAGAACGAAATGCATGAGGAGAATCTTCTTTTTCGCAAATAAGTAGTTGGAAGAGATAGTGAAATGGACTCCATTTGTGATTACCACATCAAAATCAGGAGGAGTTAGCAGATATACAGGCAGTGGGAGGCGGGAGGCGACGAGCTGTTGCCCGCGACTTCGCCCGCGTAACTTTGTAAATTATATACTAAAACCTTCCTCGAGAACCACTCTATCCATTGGTGAAAACAGCATGAAAATCAGTGCAGTAGTTTTTGAGTTTATCGCGAATAGACAGACAGACGCGGCGGGGGAGTTTGTTTTATAATTTGTAAGGATGTAAGGAAGGAAGTAGAACCAAAAAACTTTCTATAAAGTAAATCTTTTTATGCAGGCTGATATTCCACATGACTAATGTAAATAAAAAGTGGCTTATATCCCCTATAACACAAGTAAGACCACAGGATAAGGATAGGGAAAGGGATAAGGTAGGGATAGACAAATGAGAATTCTAGGTATCTATCATCAATCAATACTAATCAATACTAATAATAAATCTGTTAGGGTCGGTCATGGAGTAATTTACTTTGTTTTCAGAGATATCATGTTTATAGGCTCTATACATGATACTGAAACTAAATTGACCATTTTTACAATTTTTTTTCTGTATGTATGTATGTATGAATGTTCCTCCATAACTCTTAAACGAATCAACTGATTTTCATGAAACTTGGTAGATAAACATTTAGACGTACGGGACACAGGATAGGCTACTTTTTTCTTTTTCAACGCGGACGAAGTCGCGGGCGCCAGCTAGTACTAAATATGAATAGTATTCAACCTGTAAACTCACACTATTCTCGTATGTAGGTGTACCTGTAATAAATGCTATCCGCGAATAAATCCACGTCTATAGAAGCTATTCTATATGGCATAGAACGGAGTCATTGTTGAAAAGTCATTAGTCGCACACAATGGTTTGTAGTTAGGGTTAATGTTGGCATAGGGCCAATATAAAATCGGCTCAATTTTATTGGGACCGCTCCACTGGAATTATAGCCGAACGCCTCTATAGAAGATATCTCGTGACGGACATAGTCACGGACACGAAACATTTCTATATATTTTTTATACATCTGCTCATCAAAATACTACAATGGAATTTGCGTCACAAATGCCAAAGCGGCACACAAAAAGAAAGCCTTTGACAGAATCATGGCGGACTCTTGCCTTCACGCGTCAATGGTAAAAGGTAGTAACGATCAACTTCTACTATTTCATTTCAAACTCTAATGGGTTGACGTAAAGTCACATTTTCTTTAAATTACGTACTTATTACTATGTTTGTTTTGTTTTAAATGACAGTTCATGCTCTACGCATATGTCACTTTTAAATGTTCCATAAAATTCGTAGTGTTTACACACATATATAAGTAAATCAATTAGAAAAACAGAGAAACATATATAAATGAAGATAATAAATTATATAAATTCGTGTTTACTAATTTAATTAGTAATTTATTGTTATTTTTATTAGTTTATTTTTATCGAAGTACAAAGAGCAAAGCAAAAATAAATGACTATCTTACATTTTATTGTCTCTGACTGTACCGTTCAATAAATTTTCTTTCAAATTATGCATGGGACATTTTGGAAATAGTAAACTAAATGTTTATTGAAAGTTGCAAAATATCTACAAAGAAAATAATTAGAGTGGGACGTTTTGGGAATAATAAAAATATTTACTTTTGAAATTCCCAAAATTGTCCATTTTGGACATTTTGGCAATAGACCAAATTCAATAATTCACACACACAAAATTAAGGTATCTACCGTGAAATTTATTGAAAGTAATTTAAACAATAAATCAACAATTACAATCACAAATAAAAGACAAGAACAAAATTCGTTAGTAAAATTTATTCCTTTTTTCTTTTACTTAGTTCAGAATAAAATAAATTTCTTAGAAAAATATTTGTTAAATTTTACTATTTAAAATGTAATTAATTTTTAATTAATTAGCTTGCGTCCCGTCCCTGGCTTCGCATGGATGAAATTTTTTCTCGAAATTTATATAATTTATATAAATAATGAGAAAGGTTTGTATATATTACAAACCTTCCTCATTTGGTGGTTCATTATAGAAGCAAAAATCGAGAATGTTTCAATTTTTTTTTTTAAATATTCTTTGAAGTCCGAGATTCTTTTTTCTCTTCATAAGGTGGAAGGTATCTTATGAAGAGAAAAAATTGTACATCCGTGCAAAGCCGGGGTCGGTTCGCATAGATTATTATAGAAAATTGTAATAACTTGACTGCCTCTCCGCAGACGTCGCTGTTCCATTGTTTGAAGTGTACGTAATTAAAATCGGTGCCTGCGATATTAGTTCTCACCTGTTCGAAAGGCGAGAGGGGGTCGGTGGAGGACGGTGGTGGGAGGGGAGGGGGGGGGGGCTGTGACGTAATTGCTATCTAGTGGCATGAATTTTTATTTTATTGGCGGAAGAATTGTAAATGTGATGATTTAATGAAAATGTAGTTTGGTTATGAACTATTTTTACAATGTTTACATCTATACTAATATTACAAAGAGGAAAGATTTTTTTTTTATCAAATAGGCTATGTATGTATGTATGTATGTATGTATGTATGTATGTATGTATGTATGTATGTATGTATGTATGTATGTATGTATGTATGTATGTATGTATGTATGTATGTATGTATGTATGTGTATGTCCCTCCATAACTCTTAAATGAATTAACTGATTTTCATGAAACTTGGTACATAAACATTTAGACGTTACAAGACACAGGATAGGCTTTTTCTTTTTCAAGTAGTAGTGATACGCAGTAGTATGCAGAAGAACTCCTCAGCAACTTACAGCTTATATTGCTACTGAGAATTATTAAGATTTCAACAAATATTTATCAGATACAGGCTCAGCAGAGATTGACTTACGGGCAACAAGCAATTAACTTTGCCTTACAAAGAGGGATTAAGTTCGCTGTACCGATATCAGACTATTATCTAAATATACAACAAACAGCGTTAAGATGACACAAGTCGGCGGCTCGAACTCATCGGTGCGTGTAGCTAAAATTCATTCTGTCTCACACAGCACAAAGCGCGGGAAGAGCAGTCGACTGAGTTGCACAATGATTCATACCAAAAAATAAATCATAAACAGACTCTTGGGCATATACTCTTTTTGACAAAACTACTACATATATCTATTTCGTGTAAAGTTATATGAACTCTTGAATAACTAATCAATGTTTGTAGGCAAAGTATTTTGGAGTTTTTGTACACTAGAGTGACTTATTCACCCTGAAAGTTGCATTAAAACTTGTGTTAAAATATGGATTTTTCAAGGATCATATCTTTTAAATTAATATTTTTTTTAAAGTTTGTATGCCAAGGAACCTAGTTAACGACAAGATAAATCGGTATCATGCTTACTTTTGTAAATTAAACATAGCTTGTATCACCTTATTGTTAGTTATTATTAACTGTATTATCTTGTTTTGAAGTGCATTAACAATTATTATGCCATTATTCATGTCATATCGATTACTTCAAAAAGGTTTTCAAAAAGATTAAAATCGTGCTATTAGCAACAGTGGACGAACTCTGGTAAACATGATTTTGTTAAAAAAATAATATAAAAAACTCTTTAATAGCTATATTGATCATCATCACTACCATCATCATTATCATTACCATCATAATTATAACCCTCACCATCACCGTCACCATCATAATAATGTTTTTGTCTGTTTGTGCGTTTGTGCTCGCTAATCTCAGAAACGTTTTAATAGGTTTTGATGAAAATTGGCACATAAAATAATACTAGTCCATACTATCATTATTTTAATATTATAAATGTGAATGTGAGTTTTTTTGTTTGTTGTTTGTTGTGCTTTCACGCAAAAACTACCTAACCGATCATCATGAAATTTTGCATACACGTTGTCAGGGATACAGGAAAAGACATAGGGTACCTTTCATCCAGATAAAAAGTACTGTTTCCGAGTGATCGTCTAAAAATATAAAGAATTGGGCGCCACTGTCGCGTGGCGGCGCCACCGTCGTCACAGCGATAACGATGTCAGGCGTTATTACTCATATATCTTTTTTAATATATAAAAAGGCGACGTGTGTATGTATGTCTCCTATATACTCCAAAACCGCTGAACTGAATTTGATGAAACCTTCAGACAATCTTCAGATTAGTCCAGCGGGTGTTCCTGTGAAGTTTTGTAGCGATCGGACGCGGATGAAGCCGCGGGCAAGTACTATATATATTTTGATAAAACTTCGTTTACTATGTGTAATTTGGTCCAACTTAAAAGATAGAATAGTTTTTATTTTGAACCCGGGCGAAGCCGGGAGCGGGCCACTAAGTTACTCATATATTTTCTTTTTCAACGCGGACGAAGTCGCGGGCACCGGCTAGTAAATAAATATTTATTGAAAAGTCATGTCAAAATTCTACCCTGTACGATTTACGCCTCATTACCTCAGCTTCGACACAATACTCACAAAACGTTCTCGACACAATAATTGCACTGCTACCAAAGTATGTACTAATACTACATATAACTGTTTACGAAATGACTCACATAAAATCAATATTTTTTTTATTATGGCTCCAACTCACTGTAAATTCCCTAGGGGTAAGTAAAGTACCATAAGAACATCCCAACTCATATCCCATAAGTGACAGGACACACTGCAGTTATAAATGTCTAGAGGCAGTACTTAACCACTAGGTTACAAAAGACCACTGCGTGTCATTGAAGCTCGTGTTAGACTGCAGTATAAATGCTGGACAGTATATTAGTATACCGGGTGTCCCAAGACGATGCGACCAGTGATATGTTAAGTACTACGTACTAGATGGAACACTCAAGACGCGATGAGTGTTCCAAGTGATTGGAGTTCCGACGTCCTACCCGTTCACAGTCTGTCATACGCGCTCGTAGAGATTAGGCGCGTTATTATTTTCAAAACCAATAAAAATACCGTCTTGTGTGATGAGATATTGCAAAAATACAACAAAAAATATTGGTAAAACTGCTGGTGTGACGTTCCATAGGTAAGTTATATTAATATTGAAACGTTTAATAGGTTAATATTTAATTTGTTAAAACCGACGTGCTTATCGGGTCGGCCATATTAATATTCAGTTGTCTACGACTTGACGTATTGACTTTGACACTACTGCCGCGCACCCTGCGCGTTGGAACATGAATTTAGCAAGACATCGTAGGGAGTGCTCAATCTAGTACTTACTTAACATATCACTGTATGCGACATGAAGGGACAGTACCTTAAATATCATAGATAGGATATTTTGCTGAAAGAAGACTATTATTTTTAAAAGTTAGTAATACTGCATTCAAAGATTTTTCTAAAAATTACTTGCTTTGTCTGGAAATCGAAAGATTCGATCGAAAGAATGGACAAAAAATAATAATGTTTGATTCCTTCAAGAATATTTATTTATTACCGACGACGACGTAATTTTTGGAAAATCTTTGAATGGAATATTACTAACTTTTAAAAATAACATAGTCTTCATTCATAAAAATATTCTATCTACGATATTTAAGGTACTTTCCCTTCTCGTCGCATAGTTTTGGGACGCCCTGTATACATATATCCCAAAAATATTATAAATGCAAAAGTTCAAGTAAAAAGTACAAAAAACATGGCATACAGATAGTTTATTACGTGTATTAACATATAGGACAATTTTTATCCTAAAAATTTTTAGGTTCCCGAAGGATCGTCTTAAAATATAATAGAGATTCTTGAAATTCGTTAATATTTTAATATTAAAGTATGAAAGAACCATGGCGGGCAAAACTTTTCAAGACATCTGCACTTTGGCCGATTATAAGAGGTTCCCAAAAATCCCCAAATCTGAACAAATTTTAAAAGTTTTTTTCAACAACTTTACGGCAACAAAATTTTCTATGTCTGTATTTTTTTACCTTTTTTTAAATATTTATCATGAAACTTTTGTAGGTCGCTTTCCTAATTTAAACCCTAAAATCATTAAGAATGTTAAATAATCAAAAATAGATTGACTTCCAATTGACTTCGAATATTAATACGAGCTTTAAATCTAACATGATTTTAAAAAATTTCAGCAAAAAATTAAACTCGTATCGATAGAGAAATGTAATCCATCGCAGGCGGTTCATAAAACCAATAACTTAACTTTCTTTATCTGGTCCAGGAAGATTAACAGGACAACCACTGTATTGAACTTCAATATCACCGTCACTCAAATATCGGATCCTATATGGGTAAGTTCTAGATATTTTCTTTTAACGTTAGAAAATCCTCTACCCGGCAGTGTAAGGGGTCTCTGCGGGGTTATGCGGGATTCGTACCGGTTAAAACCCAACGACTTTGTAGCGTGGCCGTTGATGGGCGGGGTCGCGGGGACGTTGTGACACGACTTCGGTGCCCCGCCACGGCTATCCAGCGCGGGGAGGGGTACGCTCGCTGTCAGAACCTCGGCGTACCCAAAAGTGGAGGTACGCCGTCATATCGGGGGACTTGCAGACGGGTGGCAGTCTCCCCCAAGACCACCGCCCTAGTCCATACCTTTACCATAAGTTTACAATGACCGCTCTCGCTAGCGTAAAACATTATTACATGAAAAACTGTCAACTGTCAATGTCAAATTGACATTTTTTTCATGTAAAATATATTATACGCTGTCACTTTTCCATATAAGACTAAAATATATTTTACGCTGTCACTGTCAATGTTAAGTTGACATTTTTCCATATAAAATATATTTTACACTGTCACTGTCAATGTTAAGTTGACATTTTTCCATATAAAATATATTTTACGCTGCCACTGTCAATGTCAAGTTGACATTTTCCCATATAAAATATATTTTACGCTGTCACTGTCAATGTCAAGTTGACATTTTTCCATATAAAATATATTTTACGCTGTCACTGTCAATGTCAAGTTGACATTTTTCTATATAAAATATATTTTACGCTCTCGCTAGCGAGTGTGGTCATTGTAACATTATAACTCATGGTAGAGGTACCGGTCAGGGAGGAAGAAGACCAGCCGTCTGTGCCCGAGCCTTCTCTGTCGGATCAGCTGGGAGAGGGGATCCTCTTCCTGCTGCCTTTTCGCCGAGAGTATTGTCTCCCCTGGTTTAACAGTATTGTGATTGTTACAATATGACGCACTATGTATATTCCAGCTCACACTTAGAGGGTATCAAGTGAAGATCAACAATGAAAAAGGTCTTATGAGGAAATTCGAGAAGCTCCCGTGTCAGCAAGTTATGGTGTCCTACATCTTCAAAGTAATTAAAATCAAATTGGCGAAAGATTGCAGAATACTGCCTGTACGTACCAAATATTTTAAAGCGGCTACTGTACGCGCACAATTTGAGTGCAGCTCTAGTAGGAAAATCGATAATTTAGGTACTAACGTGGTCTATCAATTTCAACCAGCTTTAAGCTTTATAAATTGCAAGCACATATCTGTATATCACAAGGTCAATGATATTATATGTATGACGAATAGATTTTTTGTTATTTTTTTATTATTAGGTATTTAACATGAGTTTGTACTTGGCGACAAATAAAAAGTTGCGCTTTCACGGCTAAGCCGTTTTAACAACTCGATCGGTTTAACTGGCGAAAATTTCACTATGAGATAATATATAGAATATACATAATAATATTAATAATATATGGAATATTAATTTATTTTAGGGCACATACGTCACTTCTAATATAAATCTGGAAAGTCTTAAATGGATATTGACAAGAGCTGTCTTCGAATCGGGAAGGTAAGCAAGCATCGTTATCAAACACTAGCTGGTGCCCGCGACTTCGTCCGCGTACAAAATGTTATATAGCCTAAAACCTTCCTCGATAAATGGACTATCCAACACAAAAAGAATTTTTCAATTCGAACCACTAGTTCCTGAGATTAGCGTACATACAACCAAACAAACAAACTTTAGCTTTATATAATAGTATATAAATTATAAGGGGTGTCAAAGCATATTTCCATTATATACTGAGTCCAATCAACTCACTTAGATACAGACCTGTAAAAAATCTCAAATTGCGCCTGCTTTCAACAGTTAACGGCATTTAGTGAAATATTTAAAAAAGACTATACATAGTGTCTCTCACTAATACAACAACGCTCTCAAACGCGTTGTTATCTCTAATATATAGTTTCAGAAAAAAATATGAAAAAACCATAGATCGGGACACGTTTTGGGGGAATGGGGGGAAGGGGGGGGGGGGGTTGAGCGGCGGGGTCAAATTAGCCTAAAAAGTCCGGGTGGCAAAAAGTTTCACTAAATGCCGTTAACCGTAGTTTAGTCCAAATTTTCCGCCAGGCTATAAATATAGCCGCGTGAGTGCGTACGTGCGTGTGTGTGTGTGTGTGTGTGTGTGTGTGTGTGTGTGTGTGTGCGTGCGTGCGTGCGTGCGTGTGTGTGTGTGCGTGTGTGTGTGTGTGTGTGTGTGTGTGTGTGTGTGTGTGTGTGTGTGTGTGTGTGTGTGTGTGCGTGCGTGTGCCTGTGGAAGTATCAGTATAATAATGTTTGTATTTACATTTAAATTTTAATATTTTAATTTATTGCAGATATTCCTACGAACTCGAATTTATCACCACCAAAGGTATATTCACATGTCAATCGATTACCTATGATGTGAATAAATAAATATTAAACAAATAATAATTAAATAAATAGATATTAATAAGAAACTGCATCGGCTTGATATTATTTAATTAATTTTTTTTGCACAAAATTTTTATTTCTTAAAATAAATACTTTTATACAAGACCAGACTGTAGTCCTGTCGGGAAGTTCGTTAAGAATATTATTTTTCCTTATCCTTAAACCTTCTTTCTTTCCTTTTTATTCGTCCTGATCGACACCGTTGCCACTTTATGGCAGAAGTCTAGAAACTTCTGTCTAGTCTAGAACTCAGCATTTGAATACAAGTTCACTGTCAACTCAACATTACTTACTAACACATTATACCTACTGCTCTCTGATTAAAGATTAATTAATTTTACAATTACAATTAAATGAAAAGAGACCTCGAAAATCAACAAACGAAATTAGCAAATATTCAAGTATAAAAAAGGCATAAATTCAAACGCGTTATACCGAAATGGTGCCCTAAAAGCCTATTACGAAGCTTATCCAATGTTGCTTGGGGGTGTTAATTTAACCTAAATTTATTGGGACCCAATTGCGAATATATTAGACAGGGAGGCACAGAAAAGTATGCTGATTTATGCGATGCGGTCGCTTTGAACGAAATAGTCTAAGAGCTGAACGATTTCCTATTTGCACCAAAATTTTAACAGTGACAGCAGGGCATATTGCACAGCGTTTCTGGGAGTAGTAATCACACTTTGACTGATTAGTTTTGACTTTTAAAAAATTCAAAACTTATCATTCAGCCAATTTTTTAAGTATGTACTTAATCAACATTTAGATTAACATTTTATATTTAGCCTACGTAATGGATTTTAAAAAGCTTTTGACTAATGGAAATAGCGATAAACGACCAAGATTTGTGTAAATAATTTAAAAAGAAAATTGTACCTATTTGAAAATTTGAAAATTGGAAGAAAAATCGGCCGTTGCTTCACAATATGAAAACTAATAAGACAATGTTTTAGCACACTCTGAACATATATATATATATATATATATATATATATATATATATATATATATATATATATATATATATATATATATATATATATATATATATATATATATATATATATATATTTAAAATAATTTGTACTTGTATAAAATATTAAAATTAAATTTTATATATTATAATTGAATTGATTTTATTTATGAATTAAAATTCATAATTAAAATCAATTCAATTAAGAATGTTATAAAAATATTAACCTTCACATTTCGCTTCCAGCTCCTAGACTATGAACAGTCGAATCCAGATACTCGTTTTATCCGCTAGTATCTTCTTCAATACAAAATGGCGGACACCCTGTGAAGCCAGAACAAGTGCAATTACTCTGTAGTGTTGTTTTCTAATTCAAAAAACTTCGAAAAATGAAATAAAAAAAAATATAAAAAATCAATTATAGAAATAGAACCACAAAGTACTAGTAAATAGGGAAGTTTCTTTTTTTAGGTTATATAACTGGAATAATCCATTAGTCGTATTTTTTATATTAGGTTATCAGACAGGCTGACGGTCCAATGAGTCTGACCATCGATTTTAGTTAATGATATCCCCCAAATATAGCTCACTAGACAAATACGGCAGTGTTTTTATTTTTTTGATATCTTAAAAAATGACCGAGTTATAAGCGTTCAAAGTACGCGCGCCACCCAAATTTTTTAATACTACTCGCGAACGTTGATGACGTCACAAGGGCCGATTCTAGATGCAAGAAGAGAGATTTGTATGTTTGTAATTAATTAACTCAAAAACTACTAGACTGATTTTAAAAATTCTTTCACCTATAAAAAGCTACGTTATCAGCGAATAACATTGTGTATATTTTATAAAGTTACGCGGGCGAAGTCGCGTGCAACAGCTGGTAATATCATAAAGAGAGTAGATTTCTATTTTTGTTTGTAATTAATTAACTCAAAAACTACTGGACCGATTTTAAAAATTCTTTCACCTATAAAAAGCTACGTTATCAGCGAATAATATAGGCTATATTTTATAAAGTTACGCGAGCGAAGTCGCATGCAACAGCTGGTAATATTATAAAGAGAGTAGATTTCTATTTTTGTTTGTAATTAATTAACTCAAAAACTACTGGACCGATTTTAAAAATTCTTTCACCCATAGAAAACTACATTATCTGCGAGTAACATAGCCTATTAACATAGACTATAAAATTACGGGGACGAAGTCGCGTGAAAACAGCAAGTTGATTATAAATTATAAAAATATTCTTAAAATGATTCTTGAGCGGAACTTACGACAAAGATTTCCTCAATACTTTCTGAAGTTATCAGGTTCGGAATAAAAATACGTCAAAATTTTCAATAATTTCAAAATGGTACAAAGTCAGAGGCGCCGGAGCATTTGAAAATTTAAATAATGACCGTTACTTTTGCCATATAATAAATACTAATAATAATAAAAAATACTAATAATTTGTACATAATATATAGTGCCTATATATTATGTACAAATTATTTGTACATAATATATAGCCATATTTGTATTTGTACATTTGTACATTGTACATTTGTACATATTTGTACATAATATATGAAATTTTTGAAAATTTTGACGTATTTTTATTCCGAACCTGATAACTTCAGAAAGTATTGAGGAAATCTTTGTCGTAAGTCCCGCTCATGAATAATTTTAAGAATATTTTTATAATTTATAATCAACTTGCTGTTTTCACGCGACTTCGTCCCCCGTAAGTTTATAGTCTATGTTAATAGCCTATGTTACTCGCTGATAATGTAGTTTTCTATGGGTGAAAGAATTTTTAAAATCGGTCTAGTAGTTTTTAAGTTTATTCATTACAAACAAAAATAGAAATCTACTCTCTTTATAATATTACCAGCTGTTGCACGCGACTTCGCCCGCGTAACTTTATAAAATATGGCCTATATTATTCGCTGATAACGTAGCTTTCTATAGGTGAAAGAATTTTTAAAATCGGTCCAGTAGTTTTTGAGTTAATTAATTACAAAATACAAATCTATCTTTTTACTATGAACTTGCGTCTAGCATCGGCCCTTGTGACGTCATCCACTTAGCACGGGCGAACTTGAAAATTTGAATAACGACCGAAGTTTCGGTGTCAATAACTTCGGAAATACTGCATCGATTTTGATGAAACAAAAACTTTTCACATGTACATAACCATAGCTCTGATATTATGTGTGTTTTATAGTCATTTTCAAACCCATCGGTCAGACCCATTGATGGTAGGTGGCTATTGTCGCCAAGCAACGCCACAGTTGAGTCTATCCCCTCTTTATCCATTGTCGAAGTCCCCTACAAAGTAGACAAGAATAACTGTCGTCTTTTAAATTGTTAAAACATTTTAATCTTAAAAACTAAAATATAATTTCGTCGGCCTAACTCGTTAACCTGCTAAGTTACATTTGCATAGTTTTCAGGAGGAAGAAAAATGAAATGACAAAATGTTGTGCGTCGTATCAGGCATGTGAAATGAGCGACATTATCAGTACAAAACTTAGGATTTAGCAGCTTAGGATTTAGGATTTATTCTTTGCTATAAGACAGAAAGCAGTTTTTCATTTATGAAATTTCTCACCTTCTGAGTTTGATATAGGTCGCGCAATATATTAAGGTTCGAAGGCGAAACTAGTGGGGGCGCATGTGTACAATTGCGCACAAAATTGCTAAGGGAAATGAATATTTTTTCTTATTACGTAATTTTTGCACCTTACTAACTTAACATTACAGGCAGTTTTGATAGTCCTTCCATAAAATCATCGTGCGATGTCGAGGAAGAAGGTTTTTTAGGCATTTATTCACCATGACGTATTACTAATACGATAAAACAATCTGTATGCAACAGTATCCAAGAGAGATGAGACGCGCGAACCAAGTTCGGAAGGTGAAGAGTGAATGAGTTTACCAATAACGTGTCGGCACACCGACGCGCACCCGCCCCTAACGCTCCTCTGTCCCCTCAAAGACCTAAAAATAGGATTCTGCGCATCCCCCTTCTACATTTGCCAAAAAGTCTTAATCCGCCGCGCGACCTATAATCGTCGTTATTCCTTCACCAAACGGTAGATAATCGTCTAAACTTGTCTTAAAGTATAAAAAGTGAAATTGTCCAAAAATGGACTTAGCAGGTTAACGAATTAGGCTGACGATTTGACTTAAAGGATCAAACAAAGGGGTAAGAAAGTCATCCCGTATATAACGAATACTGTGTAGATAGTTAAACAGAGGGCGGGGTTATCTTGCCCGAAGACGGAAGATAACCAACAATTTTCAAAGTAAAATTATTCACGGGCAAACTTTGTCGAAAGGAAGACGTACTTTTAGTTTGTAGTTAAAACGTAGTTTCGTGGTGGACTCACACGTGCTGGGAAATAAATTATTTTATATTCAACTAGCTGGCGCCCGCGACTTCGTCCGCGTTGAAAAAGATAAAAGTAGCCTATGCTGTTTCCTGTACGTCTAAATTTTTATCTACCAAGTTTCGTGAAAATCAGTTGATTCGTTTAAAAGTTATGGAGGAATATACATACGTCCAATACCTACACTTACAGATTTATTATTAGTATTGATGATTGATGATATTGATATACTAATAATAAATCTGTAAGGGTTATTACAATTACATACATAACATCCCAATTACAATTACATATCCCAATTACAATAATATTTTTTACGCTGTTTTATAATTGGGCAGTTAATGTGGGTAAATGTGCTACTCAATTCCAGAGAGCAAAAATCGCCCGGCCTCTAAGTATGGCGGTTTCATAATAGTAATAATAATTTAGTATGTCTGTCTGAGTCCACCTCAAGTTTTATAAGTGTAACACAAAATCCAAATTTCGCATATCTTATCCAATTTGAAATTTAAAATTCATACTTATTCATTGTCGCTAAGTGTTCGAGATCACTGTGGCCGTGGAGTTTACTTTTCACTCCGACTTAACTGTTATTTTTAAACTAAATTAATAACGGTTTTTATTACAGAAGCTTTTAATAACTTATTATTATTATTACAGAAAATATGAAAAATACAGAAAAATGAAAGTGTGCTCAGGAGCTGCATGAGCTCATACCACCTTAGCTCATAAGGGATGCCAGAGCTCATTTACCTATTTCTCCTATACCTTACCTTACCTTACCCTACCTTGCCCTACCTTGCCCTACCTTACCCTACCTCACCTCACCTCACCTCACCTCACTTCACCTCACCTCACCTCACCTCACCTCACCTCACCTCACCTCACCTCATCTCACCTCACCTTACCTTACCTTACCTCCTATAGGACAGGTATCTTAATCCCTAATCCTATTATTGTGATAATAGGCGATGGTAGCCATAAAGTGGATCGTCAGCTTGTTCTTACGTAAAAATAAATCAAAAATAGGTTTTAAATTTTATAAAAACACTTGCAATGAAGCAGTGCAGATCCACGATCAATTTAATGAAATTGATACTAACATGGTATGATCCTAGTTGGTCAAAAAAAATTGTGTGTGACAGCTCCGACACACGACTGGAGTTTGGTCCTTACGAACGATTATAAATTTTCACAACTTTATTCTAACACGCCGAAGAAACATCAGATATTTTAAAATATTCAAAAAAATAGAACGTAAAAACGCATAACACAACGCATTCTGGTTACAATTCTGATTTACTCCCATAAATTTTCAATTCTTAAGGAGTAAACTCCAATCCAATAAGTAAAATTAAACACAAAATTTTAATAAATATTTACAAATCTTACAAATAACTACTTGCTGGAATTTATACTCTGAGCTTACAAAACAAGATAAGTGGCAATAACATAAAAATAATAGATATTATAATTCGTGGCAATAAAATTTCCACTCAAACGAATTTCTGTCCAATATAAGCTATCGTGATTTCTCGATATTTCACGGTCCCCGTCTTTGTTCGAATGAAAGTACCGATAGCAACAAAGTCACTTGTTTACGTAGATTATTTAGTTTGTTAAGGAGAAATTCCGTTTTTATATAGAACTTTTCAATGAGCTTTTTCTTTTATTAAATAGTTCATTAAGTGTCTTGAAGTTATTATATTTTTTTAAACGCATTAGAGTGAAAATTTCACAGCACATAATATAATTTAGAATGCCAACCGAAGTGAGACACCATCAAGTTGGTTTTGAATGAGAGTTTATATTAATATACATAATTTAATATGATTTTTGATATTTTATTTGAACTGTATAAAATAAATAATATATTTTAAGCTTTTATAAAATATAAATTCTAAACTTGTTTTTCATTTTGTGCGATGAAAAATTATTTTGGTTACATAGAACTCTCTAAATATATAATATAATTTTCCAAAAAAAATTTTTATATTAATTGGCTTAAAAAACTGAGTTTTAAAAATACTACTTTTAAAAGACTATCTGAAAGTAATTTTTCTTTTTTTGCTGTTAGTACACACGGAGCTTAGTTTAGATACGTCCACAAGTTCTTTATGAGAAACAATATGAAAGGGAAGGACCCATCGCGTTTCAAAGGTCAGCTTTTTACGTTTCCAATATTTGCGAATAAACGAAATATCATACGAGCTTATGTTTTAGACATTTGTGCTTTTTGTATTCATAATTTTTGTATTTTTGTACTCGCAGAGTACACTGCTTTCTGTGGTCACAAAACGAACCAACCCTCTTAGACTTTTGTTACATTAATATTGTATAAATGATTTTCATACAAAATCAAATTAAATAAAATTATTATTTTCTTAAATTAAAAATAATAAAACCAGCAGAAAAAATTCGCGTGTAACGAAAATGTTTTGGTATCCAATTTACCTTTTCCTGGCTTGACAAGGAATATTTTTGCTGGTGATGATAGAGCCATTAGAAGAACTACTCAATCCACATCTTTCCCGGCAACAGCGTCTTAACTCTCAGTTAACCTGTATTTCCTAAAGTAAGTATTGATCGTAGAGTAAAAATGAGTACATTATATCCATCCAATTTGTAGCATGATACCAAAAATTAGGTCGATTCGTGGATAGTCTCAAAAGATGAAGTATTCTTCCTGGTTGGGGAGCCCAAGAGGGGATTTCTGGAGTCACTCGAGCGCGTCAGATTAAGCTATGGTAGATTAATTACATAATGAAAAGTGTGCATTTTAATAATCTGTCGATTTGGTTGGTGGGGTTGGCGGGGGTGGGGGTAAAATTTTAAATACAACTCGAGTGCGTGAGATTTTCAGAGGGTATGTTAAGTAAACCTAAACTAAGCTCCCATTTAAAATTCAGACGATTCGGATGTAACGCAAGCTCGTGGCAGCTTTTTGAAAATGCAAAAAATATTTTTGACGATTCTCATTTTGTAATACTCGAGCGCGTCAGATTTTCATACAGACGGTTCAGCCTAAATTCCTGGTCGTGCTGATTCTTAATGTCACGATTATAAGAAGGATTTTTTAAAATACAGCGCCTACAAAATTTTCAACGCCTGTAGAAGCTCACCCCATCGCTGAAATGAAATACTTCATATAACCTTTTTTTCTTCTTACCATCCAATCTTCAAAGTCCAATAGGTCCCCACGACGCTCGAGTGACTACACATTTAGCATCGTGGGCTCCCTAACCATACGACGCGGTATACGTATGCTACTAGAAAGATGGGAAAAAGTAGTGGCAAGCGATGGACAATACTTCGAATAAAACATTAAGGTACCGTCCTTTCACAATAAATTCCCAATTTTTTATTAAAAACGGCAGAAACAGAAGTTTGTACGCCTATGTGCAAGTATGTAGACTTTTTTCAGAAGTAATCCTAATACTATTCCTAGATATTCGCGATATGAGCAAAAACTTAAAAAAAAGTACCTTCAAAATTTTTGTAGTAGGTAATGAGTAGTTAGTGAAAAGGTAACAGACGGACAGACATACAAACAAAAACATATATCGAGTATGGCTTAGTGTGTGTTTATGAGTCTTTCTCAAACTTTAATATGTTCCTATCTAGTAAGTAAGATTAAAGTGAGTCGAAAAATATGTCGTTTCCAATCAACGGAATGGAATGTCAACACGCCTCAATAGTTTTCAATGAATTCCGCTTTTCAGTGTTAATAAATTTCCAAGTCTCAGATGAGAAACCGAATCTGAGGCAAGTATTATAAATGCTGATATAACGTCAGGAGCAAACATTCACAATGTCGCGTGGTACAAGTTACGAAAAAACAGCGATTTTGCAATATCTTCTTCTTCTTAGCGTGCCACTTCTCTACGAAAGTTGGTGACCATCATGGCTATTCAGACCTTGGAAGCTGCTGCGCGAAAGAGGGAGCGAGTGCTCAATCCGAACCATTCTCTTAAATTCTTCAGCCAGGATGTCTTTCTTCTACCTCTGTTCCGCTTCCCCTGTATTTTACCTTGCATCACTAGCTGAAGAATACGGTATCTTTCGCCCCTCATTATGTGCCCGAAATACTGCAGCTTCCTCTCCTTTATAGTCCTCAACACCTCCATTCCTTTTTTCATTCGACGCAATATTTCAACATTTGTGACTTTCTGCATCCATGATATGCCGAGCATGCGTCTGTATATCCACATCTCGAATGCTTCTAATTTCGAGCACAAAGCTGAAGTTAGCGTCCAACTCTCTACTCTGTAAAATAAAACACCCCACACATAACAATCTGTCTGTCTGTATCTGTATGTTCTTTTCTGTATCTCTGACAGCGTGAATTCGAAATTTCATGATGATCGGTTGAGTAGTTAAGGCGTGAGACGTAACAGAAAGATACACTGACAGACAGACTTATTTTTACATTTATAATATTAGTATGGATTGTTCCTGTTATTATTATTATTATAAATTATTATTTCATTATAATATACTACACATATCGTCAGTGATATATTTTTTAACCATAATATTATGTGTCTTTGGTTTTTAATCCTTCGGCCGCCAGAGTCGGATATATACGACAAATTCCTCTACTTGTATAATGTTAATTTTTAAACCATTGTTTTCTCTTTAAAAAAAAAAATAATATTTACAAGTCCTAGGGCCACTTTCACAAACTACAAGTAAAGTGTTGATTAGTTACTTTTAGAAATCATTTTCTGTTATATTGAATTATGCACTCGGTTTACTGCATCATTCGATAGCCGATTTTTTTAAATTATTTTCTATTTAATGTTTGGGACGTTTACCGGTTACGTTTACGTTTACGTAACAACATTTACGTTTACGTATAACAGCTCCATTATCCCCGGTTACCGGTGACTTTAAATGACAGTTTGGCCTACTTGACGTTTGTGAAACAGGCGCTTATCCTTTTGACTATTTGTCGCTGCTTTCAATAATCACATCCTAAATGTTCAGATTTAATCATATCCCGCTTTCATGTTATAACTTGTACCATACTGTCACACGGTTTCGATTCCATATTGATATGTTAATGGGTGCGGTGAGAGACGTCTCTGAACTACATTTAAATGGAAGTAGTATATAGACTTCATACTTAACTGCCGTTTCATCTGACTTTACATGCCTATGGGAGCTTAGATTTGGAGTACAGTACAAAAATTATACTTATTGTTAATAAGTTAAAATTCAATTTGGCGTAGAAAGTGCTTGTCTTTCACATGTAGTGGTGCTTCTCTTCGGAGTTTTAGGAGTCAACTGTTAGCAAATGAAGACGTGAGTGGATGAAGGTAATATGTCGCATAATTCCAATTTCGAATAAATCGAGGTTAAAGTTTTACTTTTTATTTTTGAGATAAGTAGCCACTGAACCGATTTTTGTACTAAATTATGATGCAAAGTTGTGTAAACGACCTAAAATATTAATGTTATGATAGCAAGTAAACACTTCCATTATTTAATAAAAAAAAAAGTGAATATAGCTCCCTCTTCCATTAACAAAAGTAAACTTTTGTGCACTTTTTGCTTTTTAAAATTAACTGTACATAACACCTTTTTCGACTTTTTATTTTCCAAAAAAAGTCTTAAATCGACGATCTTAAGGTCTGTAATCGTTTATATGGATATATTACTTTCATCAATGCAAAAAAAAAACGAAAAAACCCAAAAATGCGACATATCACCTTCATCCACTCACGTCTTCAAATTTATTCGTCTTATTATACTTGTCACTAAAAGCTCTGATCTTTATTTTTATTTATACTAGCGTACTGAAAGTCAATATTAATTTGTTATGTACATCCATACTCTATCTATACTAATATTATAAACGTGAAAGTGACAAGAAAGGACATAGTACCCTATGTCCTTTCATCTAGGAAAAAAGTATTGTTCCCGAGGGATCATAAATCATCAATACTAATACTAATAATAAATCTGTAAGTGTAGGTATTCTATGTATGTATATTCCTCCATAACTCTTAAACGAAATAACTGATTTTCATGAAACTTGGTAGTTAAACATTTAGACGTACAGGACACAGGATAGGCTATTTTTTTCTTTTTCAAGTCTTAGACGAAGACGCGGGCACCATCTAGAAAACTAGATATTTTTTTTAGTTTTCTATATAATGTTGTGTCGTTCATTGTAAAAGTGAACTATCTCCTTGTAACTGAATTTTAGAATAACGAATATTTTAGAATTTTAGAATATTTTTTTCTTTTTCAAGTCTTGGACGAAGACGCGGGCGATCTAGAAAACTAGATATTTTTTTAGTTTTCTATATATGTGTCGTTCATTGTAAAAGTGAACTATCTCCTTGTAACTGAATTTTAGAATAACGAGCTTTTTCCGAATTATAGTGTAGGAAAAAAAATATAAGCATTCATTCATTGTTTTCATTTATGGGATTTTAATGCAACTATTGGAGTTACTTCACTTTTATATTGAAAATTATGACTAAATGTGATACCATTAGGCAAGAAAAGATGGTTTTAAATATAGGGAGTTACACCACTTTTACAATGAACGACACATATATATAAAAAAATAGATAGATCTTTCTTCAGTTTCTTCCTGTTAGTCTACACCATTTTCTCTGAGGTATTAAAACATTTATTCAATCTTTATTTCTGACATATTTTTGGAAGCGTTAATTTTTTTTTATATATTTTTAAATGATTCCTCGGAAGCAGTCTTTTTTTCTGGATAAAAGGTACCCTATGTCCTTTCTTGTATCCCTGCTAACGTGTATGCAAAATTTCTTGATTGATTGAGTAGTTAAGGCGTGGAAGGTAATAGACAGACAGTTACTTTCACATTTATAGTATTAGTAAGTATTTTTATTCTATATATTTTATTTTAAATTATCTACCAAGTTTCATGAAAATCAGTTAATTCGTTTAAGAGTTATGGAGGAACATACACACATACAGAAAAAAATTCTAAAAATGGTCAATTTAGTTTCAGTATAATGTATAGGGCCTATAAACACGATATCTCTGAAAACAAAGTAACTTACTCCATGACCAACCCTTACAGATTTATTATTAGTATTGATGATCCCTCGGAAGCAGTCCTTTTTTTATGGATAAAAGGTACCCTATGTCCTTTCTTGTATCCCTGATAACGTGTATGCAAAATTTCAAGATGATTGGTTGAGTAGTTAAGGCGTGAAAAAGTAACAGACATACAATACAGCTACTTTCACATTATAATACAGTTAATATATAATACAATATATATATATATATATATATATATATATATATATATATATATATATATATATATATATATATATATATATATATATATATATATATACACTGACGGACTCATAAACTGCATCAAAGTAATAGACGACTTTGAAATAAATATTTTAATCAAGTATGCAAACTTTCTATACAGATTTAAATTGAAACCTCTAGATTGGTTCGTGAACTTTAAAACAGAGTATCCTTAAGTTTAAGTTTGTGTATTGGAAAGGACCTTAAGACCTTAATAAAAAAATTGGTTTTAACAATAGACACAAACTTTATGCAAGGGTTTATTTATGTTTTAATAGGGTGTATTACCCCCACGTGCCCTTATTACGGATTCTAATCGGTTCCGCATAGATTTTATCAGGGTTATTAAAAGATCTTGCGGAATATTGTCCCATTCTTCTGAAAGTGCTGTTCTTAGTGCTGCACCTGTCGTGGGCACAGGATTTCTCGCATATACAGCTCTTTTTAAATTGTCCCAAACATGCTCAATGGGATTAAGATCCGGGCTGCGTGCTGGCCAATTCATTGTACGTATCCCAACCTCTTCGCAATATTGTCGAACTTGTGCAGCAGCGTGCGGCCGGGCATTATCCTGCATTAAAGTAAAATTTTCGCCTATGAATCCCATGTAAGGCACCACGTGATCTTCTAAGATCTCTGTTATGTAGCGATGTGCAGTCAAACCTCCTCTATTACCGTTTTGACGGACCATGTCTATGAACACAAGTTCTGTTTGCCCGTTCATCGATATGCCACCCCAGACCATACACGAACCGCCTCCAAAAGGAACACGCTCCTCAATGCAACTTTGAGCATATCGCTCCCCACGTCGACTATAGACTCTTCTGCGACCATCTGCACCATATAAACATGTCCTACACTCGTCCGTGAACAATACGGAGGCTCATTGCTCTTCTGTCCAATTTAGGTGATCACGCGCAAATCTTATGCGAGCTTCTCTGTGAGCTACAGACAAATTTGGACCATTTGCTGGTCTAAAAGGGATGATATCCGCTTCCTTTAACCTTCTTCTTATTGTTCGTGCACTCACATTTACTCCACGCACTTCATTAAGCTCCTGTTTTGATGTTAATTGACGTGAGGAAACGATTTCGCAGGGAAGTTGTAACAATAAATCGGTCATCACGACCGGTGGTTGCTCGAGTCCTGCCTGTACCACGTCTCCTTCTGTAAGAACCTGTCTCCACAAACCTTCTGTATATTCTAGAAACCGTAGACTGGTTTAAATTTAAATTTCTACCAATCGTTCGTTGATCCAAGCCCTCCCGCACCAGTGCTACAATTTGAGCCGCTTTTTCGGACCAAGTATCCATATTATGGTTCAAAAACTCTCGATGAGTTAAAAAACTAACCCAACAATTCTGCTGGTAACAATAATTCAATTGACAAAAGAATAAAAAATCAATGCGAATCAATTTAAAACTTTGCTTTAAATAACACGCAAATCTGATACTACGAGTAAATTTTCTTTTCCCGGCTATATTCATTTGTTTTACTGCAGTTCTATTTTTAAATTTAGCTATTTTTTAAGATTAAGAGCCAGTCTCTCCATATTTATATAATTTAATCTAAAAAGTTTGCATACTTATTAAAAAAAATCATTTCAAAGTAATCCTGAACTTTGATGCAGTTTATGAGTCCGTCAGTTTATATATATATATATATATATATATATATATATATATATATATATATATATTTTGTACATACAAATTTTAAGATGCCTAACCTTGTAATAGGCTATATAAAAATTTTAATCTATTATATGTAATTGTTAAATATTAAAATGCTGTAAGGTGAGCTATTAAATAAATAAATTAAAAAAAACATATATGTATATATATATATATATTTGGGGATTTCTCTATTAAAAAAAAGTATTTCCTAACACAGGCATAAGGGTATTTAGAATAGTTATAAATAAAAAGACATATTTAACATATATTTTTATTTCAATTTTACGATGATTACACAATCATGAGCTTTAATATCAAATTCACTTTCGGGATTATAGAACAATTTACAACCTTATTAAGTTACGATGTAGGTACAATTTACAATGACAAATGTTGGTGAAGTTTAGAATTTAATTTCATCGGCGTCTCATATTTATTTTTTTAATAATAAATGAAAACTTGTAGCGATCACTTTTTTTTGCAATACTTTTTTTAACTAATAAAATTGCTTTTAAACGAAATTAGTTTTAAGGGTACTCAAATTAATTCCAAATAAAAATGGAAATTAATAAAAGAATTTCAATATTTTAATTATTTTTTTTTGCATTTTTTTTAAATTAAAGAAAAAACGCCAATTAATTTTACCTTTCTCTTCAAATTATACATTATTGTTTGTCTTTTATTTTTTATTTAAAATTAAACAAAATATTGACACATTTTATTAGTTTTAGTTAACTATTAGTTATCTTTCATAGAGTTAAGTTCCTCCATGAAAGATTTTTTCAATGTAAATGTGTTTAGACAGGCTGACGGTCCAATTGATAATATTTGCCACAGTAGCTTTAAGAGCGTTCATTGAGTAATTAATTAATTAACCCTTATTAAGCTTTTTGAATTAACTTAAGAAATAACGCCGATGAACTTAAATACAAATGCACTATTCATTAACAAGAAAAACAGTTAGAATTTTATATTTAATAATTTCATTTTTTTTTTTAACTTTTTTCACAATAAATTATTGTGTAACCGCAGATGGAAGCACAAAGAAAGATATGGCCTGTTCTTACATTACTTAATCGACAAATGGGCCTCATAAAACTGTTGCCTAAATACTCATCTTTACAATTACAATTTCAATATTCAATTCAATACTGAAAACTAGTAATATTAGGGAGAGAGATTATAATGTATTTGAATATTTTCAGAAAAAACTGTCCATATTTTTAACGTACCACCATCAATGACACGACGACGACACGTTTGGTCTAGTGGCTAGTAACACTAGCTGTTAACCAAACGGTCGCGAGTTCGAATCCCGCTAGGGGCAAATGTTTATGTGTTAACATTTTACCTTTGTACCTGAGTCATGGATGTTTTATATTTATAATATGTATGTATTTACAAAAAAAAAGTAATCTATGTAGTATATCAACTGTCTGGTATCCATAATACAAGCATTATTTGCTTACTTTGGAACTAGATGGTGCTGTGTGGAACGTGTGAAAATATTTTATTTTTTTATTTATTTATCAAACTACAACTATGGATTTTGCGTCACAAATGCCAAAGCGGCACATGAAAAGTACGCCAAAAACGGAATCATGGCTAAGTCAATGGTAAAAGGTACTTTAATGTGTTGACGAAAAGTCAACATTTACGTCACGTAACAAATGACAGATGTTTGGTTGGTTGTAAAATGACAGATGACAGAGTCCATGCTCTATGCAATGTCATTTTTAAATGTTCCATAAAGTTCGTAGTTAATGGCCATCCCCAGATGAGCCGAATTGCCATTAAACATAAGAAGAAGAAGAAGAAGAAGAAAGTTCGTAGTGTTTTGTATGGCATGCGACTGAATGATAGTAATTTCATTGGACTCCAGTATATGAGGTCCATATGCGGATAGTTTGTCACTTATCTTTCTTTTTGCTTTCATCTACGTGTGTAACTTAAAAAAAACATAAATATTAAAAAGTTTTTACATACTCTAACTACTTACTTACAGAATCCATAATCTTCATAAGTTCAATTATCAAGCTGTTATTTTTATATTGACGAATTTTATTAAATTTAATAAAAAAAAAATACTTGTTTAGGTAGCATTGTTTGAAAGTTTATACAACGTACAAAATTTCGGTCGGTTGAGTAGTTAAGGCGTGAAAAGGCAGACACAGTTAATTTCACATTTATAATAATTTATTAAGTATGGATTTGAAATTAAAAAGTCGTAAATATAATTATTATTACGATGTTTAGGTTTGAGTAAAAAAGCCAGAGGCATGCTCAATATTGAGTCTAAAATGTGATTTTTATATACCAAAGGCATCGAATAAGAATTGAGTAAACAAATCCAAAGGTTGATTCGTTTGCAAATCATCGTTAGCAATGCTACCTTTACAAACATCAAAAAAGAGATTATATATAATTTATATATTTTTACTAGCAAAAATTGACTTAATTTTTACGATTGGCTAGGTACATAGTAAAAAAAATGTGTTTTAATAAATTTGTATTAATTAATTTTTAATTAAATCAAAATTAATTTTTGACTTTACTCTTTAAGAATCGATTTTTCATATGTAAGCCCTATGAAAATTTATGGGAGTAAAATCAAAATTGTCACACGGTATGCGTTACGCGTTAGTTTTAATTTGAAGTTTCAGAGATATTGCGCCATCTACACAATATCTCTGAAACTAGAATATGTAACGTAATAATACATCCTTGCGAAAACTAGATGGCGCCAGTAATCATTCGAACAGAGATGGCGCTGATATTAATCTGTTATGATAAATGTGTTTATATTTTTTATTATGTATTTTATAATCGTTCGTAAAGAGTAAATTTCAGACGTGCGTCGAAGCTCACACACACTTTTTTTTAAATTATCTATATTTTTTAACAAATCGTATGAAGGTTTTACAGTTTTCTAAAAAAAAAATGTTCGGTAGTACTTTATTTTTCGTAAAATAAGTATAAACATAGAGTAAATAGTACTTATACTGGTTAAGTACTATTTACACTATGGTATAAATTATTTACTCTATGGTAGCCACTTCGTCAACAATTAGCTCATGAGCACTTTGGAAATAATATACGAATTTTAAACATTTTTGTTAAACTGCATAAATTTTAAATAAATTAGTTAAAAAATTAATTACTAATTTTTTTTAAATAAATTAATTTATTTCTTTAGCTAATTGTTAAACTTTGAGTCAACTTTTGCTGTTATTTTATGTATCGAATAGCTTTATTAAAATCTTCATATTGACAATTAGCTTTGAACATTTCGACTCAGCACTTAATACTACGTGACAAGCTCTTGTTTTTTTCTTTCTCCATCAACAATCAGAATGTCAACGAGGAGTTTGGTCAGGCAACAAAAATATAGCTTTCATTGGTAAAGATAAAAAAAGTGATAAATTCATGAAGTTTAAAAAAAAAATAACAATTTTATGAATATTTCTAAGTAATGTACTTGAATTTTTTCAGTCTGGTAATACTTTGTCAAATGCCAAAATTTGCATTTTGGAGAGTTCTTGTGACGAAAATATCTTGGTTTCCACTTTTCCTGGCTTGACAAGGACTATTTTGGCTCGGGATGATAGAGCTATTAGAAGAACTACTAACATCTTCCCCAACAGCTGCTTGCTAAACTTAACTCTTTGTTAACTTAGACAGCCTGTAGCTCCTAAAATATTGATCGCAGAATAAAAATGAATATATCCAAATTTGTAGAAAATTTTATGTAGAAACTTTTGTCAGAAGTAATCATAATGCTATTCCTACAGATATTCGCGATATGAGCAAAAACCTGAAAAAGGGTATCCTCAGCACAGCCCCACCCTTGAGGATTTGCAGTATGTTCATCTGGATACCGTAAGGTATAATCATGAATTAATTTCCCTGATTTTTTAAATTTGACTAGGCTATATAATTTCTTTTACATACTTAAAAAATAAAGTTTTTTTTATAACTATTTATTACGCCATCTTTTTGGTACCTGTATTGTTGCCGATGGATATTCCGTTAGATGGCGCCACATGTTCGTCTCAAATCTTACAGTAATCGCCTAAATACCATTATACTTACAAATCCATAAAATATTATCCACATTAAACTTCATGAAATTATCAATGATTATCGTCTAAACGAAAAATTCCCAAAATTATTCCCCACAATAACATTATATCATAGTTAAATTAGAGCCATTATTTACCACAATTTGGCATGTTTAGATTCATTTATGAGACATATCTAATAAGTTCCTAATTTCTATAAAATTCGTTACATAACGTTTAGTCTAGAATGTCGCAGCAATATTTTAAATGATATTTAATTATTTTTAAAATGGCGTAATAGTATATAAGGCACGGTTTTAATATTATACCTAATTTATTTTAAGTACTTACTTTTTAATGAAGAAGGACGTATAACACGTATATTACGGTGGCATACCCATTTCATAAGCCGGACTTGAAAACTATATGGGAATTTGTTGCTAATTTGTTGCTAATTTGTACCGGAAAAAAAAATTTTGTACCTCCATTAATTTACGAGAAATGATGGGTATGCTGACGTAATATTACGCTAGCATACCCATTTACGATATCTTGCACGTAGCGAGTCCATTCCAACGGCTTATTTTGTTGCTAATTTGTTGCTCTGAGATAGGTTAGTTATATGTTAAAAAATGTCACCCCTTCAGAGGGGGTGAACTACCCCTATATATTAAAATTGAGAATAGCGAGCTCCTTGTAACGGCTTATTTTAATGCTAATTTGTTGCTCTACGATAGGCTAGTTAGATCTTAGAAAATTTCACCCCTTCAGGGGGGATGACGTACTATTACGCTAGCATACCCATATACAGTATCTTGACAAGGAAAGCACCTAGCGAGTCCATTCCAACGGCTTATTTTGTTGCTAATTTGTTGCTCTGAGATAGGCTAGTTAGATGTTAAAAAATATCACCCCTTCAGAGGGGGTGAACTACCCCCATATATTAAAATTGAGAATAGCGAGCTCGTTGTAACGGCTTATTTTAATGCTAATTTGTTACTCTACGATAGGCTAGTTAGATCTTAGAAAATTTCACCCCTTCAGGGGGATGACGTGCTATTACGCTAGCATACCCATATACAGTATCTTGACAAGGAAAGCACCTAGCGAGTCCATTCTAACGGCTTATTTTGTTGCTAATTTGTTGCTCTGAGATAGGCTAGTTAGATGTTAAAAAATGTCACCCCTTCAGAGGGGGTGAACTACCCCCATATATTAAAATTGAGAATAGCGAGCTCGTTGTAACGGCTTATTTTAATGCTAATTTGTTGCTCTACGATAGGCTAGTTAGATCTTAAAAAATTTCACCCCTTCAGGGGGATGACGTGCTATTACGCTAGCATACCCATATACAGTATCTTGACAAGGAAAGCACCTAGCGAGTCCATTCTAACGGCTTATTTTGTTGCTAATTTGTTGCTCTGAGATAGGCTAGTTAGATGTTAAAAAATGTCACCCCTTCAGAGGGGGTGAACTACCCCCATATATTAAAATTGAGAATAGCGAGCTCGTTGTAACGGCTTATTTTAATATTAATTTTTTGCTCTACGATAGGCTAGTAATAATAATAAATAGGCTAGTAATAATAATAGCGTAATAGCACGTCATAACCCCCGAAGGGTTGAAATTTTTCAACATCTAACTAGCCTATCATAGAGCAACAAATTAGCATTAAAATAAGCCTTTACAACGAGCTCGCTATTCCCAATTTTAATATATAGGGGTAGTTCACCCCCTCTGAAGGGGTGACATCTTTGAATATCTAACTAGCCTATCTCAAAGCAACAAATTAGCAACAAAATAAGCCGTTAGAATGGACTCGCTAGGTGCTTTCCTTGTCAAGATACTGTATATGGGTATGCTAGCGTAATAGCACGTCATCCCCCTGAAGGGGTGAAATTTTCTAAGATCTAACTAGCCTATCGTAGAGCAACAAATTAGCATTAAAATAAGCCGTTACAACGAGCTCGCTATTCTCAATTTTAATATATAGGGGTAGTTCACCCCCTCTGAAGGGGTGACATTTTTTAACATCTAACTAGCCTATCTCAGAGCAACAAAATAAGCCGTTGGAATGGACTCGCTAGGTGCTTTCCTTGTCAAGATACTGTATATGGGTATGCTAGCGTAATAGCACGTCATCCCCCTGAAGGGGTGAAATTTTCTAAGATCTAACTAGCCTATCGTAGAGCAACAAATTAGCATTAAAATAAGCCGTTACAACGAGCTCGCTATTCTCAATTTTAATATATGGGGGTAGTTCACCCTCCCTGCAGGGGTGACATTTTTTAACATCTAACTAGCCTATCTCAGAGCAACAAATTAGCAACAAAATAAGCCGTTGGAATGGACTCGCTAGGTGCTTTCCTTGTCAAGATACTGTATATGGGTATGCTAGCGTAATAGCACGTCATCCCCCTGAAGGGGTAAAATTTTCTAAGATCTAACTAGCCTATCGTAGAGCAACAAATTAGCATTAAAATAAGCCGTTACAACGAGCTCGCTATTCTCAATTTTAATATATAGGGGTAGTTCACCCCCTCTGAAGGGGTGACATTTTTTAACATCTAACTAGCCTATCTCAGAGCAACAAATTAGCAACAAAATAAGCCGTTGGAATGGACTCGCTAGGTGCTTTCCTTGTCAAGATACTGTATATGGGTATGCTAGCGTAATAGTACGTCATCCCCCTGAAGGGGTGAAATTTTTTAACATCTAACTAGCCTATCTCAGAGCAACAAATTAGCAACAAAATAAGCCGTTGGAATGGACTCGCTAGGTGCTTTCCTTGTCAAGATACTGTATATGGGTATGCTAGCGTAATAGTACGTCATCCCCCCTGAAGGGGTGAAATTTTTTAAGATCTAACTAGCCTATCGTAGAGCAACAAATTAGCATTAAAATAAGCCGTTACAACGAGCTCGCTATTCTCAATTTTAATATATAGGGGTAGTTCACCCCCTCTGAAGGGGTGACATTTTTTAACATCTTACTAGCCTATCTCAGAGCAACAAATTAGCAACAAAATAAGCCGTTGGAATGGACTCGCTAGGTGCAAGATATCGTAAATGGGTATGCTAGCGTAATATTACGTCAGCATACCCATCATTTCTCGTAAATTAATGGAGGTACAAAATTTTTTTTTCCGGTACAAATTAGCAACAAATTAGCAACAAATTCCCATATAGTTTTCAAGTCCGGCTTATGAAATGGGTATGCCACCGTAATATACGTACGTATAACACAGCTACAACGTTACTAGCTAAAGTTAAATGTATGAATGCGGAAAGTTAAATGAAACTACATTTGGCACTTGATTTCTTAAGAGAAAAATAAATGAAAAATTTTTTTTAAAAAAATTCGAATTTTTTTTATTGATATGTTTTCAATAATTGTGGAGCTCATAAAATAAAATGATAAGGAAAATAAAAATGAAACAAAATAATATTAATAATCTTTTTTATTTTCGAAATGTAACAATACCTCTTCTTGTGGTAAATATAAAAAGATTCATTGGATGGATTTCAGAAATAAAATTTATGGAAATTAAAAAAGACAAAAAATACATTTTTTAGTATTTATTATGACATGAAATTAATAAAAATTGTAATCAGTCGGGGTTTCATTTCGATTTATTAATTAAAAGTAAAAATCATAATCGTTAAATTAATATACTTACTTATTGAGATAAAAATAAATGAAAAAAAAAAAAAAAAAAGAATAGCTCTTAATAACTTAAAATAGAATTTATAGAACTTTGGTATCTGTATTAAAACCGATTAGTGTTTGTAAGAAATTAAAAAAGCAATTAAAAGTTAATTACAAAATTATATGTACACATTTATATTTTTAATCTGACATAAATTAAAATAAGAGAAAAACTTATATTATTGTCAGTTCGCGATTGAGTATTACATTTTATTTACAATTTGGTTGAAATGCAACAAAAAATATTCATTTAATATGTCATAAACATATACTGTATAATTTTACATTAATACGTAAAAAATGGAAAACTATTCTCAAAAAAAAATCATAAAAATTTTGACTGTGAGCAAAAAACATATATTTTTAAAAATTTTTTGACTATTGAATTTTTTTAAAAATTGTTTTCCATTTAAACATTTTTAATGTAAATTCAAAACTTACATATACATAAGTACACATCGTTATAAAAGTAACATAAATTTAATATCATTTAGAAAAAAAATTAAAAAAATTGTTTATTAAAAATTAAATGAAAATAATTTTTTGAATTTTTTTGAATTAAATTGACCATTGTTGAATATCTACTGAACAATTGGAAATATTACAGGCAGTGCTTTTCAGCTATATAATTTTAAAACAAATTTTTTGATAAAATTATTATAACACGCCGTGTTTAATTTGAAAAAAAAAAAAAAAAAGTTATAATATTTTAATATTCACTATAATTAATAACAATATAATATGTAAATGCAATTTAACGCTTTTGGAAATCGTTAAAACAATAGAGGGGTGAATTTATAATTTCCCCATCAAATTTAATAATAATAAATTTCCAAGCTCTAATTAACAATAAAACATTTATTATCTAATAAAACTTAAAAGTTAAAAGAGATCCGTCGTGGGAATCGTGTTTTAATTTTTTATTTATTACACATATAAAAAACCATTTTCAAAAAGACGTGTAACGAATAAAAATGAAATTTAATTTCAAATGATTTTAAACATTATGATATATATATTTTTGTTTTAAATTTGGAAGTTACGTTAACACACTTTAACTTCTGGACGTTGCTTCGCCTAATATTTTACAATACGTTTTTGTCAAACCAAAATATGCTAGGTGCACTTTTTTGAGGTTTTTTTTTTTGCAAAATTTTGAGGTTAGTGAATAAGTACACTGCTTTATAATGTATAAAAAAACTGCTGAGTGCTTATGAGCATTTTTTGTCGAATTTAAACTTCTCAATAAAATATGTTTTGTGCAAAATTTTCTCTAATAACAAAATAATATATGAACTATTTTCATATTTGAAGGATAAATAAGTTTAAAATATAACTACCCTAAGTTTTCAATAAAATAGTTTTTTAAACAAAAATTCATGTAAAATTTTTTGATGAAAATTTTTTGTTTTCTTCTTCAAAAGTTCAGAAAACTTTTAATTTTTTTGTCAATATCTCAAAAGTACAGGTACTTTTTGCACATAGCAAATTTTCGATTTGACAACGACGATATATTAATTAATAATAATAATCATTATGATAAGTCAGTCGAACAATAGTTAATACAACCAGACGAATTGTCAGCGTGTTTCGAACGCGTACATTTATACGAGTATTTTCTTTGACTCGATTCATGTGAAAATATCCGAACACACATCGAGTTGTGGCGAACATTTCCGATCTCACCCGAAAATCGATGAACGCACGCGAACTTCATTCATTCATTTATTCCAATTATTAATTTAATTATTTTATTCAATAAATCTGTACCCTATCTAAGTATGGACAAACGACACTGCATTGTTTTTCACGTATCACATTCAAAAAATTTAAATCTATCTACAATTTTAACTATGTCCTTCTTTATTTACACCGTTTTCACTTTATTAAATTATACACTAGTCACAGACTATAAGTATTCATTTGTCACTTGTCACTGTCAACGTCACGTGTCGAACGCGTTTAGTTTAGACCACGTGGGTTTCACTTCTCTTGTTGAACGACTCGTCTATGGTGACGTTCTGTTTCTTGTTCTCCTTCCTAATAGTGCCGTACTGTGGCACGTCAGAGGTGAGGTTTTGTACTGTGAGTATTTGGTTGGAGTTGTTCTGTGGCGTGCTCGATGAGACTGGGCTTCCGTACTGGTTCCCGTATTTGTGTCTGGACGGGTCCTTAAGTATGGACTGTGGCTGTTTTACTGGGGCCGGTGTTTGAATTTGAGAATGCTGCGAACAAAACATCAAAATGTATTGCCTATTTTATACATGACTAGCTGCTGCGCGCGACTTTGCCCGCGTATCTTTGTAAATTATATACTAAAACCTTCCTCGAGAACTACTCTATCCATTGGTGAAAACAGCATGAAAATCGGTGCAGTAGTTTTTGAGTTTATCGCCAAAGAGACAGGCAGATGCGGCGGAGGACTTTGTTTTATATAATACTAGCTGGCGCCCGCGACTTCGTCCGCGTTTAAAAAGGAAAAAAGTAGCCTATCCTGTGTCCCGTACGTCTAAATGTTTATCTACCAAGTTTCATGAAAATCAGTTAATCCGTTTAAGAGTTATAGAGGAACATACATACTTACATACATACATACATACAGAATTTTTTTTTTAAATGGTAAATTTAGTTTCAGTATCATGTATAGAGCCTATAAACACGATATCTCTGAAAACAAAGTAAATTACTCCATGACCGACCCTAACAGATTTATTATTAGTATTGATGATGTAAGAAGGAAGCTAATGTTAATAGAGCTATCTTTAAAGGGAAAATACACAACTACCCTAGGTATTACCACTAATCTAAAGTAATCCTTACAATAATATTATAAAACAGTCTTCCGCAGCATCTGTCTGTCTGTTCGCGATTAACTCAAAAACTAGTACACCTATTTTCATGCTGTTTTCACCAATGGATAGAGTGGTTCTCGAGGAAGGTTTTAGTGTATAATTTACAAAGTTACGCGGGCGAAGTAGCGGGCAGCAGCTAGTAATTTATAAAGAGGAAAGATTTAATTGATTGTTTGTTTGTTTGAATTGGCTCCGAAACTACTGGACCTATTTGAAAAAAAATTTCACTGTTGGGAAACTAAGCTATATTATCAGCGAGTAACATTAGGTTATATTTTATAGTTACGCGGACGACGTCGCGTGCAACAGCTAGTAATAAATAAATTTCAGATTGCATATTCCTCTTCTCTCTAATGTTCAATAAATTTTGAAAAACAACATTCTTATTTTACCTGCGTGCAATTCCCGGGGTGTAGAACGGTGACATCTGGTGGTGGAACTGGTGCCATCTTCTCCAGCCTCTGCCTCCTCAGGGTACCACCGGCTGACTGTCTGTCTAGGGACACTGTCAACAAACATTACAATTTTTACTTTCTATTGTATTGACCAATGCAAGGCATGAAATTGACCACTCTCTATACCTTATTCATTTAAACGAACTTATAGGTTTTTGACATCAAACTACTACAACATGGAACCCGCGTGCCATACAAAACTACGAATTTTATGGAACATTTAAAAGTGACATATGCGTAGAGCATGAACTGTCATTTAAAACAAAACAAACATAATAATAAGTACGTAATTTAAAGAAAATGTGACTTTACGTCAACCCATTAGAGTTTAAAATGAAATAGTAGAAGTTGATCGTTACTACCTTTTGCCATTGACGCGTGAAGGCAAGAGTCCGCCATGATTCTGTCAAAGGCGTTCTTTTGATGTGCCACTTTGGCATTTGTGACGCAAAGGGGATTGGGTAACTTTGTATGGAGGGTTGGCATCATTTTTTTTTTCTAGCGGCCATTGATAAAAACTATTGTCGTTTAAAGTCCTTGCAAAAATATGTTATAATGTGCAAAAAGAATTACTCCAAACTATATCGAACGAGAGATATAAGGATTTAAAGATACGAATTTTACGCCTGGTTGCTCTTCAAGAACAAGCAATAAAATGAGAAAAAAAAATAAAAAAACATTATTTTTTGTATTTTTTAATTTAAAAGTTAATGAAAAAAAGTTACTAATCATCATTTTATTCGTCAGAAACTTCATTTTCTATGTCATTCCTTATTATAGTGTCCAAGAACTGCGCCGGAGGAACTATATCTTGGTGTCTTTCCCATCCCATGTACCATGGGAACAACAACCTAATGTCCGTTTTCCTACGACACAAGAACAATAGTGCCCTAATAATGCATCAGATCCTTGTAATCCTCGTCCCAAGAGAATATAAACATAATACATGATGTACAGACATGATACATGATGTACAGACAGATACAACATAATACATAAGACATGACTGTACAGTTTAAAAAACCAAAACCCATAAAATCCAATTCAGAAGTAAATCAGAAGTAAATCAGTCGGCAATCCGGGCGGTTGCAGGGGCCAGTGGGGTCACCGGCCTTTGCTTGGCTGATCGGATTGTCGCTAGGGAACAAAGAAGACCCACGTGCGTGTGCTCCGAGCGGGCTCCGATCATCGGAGCTCGTGGCGGAGCAACAGTTTGGAGGCTCCAACTGTCCGTTGGAGCTTCACCGGTCACCGCTCGCTGAGCCGAGGAACTGTACTCGGCCCACGCGGGTGTAGGCCGGTGAGAGATGGCACCCCCGTTCCTTGTGCGTCGGACCAAGATATGGGTCTCGGTTCTGCGAACGAAGACCGGCGCGGGTCGCAGCGAGCGGATTCTCTCGGATAGCTCTGTCGCTCAGTGGTACTTGGGCAACGCACGCGAAGACGGAGCTCTACGGCAGGGTAGGACCGTCTGGCAGAGTACTGCAATCGCGGCTTTGTGGAGGGTGGTGAAGACCCGGTAGCGCGGCCGGCCTAGTAACCACCCTCTGCAGTCGTTCGGAAGAGTGAACACCCGGACTCGCCACCCGGCCTAGTAACTCTTCCGACGATATCACGAGGTGAAGCCTGTCTCGGGCTGCCGCGATTGATGTGGAAATGTCAGGCGGAAACCCCCTTTGGGCCGCCCACCCTTAATGCCGTAGAGATGCACACGAGCAGGGGTTTTCAGAGAGTTTCAGGTGGAAGCGGCCTCCAACTCTGCGGTAGGTTGTGCTGCAGAGAAGAGGTTATGGGGTGCTTCATGAGTGAAGCCCCTCGCTGACTGCCTGCTGCGAGAGGTGGAGAATAGGCGGCCTGTGCCGCCTCGCCCAGGGGCGGCGGACATGGGGTCGTCCGCCGTCATCACAACACCGGGCAACGAGGGGTTTCCGGGTTCCGTCTTTTCACGGCGCGGAGGTTACACTCCGCGCCTTATCGAGGTGGAGCCCGCAAATGTGCGGGCCTCGTCTGGCGGGGGGACACCGTAGCGTGTTTAAACGTCCCCTGACCCCCGCCCATAGACGGCGTGAAGAAACACCGCGGGGTTTTAGTGGGTAGAAGTCCCACATACCCCACCGATCTGCCCATGGTCGGTGGGGATCTGATTCGCAGATTTCCTCGTTATAAAAAAAAAGGGAGGGGTTTGGCTGAACCATTCGTCGATTTGGGACTTTTGTGAACGTGAATCTATTTCTAGGAAGCGTTTTGTATCAATAACTGTTAAATTATGTATTTTTTACATCGAAGTAGTGTACATAGACGATTATAATCGAAGTAGTGTATATAGACGAAGTAGTGATTTAAGTAATATATAAAGCCAAATATCTCAGTTTCGATGTTATTTAGCGGTATAGTTCCATAATAATAAATGCTACTTTCGAACTGATTTTTCAAATTATGCTACTTTTATGAGTGGCCGCCAAAGTTGAAAATGATGCCAACTTTACCCAAACCCCTTTCATTGTAGTATTTCGATGGTTTTCGACACGACGAAACGTGTCGATGTTTTAGATTGAACACTCCCTACGATGTCTTGCTAAATTCATGTTCCAACGCGCAGGGTGCGCGGCAGTAGTGTCAAGGTCAATACGTCAAGTCGTAGACAACTGAATATTAATATGGCCGACCCGATAAGCACGTCGATTTTAACAAATTAAATATTAACCTATTAAACGTTTCAATATTAATAAAACTTACCTATGGAACGTCACACCAGCAGTTTTACCAATATTTTTTGCAATGACTTCTATATTACTTCGTAAGGACAACGCTAATTAGCTCCTAGTAAATCGGTAATTGACACCAATGACGGGTGTTCATTCTGTGCGTAGAAAGATACGAAAATGCCTACTTACCAGTGATATATGTCCAACCAACCAATGAGAACAGTTTACAATAAGAGAATACGCCAATAAGAAATAAAAATACGTATTAAGATGGCAATGAAACAAATTATGTTTAGTAAATAGATGTGCAAATTGGAGGGCCATTTTTTTGTCACTAGTAGTATGGTAAGGGCGCATCCTCTCTTGTTTAACATGTCACTGACTTTTTGTTGTATTTTTGCAATATCTCATCACACAAGACGGCATTTTTACTGGTTTTGTAAATAATAACGCGCCCAATCTCTACGAGCGCGTATGACAGACTGTCAACGGGTAGGACGTCGGAACTCCAATCACTTGGATGGAACATTCATCGCGTCTTGAGTTTTCCATCTTAGCACTTAACATATCACTGCGATGTTTACATAAATAAATAAAAAATGTTTGGAATGTTGAAAACATACCATCAAGTCCATAATTGTGCGGTGGGGATGCGATGTGTGACGGTGAGCCTCCAGTCAGGCCACCGTTCATGAGATGCGACTTATTTACATACTGTTGCGGTGGTGTAGGGGTGCGACCGGATTGCTAAACAAAAAAATATATGTATTACATATTGAGGGAAATGTTTTTTTTTTTTTGCACACGTCATCTTTTCTCGGTAATTCTCGGTAGCCTATAACTTTTCCCAAGAATTAGCTAGGGCAGGTTAGCTTGTTAACTTCTAAAAACCAAACAAAAGGTTCGTGTTTGTTTATATTATTTGCTGAAAAATTCGCAACCGTGCAGATTAGTGAGCGAGTCGTTAATCATACGTAATTATATATTTATTTATTACTAGCTGTCGCCCGCGACTTCGTCCGCGTTGAAAAAGAAAAAGTAGCCTATCCTGTGCCCCGTACGTCTAAATGTTTACCTACCAAGTTTCATGAAAATCAGTTAATTCGTTTAAGAGTTATGGATGAACATACATACATACATACATATAGAAAAAAATTGTAAAAATGGTCAATATAGTTTCAGTATCATGTATAGAGCATAAACACGATATCTCTAAAAACAAAGTAACTTACTCCATGACCTACCCTTACAGATTTATTATTAGTCATCCACTCACGTCTTCAGTTGACAAAAAAAGGTTGATCTTATTCTAAAACTGAATTTTATAGTCAAAATAATATGCGGAATTTTTTAGAAAAAAAAATACTCACCTGCTGATGTAAATATTCCCCGATAAGTGGCGGATAAGAGAGGTATCTGTCTGAAGCCATGTTGTAATAGGATCCATCCAAAGGCGGCATAGGAGAAGGTGCCGGCACGTAGTTTTGTTTGCCTGCGAAACAGTTACGCCTCCAGTGAGCTTCAGACACTCAGTCAACAGCACGTGTGATAGATTTCAGGGTTCAACACTTTAACTGTTTCCCAATCTACCGGTAAACATTATCTTAGTGGGTGTAAGTTTTACATGTAAGTGAAAGAAACAATATCTCTTTTTATCCATATCGTGTATACTTCATTTGTAATTTGTACCTCTATAATTATCGTGTAGTATACATTTCCGCGTCGAAAAATGCAATTTTTCGTTGCAAATTTAAAATATCTTATATACATGTGCAGTTTTAGATATTTCGAGAAAAGTGAAAAAAAAAAAAATAACAACAATAACAAACAAACTAAAGAAATTTGTGAAATATAAATAATCTAATTTTTAAAATTATTATTCAAGATACCAACAGCAGTTTTGTAAATAAATGTGCTTATAAGATATTTACATCCTTAACATTTTGATGTTAAAAGTTTAACCTTTCGGTATTTCTTTGAATTATTAATTAAAAAAAATATCTCATTTTAAATTTGTTTACACAACTTTATATTTGAACTCTTTCATTTACTCGTACTTAAATGAGCTTTTTAATTAGATTTTTCTCGCAAACTTGCTATTTAACAGACTTGCTATTTAACACAACAGTTCCATAATTAGTCTGCCTCTTAAGTGCTTGTTCACGTAGAACGCGCGGGCGCGGTAGCGGGTGCGGTAGCGGGTGCGGTAGCGGGTGCGGTAGCGGTGAATGTGGCGAACTCATGTTCACATTGACCGCCAGGTGTTTGCGCGAGTGTGACGTGTTGTCAGATGTTGAAAAGTTGGACGACGGTCTTTTATTTTTAACATGCTGCTGCCCGCGACTTCGCCCGCGTACCTTTGTAAATTATACAATAAAACCTTCCTCGAGAACCACTCTATCCATTGGTGAAAACAGCATGAAAATCGGTGCAGTAGTTTATCGTGAACAGACAGACAGACGCGGCGGAGAACTTGTTTTATAATTTGTAGTGATGATTCGCTGATAAACTTCTCTGTATTGAACGACATATTTAATGAAAACGTGCCATCATTTCTAGCGACAAATTCAAACTGGTTGAACTTAGCTGACATATAGCAAATGCACCTGCGTTGTGTATGTGAACACTTGCATATTAGGTTGTGTTTGATATTTCGTGACCGCGCCCGCCACCGCACCAGCGAGTCAACGTGAACACACACTTAAAAGGCACTACACCTTTTTGCGAAGCTCACTTTTAAATCGTGCATAGTTCATTCAATTTAGTTACTCCATCTGACTTTTACGAGGCGCGGAGAGTCCGTTTGATTAAAATTTAATATCGCCTTTCCACTAATTAAAGTTTAATAGGGATTACAATGGAATTTGATGGCGATTAATGCCATATTTTAACGCGAAAATGCCTCGCGTAAGCCGAGCAAATATCAAAGTGATTTTTCTGCATTAGTGTTCGCTGGGATTTAAGTGAGTAAATGTACTTTCGCTTAATGAAGGCGTGTAATGCTTTGTAATAGTGACATGCAAAATTAGATCATATGTAAAGGAAATTGGGGTGTTAATTCGTTCTAAATGAATTGCTATATTGTGTTTACAATATACAAATTATTTAGGCTAATATTCAAAGTCAACCTATTTTGATTCAGTTGTAAACAATTACGAGTTCGTAAGCAATTATTTATTTATTTATTTATTTATTGTACAAGGCCCCCAACGAGGCAGACATCCAACTAACACATTGTACAAAATAATTAACACAAGGCGGATGCCGCCGCAATTATAGGGAGCTCAGCATGCACCAATAAAAGCAATAAAAGCAATTATGATAATGTATCTGTAAATATTGTTGTAAGTTGTATTCTTAACTGTATATATTAGTTTTTTGGGACTCCTGGATCACTTTACATCTCCTTATGATGAGGTGACGACGGTAGCCATTTACCATTAAGTGGATAGTCATTGGACCGTAAATAAAACCCTGTTCACTAAAGCAAGGGCAATGAGACAACGCAAAGAATAAATATATGAATAAATATTTTCACACATTCCACACAGCATCATCTAGTTCAATACTAAGCAACAAATTGCTTGTATTTTGGATACCAGAAAGTTGATATACTACATAGATTACTTTTTTTTGTAAATACATACATATTATAAATACAAACACCCATGACTCAGGTACAAAGGTAAAATATTAACACATAAACATTTGCCCCTAGCGAGATTCGAACTCGCGACTGTTTGGTTAACAGCTAGGGTTACTAGCCACTAGATCAAAAGTGTCATCAGAATGTAAACAAACTTTCAAGGGTTGTCAATATTACTTCCTATACAATGAAACAGATGAAGCAGATGTGAGGTAGGAAAAAGGGCTGGCTTTGTTTACATTCATTGCGTTGTCTCCTTGGCTTTACTATAGTTTAACTTTAAGGCGAGGACTTAGCAGAAAGGGCGTTATTTTCGTCGCCTAGTTTGACTTCTTAGAGTAAAATTAAGTTAGATAAAAATACAGTGCGTAATAGACTATATAGTAATAAGTTTAAATCAGGCAGATTTACAAAAAAATCCATTTTCTGAGAAAAAAAAGTAAAATACTGCTAAAAAAAACTGACTGTTCACAGTAATAAAAAAATTCCGTGACAACTACTTTTGTTAGGCTAAGGGCCTCCTTCACAAACTACACGTAAAGTGTTGATTAGTTACTTTTAGAATGCACTCGGTTTACTGTATCATTTTTTATTATTATTTTCTATTTAATGTTTGGGACGTTTACCGTACAAACAAAAGTATATCAGCCCCATTATCCCCGGTTACCGGTGACTTTAAATGACAGTTTGGCCTACTTGACGTTTGTGAGAGGCGCTTATTAATCAACTTACGTTCTACACTAAAGTTTGAATCGGCTACTTTTATTAGTTTTTTCATATTTTAAACAATATTTTAAAAACATCTTCCAATTTTGTATATGTTCAGTTATTAAATCTCCGAAGAACTAGAAAAATTTGTTATGCAATATTGCACCTTAATTCATAGGCTATTAGGTTGCGGTCATTTTGGTCTGAGTTCGGTCTGTTCTGAGTCGGAAAATTGTGTTCGGTCTGAGGTTAGTCCATGTCTTAAACTAACCTGAACTTCTTCCAAGCGTGCTGTGTCCGCTAATATCTTTGTGTCTGTGCGGATGTGGCAGTGTCCTCGAATGGTCAGTCTCGTAGACTGCATAATTTGGTGGCGGATAGTCGAGGGGTGGCGGGATAACTAACCCCTGATCATCCATTAGGTATGCGTCGGTTTGCTACGAAAAAAAATTGAGGTTAAAAGCACTGTTCTTACAACAAACCATCTTTGCAAATATGGCTGCTTAAAAACTAAAGGGCCATAAAACAAAAAAAACATTGCATTTTAGCTCCCCTTTCACGTCCTGGCAGGAATACGTCGCGTTACCAGTAAACCCTGTATATTTGCAAAAACTAATAATCTCACCTGGCTTAGTATGTGTCTGTTGGGCATAGATGGGACCTCGGGAATAGGCGGAGGCTGTCTGTCGTCCACGCCATCATCTTGAGAGTAAGTTTCAGATTTCTCTGATACAGAACTCAGAGTTTCACCGGTCATAGTGTCGTTGTATGACGACGGCGCGTACATTTCTATTGTAGCCGATTTGGAGGCTTGACCGGCTTGCTCTGTACGAAGGAAAAATTAAAATTGTAATTAACGCAATAAAAAATATCATTACTACCAGAAATAGCTTGTCTGGAAAAGTGTTAAGGCGTCCCTAGACGATCATGCAACATGACATGCGTTTCGTGCTGTCATGCATGCACGACCGTTTATTGTATTGATTGTTGTGAATGGCATGCAACTACGTGCCGGCAGTTGCATGCAATGCATGACATGCAGCATAATAATTCACGTAAACGCATGTCATGCAGCATGATCGTCTACTAGTGTATACAATCATGCGTGTATGTCAGACATAGCTTGCAGGATGAAAAATAAAATGAACTATCAATGAACTGCCAGCACATAGTTACATGTAACTCACATCAATCAATACAATTAAACGGTCATGCATGCATGACAGCACGTAACGCATGTCATGCTGCATGATCGTCTAGGAACCGCTTTAGGTTCATGTGAGATTTTCAAAAAATAAAATCTAGTCGCGGGCACAGATAAGTTTCTTATAAGTTTATTCTATTCACATCGATACATACATATGTCTTTTTTTTATTATAATCTCCTGTGAGCGCGACTTCAAAGATACAAAACTATTTGCAATTTAAGCATACCTACCTCTCTCGGGCAATTATTTTAAAGAGAAATTTCATATTCGGAGCATCTCAAAATATATGTAATAACGTTTGAGTAAAACTATTTTCTTTAACATTATAAAAAATTGTTTATAAAAGATTAAATAAAATAACTACAGTATTTTGTTTAGTTATTTTGCAAAAAAAATTACCTATTATTATATTATACTTAGCAAAATTATAAAACACAGATACGAAAGAAACATTAATTATTTATATAATAAATATCTAACTTTATTTAGATATAGATATTTGCTTTTAAATATTTATTGCTGAAGATGTTACAAAAAAGAACATCATATTTCACCTTTTTATCAAAAGCATGCAAACATTAATTTAGCATGAGTAACTACGAACAAACATACTCATTACTAGCACAAAAGCATGCTAGTAATGAGCAAATGCTACTAATTAGCATGTATGTCACAACGTTGCTAGTAATAAGCATGCTTATTTTTAGCATGTTCAAAAATCAAACGTCGTTTGATTTTCTTTGATTTTATTATTTTCTTTGATTTTATTTATATTAATAAAAAATATTATTAATAATATTAAATTAGATTTATTAAAAGGATATGCATGTTTTAAGTTTAACAATAAAAATGATTAAAACTAACATTAAAAATCTGGTTTAAAATGATTGTTTGCTTTGAGCATGCTCATTTAGGAGCATGCTTAAAACTAGCATGCTTATTGGTGGCAAATGTGAACAGTTGTCTGAGCATGCTAGTTTTAAGCATCCTAATAAGAATGCTAGTAATGAGCGTGTTTGTCTTAGGAGCATGCTTAAAACTAGCATGCTTATTGGTGGCAAATGTGAACAGTTGTCTGAGCATGCTAGTTTTAAGCATGCCAATGAGCATACTAATAATGAGCATGTTTGTAATTAAGTATAACTTATGTATGTATTATCTATTGAGACAGTAAATAAGCAAATTAAAAACATCAACTCAACTCACCTTTGAGACGTCTAGAACGTCTCTTTAAAAGAAAACATGCCACTAAGCCAGCATTTATCAACACCAATATGGCGCCAGCAACTGATACATAAATAACGACCGACTTCGACACGTCAGCCGTCTCTACATACTCAGTGGAGATAACATTCAACTCTCCAACTTCAGAAGAGGCTGGTGAAGAGAGAAAATAATAAAATAAAATTAGCAAATTATATAATAAAAAAAAACATGTTCTAAAATAATACACTTGTTGTTTTAAGAAAGCGAAATGAAAATGTTTTTTTTTGCGCAAAAATAAGGCTGGAAAATATGTTTGTAATATATTAAATCATAGTTTCAAGCGTACCTTTTTATTAAGGTCATAATGATACTACCAATCAAAAATCACACTTGGACATCAAATAACTACAGGCATGTAGAAAATAGATTTGACCTTTCTGGGCATATCACAAATTGACTAAATCTTTGTATAAATGGGCGCCGACATCGTAAGCGTCTTTTATGGTTAGTTTAATAAAGTAACCATAAAATCATAATCTAAGAAATTATTGACAACTTGCTGAACCCTTGCACGCTTCGCTGTGTCATACTCTTACTCGGCTGCCATGACAACGGCTAACTTCTACTTTAAATGTGACAGCGGTTCTCGTTGGCGAGTTTGTTCTCGCTTTCGGCAGTGGCGCCGTAAAAATGCGATTTTTCGAGCGATCGCAATATATTATTACACGAAAGACAGATACAATAAATCCTTGAAGCGGATTGCATATTGTGTAAAAATTTCAAGTAAATTTTGAGTAATATACAAACTAACATAACATTTTTTTTTTATATATAGATAATTGGATCTTTGATCTTTGATTGGTAAATGACCAGACTGACACGTTTAAACTTGAAATAAAATGAAATAAGCGTCTTAAAACAACAAAAGAGGACACCCATAGCTCTCTAATACACAAGACAAACACATAATCTAAACCAAGAGGCCACTATTTCAAACCTCTGATCCTCTTATTTGTCCTCCTATGTAGACAGAATCCTATGAGGAGTACATTGAGCAATATAAGCGCTGTTCCAACAATGGTCCCGGTTATTATAAAAACGCCGGGCACGTTGGAGCTGTATTCCTCTGAGCTCGATTGTACTGAAGATGGGATTACGTCTTGGGGAAAGATACATTGCTGTTATAGGTTTCACGTTGAAAATGTTATGAGAAATACAATTATTATATAAATAAAAAATAATTTTTTTTTTTTTCTTTTAAAAAGGTACAGAATCAAGTATCAGTATTATGCTTCTATATCAATCAATATTAATAATAAATCTGTAAGAGTTGGTCATGGAGTAAGTTACTTTGTTTTCAGAGATATCGTGTTTTTAGGCTCTATACATGATACTGAAACTAAATTGACGATTTTTAGAATTTTTTTCTGTATGTATGTTTTTTTAACTTACACCTTTGGAGAATTTGGTAATAAAAGTCGTTTTAATTTCAGTAATTTCCTGGGATTTTGTAAATGGACATAAACATTCGAAAATTAAAAATACTTTTTATATTAATTATACTTTAAAACTTAAATATTTATGAAACCCTATATAATACCAAATTACACGATATTTTCTCAGTGAAATCTATAATTTCTTTTTACCTAATTGTTAACATAACTTTTAACTACAAGTTTAAAACAAAAATGCCCGATCTCCATAAAAAACTTTTATGAAGATCTCCTTTTATGAAGTTTAAAATTTAAAAAAAACTAAATAGCTCAAATTTTGAGGTAATATTTAATATTGGCAATTTTTATTTGCAATGCAGCGTTTAAAAACGTAGCATTTTAAAATGTTTTTCGATTTTATATGTGGTTTTATAAATTATGATCGCTTTCTCTAACGACCAAGGAAAACTTCGTCAGAAAATTTGTTCTTATTGAAAGACTAACTAAGTATAATTCAAGGCACATTTTTTTAGATTTTGACATCAAAAAATATATTTTAGTCTATTGCAATTGTACCTAATTATTTTAATGTGACACTTACTCAATGTTGTTGCTCTGGTGTCATCGGGCCTATATTTACTCTGTCCTATTCGATTGATTGCCATAACAGAAAACACGTAATCCGTATTTCTTTCCAAGCCTCCGATAGTGTAGGTTGTTGCGTTCTTTGGCATTACATCCTCATACTTGTACGAATCGTCGTAAATTTTCCTGAAACAAAAGAAAATAAGGTTGTAATGTCAATCAAATGTTGTAAGAAGCAATCATTATCTTAAATTTTTTTATGTTAAAATTATTAATAGCGATAATTCGTTGAGACGTATGGATTTTTATAAATAAATCTAGATGAAACTTGTCACATTTCTAGATTAAATACATAAGATACTTTTATAATATTTTATACCTTTGCATAATATTTTTAGTGTTATTTGAATAATCGTTTGCAGATATAAGTAGGTACTCGTATTTTAGAAATTTATTTGATATTTTAGCAGAAAAAATATTTTAACAGATCTATAAGAATAAAAAACACATATATTCGGTTTTCTTAAGACTATTATTCGGTTAATAAAATCTAATATATAAAATTCTCGTCACAGTGTTAGTTGCCATACTCCTCCGAAACGGCTAAACCTATTTTGATGATTTTTTTAATGTACACTTGGTATGTTTGAGAATAGGTTTTTATCTATTTTTTATACGCGGGCGAAGTCGCGGGCAGCAGCTAGTATTTTTATAAAAACATTTCAAATACCTACGTAACTAAATTTTTTTTTCACCATTTTCAGTCTGATTTTTCTATTTTTAAAGGTTCCTAAAAAGTCACTAACGATTTGTAGAAAGCCTCGCAACGAACACAGTAGCCAAGGTACCGATAATCTTTCAAGCACAAAAATGTAGAGATAGCAAAAACCCTTTAGATTTAGAGGTAAGGAGGACCGACTCTATGTATTAAAAAGTGGTCTCAGAATACCAGTAGGTAAATTAAGATGGCGCTAGTGTAGAATTGAGGAGTAATTTAGACAAAGATAGATAGATAGAAGATATGCTACACTAGCGCCATTCTGGCCACTTTTAGGACCCTTATTTTATTGTTAGTTGTTCATATGAGCCCCTTAGTTTGATTTTCAAATGAGTCGTTACTCCTTACCTCTACCCTCCATAATTTAACATTAAAAAATATGTTTCTTAAGCGATCTGTAACTTATGGTGTTGCTTGTATTCTTAGGATATGATAGCCGCCTACCTTCAAAATTAAGTAAACTGTCATTTTTACTGCCACTCCTATTTTTATTATTAAAAAACAAGAAATAAAATGGTAAAAAAATTGAGTCTTTTTACTGAGAAATTAATTTAGCTAACTCGAAATCCTTGCTATTTAAATGTTTACTGTATTGTATTATGTACTTTTCACTCTTCAGGGTAAGATAAAATTTAAAAAAAATTGGCGCTTAGATCGTTAGCGATAAGTAAATAATTTATCATTTTGCTGACCGTACCCGGCTCGACGTCTTACAGCCATCAACGGATGAAGGGGAGACACTTGTAACAGAATTCGGGCATTGTTAAGACAGGGTAGGCGTGTCAGGTATCCCTTGCGGGGATCAAGGTCAGCCTTCGTCAAGACACCGGTTTGACACACCTCTGAATTTATAGTGGTTAATTTATAATTTCCCCATCACGGACGCAATTTGAGGCATTTTCAACCTTATACTGACGGATGTAGGGTCATATTGTAAATTAGTTGTCGCTAAAATGGACAGCTTGGGGACGTTGTTTGATTTGTCTTCATTAATATTTCATAAATAATAATCAAAATATCTCAAAATAAATCTACGTTACTGTTTTTACGTTTCTTCGTCGCTTCACTAAGAAGGTTAGCGACCATCGTGGCTCCCGTAACCATGGAGGCTGCTGCACGAAAGAGCGAGCTCATACTAAACCACTCTCTTAAATTCTTCAACCAGGGGCCTAGCTAAGTGTGTTTTCTACAGTCGTAAACGCTACGCTACGCTAAGAGAACATTTAAGGTGATTGGTCAAAATTTTATGTTGACATTATAATAACCAATCATCAAGTTTCCTCTTAGCGTAGCGTAAACGACTGTAGAAAGGATACTTGGCTACGGACCCAGGCTCCTAGCCAAGATGCAAACGCAGTGCTTTCTACAGACGTAAACGCTACGCGCTACACTAAGAGAACACTGTGATTGGTCAAAATGTTACATGGGCCAACCAATCACCAAGCTTTCTCTTAGCGTAGCGTAGCGTTTACGACTGTACAAAACATTGCATTTGTATCTTGGCTAGGGCCCCAGGATGTCTTTCTCTTGTTTTTTTTTTTTTTTTCAATTCAATTATTTATTGCGAAACCATAATGTACAAGGATGTTATAAAAATAAAGACCAATTATGCTACGCTTGGCTTGTATCACGAGTTTAAGAAATCGCTTCTAATTACGTGGACGAAATATTTCAGCTTCCTTCCTTTTATCGTTCTTAACTAGCTGGTGCCCGCGACTTCGCCTGCGTAACTTTGTAAATTATATACTAAAAACCTTCCTCGAGAACCACTCTATCCATTGGTGAAAACAGCATGAAAATCGGTGCAGTAGTTTTTGAGTTTATCTCTTATATACAGACACAGACGTGGCGGAGGAATTTATTTTATAATAAATTACCATTACTGTAGTGATAGTAGTGGTAGGGCACACTGTGTTTCACAGTCATTTGGGCAGCCCGTCTAGCCGCAGTATCCACCCCCTTACAGAAGACCACCGTGAAATAAGAGCACATGTGCTGTCGTGTTTCGGTATAGGCTGCCAGAGCCCATTACCTCTAATCCTTAATTCTTCTATGGTCGACAGCGCACTTGTAGCACCTATAGCATTGCTTGTGTTATAGGCGACGGTAGACACTTACCATCAAGTGGACCGTCAGCTTGTCTGACAACTTTTACATAAAAATTTAGAAACTTACCTATATCGGATCCTATACCAAGATGGCAACCCGCCATCGAAGCCTGGCGACCATTCCAGTGTAACAGAGTTGTGCGTTATGTTCGTTACGAGCATTGAAATGACTAAATCTGTAACAATATTCAATTTATTAGTTAAAATAAACGAATAAATAAATATCTTCACACATTCCACACAGTACCATCTAGATCCATATTAAGTGTTTGTATTATGGATACCAGACAGTTGATTATACTACATAGATTACATATTTTTTTAAATACATACATATTACAAATCAAACATCAATGACTCAGGTACAAAGGTGCGGGATTCGAACCCGCGACCGTTTGATTAACAGCTAGGGTTACTAGAAACTAGACCAAAAGTGTCGTCACCCAAAATACCCCAATCTTTTCAAAGCTGGGCCCGTATTCTCTATGTGTGGCTTTGCTGTGCTTATCGACTCGATGCGGTTATAGACTCGACAATTGTCTACTTTGTTATTCACTAAGCACATGTCAAAATGTCTACGACGTTTTTTCCGTAGTTATACATGTCGATGAAGTTATTGGCGCGTTATTGTGTGGTTTTTAGTTTGACAAAGAATTATTTCCAATTTAATGTCGACATTTGAGTCGATACGTTTTAAAAACCACAGATAGAGAATAGGCCCGTTTGAGTGAATATGTATCTTCTGAGTGAGCTCGCTCCGTCACTGGCCTCACCTTCGCTACGCGGCTTGATACTGGCCAATAGCAAACGCATCTCTAATAATAAAAAAAGAACTCACCAGGTGCGCTAGTCACATCCAACTTGACTGACATTGTGCTGAATCCGAGATCGTTTCTGGCTCCGCACTCGTACGAGCCGTAGTCGGAGCTGGTGACGTCATTGATGAGTAAAACCGAAGTGTAAGTGACGCCATCGAGTTTGTGATACTCGGCGAAATATTTCGTGGAAGTGTTGACGGGTAGTTTCGCCCCGTTCTTAGACCAGGTGAAGTTTGGGGCCGGAGCAGCTTTGCATCTAGGGAGAGAGAGAGGACAGTTTTGTTCAATAATAGGTATATTACATACATACAGTGTAATATTTCTGTCCATCGGTCAATGGACGAACAAGTCTAGGACACTAAGCGCCTCTTTCACCAACGTCAAGTAGGCTAAACCGTCACTGAAAGTCACCTGTCACCGGGAATAATTTAGCTGATATACTTTTGTTTGTACGGTAAACGTCCCAAACATTAAATAGAAAATAATAAAAAAAAAATCGTCTATCGAATGATGCAGTAAACCGAGTGCATAATTCAATAAAACAGAAAATGATTTCTAAAAGTAACTAATCGACACTTTACTTGTAGTTGGTGAAAGAGGCGCTAATTCTACTTTTAATAATTATTCTGTTTTTATAAAAGTCATATAATGTTAAAGTTGACGGTCCACTTGGTAGTATAAAAATTCATATTTCCTTCATACTTTTTTAGTGAATTCAAATTTTGTGTATTGTGTAGGAAATTAACTTAAAAAAATATGTAATTTTTTTCATCATGTAATAATATGAAATACATTATTACAGCTATATTTTGACAGGTTTATTGATTGAACACGTCATACCAAAATCTACTTTCAAGCTCAATACTACGTGGCGCAAATAAGTTATACATATTTTCTCCAATAACCAAAAATGACACATGCAAATGTCAAGTTTGCATATTTGTCGTTCATTGTAAAAGTGAACAATCTCCTTGTAACTGAATTTTAGAATAACGAGCTTTTTGCGAATTATAGTGTAGGAAAAAAAATATAAGCATTCATTCATTGTTTTCATCTATGGATTTTAATGCAACTATTGGTGTTACTTCACTTTTATATTGAAAATTATGACTAAATGTGATACCATTAGGCAAGAAAAAGATGGTTTTAAAAATAGGGAGTTACACCACTTTTACAATGAACGATACATATATCATTACAGCTATATTTTGACAGGTTTATTGATTGAACACGTCATACCAAAATCTACTTTCAAGATCAATACTACGTGGCAAAAATATGCCAAGTAAATGTTTTTTTATAACCTAAACCTAACTAAACATATGTTTCAGCGCCACCTATCAATAGAATTCCATAAAAAATTCCATATGAGAACTCACTTGCAAGTCAATCTGCCAACTTGTCCAACATTGGAAGCACTCTTCACCAAATTAGGAGCTTCGTCCATTTCCGGTTTGAATTTGACGACCAACATGACATCCATTCTGGACTCCCCACCTATACCGTTGTCCACCACGCATTGGAAGCTTCCCACATCTTCCCTGGTAACTTTGTCGATTGTCAGGAGACTGGTGTGGTTTTTGGGCTCGAAGATAACCGACCTGGATTCCATGTTGTAACCTTTCCGTTCCCACCTTATGTGTTCGGCAGTCATTGGGTTTCCTATGGAAGAAAACAATTGATTACATAAACTAAAGGGCCTCAAATCAAAATTACACATTTTACAGGAGAGCTAATCGAAAAAATTGTCTATTTTTTGTCTTATTAGATATATCGCTGCTTAAAAACTAAAAAAGCTAATCGAAAAAAAAAATGTTTAGGAACATACATACATATATACATACATACAGAAAAAAATTCTAAAAATCGTCAATTTACTTTCAGTATCTTGTATAGAGCCTATAAACACGATATCTCTAAAAACAAAGTAACTTACTCCATGACCAACCCTTACAGATTTATTATTAGTATTGATTATTTATTTTTCCAAAGGTACACCAACAGCACAAACAAAAAACTTATAAGAGGTATAGGTAATGCAAAGCAATTTTAAGGTATACACAGATAAATTACAAAATAGAAATTGTGACGAATGACAACATATGCATATAACAATTAATCAATACTAATAATAAATCTGTAAGGGTCGGTCATGGAGTAAGTTACTTTATTTTCAGAGATATCGTGTTTATAGGCTCTATACATGATACTGAAACTAAATTGACCATTTTTAGAATTTTTTTCTGTATGTATGTATGTAAGTATGTATGTTCCTCCATAGCTCTTAAACGAATTAACTGATTTTCATGAAACTTGGTATATAAACATTTAGAAGTACAGGACACAGGATAGGCTACTTTTTCTTTTTCAACGCGGACGAAGTCGCGGGCGCCAGCTAGTATAACATAAACTTAACTTAAATACAAATAAAATAATGAGAAAAAGAGAACAAAATGAAAAGAAATGAAAACCACTCAGTTAAATAGTATAACTGTCAATTTAAGCTTAATTTCCGCTTAATTTATGGCATAAGAACATAAAAATGGTCAATCTTCAAAATATTTACCTGTAACAACACAGGCCAAAGTGGCTGCTTCGTTGGGGTTGGCGACTCCGTTTAATTGGGTAACCGACTTGATTCCAGCGGCATCTGTAAAATTTGTCACTCATTAATTAAATGTTTAGCACCTCTGCGTAAACAGAATGCTGAAGTGGATAAACCTAAGGCCTCAGCAAAGATGGATCTAGGAGGACCTAGATGTAATCGTCGATAACGCAAAAAGAGGTTCAAAAGTTGGGTATTTATCGAAGTAGTTATACTGCCAAATAAATCTGCCCATAAATAAATAAATATCTTCACACATTCCACACAGCACCATCTAGTTCAACACTAAGGGCCTCTTTCACAAACTCCAAGTAAAGTGTTGATTAGTTACTTTTAGAAATCATTTCCTGTCATATTGAATTATGCACTCGGTTTACTGCATCATTCGATAGCCGATTTTTTTAAAATTATTTTCTATTTAATGTTTGGGACGTTTACCGTACAAACAAATGTATATCAGCTCCATTATCCCCGGTTACCGGTTACTTTAAATGACAGTTTGACCTACTTGACGTTTGTGAAACAGGCGTTAAGCAAATAATGCTTGTAAGTATTATGGATTAGTATATACTACATTATATTACATAGTTTTTTTTTTCGTAAATACATACATATGTATGTATTTAGTTAAATGTTAAAATGTTGTTAAAATTATTTGCCTCTAGCGGGATTCGAACCCGCGACCGTTTGGTTAACAGCTGGGGTTACTAGCCCATAGACCAAACTGTTTCCACACTATCGCATCTTCAATGTTAGAATAGCATTCCAATGGAAAATATACATTATACTTACAGTGTACCGAGATGGTAATGTTAATGGTGACCGCCCCCTGAGAGTTGACTGCCTCGCAGCGATAAACCCCAGCGTCGTGACGCGTCAGTCGAGTCATATTTAACATGCTGCCTTCTGATATAATTCTATCGTCTGAAACAAATGAAACATGTAAGGCATCGATGGTAAGGTAAAAAAAAAACATACATAGGCATAATAGTACAGGTGATAGAGGAGCCGTTTTGTCCATAATGCACTAAGTTACTACTCCAATTTTTTTAAATAGTTCTATTAAAAAAAAAACACAGACGAAGTCGCGGGCGCCAGCTAGTTAACACAATAAAACGGAAAAACCCAAAAATGCGATATATCACCTTCATCCACTCACGTCTTCAGTTGTTAAAGAAAAAAATCTTGTTACTTACTGGTCGTGCTATACGAAGACTGCGTGATAGGCAACCCGTCCTTGGTCCAGGTGTATGTGATGCTTGAGGGGTTACCATCAGCTCGGAGAACAACTATTAGCGGTTCGTTTTCTACGCCAACGGCTGTTGTCGGCGTAGTTTCGTCGAAGATCGGCGGATCTGGTGGTGGAAAATTACATTACATATTATAATATTAGGGACAAAGCTACTGAGATTTTTCAATTTTCTTATCTACTTGGATTTCTCTAACAAATGATTGGTATTATGATCTATTCTTTTTCTATTGATCAAAAACGTAAACAAATATGTGTCATTCATTCAATTCATTGTAAAAGTGGTGTAACTCCCTATTTTTAAAACCATCTTTTCTTGCCTAATGGTATCACATTTGGTCATAACTTTCAATATAAAAGTGAAGTAACTCCAATAGTTGCATTAAAATCCCATAGATGAACACAATGAATGAATGCTTATATTTTTTTCCTACACTATAATTCGCAAAAAGCTCGTTATTCTAAAATTCAGTTAAAAAGAGATAGTTCACTTTTACAATGAACGACACATATAGCGTCGCCATGGTCACTGGACTGTTTTAAAGATGCGATTTGTACATTAGGCATTATCAAAGAGAGTTGACTCAATGATTCAACTCATTTAAAATTTGTTCGTATTGTTTGTTTAGTTCTATATCTTGAATTGTTTGTTTACCTTTTTGATCAATGAAAAAAGAATACATATTAGGTCTCTTATGTATTTTTTTCTGCATTTTATTGGGTTTATAAAAACTATAAAAATTTATATTCCTCGTATGACTAATATTAATATTGATAAAAATTAATAAAACAAGTTTCAAAATTTAGTCCTCGCCAAAAGCGCTTGGTCCGAAAAAGAGGAAAAAGATTCCTACGAAAATTACAATAATGTAACACAAAGTATCAAAAAATTGCCCATTGCATGAAAGTCATTATTTGGCGTACGCTGCGAGTTAGTTGAATAATACTTACAAAGGACTTTCAGAGCTAATGCGTCGTGCACACTGCGTTGTAAGGCCTCGTTCATTGCTTGGCAAGTGTATACAGCGCCGTTAAGTTCCTTTGTGATGTTCAACTTGAGTTCTATTGTGGATACAGTTCCACCGTGAAGACCTTTCTTCAGTTGCATGGGGAGACCTGTGAAACAATTAATACTAATATTAAACAAGTTTTTTTTTTAATCTCAGAGACAAAAATGACATTACATTTGACATGCATTACATACATTTCATGGTATCATTATATGCAAACTTGACATTTGCATGTGTCATTTTTGTCTCTGAGATTAAAAAACAGAATTTATATGACTCTATACTACTAATATTATAAAGCTGAAGAGTTTGTTTGTTTGTTTGTTTGGTTGAACGCGTTAATCTCAGGAACTACTAGTTCGAATTGGAAAATTCTTTTTGTGTTTCCATTTATCGATGAAGTCTTAATATATAAAAAAGGCGATGTGTGTATGTATATCTCCTATATACTCCAAAACCGCTGAACCGATTTTGATGAAACTTTCAGAAAATCTTCAAATTAATCCAGCGGGTGTTCCTGTGAAGTTTGGTAGCGATCGGAAGCGGACGAAGTCGCGGGTAAAACATAGTACTTAATAATACTTAGGTGGGCAGCGCTGCTTGTATAGGCGACTGTAGCCACTACGATCAAGTGAGACAATCCACTTGATGGTCGGTGACTACTGTGGTGGCTACTATGTGTGCCTGTCTGTCGACCTTAGACATAAAAAAAATCACTAATTCCAAAGAACCAACCTTGCACTGGTATACCGTCACGCCACCAAGATAGAGTGGCTGGTGGGTTACTTGATGCGGCATCGCAGAACAAAGTCCCTTCACTGTTCGGCTTGAGTTCTTCTGGTTCGGCTCGTACTTTTACAGCTTCTGGGGCGACTGGTTAAAAAAAATTTTTTTTTTATAATTTTAAATATAAAAAAAAACGATTATTTGTCGGAATCATGTGAAGAAGATAAGCACGTAGCAGGTGGTTATTTTTTAAAAAATTATTTATAACAAACCGTTACATTAAAATGAAATTTGGGGAAACCTCTAACTCTAGATTTTCGTCAAAATCGTTAGAGCCGTTTGCGAGATCGTCGTGGCATACAATAGTTCCTCGTTTAGTGTTATAATAAGATAAGATAAGATAAATTGGTACACATTAATTTGAAAATTAATTGAAATTGAAGACGAATCATAATGTCGTCATAGTAAACTTACAGTGAACGTTCAATGTGACCGTTTCGAAGAGTGGTATTTCCGTGGCGCTGTTTGTAGCTTCGCATCTGTACTGGGCTTGGTTGTCTGTGACGTTGGTCAGTATGGAGATCTCTGCTGCCACAGACTTCTCCGTTGTCTTCGTCACAGAATGGATCTGTGGAGGAAACTATGTATTAGCTAGAGTATAAAAATTGGCATAAGTTTTTTTTCTACTGGCAGACGAGTATTTGTCCCCCTCTTTTTTTAACGTTGTGAAATCCTCTTGGATACCCAGCAGTGTAGGGGACATGGCGTTAGGAAGTAGTTGGCTAAAACCCAACGATTTTGTAGCGCGGCCGTTGATGGGCGGGGTCGCGGGGACGTTATGACACGACATCGGTGCCCCGCCACGGCTATCCAGCGCGGGGAGGCCTACGGCGTACCCTGGCCTCAGAACCTCGGCGTACCCGAAAGTGGAGGTACGCCGGCCATCTCGGAGGACCTTACGATGGGCAGCTGTCTCCCTCAAGACCATCGCCGTCTCGGTCAGGTTGGTAGGCGGCGGACATAGGCCAGCAGCCTGCGCCTGAGATAAGCTGGGAGAGGGGAACTGCCACTATATATATATAGTACCTTTTTGTCGTTCTTGAACCACGTCAAAGTGGCCAGTGGGTTTCCACCGGTCGAGATGCATGACAGTTTCTGGACAGTCCCAGCGGCGAGTGTTGTTCCCGGAATGTATCCAGTTATCATCGGAGCCGATGGCGGATCTGAGGACAAGACAAGAAGAATAAAGATTTATTTGTTTATACACACACAATTATAAACACGAATGATTATAAATTTAGGTATAATCATCACGGTGTTTGTATAGATTAAAATCTAGTACATGAGTTGAGTATAGAGCGATAATTTAACAACACTATAACGTCTTCCTTTAACAAGGATCATGTCACAGCGTGTAATTAAAATAATGGGGAAACATCCCCCAATTTTCCACAGATAGGTAGGTATGATATTCACACAACCACTAACTACTACATATAACAGTAGCGAGAAAAACAGTAATTAAGGTGGAAACAAAAATATTAAAAAAATATGCATTGTTTAATAAAAATTAGTAACAAATAGGTAGACAAATTGCTTTGAAAAAAATTATATTTAAACATGTGAAAGACAAATTGTATTGTTTAGAATTTTCATTAGTAGAATTTAAATTTGACTTTTATTGAAGAATATTCGAAAGCGGCTTATTGCGCGTGTATGAATTCTGCACCAATTAATAAGTCAGTATAAAAAAGTGGTTTTTTTTTTAAATTTTATACTGTTCTAATAGTAAAAACAATAAACCATAATTGCGTGATCATTCATAATGCTTGTATGGAACAATTTTACATTAAGCGTTAAAGGTAAAATCGTCAATAACATTTTTGCCCTTAAAGTTCTCGAATTGTCACTTTAATAAAACTAATAGAGCTAACTAGAGTAATAAAATTGGCATTTACGTAAAAGGATCGAGCATTCAAAAGTATTGAAAATAATTAAGAATACATTATTACCTACTGCACTAATTGCATTTACTGTGCCACTGTTTGGTTAACTAGATATTACTGAAAAGCTTTATGCAAGATATTCTTGATAGCAACAGAAATTGGGACTCAGATTTCCTTAAACTTATATGAAATTTTAATAATGATGTGAAATAGGTATTATACACATAAAATTATAATATGAATGTGAGTTTGTTTGTTTGTTACGCTTTCCGCAAAAACTACTAAACCGATCAGCATGAAATTTTGCATACACATTGTCTGGGACACCAGAAAGGACATAGGGTACTTTTCATCGTTCAACACGGACGAAGTCGCGGGTACCAGCTAGTTACTTTCATATTTGTGTATGGATTTTGAGTAAAAATTGGCACAAAAATAGGTCAAATTCATAGAACATAATATAATTGATTCAAGAGGACCATAAAATCTTGTTTCCAATGCGTTCGAATTCCAATTAAATAGTTCTTCACTTTAGTTCCGTATTTATCCAATAGATGGCGTTTGTGTCACCTTTTGTTATTACTTATTTACTTTTTTGACAAATCTCTCCTATTCATACAAAATAGACATAATATACATATTAGGTTGCTAGTTAATAATATATTTTAAGTGAGATATGCTAGACCAGTCTTTCCCAAAGTGGGCGATAACGCCCCCTTGTGGGCGCTGCATGCCTAAAGGGGGGCGGTAAGAGACCCAGAAAAAAATAGGGGCGTTGTGTTGAAGCTTGGGGGGTGATTTGTAATTTCAATGTGAAGAAATGGGGGCGCTAAAAAATAATTTACTCTCAAAGTGGGCAGTAGACAACCACTGGGGGGGGGGGGGGGGGGGGTTTGGGAACCATTGTGCTAGACGAACCCTGATTTCAGTGCTGGACACGAAATGAATATATAATGGGCACGCTCCACGCCTTATTGGACTTATGCGTTGTGTTCCCTTCAATAATAATATGTTGCGAACGTAATTTCTGCTGTGAAATTATTTTACAGCAACTATTCGGTGTTTTCGTGACACATTTTGTTGAACTTCATTAGCATAGGTATTAATTTTTTACTGTGGTGTTTAAATTAATTAGTGGTGGGCAGGCATGCAATTCGATTGATAGAATCTGTGATTATCGCAAGCCACAAATAAAAAAATAAAAAATGTTTTTATTGCAAGAATATAATCACAATTATATTCTTGCATTAAGTCTTTTTGCAACAGACAATATGAAGGATATTGTCTGTTGCAAAAAGACTTAATGTTTTGTTCCATGTTTAGTATATTTTGATCATTTTTTATACATTCAAAAGTAACTTATATGCTTACATCTCCTCTAGTATGCAGTTTATTATGAAAGTACTTAAAACATTTAATGCTACTTAAACATACGCTTCTAACGATGTATAATATGCATATATATATATTTGATAATGTAATAAGAAAAAAATAGACAAAAAACATTTTAATTTTTTTTCGATTAGCTCTCCTGTTAAAAAGTGTAATTTTGATATGTGGCCTTTTAGTTTTTAAGCAGCCATTGTTAATAATAAATAATAATAATAATAATTATTATTATTATTATTATTACGGCTGAAGTGGCAAATAGGTTAGGTTCCTGTAGAATTTTCAAAAAATTAACTATACAGCGCGTACGATGTCGCGGGCACAACTAGTATATAATATATTATACTAGCTTGATCCGGCAAACGTTGTTTTGCAACTATTCTCTAGACCTACCAAATAAATTTCATAAAAATGGGTCCTACACTCTTACATTTTTTTTTTAACAAAACAGACCAAAGAGATCGGACCTCATACTAAATTTCTAAACGCACCGATGACAAAAGACATCAAAAACATTTTGTATTGGAAAATTTAATTTTAGTATTTTCCGTTACTTAATATTTATGTTTCTCACCGTTTAAACCTTCCCTGGACTTTTACGAATATTGCAAAACCAAAATTATCCAAATCGGTTCAGCCGTTCTCGATTGAGCGAGACAAACGAACAGCAATTGATTTTTATATATAAAATAGAGAGAGAGAAGATAAGTAGATTATCAATTAACAATGTAATTTTTAATCTAGACCAATTTTAGATTTATTAAAGTAACTAAATAAATAATTATAAGATACCTGAAAAAAACTGAAATTTATTCATCAGTAACTTTAGAAATTTACTCATCATCAATATGTAACTAAGATTACACCGAAACCGTATTGGCCGTCTATAAAATCATTAATATGGGATGTTTCGAAATCAATAATCAAAACTAAACATCCACGTTAATTACTAGTAACCTGAGCATGTGATATGTTCGCTTCTGAGCTGCCATGTTGTTAAAGTAATTAATCAAAATTCTCGCTGTAATCACCCCTCGGGGTGTAGCTAGAGTACGCGATTGACAGATTATAATTTAATAATCAGATTGGCTTATACTGGCTTAGAAGATAGCTAGTATAGCTGGTGCCCGCGACTTCGTCCGCGTTGAACGATGAAAGGTACCCTATGTCATTTCTGATGTCCCAGACAACGTGTATGCAAAATTTCATGGTGATTGGTTCAATATTTTTTTGGTGAAAGCCTAACAAACACACATACAAACAAACTCACAATCACATTTATAATATTAGTAAGGAAGTAAGGCTAAAAAGCGAGAGTTTTTAGTTTGGCCTTTATTAGTAGGAAATACGAATATTTAATTTGGCTACTAACTGTACGGTTTCACCGCAAAACAGGTCACCGAATTAATTGAAAACAGGTAAGGCAAAGTTTTATAATAGCAAATTGCACGTTTTCGACAACCCTAACTTTAGGGTTGCCGCAGAGAGTCCACTACGTAACAATAGTGGAGCAATTAATTCGTCCGACGTCCACAGGCTCATTAGTTTAATGAGGGGCGCGTGCCGGCCACCAGCCAGCCCTACCGCTAAGGATGAAAACAAAATCACTTCTTAAATATTTAAAACCTTGACAATGAAGATAGCTTCACTACTCGAGTGATGTTTTTAGGAGATATCGGGAATATTTATGGGTTATTAGTTTAAAAAAAAAAAAACTGTATTAAAATTGTGAATAATTTTTTTCTACTCGCAAAAGATATGAAGTAATTTAAGAAATTTATGGTCAGTACCTTCGGTAATGTCGATAAGTCTTTTTGAATACAATATGAAGGATTGTGATTGTATTATTGAAATAAAAACATTTTTAGATTTTTTGTTTTATGTCCCTTTAGTTTTTAAGCAGCGATTTGTCTAACATTCCTCATGAAGGGCATTTAATTAGACCCAATTGATCACAGTAAAAAATACAAATTATAAACTTCATGTACGTATTTATATTCAGGTAACGATACTTTTAAATAAAAAAGGCTAATTGCCGAGTTAATCCGGGGCAGTGGCAACTTTCTATGCAAATTTAATGTTTGCTTTCTTTTTCTTTTTTCTTTCACGATTATACCGGAATTAGGGGCGATTTTGTCGTCGTACCAACAGGAGTCTTAAGGTGGCGCTGGACGAGCGTGGGAACTCAGTAATAGGTATTTGGGAGAATTTGTTGTCTCAACTTACTATAATGCTAATAACCTAAGACAGAATGCGAAGCAACACATTCGCGCACTTATTCAACTAGCGAAACATACGCCAGCAATTCCAATATTTTAGAAAAAACTTTATACATAGTAACTATTGACATCCCAATTTTTAATGTACATTATAGCTGGGATGTTTTCATTGAAAAACATTATTGGCTTTCAGTCAACAATTACGAGAATTCAACCAGCGAAAATGTGACAAATTCTGCACATTTTAGAAATTAATTATACTAGATATAAAATAAATTTCAGTTTTTTGTTTCGATGCCAACCTTCATATTATGTCTCAGAAAAGTCATGTTTTTTCATTTATTACTACGACCAATAACTAATGAGTAACCGTGGAATTACGTAGTATGGAAATGGTAAGCCACTAATGTTGGAAAGTGGCCTCTTAAGTTCGGAACCAGGAATTCGATCTTCAAGTAGATCAAACACGGTCGTAGTTTTGATCCTATTTTTGGATTTACGTTTGCTGTTTCTTTATTGTGTATTTATTTATATCTGTACAAATTGATCTCTTTAGAGGAAAAAAGTAACAAATTTTCAAATTCTTTATACATGGGCAGAGGATTAAATATTTCTCTAGTGGTTGCTATGATTTCTCCTATGGTTGCTATCATTTCTCCTATGGTTGCTATGATTTAAGTAAAACGTTTTTACGATAAGAAATAAAATATTTTTTACTTGTGAAGATATTGTGTCTCTATTATAAAATGAGAGATTTGTATGTTTGTAATAAATGAACTCAAAAACTATAGATTATGAAAATTCTTTCATTTACTACAATACGAGTATACTACATAGATTACTTTTTTTTTGTAAATACATACATATTATAAATACAAAAAATCCATACAACGGTAAATGTTAAACATTTGCCCTTAGCGGGATTCGAACCCGCGACCGGTTGGTTAACAGCTAGGGTTATTAGCCACTAGACTAAGCGCCTCTTTCCCCAACGTCAAGTAGGCTGAACCGTCACTTAAAGTCACCTGTCACCGGGAATAATTTAGCTGATATAGCTTTGTTTGTACGGTAAACGTCCCAAACATTAAATAGAAAAAAATTTAAAAAAAATCGCCTATCGAATGATGCAGTAAACCGAGTGCATAATTCAATAAAACAGGAAATGATTTCTAATAAACCAATCAATACTAATAATAATTCTGTAAGGGTTGGTCATGGAGTAAATTACTTTGTTTTCAGAGATATCGTGTTTATAGTCTCTATACATGATACTGAAACTAAATTGACAATTTTTAGAATTTTTTTTTGTATGTATGTACCTACGTATATTCCTCCATAACTCTTAAAAGAATTAAATGATTTTCATGAAAATTGGTAGATAAACATTTAGACGTACAGGGCACAGGATAGGCTACTTTTTTTTTCAACGCGGACGAAGTCGCGGGCACCAGCTAGTAAATTTATAAAACTTTACAAATTGGTCCAACCTCAAGCATGTGATAATGTCACCGTCAGAACTAGCGCATATAGTAATCTAGCCGGGCCGTTTAAACTAAGTACGAACGACCCGTACTGACCTAGAAACGAGTATATCTTCTAAATCTGCTACATTTTAAAGCTGAAAATTCGTAAGGATATTCCTTATACATATTTTGGCGTTTTGCCATACAAATATATATAAGATTTAATATATTATTTATTGAGAAATGTTCCGCATCGATGGCTGGTTTCAATCTGCAGAGTGAATTTGTACTATCGATAGAAATTGTCATACGAGTATAATAACTAAAAATTTGATTACGGCAAGGATTATTTTTGTCGCCTAGTTTGACTTCTTCGAGTAAAATTACAAGTTGGATAAAAATACAGTGCATAATAAACTATATGGAAAAAAGTTTGAATCGAGCAGATTTATATAAAAAAAAAAATCAATTTTCTGAGTAAAATAATTAGTAAAATACTGCAAAAAAACTTACTATTCACTGTAATAAAAAATTTCCGTGACAACTACTTTTGTTTTTGGTTTATTAATTAACTTACGTTCTACACTAAACTTTACGCGCAACTTCCAAAAGCTTTCCGCCGCGTCTGTCTGTTCGCAATAAATCAAAAACTATTGCACCGATTTTCATGCTGTTTTCACCAATGGATAGAGTGGTTCTCGAGGAAGGTTTTAGTATATAATTTTACAAAGTTACGCGGGCGAAGTCGCAGGCAGCAGCTAGTTTATAATATTAGTATAGAAAGAGCATCTAATGACTTTTGGCATGTCCTATTGTGTATGTTATAGGCTTATATAAGCTTATAGGCTATAGATTTATCATCATTCTATAACACTCAGGTAAAACAATTTGAAAATCTTAGAATCGATTTGTCCATAATGATCTATCGTCCAAGTAAGTTCTTAGCAACTATTAGGAAGTAGTATGTACACAAAAACGTAGAAATGTCTGTCGGTCGGTATGTCTAGTACCGTTTATCACGAAAAACATTATGATAATATCTTATGTCATTAGTTTTTGTCGTATATTCGATATCCATTTGCAAGTGTTTCTCTGATAGGCATATAATGAGGTGTACTGTTATCGTTATGTAGTCGCATTAAACAAGTTTATATTAAACTAGCTGTTGCACGCGATTTCGTCCGCATAACTTTATAAATTGTAGCCTATGTTAATCGCTGATAATGTAGCTTTCTATGGGTGAAAGAATTTTTAAAATTGGTCCAGTAGTTTTTGAGTTTATTCATTACAAACAAAAAATAAAGCCAAAAAAAAAAAATTATCCTCATCCTTAATCCTTCTATGGTCGGCGGCGTACTTAAAGTACCTATGGCATTGCTTGTGTAATAGGCAACGGTAGCCAATAGTGTGTTGAACTGTACATGTTCTGTCTTATTGAGAATCCGTGCATAAGAGAATCTGTCTTTTTGCGAATTTGTCTCTTTGAGAATCCGTCCATAAGAGAATCTGTCTTTTTGCGAATTTGTCTCTTTGAGAATTCGTCCATAAGAGAATCTGTCTTTTTGTGAATCGGTCTTTTTGAGAATCCGTCCATATGACATCTGTCTTTTTTTTTTAATCTTTATTTAAGGCCTTTTCTCTTAGGGACATGTCGCCTCATTGGGCAAGGTCTTATATACAAAGCTAAACTATACTATATACTAAACTATTACTACTAAATCTACTAATCTAATTAGTAATAATACTAAATCTAGAATGGTAAATACTGTACAGCTCCCTGGCATCATCAGATAAATGAGAATCTGTCTTTTTGCGAATTTGTCTTTTTGGGAACCCGTATATATATGAGATTCTATCTTTTTGAGAATCCGTCCATATGAGATTCTGTCTTTTTGCGAATCCGTCCATATGAGATTCTGTCTTTTTGCGAATCCGTCCATATGAGATTCTGTCTTTTTGAGAATCTGTCCTTATGCGAATCTTATCATCAAATGGACCGACAGCCTGTCGACCTTAACATAATCTGTTCTCTTTATAACATTAGTATAAATATACTAGACCAACGCAAAGCCCCGGCATCGCCTGGTTGCAATTAGCGGAGTTAATACACATAACAGGCGACATAATAGCCATAATAATTTTATAGGCGACGGTAACCATCAACCATAAATTGGCCTTACAGCCTGCATTGGCTGCTATGAAACCAAATTCCTCATAAAAACACTTGTCCTTTAACCATATAATTAGTTATCATTTCTTAACAACATTAATGGCTTAGCACGAGTAGTGTTTAGTATAAAAAGCTTAAAATGAATAAATCTATAAAGTGATGTGTACAGCTTTTATACACGTTTGAATAGGGTATACCGTCAAGTCACCTCGATAAAACAACGTGTACGGTACAAGTGCATGAGCGAAACGACTTGCTACTTTGGTGCGTCTTTTTGAAAAAGGACTTCAGCGCCACCTACCGTGTGCATTTCTTGTTGTACAGTATTGCTCCAATGACATTAATTGTAGATCGCAACATCCTCTACATTTTTAGTTGTATAAATTTTCCTGTGAAATGCATATATTTCGAGAAAAAAGCATTTCAATTTTTTTCCCCCGCTTTTTTTGTTTTTCAAAAAGACGCACCAAAGTAGCAAGTCGTTTCGCTCATGCACTTGTACCGTACACGTTGTTTTATCGAGGTGACTTGACGGTATACCCTATTCAAACGTGTATAAAAGCTGTACACATCACTTTATAGATTTATTCATTTTAAGCTTTTTATACTAAACACTACTCGTGCTAAGCCATTAATGTTGTTAAGAAATGATAACTAATTATATGGTTAAAGGACAAGTGTTTTTATGAGGAATTTGGTTTCATAGCAGCCAATGCAGGCTGTAAGGCCAATTTATGGTTGATGGTTACCGTCGCCTATAAAATTATTATGGCTATTATGTCGCCTGTTATGTGTATTAACTCCGCTAATTGCAACCAGGCGATGCCGGGGCTTTGCGTTGGTCTAGTATATTTATACTAATGTTATAAAGAGAACAGATTATGTTAAGGTCGACAGGCTGTCGGTCCATTTGATGATAAGATTCGCATAAGGACAGATTCTCAAAAAGACAGAATCTCATATGGACGGATTCGCAAAAAGACAGAATCTCATATGGACGGATTCGCAAAAAGACAGAATCTCATATGGACGGATTCTCAAAAAGATAGAATCTCATATATATACGGGTTCCCAAAAAGACAAATTCGCAAAAAGACAGATTCTCATTTATCTGATGATGCCAGGGAGCTGTACAGTATTTACCATTCTAGATTTAGTATTATTACTAATTAGATTAGTAGATTTAGTAGTAATAGTTTAGTATATAGTATAGTTTAGCTTTGTATATAAGACCTTGCCCAATGAGGCGACATGTCCCTAAGAGAAAAGGCCTTAAATAAAGATTAAAAAAAAAAGACAGATGTCATATGGACGGATTCTCAAAAAGACCGATTCACAAAAAGACAGATTCTCTTATGGACGAATTCTCAAAGAGACAAATTCGCAAAAAGACAGATTCTCTTATGGACGGATTCTCAAAGAGACAAATTCGCAAAAAGACAGATTCTCTTATGCACGGATTCTCAATAAGACAGAACATGTACAGTTCAACACACTATTGGCTACCGTTGCCTATTACACAAGCAATGCCATAGGTACTTTAAGTACGCCGCCGACCATAGAAGGATTAAGGATGAGGATAAATTTTTTTTTTTGGCTTTATTTTTTGTTTGTAATGAATAAACTCAAAAACTACTGGACCAATTTTAAAAATTCTTTCACCCATAGAAAGCTACATTATCAGCGATTAACATAGGCTACAATTTATAAAGTTATGCGGACGAAATCGCGTGCAACAGCTAGTTTAATATAAACTTGTTTAATGCGACTACATAACGATAACAGTACACCTCATTATATGCCTATCAGAGAAACACTTGCAAATGGATATCGAATATACGACAAAAACTAATGACATAAGATATTATCATAATGTTTTTCGTGATAAACGGTACTAGACATACCGACCGACAGACATTTCTACGTTTTTGTGTACATACTACTTCCTAATAGTTGCTAAGAACTTACTTGGACGATAGATCATTATGGACAAATCGATTCTAAGATTTTCAAATTGTTTTACCTGAGTGTTATAGAATGATGATAAATCTATAGCCTATAAGCTTATATAAGCCTATAACATACACAATAGGACATGCCAAAAGTCATTAGATGCTCTTTCTATACTAATATTATAAACTAGCTGCTGCCTGCGACTTCGCCCGCGTAACTTTGTAAAATTATATACTAAAACCTTCCTCGAGAACCACTCTATCCATTGGTGAAAACAGCATGAAAATCGGTGCAATAGTTTTTGATTTATTGCGAACAGACAGACGCGGCGGAAAGCTTTTGGAAGTTGCGCGTAAAGTTTAGTGTAGAACGTAAGTTAATTAATAAACCAAAAACAAAAGTAGTTGTCACGGAAATTTTTTATTACAGTGAATAGTAAGTTTTTTTGCAGTATTTTACTAATTATTTTACTCAGAAAATTGATTTTTTTTTTATATAAATCTGCTCGATTCAAACTTTTTTCCATATAGTTTATTATGCACTGTATTTTTATCCAACTTGTAATTTTACTCGAAGAAGTCAAACTAGGCGACAAAAATAATCCTTGCCGTAATCAAATTTTTAGTTATTATACTCGTATGACAATTTCTATCGATAGTACAAATTCACTCTGCAGATTGAAACCAGCCATCGATGCGGAACATTTCTCAATAAATAATATATTAAATCTTATATATATTTGTATGGCAAAACGCCAAAATATGTATAAGGAATATCCTTACGAATTTTCAGCTTTAAAATGTAGCAGATTTAGAAGATATACTCGTTTCTAGGTCAGTACGGGTCGTTCGTACTTAGTTTAAACGGCCCGGCTAGATTACTATATGCGCTAGTTCTGACGGTGACATTATCACATGCTTGAGGTTGGACCAATTTGTAAAGTTTTATAAATTTACTAGCTGGTGCCCGCGACTTCGTCCGCGTTGAAAAAAAAAGTAGCCTATCCTGTGCCCTGTACGTCTAAATGTTTATCTACCAATTTTCATGAAAATCATTTAATTCTTTTAAGAGTTATGGAGGAATATACGTAGGTACATACATACAAAAAAAAATTCTAAAAATTGTCAATTTAGTTTCAGTATCATGTATAGAGACTATAAACACGATATCTCTGAAAACAAAGTAATTTACTCCATGACCAACCCTTACAGAATTATTATTAGTATTGATTGGTTTATTAGAAATCATTTCCTGTTTTATTGAATTATGCACTCGGTTTACTGCATCATTCGATAGGCGATTTTTTTTAAATTTTTTTCTATTTAATGTTTGGGACGTTTACCGTACAAACAAAGCTATATCAGCTAAATTATTCCCGGTGACCGTGTGCATTTCTTGTTGTACAGTATTGCTCCAATGACATTAATTGTAGATCGCAACATCCTCTACATTTTTAGTTGTATAAATTTTCCTGTGAAATGCATATATTTCGAGAAAAAAGCATTTCAATTTTTTTCCCCCGCTTTTTTTGTTTTTCAAAAAGACGCACCAAAGTAGCACATGTCCATCGCAAAGGTAGCTTAAATACATCATTCTTCAACGAATAAAACAACTTTCACCCATCTGCAAATTTTTTCAGTCAACCTATTTATTTTATGACAGATTGTACTATAAATTCTTCAACCAGGATATCTTTCTTCTTTATTTGCTCTGTATTTTTCCTTGCATCACTATTTCAAGCATAAGGTATCTTTTTCCGGTCATTACATGTCCGATCGTCTAAAAGTATAAAAAAATTTGGCGCCACCGTCTTCACAACGAGTCAGATGTAACTAAATCGTATATTTTCAATTTTCAACTCTAAAACCACTGTCTTAAATTCTTTAACCAGGATATTTTTCTGCTGTCTGCTCTGTATTTTTCCTTACATCACTAATTCAAGCATAACGTATCTTTTTCCGGTCATTTATCATATAAAAGTATAAAAAATTTGGCGCCACCTCGCACAACGATAAAGATGTCAGACGTAACTATATCGTATATTTTCTATTTTAAAAGTTGATTTAAAAAGGTTTAAAAGTTGATTTATTTTTCCAATATCTTTGTCTTAGGTTGCCATAAAAAAAAATCCTTACATTTATAAAACAAAGTCCTCCACCGCGCCTGTCTGTCTGTTAACTCAAAAACTACTGCACCAATTTTCATGCTGTTTTCATCAATGGATAGAGTGGTTCTCGCGGAAGGATTTAGTATATAATTTACAAATTACGCGGGCGAAGTCGCGGGCAGCGGCTAGTATTCTCTAAAACACACGCTCATATTTCTTCGCTTGTACCACAACCACTACGCAGACATGATTAATGCATGGTAGATAACAAGTCTGTTCCCTTCCTAACGCTGGCTAAAGCATATGCGGCGAAAAGCATTTCAGGGGTCCATTTGAAATATACGAATATTGGATGGGAAAAAATATTACTCGGGAAATTTATAATTGGTTTGGCTGTCTGTTCGTTTGTTGGAAAAGTTTTGAGAAGGTTATAAACATCTTTAGCCTATATTTATGTCGAAAGAGCCTATCAGAGCGAGCTCATGTCGATATGTCCCTTTCAATAACTGTATACCGAGGGTATACTATCCTTTATATATTATACTAGCTGTTGGCCGCGACTTCGTCTGCGTTAAAAATTTTATATGGCCTTAAAGCATTCCTCTATAAATGGACTATCCAACACAAAAATAATTTTTCAATTCGAACTAGTAGTTCCTGAGATTGGCGCGTACAATCAAACAAACAAACTCTTCAGCTTTATAATATTGGTACAGATTATAGAACTGAAATGCCAGATGTCACTTTTTGTTATTAAACAGTTTTTTTTTTTCTAAAAAAATCACTTTAATCGATTACGCTTTGCATGTAATTTCAAATTCACATGCCTTGAGAAGCAGAGCCTTAAAAAATATATATTCACATGTTATGGAAAACATGATTATTTAGAGGAAGGATACGCAAGATAAGTTTTTATCTAACAAAATCGCAATGTTTCCGCAAAATTAATTCTTATTGTTGATACAAATCTGAGGCTTTCAGGTTGGGTCTTAGAGAGAGATGGAGATACGCGAATTCTATTCAATGTGCGCGTGCGAGAGAGACGGAAGATGCGAGTACGTACTTAAAAGTAGCTTAGGCTGGGGGGAGGTTTTATCACGTTAAGCGAAAAAATACAAGGTGAAGTCAGAGCTTGGATAATAAATTGGTTCCGTATGTGGAAAGTTCTATATAAAGGCTTTTTATCTAAATCTATATCTATTTCTTTTTGTGTTGGAGGGAGGCTATAGTCTATAGAAAACGCGGACGAAGTCATAATATATCAATTTATAACTTTAATCACATTTAAAAGAGTAAGTATAGTGAGTCAGAAATCTTTACTCTCATTATAATGTAAATGTGAAAGTAACTCTGTCTGTCTGTCTGTTACCTTTTCACGCCTTAACTACTCAACCAATCGTCATAAAATTTTGTATATACACGTTCTCAAGGATACAGGAAAGAACATAGGGTGCCTTTCATTAAGAAAAAGAGAATTGTTCCCAAGGGATCATTTAAAAAAAAATTATAAAAAAAATATCAAAAACCGACTTCAAGACTAACCGACATGTTTGATGACTGATGTTATAAACTAAAAAGTCGAAAATAATATAATATTTTAATAATTTCAAAGCAGAGAATTAAAGGACCAATCAACAAAAAATATTGATACTTAAATACCTATTTATAATCAGTAAAATTTATTGGAGTCGATGCCAGTCAATATGACACGGACGAAGTCGCGGGCAAAATCTAGTATTTTTCAAAAACACCCTATTTTATAAATAAACTAGCTGTTGTACGCGACTTCGTCCGCTTAACTTAATAAAATAAAGCCTATATTACACGCTCATAATGTTAGCCTTCTATAGTTGAAAGAATTTTTAAAATCGCGGCCCACTACTTTTTGAATTTATTCATTGCAAACGTACAAAAATACAAATTGTTCTCTCTTTATAACATTAATAAGTATCAATACTAATAATAAATCTGTAAGGGTCGGTCATGGATTAAGTTACTTTGTTTTCAGAGATATCGTGTTTATAGGCTCTATACATGATACTGAAACTAAATTGACCATTTTAGAATTTTTTTCTGTATGTATGTATGTATGTATGTATGTATGTATGTATGTATGTATGTATGTATGTATGTATGTATGTATGTATGTATGTATGTATGTATGTATGTATGTATGTATGTATGTATGTATGTATGTATGTATGTATGTATGTATGTATGTATGTATGTATGTATGTATGTATGTATGTATGTATGTATGTATGTATGTATGTATGTATGTATGTATGTATGTATGTATGTATGTATGTATGTATGTATGTATGTATGTATGTATGTATGTATGTATGTATGTATGTATGTATGTATGTATGTATGTATGTATGTATGTATGTATGTATGTATGTATGTATGTATGTATGTATGTATGTATGTATGTATGTATGTATGTATGTATGTATGTATGTATGTATGTATGTATGTATGTATGTATGTATGTATGTATGTATGTATGTATGTATGTATGTATGTATGTATGTATGTATGTATGTATGTATGTATGTATGTATGTATGTATGTATGTATGTATGTATGTATGTATGTATGTATGTATGTATGTATGTATGTATGTATGTATGTATGTATGTATGTATGTATGTATGTATGTATGTATGTATGTATGTATGTATGTATGTATGTATGTATGTATGTATGTATGTATGTATGTATGTATGTATGTATGTATGTATGTATGTATGTATGTATGTATGTATGTATGTATGTATGTATGTATGTATGTATGTATGTATGTATGTATGTATGTATGTATGTATGTATGTATGTATGTATGTATGTATGTATGTATGTATGTATGTATGTATGTATGTATGTATGTATGTATGTATGTATGTATGTATGTATGTATGTATGTATGTATGTATGTATGTATGTATGTATGTATGTATGTATGTATGTATGTATGTATGTATGTATGTATGTATGTATGTATGTATGTATGTATGTATGTATGTATGTATGTATGTATGTATGTATGTATGTATGTATGTATGTATGTATGTATGTATGTATGTATGTATGTATGTATGTATGTATGTATGTATGTATGTATGTATGTATGTATGTATGTATGTATGTATGTATGTATGTATGTATGTATGTATGTATGTATGTATGTATGTATGTATGTATGTATGTATGTATGTATGTATGTATGTATGTATGTATGTATGTATGTATGTATGTATGTATGTATGTATGTATGTATGTATGTATGTATGTATGTATGTATGTATGTATGTATGTATGTATGTATGTATGTATGTATGTATGTATGTATGTATGTATGTATGTATGTATGTATGTATGTATGTATGTATGTATGTATGTATGTATGTATGTATGTATGTATGTATGTATGTATGTATGTATGTATGTATGTATGTATGTATGTATGTATGTATGTATGTATGTATGTATGTATGTATGTATGTATGTATGTATGTATGTATGTATGTATGTATGTATGTATGTATGTATGTATGTATGTATGTATGTATGTATGTATGTATGTATGTATGTATGTATGTATGTATGTATGTATGTTCCTCCATAACTCTTAAACGAATTGACTGATTTTCATGAAACTTGGTATATAAACATTTAGACGTACGGGACACAAGATAGGCTACTTTTTCTTTTTCAACGCGGACGAAGTCGCGGGCGCCAGCTAATAGATAAATAAATCAAGTTATTTGCATATATACTTAGTTTTTTAGATTACTATTGCTGTTATCTCAATAAAATTATGTGGTGTATAACATGTTTAACCAAAAAATATGAATATATTTTTTCTTTATAACGAAAATACAGTTTTAAACAACTTCAATGTGACAGGGATGATAAACGTGAAATTTTTCCGCCAAAACCGAGCGGGGGCCCTTGACGGCTGGCGGCCATGTTGGATAGCGCTTCCGTTTCCGTAAATATGATAATTCGCGCACACCCGGATATCCGGTGGCGTCCTGTTTATACCCGCACACAGATAGTTTTGCTGGTTCATTTTAATTAAAACTATATATGTACATACGTACACTTCTTTTGCAACATATAAAATACAATTTATACACTAGCGACCCGTCCCCGGTTTCTTTCGGGGTTTCTTCTCAGGGTCGTCATTTTGGCTTTTATTTTGAAACCCTGGTAAATTTAAATTTATAATGACGATCATGAGAGTTTTTTGGAGAAACCTAATTGATAAATAAATATTTTAATTTTTTTAATTTGCGTTTGATTTTTACACCTACACAATTTTCTTTCAATAAATTATATTCAAAAACTTCAAAGTTTATTTTTGATACCTTTAACTTACAATTTTACAGGGACCTTTAGCTATCGAGTCGTGTAATTGAATTCTTCATGTAAATTTTTTTAATTAGAGATGGGTTTGCTCATGGCCACCATCTAGCCGTGTAGCTAAGATTAGGCCTATGATGGAGCGAACTCACCCAGAACCCAGCCTATTCACTCTATCTTTGAAAAGATTTGGATTATATGAGCTCGGAAACACAGACGGCAGGGAGTTCCAAACCTTTGGCAGTGCACATTATAAAGGACGTTTCAAAGCGTTTGGTCCGAAAAAGAGAGATTTTTACAAGATGAAGATGGCAACCAGCCGTACGTCTGAATGTCCGGTGGAAGAAAGGAGAAGGTGGTATGAGCTCATGCAGCTCCTGAGCACACTCTCGTAAGTACATCTTATAAAAGACACATATATTGTATTCTTTTTTCATTAATCAAAAAGGTAAACAAACAATTCACGATATAGAACTAAACAAACAATACGAACAAATTCTAAATGAGTTATTCACTGAGTCAACTCTCTTTGATAATGCCTAATGTACAAATCCCATCTTTAAAATGTTATAATCAATTGGAATTCTAAAATGCTAAAGTGGGTAATTCTAAAGAATAGAAAGTTTTCGTGAGCGTCAACAAAAGGTTTAATCAAGGGTAATCGGAATAAATTATAATAAATGTCTCTATAAATGTATATATTTTAATATTATCTATATGTATGTATATATTGATATAAATTATTTGATTTTAATGATTATGTAAACTGAACATGGTGTGCGGTGAAACTCTAAAGAGTTTATGTTTACACCAATGTTAATTTAAAATGTAAACATTACTGTATTAATAAATAGATAAATAAAAATAAATAAAAAACAATCCAGTGACCATGGCGACGCTATATTTGTTTACGTTTTTGATCAATAGAAAAAGAATGGATCATAGACTATGTGCCAGGCTCTGCATCTTAGTTTTTAAAAGCGTACTGCCGCCAATAAGTCTCCTAGCACTGCTCCGATTTTGTTATCATTATTTTTCTGAATTCCCTTTCACTATAGAAGAAAATTTAAAGACATATTCAAGTCAAAAATTAAGATATTTTTGGTCTTTTGGCCTGTAACGTTTTATGAAACTTGTAACACTGTATACGTCGGTTACTCAGTATATTCACGAAACTTTAATTTTATTTCGAAGCAACGAACGTTTTCACTTCAATAAATTTTTGTGACATTATTCACACGTCCTGATTCGTTTTACTTTATATGTCGTACCACAAAATGTAGTCAAATTTATTATTAACAAAATTGGAATGATATAATATTTAGTACTGTGATCTTTTTGTATATTTCATGTACTTACCCTATCCTTTCTTGTATCTGTGACAACGTGAATGCAAAATTTCACGATGATCGGTTGAGTAGTTAAGGCGTGTAAAGGTAACAGACATACAGACAGGGTTACTTTCATATTTATAATATTATATATAAAATATACTAAATATATATTGTAATATAGTATATAGTATGGAAGTATGGACTAGTATAGATTATAGATTATTACCATAGTATCGATGGAATAAATATTATCTATCTATACATCACAGAATTTATTTTTTACTATTTAAAAATTATAAAACACACAAAGGGAATTTTATGTAAAACGTATTCAAACTTTTAGGATAGTCATTTTAATAGAGCTTCCACATTGTAATAACGTTTTGAGCGGACTGCATTAAACTTTGCACGCTTTCACCGGTTAGTAACTGTTGGCGTACCCTTCCAGTACGTGATGCGAATACATGGATCAAATTCAACACATCCCGAGGGCTATTCTGCTCAACATTTTGCGCGGGACGTTCTCGAGTGAGCCGTGCGTTGGATGCTTAAATTATTTGGCTAATTGACTCATGACTTTAGGTTAATTTGCTGCTCAGAAACCATTAATTACGCAAGGAAGTTTAAGCAGTGGCACGCCGAGGTTCTGACAGGGGAGCGTAGCCCTCCTCGCGCTAGATAGCCGTGGCGGGGCACCGAAGTCGTGTCATAACGTCTCCTCAACCCCGCCCATCTAGAAAGTCGTTGGATCCCCTACACTGTCGGGTATCCAAGAGGATTTCCCAATGTAAAAAAAGGGTACACTGCGTTTATCCCCGAGATGGCCAGCGTACCTCCACTTTAAGGTACGCCAAGGTTCCGACAGGGAGCGTTGCCCTCCCCGCGCTAGATAGCCGTGGCGGGGTACCGAAGTCGTGTCTTAACGTTCCCGCGACTCCGCCTATCTACGACCGCGCTAGACCCCTACCGGCTAAAACCTAACGTTTTAGCCGGTAGGGGGCTAACCTCGTAAAGTACCATACGCTGCCTGTCTATCCTGTTGGGTATTAGAATTACCCAACGTTAAAAAAAGGGCACACTGCGTTTCGAAGTTATTTGGGCATTCCATCTGGTAACTTTTGGGTAATTTTTATAGTAAGTTCTTGTCATTATATTAAGCCAATACACATTTAAATGTAAATCAGAAATTATACACAAGAGGTTACTTGACTGATGGATAGCAAAATGATATTAAATTGATATTAATCAACTATTAGATTTTTTTTGTCAAATCTTCCTTTTAGACTACTAGCAAATCCAAAAATGAAAAGAAGGAGGGTATTTCTGTTGATTATCTGACCAATTAATGATAAAACATAGGCAAGTAAGGTCCGTGTAAGTAAATTTTCAGAATAGCCCGCATTGATTCGGATAACCGTCACCCGTTCCGTATTATATCATAAGCCATTTTACGCTCATATGCAAGTTGATAGGACAAGTTGAGATTGCTTGCATATACTGACTGACTTTAGTTTTTATATATAACTTGTTTTACCAATCGCCCGAATTTATCTCGCCCGGGTTGAGCGAATTGTCATGTTTTATTTTACCATTAAGGGAACAGCTAAGGGTACACAGGAAAACAAGGGGTTTTATTATTTTTATATACAACTCGCCCACTTATCGCTCACAGAGTGTGACTGCGCGAATTCACTGTTTATTTTCATTTCAAAAGACAATTTTTTTTGAAAATATTTATCAATAATAATATCATCAAAATATGTAAGCAAAAACAGAGAAATGAAAAAAAAAAAAAAAACCTTTTACAAATATTTATCAACAAAAATATTCATGAAAACATGCAGTAACAACGGCACTCGTTAAACCAATACGAAAGTAAATATGTATATCAAAATTTTTGAACGATTCAAACATAAAGAATTCTTCAATTTAATTATTTACTTACATAAAAGAAATTACCGTTTCACTGTTTCCTTAAACCACAAAAACAACCTTTACTGACGTCTAAAATAAAAACTAGCAATTTAACTGAAATCGTTGGAGATATTGGTATATTTCCCACCGATATATATATCGTGAACGGTCCAGGTCTCTGCGCGTGAAGGGTTGTTCGTTACGTGATAGGAAAATATTTTCAGTGAAATCCAACGTTCCAGTCAGGGCTCAATGGAGACTAGGAATATTGAAAAATTAAAGAAATGTTCTTTTGAAAAATATGGACGGGTTCACAATAAAATTTTTGGAGTATAAATGGTCTCTTATAATGCAGGTTGTTGACAGAATTTTATGCATTTACATTTCTATGGTACACATACAACATTTATAGTTAAATATTGGAATACTAGCGACCTGTATTTTTTTCTGGACATTTATTATACAAAAACGTTCCTCGTTTATTGCTTTTTCCATTAGTGTAAACGGAAAATCAAATTGAAAGTTCTGAGGGAGACCCATGTCCTGTAGTGAACTATGATTTGTGATCTTATACCATAGAAAATCCACAGAGGTAAAAATATTTGCTTTTTATGCATTTGCATTTCTATAGTACACATACAACATTTAGTTAAATATTGGAATACTAGCGACCTGTATTTTTTTCTTGACATTTATTATACAAAAACGTTCCTCGTTTATTGCTTATTCCATTAGTGAAAACGAAAAAAATAAATTGAAAGTTCCGAGGGAGACCCATGTCCTGCAGTGTATTATGATTTGTGATCCTATACCATAGAAAATCCACAGAGGTAAAAGTATTTGCTAACATCTATAACTTACATGGAAGGGAAGGGAAGGGATTGGTCAATAACTTTGAATTGATTGGAAGGGAAGGTGGACTGATGATATTAAGAAGATTGGTGGGGTAACCTGGCCAAGGAAAGCTCAAGATAGACTCAAGTGGATGAAGCTAGAAGAGGCCTATGTGTCACAAGACACGCTGATTAACTAAATCCGACCGGATGTGTGAACATGACTGTATATGTAATGTAAAAAATATGTATATATATATATATATAAAATTTTTTGTTGTGTCAACAATAAAGGCTTAAATAAAATAACTTACATAGGACGTTGATGGTGTGCGTGGCTACAACGTTTTCAGTGAGCTGTGCGTTGATCCCATGGCATACGACAACTATGGAGCGACGGTTCGGTTCCACGACTACAGTTATGTTTGATGTCGTAATCCAACCACCTAGAAGAAAAGGTATACCTGATTTAAGTACATACATTATTTTACTGGCAAAGCTTCCTTAAGGTGGCGCTGGACGAGCGTGGGAACTCAGTAATAGGTATTTGGGAGAATTTGTTGTCTCAACTTACTATAATGCTAATAACCTAAGACAGAATGCGAAGCAACACATTCGCGCACTTATTCAACTAGCGAAACATACGCCAGCAATTCCAATATTTTAGAAAAACCTTTATAGATAGTAACTATTGACATCCCAATTTTTAATGTACACTATAGCTAGGATGTTTTCATTGGAAAACATTATTGGCTTTCAGTCAAAAATTACGAGATCTCAACCAGATTTTACCTTGACTCAGGTACAAAGGTAAAATGTTAACACAGAAATATTTGCCCCTAGCGGGATTCGAACCCGCGACCGTTTGGTTAACAGCTGGGGTTACTAGTTTATATATTATAATTCACATAGATGTATATATTTGTTATTATTCTGTTAATACATAGTTAATAATTATGGATGTTCTATGTCTGAAATAAATGATTATTATTTTATTTTGATGACACGTTTGGTCTAGTGGCTAGTAACCCTAGCTGTTAACCAAACGGTCGCGGGTTCGAATCCCGCTAGGGGCAAATGTTTTATGTGTTAACATTTTACCTTTGTACCTGAGTCATGGATGTTTTTTATGTATAATATGTATGTATTTACAAAAAAAAAAAGTAATCTATGTATTATATCAACTGTCTGGTATCCATAACACAAGCATTACTTGCTTACTTTGGAACTAGATGGTGCTGTGTGGAATGTGTGAAGAAGATATTATTATTATTATATCGTGAAAAAAACATATAATTACCTTCAGGAGAAATAACAGTTCTGTTACTGGCTTCCTTGTGATGTTTACCGAGTACCAGCCACTTGATGTCGGCAGCAGGGTTTGATGGTGCTGTGCTGCATGTCAGGGGTACTGGATCCCCGACCCTCGCCTCCGATGGACCGGATATAGTCACGTGCGATGGGGCAACTGTCAACATATTCAAATCAAAAATTATATATTGGTACTATATTATATACTAATATTATAGATACTAAAGTTTGTATGGATGTTTGTTACTCTAAGGGCCTCGTTCACAAACTACAATTAAAGTGTTGATTAGTTACTTTTAGAAATCATTTTCTGTTATATTGAATTATGTACTCGGTTTACTGCATCATTCGATAGCCGATTTTTTTATTATTTTCTATTTAATGTTTGGGACGTTTACCGTTAAAACAAAGGTATCTTTTGTTAGGCTAAGGGCCTCATTCACAAACTACAATTAAAGTGTTGATTAGTTACTTTTAGAAATAATGTTCTGTTATATTGAATTATGCACTCGGTTTACTGCATCATTCGATAGCCGATTTTTTATTATTATTTTCTATTTAATGTTTGGGACGTTTACCGTTAAAACAAAGGTAGGTATCTTTTGTTAGGCTAAGGGCCTCATTCACAAACTACAATTAAAGTGTTGATTAGTTACTTTTAGTTCATTTTCTGTTATATTGAATTATGCACTCGGTTTGCTGCATCATTCGATAGCCGTTTTTTTTATTATTTTCTATTTAATGTTTGGGACGTTTACCGTACAAATAAAGGTATATCAGCTCCATTATCCCCGGTTACCGGTGACTTTAAATGACAGTTTGGCCTAATTGACGTTTGTGAAAGAGGCGCTTAAACGCAAAAACTACTGAACCAATCATTACGAAATTTTCCTTTATTTTCAAAACGTCAGATTTTCAAAAGGTCAGACTTTCAAATAGGTCAGTTTTTCAAATCGTCAGACTTACAAATAGTCAAGAGTACAATAAAAAATAAAAATTCAAATTTTTGTACACGTCAGGGATACTAGAAAGGGATTCCAGAAAAAAAGTACTGTTCCCATACGATCATCTAAAATAAAATAAAAAACTAACGCCTGGTCACAGTGTTATAGCATTAAGAGGTCAATTATAATAAAATCGTAAACGAGTCGTGTTTGGACATTTTAATATTTTACAAAAAAAAATTGTACACGTACTTAGTTATCGAAATAAAAAAAAAAAGTAATATTTTCTGTTTGTCTATGCGTTTGTGCACGCTAATATCAGAAACGGCTCAGTCGATTTAAATGCGGTTTTCACTAATGTATTCATGATTGCCTGGATTAAACTATAGGTTACTTTTCATCTTGGAAGAAATGTTAGATCTCTATGGATTTTTTTTTATTTTAAATTTATGTATTTCTCAATAAACAGTAACAAAAATCAACAAAAAAAACTGGATCTAAATCAGTCTATGCATTTTTGAGCTACGATGCGACAGACAGATACATAGGCAGACACGTCAACTTTTAACACCCCGTTTTTTGGTTGAGCGTCGCGGTTTAAAAATATTCAAAAAATTTCAAAGCACATTTCAGCACCATGTCTTTTTGACTTGTAATAATTATATTATGTAATTCTTGTAATTCGTTTTTTTATATTTATGTTAAGGTCGACAGACAGGCTTTTGAGTCTTAATATCGGGTTTTTAACTAAAATTTAAAATACAAAAATTAGCCCTTATAACCTTTGTTAATTATTAAACTTCAAATAAAAGAACAAACAGCAAACAAAAATTTGTCTCACACAAATATAATATTATATTAAAATCAGAAATGGTTCGTTTTAATTGTACCGAGTGGAGATAAGGTTATCTCGTCTAGAGGTGCCTTCGAGGTCATAATACGAAGAGCCTATATAGGTAATTGACCACAGTAGGTATTATTGGATTAAATACACTTCTGAGCCGAATAAAAATTCAGCTAAATCTTAAATCGGATTTGATTTTAACTAAAGAAATGTCTCGCTTTAAGTACCTATACCTTATAAAGGGCTTTTAGGGTCATGGAATTGAAATGGAATATTGTTAGTTACTAGTTATGACCTGCGGTTTCACCTGCCGTTTAGACGTGGAGCTAGCTGAATTGGCAATGGGCCGGTCACATCTTTCGCAGAGCAAATATCCTAGATGGGCAACGAGTTCTCGAATGGAGGCTACGGCTACGAAAAGCCATTTTTTTAACGTTGGGAAATCGTCATGGATACTCCGTAGCGCAGGGGACGCTGCCGAGTTATGCCGGACTTCTACCGGTTAAAACCAAAAGACTTTCTAGCGCGGCCGTAAATGGGCGGGGTCAGGGAAGTCATGTGACATGACATCTGTGACCCGCTACGACCAGGGGCCCTAGACAAAGTGCCATAACGATAACGATAACGAAGTTCGATAGTTATAAATGTATGGGAAGTATCACGTGATTTAGCGAAGGCATATGTCAATCCCATACATTTTATTTTTAGCGAATCGAATCGCTACGGAGCGAATGCAACTTGTCTAGGGCCCCAGGGATGTAACGGAGGTAAGTTTATCGGAACCGAAGGCGGAGACGGAGTTTTTAAATTTGATTTATCGGAGTCGGAACCGGAGGCGGAGGCAGGGTCAGAAGTGGTGGCAGGAGAGAGATTTTTTATTTAAGGACAAATAAAACATTATTCAATCAAATTTTTTCATTTTAATTTTTTGATTATAAAATAAAACACAAATAATGAAAAAAAAATTGGCACGTTTCCAAATAAACAAAAAATGTTATGCTTCAACCTCCGATTAAAACCTCCGATTTAAAAGTGTCGGAGCCGAAGTCGTATTATTACACCGAAGGTGTAATAATAATCGGAAGTTCCGACTTAACGGAGTCGGAGTCGAAGCTCCGTAACATCCCTGGCTACGACATCCGTGACCCGCCACTACATGCGTGACCCGCCAAGACATCCGTGACCCGCCACTACATGCGTGACCCGCCAAGACATCCGTGACCCGCCACGGCGATGCAGCGCGAGGAGGGCTACGCTCCCTTATGTCAAACAGCGGAGAGACACTGGCTGATGATGATGAGAGTAAGAAAAAAACCCAAATTCTATTTTTGATACTTTTAAAATTTGACTATATACCTCGATTTCGATAAAAATTAAAAAGTTCCGCATTTGACTTCGGCAAACAAAATAAAAATGTCCGATCGGAAAGAAGTACAAAAGTTTCACGAACGATTGGTTTTAATATTTTTTCGCAAATCCTTGTATTTTCAAATCCCATTCGCTTTTACAAGGGGATTTGTGTCGAGAGTAATTCTTATGTTACTTAGAAATAAATGGTATAGGATGATTATCTCCCGCTTTGGACATACTAGAAGTATTCACTACTACCTAGTGCCCGCGACTTCGTCCGCGTGACTTTTATATGTTACTCACTGATAATGTAGCTTTCTATAGGCGAAATAATTTTGAAAATCGGTCCAGTAGTTTTTAAGTTTATTCATTACAAACAAAAATACAAATACACATTATCTTTATAATATTAGGTTTAGTAGTCATTATGCACAATTTTATTTCGTACAAAATGTGCGAAAAGCCAACTTTAAATATAAGTAAATGTTTAGTAGTCATCTCGCACACTGGGTTTTTATAGATACTTGACGTATGACGAAAATGAATGCAGATATTTCGTCATTCAAGTACATAATATAGTGAACTATATTTTGCCCGTGACTTTGTTCACGACCCTTTTTCCTTGGTGTTAAAACATAAATATATTTAATCTTTATTGTTTATAAATTTTTCTCAGACGTTCAATTTTTTTTTTCAAGTTACCCCTTGGGAACAGTTCTTTTTTCTGGATGTATGTCCATTTCTGTATGCCTGACAATATGTATGCAAAATTTCATGATGATCAATCGAGTAGTTAAGGCGTGAAAGTGTAAAAAACAAACAAACTCACATTCACATTTATAATAGTACTAGCTGGTTCCCGCGACTTCGTCCGCGTTGAACGATGAAAGGTACCCTATGTCCTTTCTGGTGTCCCAGACAACGTGTATGCAAAATTTCATTGTGAACCGAGGTTCAGTAGATTTTGCGTGAAAGCAAACAAACAAACACATTCACATTTATAATATTAGTAAGGATAGGATAGGATGTAAGAGTATTTCATGTAAGAGCATCAGAGTAGCTTCGGTCTTGTACAAATGTACAATACATGTGTAATCGGAGTATTTACTTGTGACGTCACACTTGCGAACAAGTATGGTCAGCATGTAAGATCAATAACAGAAACTCCAATAATACGCCAATACCCTGTGTGACCTACTCTATACCTACCTACTCTATACCTACCTACTCTATGGAAACTATACTTTTTAATCTACATGTCTATACACACTTATAAATGTGAAAGTAGAACTGTCTGTTACCTTTTCAAGCCTTAACTACTCAACCTTAATTTACATATCATCATAAAATTTTGCATACACGTTGTCAGGTATACAAGAAAGGAGAAGAAATTCCCTTCATACAGAAAAAAGTACTGTTCCCAAGGGATCATCAATACTAATAATAAATCTGTAAGGGTTGGTCATGGAGTAAGTTACTTTGTTTTCAGAGATATCGTGTTTATAGGCCCTATACATTATACTGAAACTAAATTGACCATTTTTACAATTTTTTTCTGTATGTATGTATGTTCCTACATAACTCTTAAACAGATTAACTGATTTTCATGAAACTTGGTAGATTAAACATTTAGACGTACAGGACACAGGATAGGCTACTTTTTCCTTTTTCAACGCGTACGAAGTCGCAGGCACCAGCTAGTCCTTTCATATTATAAAACAGTCATCTGCCGCGTTTGTGTGTCTGTTCGCGATAAATTCAAAAACTAGTGCACCGATTTTCATGGTGTTTTCACCAATGGATAAAGTGGTTCTCGAGAAAGGTTTTAGTATATAATTTACAAAGTTACGCGGGCGAAGTTGCGGGCTATAGTTGCGAAGCTAATATAATATAAGATAATATTTTAAGAAAACCAACAACCCCTATTTTATGTTATGCGTTCAATAGCGGGACATATTAAACATTCGCCTTTGACTACCGAACCGTAAGTAAGTATATGTGGCTCATTCGAAAAAGGTATGAGAAATCTCTCAGCGCGGCTCGCTACTACCTAAGTGTACCCGCTACCCGTAAAAGTTACCTGCCTCGTAGTAACCTTCTAAATAAACAATAAGCTGCGAATGAACTTTTCAGCGACTTTCAATTGACGAGAGAAAGCGATTTTTTGAACAAGAAATTCTAATAACTATCACAGACGGGATGAGAAAAATGAAGGCCTGAACGCGATGAGAGCAAGCAACACCACAAGTACTGCAAGTACCTGAGAGGATAAATGAAAAGGGAGAAGATCTAAAAGCTAAACAAGAGAGGATTTAAGTGCAATAAAAGTTCCCATGCGTATATGAGCAGTGCTGCTGTATTTATCCCTATAAAGGTATCTTTTATTTCCCCTCTCGTAAAAAAACGGGATAGTGGAACGGAAGCGACATTCCTCTAAACACAACTCAAGCGCTTGGATACTCGGCAGTATAGGGGAAACTGCGGGGTTATGCCGGATTTGTACCGCTAAAATCCGAAGATTTTGTAGCGCGGCCGTTGATGGGCGGGGTCGTGGGGACGTTATGACACGACTTCGGTGCCCCGGGACGGCTATGAAGCGCGGAGAGAGCTATGAAGGCCACACTTCAAGATGGGCCATCCCTATGGCCCACTGAGATGGGCCAGCGTGAAGAGGGCGTAGTGGCCAGCGATGCGGTACGCATCTCCACGTGGCCCATTCCACAGTGCCTCCTGTTCGAATGCGGTTGAGTGTGGACCGTCACCATTGTGTAGTTGCGTTAACCTTCGCATGGCCATCTCACTTGACCAGCGCTGGCCCATCCTGAAAAAGGTCACACCATCGCATGGCCACCTCGTTGGGCCAGCGCTGGCCCATCATGAAGAGGGGCCAAGAACCTCGGCGTACCCGACTAACCCGACCAATAGAAATGCGAAAGTTTGTAAGTATGGATGTTTGTTACTCTTTCACACAAAAAATATTGGACGGAATTGAATGAAATTATGCACACAGATAGTTTATTGCCTGGATTAACATATAGGATACTTTTTATCCTGGAAAACTTTTAGGCTCCCGAAGGATCGTCTAGAAATAAAAAAAAATCCACTCTCGCTGGGGCGAGGAACCGGTACTCGGCTCGCGCGGGCGTTGGCGCGGAGAGTTATGACACTACAGCCCTAATTTGGCTAATAATAATTTTTTGCATTAAAATTTGTACTTACATAAAACGGTGAGATCAATTTCAGCCTTCAATGTGTTGCTGATCATAACGTTTTTTGCCTCGCACGTGTATCTTGCTTTGTTGTCTGAAGCGTCCGCTTTGAAAGACAGGACATTTTCGGACATCCGGCCACTGGTTCTGTGAAAAGAAATGATATTTAAGATAACACAGACCAAAGAACATGTCAGCTTGTCATAATATTTTCCAAAAAAAAAAAATTAAAAATTACCAAGAATGATTGGTATTCTTGGTTAAACCAAAACAGGTTCAAACTTGAAGGTACCCTTTTTTAGGTTTTGCTCATATCGCGAATATATGTACGAATAGAATTACTTATTACTCGTATAAATTACTTCTGACAAAAGTTTCTATATGAAATTTGCTTTTGATATTATATTCATTTTTTCTGTAAAACTGTAATTTTCAAAACTACACAAATTATTTCCCCCGACTGGCTCGTACGAGTATTCGGCTTAATTTGACTGTACTAAAGTATTTCCTTTGTATATACAAATAAGTAATTATACATAAGTTATTATGTACAAAAAAGAGCGAGATTACTTAATGAAAATAGTTTCTATATAAAATATTCTACAAATTTTAATATATAAGTATTAGTTTTTACTGTAAAATTGTACTAATTTTCAAAACTACACGAATTATTTCCCCCGATTGGCTCGTACGAGTATTCGGCTTAATTTGACTGTACTAAAGTATTTCCTTTGAATATACAAATAAGTAATTATACATAAGTTATTATGAACAAAAAAAGAGCGAGATTACTTAATGAAAATTGAATTTCTCAAACGAACGCTTTCCAAGTGAACAACAGGATACTCCCCGGCGACTGAAGTTTGGTTTAACACTCCTGAATTAATAATTGCGTTTTTACTCCGATATTAGAGACTGGCTTGAAAGGAAAATGGCGCTTAAATTTTAATCGCATTCTTGGAATTGTGCGAATTCCTCGACGCTTTGTCTTATTAGGGTTGCTTTAGCGACAAACTCCAATAGCTCTAAGTAGATGAATGCGTTGGATTTTACTTGGCATTTATTATCATCAATACTAATAATAAATCTGTAAGGGAGTAAGTTACTTTGTTTTCAGAGATATCGTGTTTATAGGCTCTATACATGATACTCAAACTAAATTGACCATTTTTAGAATTTCTGTATGTATGTATGTATGTATGTATGTATGTATGTATGTATGTATGTATGTATGTATGTATGTATGTATGTATGTATGTATGTATGTATGTATGTATGTATGTATGTATGTATGTATGTATGTATGTATGTATGTATGTATGTATGTATGTATGTATGTATGTATGTATGTATGTATGTATGTATGTATGTATGTATGTATGTATGTATGTATGTATGTATGTATGTATGTATGTATGTATGTATGTATGTATGTATGTATGTATGTATGTATGTATGTATGTATGTATGTATGTATGTATGTATGTATGTATGTATGTATGTATGTATGTATGTATGTATGTATGTATGTATGTATGTATGTATGTATGTATGTATGTATGTATGTATGTATGTATGTATGTATGTATGTATGTATGTATGTATGTATGTATGTATGTATGTATGTATGTATGTATGTATGTATGTATGTATGTATGTATGTATGTATGTATGTATGTATGTATGTATGTATGTATGTATGTATGTATGTATGTATGTATGTATGTATGTATGTATGTATGTATGTATGTATGTATGTATGTATGTATGTATGTATGTATGTATGTATGTATGTATGTATGTATGTATGTATGTATGTATGTATGTATGTATGTATGTATGTATGTATGTATGTATGTATGTATGTATGTATGTATGTATGTATGTATGTATGTATGTATGTATGTATGTATGTATGTATGTATGTATGTATGTATGTATGTATGTATGTATGTATGTTCCTCCATAACTCTTAAACGAATTAACTGATTTTCATGAAACTTGGTAGGCGGCGGCTATAGGCGGACTCTATAGAGAGAGGCTATAGGCTATAGAGAACGCGGACGAAGTCGCGGGCACCAACTAGTATATAATATAATAAAATCGTTAAGGTGGCAGACGGGTTTACGGTCCACTTGATGGTAGGTGGCTACCGTCGCCTATAACACAAGCAACGCCATAGGGTCAGCGCCGACCGACGGAGTGGCGGCGAAGAGACTAAAGCGCTATCAATTGAAAATCGACTTTAGTTTCTTTAGCTGAAGGTTCACCGCGCGCCCCTCACCCGCGCTTGCCGACGCGAGAGTATTTTTTTTTATTATACCACTTTCAATCACATACTGAAGTAACTAAAGTCGATTTTCAAATGATAGCTCATTAGTCTCTTCGCCGCCACTCCGTCGGTCGGCGCTGGACCATAGGCGCTCCAAGTACGCTGCCGACCATAGAAGGATTAAGGATAATGGATAAGGAAGGGATAAGATAATGGGTTTTGACGTCCCTTACTCACTCACCGAAACATAAAAGCACATATGCTGTTATTTCACGGTGCTCTTCTGTAACGGGGTGGTCACCAAACGGCCTGCCCAAATGAGTGAGAAACGAAGTGTTGCTCTGCCACTACGATACCTTTATTCGCAAAACGAATAACTCCACTTTTGGTTGAAAATGACTTTTTGATACGGGAGAAACTTAATGACAATTAGAATTTAATTTTTAAAAGGTCTATCGGTTAATACGAGCCATAATTTCCAATGTAAAAATTGTCTTTTTTCATTTCTCGTATAATACAAAAAAAAATTATAACGTTTATAGTCTCCCCTGTAAAGTTTGGCTCAGAGGAGTTATTTGGTTTGCGAATTAAGGTATCGACCAGTTTCTATAAAACTTTTGAAAGCTTCATTTCAAGTTGACCTAGCCGGGAATCGAACTCGGTACCCCCGAGCACTCAGCCAACGGTCTCGTCAAATAGGACTTTATATTTTTCCAATACGTTTCAAGCCCCAAATGAACCTCATAGAGTCTTTACTAGAAGTTATTTAGATAGAGGATATGTTTTTAAAAAAATATTAATATAAAGTTTTTTTTTCAGAATGGCAACACTAAGCCAATTATTTTAAATATTAATAATTTTGTGAAACTTTTTGCTTCTCTGCCCACTGACAACGTCGTTGTTCGAGTTACAATAGCTCGTTATGTTTGGCTTGTAATTCTGTTTGGCGTCGCCATTATTATAATTGGCTTTATTGATTTGTTATTATTTCCAAGTCAATTATTTTAGTGCTTCAATAACAGCACTTAAGGGCCCTCGTTCCAGTATGCCTAACAATACAAACATATTTGTATTTTAATTAATTGAGTGACTACTTTTAAACTTTGGGTAGAATCATTAAATAGATATTTTTTTAAAAAGTTAAGGTCGATGGTCCAGGTGATGATAGATGGCTACCGTCGTCTAATAACACAAGCAACGCCATAGGCGCTCCAAGTACGCTGCCGACCATAGAAGGATCAGGGATAAGAGATAAGGAAGGGATAAGATAATGGGTTTTGACATCCCTTACTCACTCACCGAAACACAACATGACATTGTGCTGTTACTCGTATTTCATAATGGTGCTGTTACTCGTATTTCATCATATTTCATACTGTGAGGCGGTGGTTACAGACGAGCTGCCCAATTGTCTGCGAAACATCAATCTCCCCTCCTAAAAAAACGGTTTTTTAGGAGGGGAGATTGACATTAACGCACTGTCCCTCATCGACGGGGATAGCCGACGAGGGGGAGTGTGGAACTCCCCCTCGTCGACTGTCTCCCGCTCGGTGAAGTGACTTATCATCGGGAATACCCCCTAAACCCCCCCCGGGTTTCCCCAACAGCGGTGATGTTTGGGTCCGAGATCACAACGAGGCCTTATCCTCGGATCCCCACGCTTCGCGAATATTCGCCTATTTTTAAGTTAGCGGCCTAGAGGCCCTAGTCAAAAGTAATAATATAAAACGATAACGAAGTTCGAAAGAATAAAATGTATGGGATTGACATATATGCCGTATCGCAATCACGTGATACATCCCATACATTTCAGAAAGCCAGATGTCAAACGCAGTGTGCCTTGCCACTACTTTCCAACAATTTAAGCGTAATAACAAAATCTTTATGTTAATTTTGATAACTGAGAGAAACCAAACATTCCGCCACTATCTTTTTGACTAATATTATTTTTTGTAGATGTAAAATTGTTTGAAAAACCACTTTTATTACTTTAAGCAACCGACAGTTTCGTCTTCTCTCTTCTGAGACGGGGACTCAGACATTACAAACTTCTTGAGTCTCAGCCATGAAATATTAAACAAGAAAATAAAGCGTAACACTAAAGTACAGTTGGCCAGGTATTAAAAACTTGGCAAGTTGAACAAAGGAGTACTTAACCTCGGGTAACTTAAATTTTCTTAAAATATTTCACAATCTTCCTACACTTGTTTGCTGAGTGAATGACGGGTAGTTTTGAAGTTCGCGTGGCGAGCGAATGCTCTGTTTTAAGATACTAGCTGTTGCACGCGATTTCGCCCGCTTAACTTTATAAAATTTAGTCTATGTTACTCACTGATAACGTAGCTTTCTATGGGTGAAAGAATTTTCAAAATTGGTCCAGTAGTTTTTGAGTTTATTCATTACAAATACAAATCAATACTAATATAATAAATCTTTAAGGGTTGGTCATGGAGTAAGTTACTTTGTTTTTAGAGATATCGTGTTTATAGGCTCTATACATGATACTGAAACTAAATTGACCATTTTTAGATTTTTTTTCTGTATGTATGTATCTTCCTCCATAACTCTTAAACGGATTAACTGATTTTCATGAAACTCGGTAGATAAACATTGAGCGCCTCTTTCACCAACGTCAAGTAGGTCAAACTGTCATTTAAAGTCACTAGTAACCGGGGATAATGGTGCTGATATACCCTTGTTTGTACGGTAAACGTCCCAAATATTAAATAGAAAATAATAATAAAAAATTCGGCTGTCGATGGATGCACTAAACCGAGTGAATAATTTAATAAAACAATTTTTTTTTCTAAAAGTAACTAATCAATACTTGCAGTTGGTGAAAGAGGCCCTTAGACTTACAGGACACACAGAATACGCTACTTTTTTCTTTTCCAACGCGGACGTAGTCGCGGGCATCAACTAGTAGATAATATGGCAAGAATTTAATGTTTGAATCTTGAACGAACGATATAAAATCCCATTAAACCAAAGATTTTAAATCGAAAGATGCGGCGTAATCTCCTCGCGCCATACTAAAAACACACCGAAAATTCTTAACAATGGATTGGGCGCAGGCGCTCAACCCAACTACAGTTGCACGCCAGCTACAGTGAGTGACGGTCGCTTGTTGAGAGTGTCGCTATCGTCACAATCACGTTTGAAGTAAGGAATGTGTTGTCTGTGTTTAAAAGTGTGTTTAGACAAAGGTATATGTATTTTATACTTTTGTCTTTAGTATAATGTATGTTGTATTTTGTAACACACTTTCGCTAGTAATGCCGCATCTCTCGATTTAAATCTTTGCATTAAACCATAGACCGATTCCCACAGACATTGAAAGGCGTAACTTAATCCCGTGGGATTGAAATCAACCGCTAGTAATATTTTCTTTCAAGTGACACTCCGTTGATCATCGTGGGAGTTTGAGGTGTGCAGGCTGAGCGGTAAGCAAATTAGTCGATTCGGTTCAATTATTGCAAATATAATAATAGCATATCACTAGATAGTATAAAACAAAGTCACTTCCCTTCTGTCTGTCCCTATGTATGCTTAGATTTTTAAAACTACACAACAGATCTTAATGCGGTTTTTTTAATAGATAGAGTGATTCAAGAGGAAGGTTTTAGTATATAATTTTCAAAGCGGGCGAAGTCGCGGGCACATGCTATCTACTAAAAATAAAGATCCACATGCGGCCCCGCGCACCGTGCGTAAGCGTAAAATAACTTTTTCAGCAAAAATATTTATCTCAAATGAAAAAAAGTTGTTCAACCTTAAAGAAACGTAACCTACGAAAGCGGCACATAAAAAGAACGCCTATGACAGAATCATGGCGGACTCTTGCCTTCACGCGTCAATGGTAAAAGGTAGTAACGATCAACTTCTACTATTTCATTTTAAACTCTAATGGGTTGACGTAAAGTCACATTTTCTTTAAATTACGTACTTATTATTATGTTTGTTTTGTTTTAAATGACAGTTCATGCTCTACGCATATGTCACTTTTAAATGTTCCATAAAATTCGTAGTGTTTTGTATGGCACGCGTGTTCCATGTTGTAGTAGTTTGATGAACAAAAGACATAAAAAGAGCTGGAATTGTTGTGATACGCGGTAACGAACTGACAAATATGTTAACGCGGAACTAACTAGTGGTGGGCATATTTAATTAGCCAGTTCAAAGGGCATGAGCCACCGAGCGATTCTAATTGTCCAAGTATCAAACGTGTATACATACATAGAAGCTAATTAGATACGCGTGGTCCAAAAATACAAGCGGCAGCGGTTGGCAGAAAAATATTACTTACTAGCTGGTGCCCGCGACTTCGTTTGCGTTTTATGTCTTATATAGCCTATATCTTATTCTAATGTATAAGCTATATTATTGTAAAGTTTCATTGAAATCAATTCAGTAGTTTTTGAGTGAAAGATTAACAAACATTCATACAAACTTTCGCATTTGTAATATTAAATAAGGAAGTAATGACTAAAATTAAAATTCATTTATTTTTAGGCAACCGAAACATATTTGCATGTTACATTTTTATACATTAATTATTATATATATCTAGACAGTTCCGTAATAAAAAGTATGTTGAAAGAAAAAAAAGTATATATAAATAAAATAAAAGCAAATTATTTTATATATCGTTTAGCTAATTTGTAAAATATATTTGAAGAGAATATTTCTTTATGCAAATGACTAATGAAAACAGCTTTAAACACGTTATATTAAATTTCTTGAGATAATAAATCCTACCGATTAAGGTAATAAATCCCGTCTTAAAATTGTCAAACACGTATACACAAAATAAGCAATTAATGCTTGTATTATGGATATCAGACAGTTGATATACTACCTATATTACTTTTTTGTGAATACATACATAATATAAATACAAACATCCATGACTCAGGTACAAAGGTAAAATGTTAACACATAAATATTCGCCCCTAGCGGGATTCGAACCCGCGACCGTTTGGTTAACAGCTGGGGTTACTAGCCACTAGACCAAACGTGTCGTCATAATGTAAATGTATGTTCCACACATGTACACACAAACGCAGTGTACCACACGCTTACAGAAGAAGAGGGTAAAATAACTGCACGTGTGCTGTTGTAAATAAAACAAAGCTTCTGCCTGTTTCTCCTGTAATATTTTCTAAACCACCTAACTGATTTTGATATGGTTTTCACTAATGGATAGAGCGATAAAAGAGGATTTGTGTATATCATTTTCAGAAACTTACTGATAAAGTCCGAACCGGGGGCGGATTGCTTGTATATATACTAAATATTAGCTGGCACCAGCGACTTCGTCCGCGTTGAAAAAGAAAAAAGTAGCCTATCCTGTGTCCTGTACCTCTAAATGTTTATCTACAAAGTTTCATGAAAATCAGTTAATTCGTTTAAGAGTTATGGAGGAACATATATAACTCTAAAAATGGTCAATTTAGTTTCAGTATCATGTATAGAGCCTATAAACACGATATCTCTGAAAACACAGTATCTTACTCCATGTCTAACCCTTACAGATTTATTATTAGTATTGATTGATAATATACATATATTGAGCAACCCGCTTTTCTCATATAACATGGACCACTTGTCAACGGTAACAAATCAAAAAGAAAGTGCATTATTTATAATGATAATTATCTTCCCACGGTGCGCTCCCGAGTGAGGAAGAAACCCTCCCAACCGTAAAGAACTATGCTTCGACACAAATAGATGATATAATTTGTATTGTACAATTTAGTTGCGAGAAACGTGAAAATAAAACAATTATTATTTATTTTTCTTTTATGTTTTGTTCTATAATATAAATATAAAAGGCATTTCTCTAAAGAAGTTGGACTCGGTTATATTGTTTGATAAAAAAATCGTCGTTCTATCTCACATTGGAAACAGCAATAAATAAGCTTAGAAATGTTTTATACGTTTGACGTTATTTACTTATAAAATTGTGTGTCCTGGCTGTTTATAAAAACTAGTAGAAATAAAACCTGGAAAGCTGAAACTTGGGATATCTATAGATTTATTTTAAAACTTCAGATTTTAGTTAGGTAAATATAAATTATCTATTTCATTTAAGTACCTATTAAGAGTGCGTATATATGTACGAGTATAAAGCAAACAAAATTTGTAAAAGTATTAAATATTAATTATTCGTAATACAATGTCAAATGAAAAATTGATACATAAAGCATTAGATAATCTGTGAAGTGAGATTACTGATACACTTTTAGTTTTGTAATGTGTGTCATTTTGAAAATAAAACTAAAAATCGATGGAAATGAGAGTTCACTTGGTGATTTTTTTCTATAGAGAAAATTTCATTATATTATGTTTTCTGTCCGAGTCTTCACTTTCATTTGTAATGTATTTATCTATTTTAAAAAAATAATTGGACTTTGTTTACTTAGATAAAATTCAAATCTAGAATTGGCTATTTCTCTTTATACGCGCCCTTAAAATGTATTATTGTAGTTAGCGTAAGTGAATCTTTAAACCAAATAACCAAATAAAATAACAATATTATTTTATTGACATATTATTTTTTATATTATATCCCAAATTTATTAAATTTATGATAAAAATCGGAGAAACAGTAAGAAAACTAAATAAAACAAATTAAGTAGTAATAATAATTTAAAAATAATAATAATAATTTTGGTAAATAAAGACCCTGATTAAGTTAGGGGTACTGGACCATCCCCCCTTTCTTTTAATCCACCCCAGTAATTGGTCGAGATTAACTATCAAACTTATTAACGCAATAACATAGATTAATGTACATAATTAATAATATAATATGATGGTATAATATGTTAGTAATAATAATATAATAATGTTAAAATGTTAATGACTATTACAAATAAATGGCCCACGAGGGTGGTTTAACCCCCGGGGGGTTAAACCACCCTCGTGGGCAAAAAAAAAAAAAAAAAAAGAGAACAGTCAACATAATTACTTAGAGTTTGTAATTTTGATAATAATTTGATATAATAGGCTAGTATTTGACTACTTTTTATTTGTACAACAATTTAATATTTGCACACCTGTACCCAGGTAGAAAACTTGTACTATAAAACTATATAAGATCTACTGTAAGCAAGTATTCTAGCAAATATATGCATTATTATTATTATTATTTAATTCGTGCATAGGCGAAGGCAAGATATTATTATAAAGAGTTTAGTGGTGGGATAATGTTTGTAATATTTCCTGTAACGCGAGTTGTGGAACCCTTGTTAAAATTCTTATTTCCGGCTCTCGAAAAGAGATCCCATGGCGGACGATCTTATCGCTTGTTGGACCCCTTTTTAAAGTTGTTTTGATGTCGAATCACAGAGAGGTCTAACCATATTAAATAATGTTCTGAGTTTTGCATAAAAAATGCTGTTAGTAAAATTCAACTTTATGATGACGAGAAATAACTTTTTGAGTTAAATTTTACATAACAAAATATCGTCTTCTGTATTCGTTATGCATGCTAAGTTAGCCAACAAGAATGTTTAATGTGTAAAGATGGTTGTATACTGTGTTGGCTTCCTAATAAATAAATAAATAACACATCCGTTTGTTCATTACAGTATAATGCTTTAAATTTGTTCATTACAATAGACTCAGTCTATTTTAGGTCTGTTACAGTGCGCTTAAGAGCACCCTGTATTTGAGAGAATTTGCTGTCTCAAAGTTACTGTTATACAACTTGCGAAAATAATAAAACATACGTTGTTCTCGGTTTCGTCCTGGGTGAAATTTTTATACACAAAAATCTTCCACGTTTATTCCTAAAAACCGAATTAAAATCGGTCTAACCATTCGAGAATGGGTTATTCACGAGATTTATTGAAGCGTATATAAACCAACTTAACATTTTTGTATATAAAAAAGATAAGAACATTAATTTGCCACTAAAAGCAGGACTCTATGAAAATAAACAGAGTCTTAAACACAATTTCAAACCGTTAGTACATATAATTAATAGTTGTACATCGGCATTATCTAAACAAACTTTGTTTATCAGCCACCGAATCGTCTGGGATCAAAGCATTCGCACACCGAAATAATTTATACGTCTACGTTCAATCATTGGGTGGTTTAGAAGACTTTATTTAATAACTATCTGGCGCCCGCGACTTCGTCCAGCTAGTACTAAAATAAGGAGGTATTCTTCAATATATGAAAAATAGAATAGAATAAAATTTTATTTGTAGCAAAGGACATTAAAAACATACATAATCAACATATGGAAAGACGAACGTCCTCCACCACAAACAGGCTCCAATTCAGCATAAAACAAGATGTAAAAACCTGCACTGGTCTTCCGTTAGAGCCGATGGTGAGGTAACGCACTTACTAAACAAAACATAATATATAGAAGTTCCAAAAACAAAGAATATTTTCAAAAATTTCATGTCAATTGATATCACCACAACCCTTAAATAACATCACATAAATGCTTCCGCAACAATATGCAAATAGATACATTAATATCGCAACAGTGGCCAAAAGCAGTTTCTCATTGTAAAATTCGGTCCATTTTATCTCATTTTTCTTTCATAGTAAATATGTATGCCCATAAAATATACGAAAAGGACGAGCAAAAGATGTAGCAGGCGGAATGAAGTTTGGTACAAGTTATAGACTGTCAGCGATAAACGGTTTAATGAATTACCACACGACAAAAGTTAATCGAGCGACAACGAAATGTCTTTTAACGCAGGTATTAATTTTCAGTGGAAAGTAATTTTACATCTATATGTGTTTTGTATCATAGTATTAATAAATTTTTTTTTATAAAAATGATTATTTTTTCAATGTACAAATTACAGAAGGTAAGATCCAGTAGATAGCTGGTATCTTGTCTAATGCCATAAGCACTATAGTAGGAATTTTTTCAAGTTCATGAAAATATTTTTCCCCAGAGTGTCTACTGATTCAAAGTGTCTACTGGATGAAGTTAAAAAATAATTATTACAATTTGAACAATCGATGAAATACAACCAGCTTTCGCTTTCGCCTGTGAGCTAGACCGCTGCCGCTTGTGCGCTAGACCGCTTTATAATAAATTTCTCTCTAAATTTCTGGGGCGTTATTTATTACTTAATCTCGAAGCCTGGTAAATGTTTTTAAAAGTAAACTGCTGTAACAGTGATATAATTCTTTTGAAAACAGCGAACTTCTTTTTGAGTCTAAGAAAGTTAAGTAATTTACGTGAACTTAATTGAGAGTAGGTATCTCGTGTCTTTTGTTGAAGTTTGAATAACTTTTTTTTACATACATTTAACTTAAGCTTTTAATACTAAAACTTTTGCATTAAGTTAATTTAAAAGTGTCTTAAATGTTGGATTAATCTTCTTTAACTTATTTAATATTCTTTAATGTCTTAATTTCACCATTAAGAATTTTGGAAAGGAACCAATAATTGTAATTATTTTTTTAAAGAAGCTGCTTAACATGGCTTAACTGATGGCTGATTATTTTTATTGTATGTATGTATGTATGTATGTATGTATGTATGTATGTATCTTTGCGATAATCTCAAATACTAGTGAATGAATTTTCTTATATATAAAAAAGTTTTTTTCGATTTGTTCCAAGTGCTAGTAAAATATAATAATATGTAAATATATTATATAACTTAGAATTAAATGAAACATTATATTGTAATAAAAAAAGTAATTTCCGACGTAGCAAGGTCACTGTCACCCGACACTGTTTTCAAATGAGGTAGAACTGTGAAAGATAGCCGCCGGTACAAGGTCACGTCGCATTTCATTCTAGTTTCGTACGACTCGTCCATTTATCAATACGTCCTTACGAACTCCTTTTTATACGTTATGGTATGTACAACGTGTCTCAGCTAGATATTGTAAAAACAGTTTTGAAGTTTTTGGGGGATTATCTAAACATAAAAATAAAAAATTCAACTTCTGACAATAACGTAAGAGTAATAGAGATTTTATGGAGTTTACTCCTTATATATACTCCGTAATTATATACAAAAATCTTCCTCGAGAACCACTCTATTCATTGGTGAAAACAGAATTAAATTCGGTGCAGTAGTTTTTGAGTTTATCGCGAACATATAGACAGACAGACAGTTATGTAAGGATAAGCCCGGGGTAGGAAATTGTCATGAAATTGTCACACGAATGCGTTATGTTACGCGTTATATTATGAGTTACCTTCTGTTTTTTGAATATTTTAGAATGTCTTTCATAGATATAGAGCCATCTACAAGATATTATTTAAAAAAAGAACAATGTTGTTCTTTCGGTGTGTTCGAATTGTGAAAATTTAAATTTTATAATCGTTCGTAAGGTGTAATCTCCAGTCGTGTGTGCTGACATACATTTTTTTTTAATTTTATTACTAGCGACCCGCCCCCGGCTTTGCACAAAGTTGAAATTTTCAAAAATCTCTTTTTAACGAATGCTTACGTTATAAAATAAAGCTTTTATCAAATTTCAGCTTTCTAAACTTTTAAATTTTGTCTATGCGTTGATAATCAGTCAGGACGAACAATATTAAAAGTATGGACAGCAAAAAAAATATATAAGTATAAATTTTTGTACAAAATTTAACCTGTAATTAAAAACTGAAAAAGAAAACGTGTAATTAACCTTTGCTTAATAGCTATCAGATTTTAATTATTTTCGCTTGTTATCTATACTTTTTTTTTAATATTATAAAGATGAAGAGTTTGTTTGGTTGAACGCGTTAATCTCAGAAATCTCACCTCAAAACAAAAAAAAATCCAAAAATGTTTTTATTGCAAAACTACAATCACAATCCTTCATATTGTATGTTGCAAAAAGACTTATGGTTGTTTTATTCCATATTTAGTATACTTTGATATTTCTTTTATATTCAAAAGTAACTTATATGCTTATATATCTCTTCTATTATTCAGTTTATTATAAAAGTACTTAAAACATTTAATCCTTCTTAAAAATACGCTTCTAACTATGTATAATATGCATATATATGATATATATATATATCTAATAAGAAAAAAAAAATAGACAAAATATAATTTAATTTTTTTCAATTAGCTCCCCTGTAAAAAGTGTAATTTTGATTTGTGGCCCTTTAGTTTTTAAGCAGCGATATGTCAGCAGCGATAAGGGTCAGCGCCGACCGACGGAGTGGCGGCGAAGAGCCTAAAGCGCTATCAATTGAAAATCGACTTTAGTTTCTTTATCTGAAGGTTCACTGCGCGCCGCTCGCCCGCGCTTGCCGACGCGAGAGTATTACTAGCTGGCGCCCGCGACTTCGTCCGCGTTGAAAAAGAAAAAAGTAGCCTATCCTGTGTCCTGTACGTCTAAATGTTTATCTACCAAGTTTCATGAAAATCAGTTAATTCGTTTAAGAGTTATGGAGGAACATACATACATACATACATACATACATACATACATACATACATACATACATACATACATACAAACAGAAAAAAAATTCTAAAAATGGTCAATTTAGTTTCAGTATCATGTATAGAGCCTATAAACACGATATCTCTGAACACAAAGTAACTTACTCCATGACCAACCCTTACAGATTTATTATTAGTATTGATACCACTTTCAATCACATACTGAAGTCACTAAAGTCGATTTTCAAATATTAGCTCATTAGTCTCTTCGCCGCCACTCCGTCGGTCGACGCTGACCCTAACATTTTGAACGCGGACGAAATCGCAGGCAACAGCTAGTTTAGGATATCTACCGAAATATGGTGCCGATTTTCTCTATTATTTTTGGTATAAAGCCCTCAAAACTTGGTACCGGCCAACGTGTTATCATGTCTTAGAGATGGTCACGCAAAAAGCTCTCCACAGACAGAATGATAAATTATATCTGTTGGATTAGGGCGGCCTCGGGTCGTGGTTCGATTCTGGACCCTTTGAATTCCCAATGTGTCAGTTCTTTGATAATTCCCATTGAATGTTTTTCAAATGGACTAGATTATATTTATTTTGTGCGTTCATAAAACACAAGTGGATATTTATTTGTTTTTAAAATTAACATAACATTGAAGACGGTATTGGTGAACCAATCTCAGTGTAATTTAGAATCTCGCAGTGTAATAATTATTTACTAGCTGTCGCACGCGACTTCGTCCGCGTTGAAAAAAAAGTAGCCTATCTTGTGTCCTGTACGTCTAAAAGTTTATCTACCAAGTTTCATGAAAATCAGTTGATTTGTTTAAGAGTTATGGAGGAATATACATACATATAGAAAAAAATTCTAAAAATGCTCAATTTAGCTTCAGTATCATGTATAGAGCCTATAAACACGATATCTCTGAAAACAAAGTAACTTACTCCATGATCAACCCTTACAGATTTATTATTTGTATTGATAGCCTATGTTACTCGCTGATTTGTTACTTCTCAACAGTGAAAGAATTTTTCAAAATCGGTCCAGTAGTTTTTGAGTTTATTCATCACAAACACACAAATATTTTTCTCTTTATAATATTAGTATAGAAATGTAGATTAGTAATCTATATACTTACTAATATATAAAGCTGAAGAGTTTGTTTGGTTGTACGCGCTAATCTCAGTAACTATTGGTTTGAATTGAAAAATTATTTTTGTGTTGGATAGTCCATTTATCGACGAAGTAGTTTTTTGAGATTAACCAAACAAATAAACAAACAAACAAACAAACTCTTTAGCTTTATATATGTGTCGTTCATTGTAAAAGTGAACTATCTCCTTGTAACTGAATTTTAGAATAACGAGCTTTTTGCGAATTATAGTGTAGGAAAAAAAATATATAAGCATTCATTCATTGTTTTCATCTATGAGATTTTAATGCAACTATTGGAGTTACTTCACTTTTATATTGAAAAGTTATGACTAAATTGATACCAATAGGCAAGAAAAGATGGTTTTAAATATAGGGAGTTACACCACTTTTACAATGAACGACACATATTGGTATAGATTAAAAAAAAAAACTTTCTAACATAAAACATATGACATTTCAATATTTAAATTTAGTAGTTCGCAAAACGATCAAACTTAGGTTAACTTAACCTATTCTATTTGAGTTTGACAATGTTGCAACGAAATAGTGAATTTCAAAGTTCTCAAATACTACCGTATCAAGTTTAAAGGGGCGGAATAATATACGAAGCGAAGTTTTTTGCGGATTCTGTAAAATGGCCGAGTTTGGGTAACTTTTTTTTTTTTATTGAATACATTCTAGTTTTTGCTAAAACTATACACAACGATTAATCTCGCGACTTTAGTTGTACGACTTCATATGTTTTTACAAATTTCCAGCGTTTGAAATTAATGAGGGGTGCCTTGTTACCTTATTTCAGGAATAAGGGATTAGGTTAGGTCAGGTTAGGATGCTACTATTCCTCAGAAAAACCGACACACACGTCCAACTTATAACACCCCATTTTTGCGTCGGGCGTCGGGGTTTAAAAAACCTGAGCTTGCGTCAACTTGCTAACTCTGATTCACATAACACATAAAATAAGCCTCCCGAAGCAAACGATGCCAGGGCAAACCGCTAGTTGAAAATAAACGAATACTACTTGAAATCTCATTTCAAGTTAAAGTTAAAAACATGACCGAAGTCAGTACATAAATAGGTACAAAATGTTTTCATAAAAGTAATTCCCGCTCAAAGCAAAAGAACATGTGAATGCGTTAGAAACTTTGCCAGAGGGAGTGAGTAATTAAGATTAAGTTTTAAGCCTATGTCACACCGCAAGCGAGAGACAAGCGAGGAGATTAAGAAAAGAGTTAAAGCGATAAAGCCTTTTGAACTTTTTGAAACAACTTATATCCCTTTTAAGAGTAATCTTCCATAAGTAATGTACACTTGCTGATCACCTAATAACCTTTGTTCGGCAGTAGTTGTTCTGCCTAATCACTCATAGGTTCGATTCTCGCTCAATACAAGCATTATGTATGCATGATTCTGTATGTTTGTCATGGACTGAGTGCTGAGTGTGAGTGTTTGTATATTTACAAAAAAAAAAAAAACTATTAGAGTGAAAGTTATGCTTATTTTAAGGCTGAGCGATGCTGTGAGAACTTTTAATTTATTTTTTTATAATATATATTCTCCATCTGAGTGAAAAGAATAGAAGAACATCTGCTTGAAAGTCACTGAAGTCTTCGAAGATTGACAATGCCGTCTCATACATAATAAAGTTTGCAAATATAGATCACTAGTGGGTGCCCGCGACTTCGTCCGATCGCTACCGAACTTCACAGAGACACCTGCTGCACTAATCTGAAGATTGTCTGAATGTTTCATCACAATCGGTTCAGCGGTTTTGGAGTCTATAAGAGACATACGGGGACATATATACACACATCACCTTTTATATATAAGAAGAAGAAGATTAAAATATGCATTGTATGCCTCGCCCTGAACAAAAAGTGTACTTGTTTCAAACTGGTTAGGTAATTTCAGTTACGAACATGGATGAAGGGAACAATAAGGGCTTTTTTTCGGTCAGGATAACATGTCTGCTGGGTCCGTTGGTTATGAATAATATTTAAGGTAGTTACTATATAGCGCGCGCATCGCTTCTCCTTTGCACTGGAATGCGAACTTTATGTTTTTCTCATATAAATATCCTACATGGCTTCAACTTTAAAGTAATTAAAATGAATATACACATTTATACGTTGTACTTTCGTATAGTTATTTCGGAGATTTCTAAACGCTTTTGAGACAGTATTTGGTTTTTGTTGTTTTCGAAGCGACGATAACTGCATAATAGATTTTACTTGTGTAATATTTCTATCGAGAATTTGTAGCCAGTGTATATTATAATCTTCATAGAAGACAAAGAACACACTAAGAAGAAGAAGACAAAGACAAGACTAGAAACCGTGTCAATGTCAAGTCAGTTGAAGCAGACACTTTTATCAATATAATATCAAGTGAAATCAATACTAATAATAAATCTGTAAGGGTTGGTCATGTGTGTGTGTGTGTGTGTGTGTGTGTGTGTGTGTGTGTGTGTGTGTGTGTGTGTGTGTGTGTATGTATGTATGTATGTATGTATTTGTGTATGTATGTATGTATGTATGTATGTATGTTCCTCAATAACTCTTAAACGAATTAACTGATTTTCATGAAACTTGGTGGATAAATATTTAGACATACAGGACACAGGATAGGCTACTTTTTTCTTTTTCAACGCGGACGAAGTCGCGGGCGCCGCCTAGTAAATAAATAAAAAACAAGATTTTAACAAAAGTCAGGTTAGAGGAATGGGAAAAATAATAAATTACTATTGGGGGCCCATTTTTATTTCATAAGTCGATAGAGTTGCGAAGGTGTATGTTATCGATTATCGATACAACTGTTTTCCGCTACGTTTGTAGTATCGGCGAACGCCATTATCGTCCAGATTTCGTTCGAATACAAAACGGGCACGTTGAAATGGATATCATTGATACCGAATATTTATTCAGCTTCATCTAACAGAAGTATTGCATTTTCCAGTCGAATGTCGGGAATAAAGCAACGCCGGCTACAAATATAACGCCACAATATATCAAAAAGTTTGAAATATTTAAAAAGGAAGAGGTTTTAGTTGCGCCACATTAGGTACGTTACGTAGCCGCAAACTGGCCAATCCGTGTTGCGTTTGTATGTTTGTTGCGTTTACTTGTTGGTAACACTTGTTCCTTTGAATTTTAAGCAACTGTAGTACAAAGTAATGTAACATTATGCTAGAGCGGCCGGTCTAATTTATTTTTAAATTTATTTTGCTGTGTCATAAATATGAATATGTGGATATAATTTCCATTTGTAGAGAAACCAAATTTAAAAAAAAATAAGTAAAAATAATATCAAATATTGATTAAGAAATCATTTTGATTTATCTCATTTTGAAATATTTTGACACATATAAAATATTTTAATATTTAATAAAATCTTGTTAAGTTTTTTACTTTTTTGTTGAGTATTTTTGCTTATTTAATTGTAAATAAAAAGCATTTTAGATTTTTTATCATAATAATGACTTTATTTGAAATAACTGTAATTTGTATTCCAAGTGATCTGACATATAATTTGTTATATGTTGTATATATGTTATAACCTAACAAGAAAATGTTTAATTGTAATTACTCGTACATGATCAATCAACACTAATAATAAATCTGTAAGTGTAGGTATTGTATGTATGTATGTATGTATGTATGTATGTATGTATGTATGTATGTATGTATGTATGTATGTATGTATGTATGTATGTTCCTCCATAACTCTTAAACGAATCAACTGATTTTCATGAAACTTGGTAGATAAACATTTAGACGTACAGGACACAGGATAGGCTACTTTTTTCTTTTTCAACACGGACGAAGTCGCGGGCGCCAGCTAGTTAAATATAATTTTAATTTATATTCCTAATAGTACAAAAAAGTATGTGCTTTTACTTTTTCGTATTTTACATATCAAGAAAAAAGATATTTATGTTTTAAATTTTTATATCGATACTTAGATGTCACATCTCTAACGCGGAGTGCAGTTAGTGGTGGTCATAAATCAGCTTCCGTCGCCCGTAGGCACGTCTTAATACAATTTTACAAGTGACGTAGAGACAAACACACAGTCTATCGATAACTTCATATATGTCACTCAAACGATTTGCGTTGTAATAATATGTTAATAATATTTATGTCTATATATTTAATAAAATAAAACTGTTATTTTTTATACTACAATAAAGAGCAGCAGTAAAGTTACTGCCAGCGTGATGGTAAGTATATATACTTCGTATATAATTATATTGTATATATTGTCCTAGGCTATATTATATATAATTTAGCCTAGCAGGACAAGCTTTTTTAAATATAAAAAAGGGGGAAAAAAGCAAAACTGATTGCTTTACTTATAAATACTGTCCGCCTCTGTCTGTTTCTCCGTTAACTTTTTTTAACCCACCTAATGGATTTTGATACGATTTTCACTAATGAAAAGAGAGATAAACGACATAGGCTTTTATATTTAATTTACAGAAACAATTTTTTATCCATGCGATATATTTATTAAAAAAAGTACAAAATATTTTCTAAATAAACATAAGAAAAATACATGTTTTACGTGAATTTTTAAACATAATTTTTTATTATGTGAATGAACAGCGTATTTTTATGCTTAAAATACTACAAACACATATTAAACTTACGACTAGCAACTAAATTTATAAAAATATTTACTTCACGATGAATTTAATTGCGTGGTGATCGGATCTGAGGTGGCTATTGATATATTCGGCAATAGGTTTTCTTTATTTAAAAGTAGATAAAAAGAGGCTAATATTTAAGTAGTGTTAGTGTTTTATTGTTTTAATATTATTGTTAGTTAAGATCATTAGTGTTTAGTTAAAATTAAGTTCATCATGCTATGTCCTACACTATTTAGGACTGCAATTTAGTAAATTACCATATCGCTGATTAAAAACTAAAGGGCCATAAAACAAAAAAATCCAAAAATGTTTTTATTGCAAAAATACAATCACAAGCCTTCTATTGTATGTTGCAAAAAGATTTATGATTGTTTTATTCCATATTTAGTATATTTTGATCATTTTTTTTATATATTCAAAAGTAACTTATATGCTTATATCTCTTCTAGTATTCAGTTTATTATAAAAGTACTTAAAACATTTAATGCTACTTCAAAATACGCTTCTAACGATGTATATAATATGCATATATTTGATATATATCTAATAAGAAATAAATTGACAAAAATATTTTTTTTTCTCCTCCTCTCTCCTGTAAAAAGTGTAATTTTGATTTGTGGCCCTTTAGTTTTTAAACAGCGATATACACATATTTTTTAGAATTCATGTAAATAATAATTGTATTCTGTCTGTGTACTTTATTATAAATAAATAAATAAATAAATAAAAATTATATCGACAAAAAAAATATCGACAACATCCCATCATTAGTCGCGAGCCTACATAAATCATGGAGACATACGCCCTATCTGTTGCCAGCTTAATACGATCCCGTGAAACGTCTGGAGGGGTAACGGTGGGGGGAGGGAGGCACGGTGGATGTTTTTTTCACAATCTCTTTGTAGGGGAGAAGCCAATATACGTATTCCCCCATAATATAGTGTTTTGAAATCCTGCTTGTAAATAGGAATTATTGTAGGCTGTGGCGTCTTATGGTAAAAAGAATCGAGATTTGGATAATTTTTTTATTTAGTATTATTATTAAACTTCAACAATAATAACACACATTATTATTAGCGCCTCTTTCACGAACGTCAAGTAGGCTAAACCTGTCATTTAAAGTCACCGGTAACCGGAAATAATTTAGCTGATATACATTTGTTTGTACGGTAAACGTCCCAAACATTAAATTGAAAATAATTAAAAAAAAATAATTTAATAAAACAGAAAATGATTTCTAGAAGTAACTAATCAACACGTTACTTGTAGTTGGTGAAAGAGGCACTCATTGTAATTAATTAAATTCGTATAATAAACATAATTTATTGAACAAGTAAAAAAATCGCAATAATTTATTTTAAGGAATGTACTTATTTTTTTATATTAATTTTAAAAATATATAATTAGTTCTTAAATATTATATTAATTTGTATATAAAATAACTAAGTATAAAATATAATGGATCATATTATCTGAAGTCAATAAATAAATATAGTTTAAATACTTCATATAGATATACAATAATAACTACATTATATTAAGGATATTAATACAATCGTATGTATACGACATTAAAATAAATATATTAATTTTATGTTCATAGCATTTAAAGTAAATGATATAATATTATTTAATTTACTTTTTTAAGAGTGGGTATAAAGCAAACAAAATTTGTAATTTCACCCGCGTGGCCCCTTGGACATGACAGTGACACAAAATACGTACAACTACGCACAACATGCGACGGAAGATAGCGCATCTCGCTCAATAAACATGTTATAAGCGCCAAAAGTATTAAATACTAATTATTCCTAAACTACAATGTCAAATGAAAAATTGTTACATACAGCCTTAGATAATATGTGAAGTGAAATTACTGACACACTTTTAGCTTTGTAATGTGTGTCATTTTGAAATAAAACTAAAATCGATGGAAATGAGAGCTCACTTGGTGATTTTTTTCTATCGAGAAAATTTCATTATATTATGTTTTCTGTTACAGTCGTCAATTTCATTTATAATGTATCTATCTATTTAAAAATGTTAACTAAATTAGACTTTGTTTACTTAGATAAAATTTAAATCTAGGATTGGCTATTTCTCTTTATACCCGCTCTTAAAAGTTCAATAAAACTAGACCACAAAATATACTAAAGTCGATTTAAAGGGATCAATTTCATTTATATTGTATTGACATACGTTTCGTCAGTTCAAGTGGCGAATCGCTTCGGGCGATATTGGGTCCAATGATTGTCGTCCAACGCAAATGTTTGGTCAAACCCCTTTAACACTATTCGTGCTGAACTACAAAGTTCAAAGACCATCAAACAGAGTCTATCATGCGTTATGTTCATTCCAAAATTGCATGGCATGGCAACCGTTGATACATCAATACTATATAGGGAATAACATTCTGATTTTATTTACTTTAAATTTAAACGTTTACTTCCCCCATAGGACAGAAAGAGCCTAAAGTCTGTTTTTTGAATCTCAGACAAAAATGACACATGCAAATGTCAAGTTTGCATATAATGATACCATGAAATGTATGTAATGCATGTCACATGTAATGTCATTTTTGTAGCTGAGATTAAAAAACAAACTTTAGTGTATTGGATATAAATATGCTAAAACTAAAATTATTACTATTATTCTAAAAATTAAATTAATTGGACTACGACAAACTATTGCATATCAAAGCCGTTTCTGAGATTAAGGTGCACAAACACACAAACAGACAAAAATTTTAAAAACTAGTTTTTTATCTTACGTGTACAAATTGTTTTTTTTTTTTTTTAATTTACGATTTTATTATATGTATTGGTTTTGCCAGTGTACTGTCATTGAATGACAACCGCAATTTATTACTGTTTTATCAATACTAATGAGTGAATATCAAAAAAATTGTACGTAACACAAAAGAAACACAATGGAATATTAACATTTCTGTAACACAAAGGAATATAAAGGTGCATTATACCAACAGTGTATTTGCTTACGGACATTATTTTATCTTTTACATTTTGTATTTTAATTTGACTTGAATAAATGTATTTTATACTAATCAACATTTGACATGACGCAAAACTATAAAGTTTAACACATTATGTAGAATAGTTAAGGTAGTTAGGTATTTAAAAAATAAACAAAAATAAAATAGTTTAAAAATCTTATTTATATTATCACTAATTAAAAATCTTAAAGAAAACAATCTAAAATGCAACATTTTGCAAGTAAAAACAATAGCAGTTTCTCTGGATTTTCTTGACTCAACTTTTGTCGATATCTTCATTGTCTCTCTGCTCCAGAAAGCACAAATTGTAACTATGGTTCTATCACGTAAATACACCAATAGAGATAATTATATAATTTTTCACATTAAAAACGGAAAAGAAAACGCCAAAATAGATTTTTTAAACATAAATGAAAAATTATATATTTAGTTAGGTAATGTAAACTGGTCTAAGTCTATTGATGTTTTTATATTTTTCGTTTTAGTTCGGTAAGTTTTTGAAGTTCATATTTCTTATATAAAAAAATTCTTTTTCTTTTTTATATTTAAGGCTTTTTAGTGCAGAGTCTATACATGGGCAATTTCGTACTGTGCTCCTCACGGTGTTTTTCTTTACAGTAAGTAAGAGCGATAAGTTAACGAAAAAATATGCAATCGAATGGCGAAAACAGCTTTCAAATCGGATCAGTAGTTCTTTATAAAATCGCGAAGATACATATAAACGAGAACCAACTTTTTTTTAGTCGGTTTAAAATAAAAATAAAACATTACAAAATTATCATGAATTAATGGATCACAATGAATTTTTATTCATATAAATTTAATATTTTGAATGTAGAAATATACAACGTAAATATATTCAGACTACAACGTACATTTTAAAACGAAAAAATGTGTCACACGAAAGAAACATAATGGAACATAAAAATTGCCAATGTGTATGCACCCTTTTTTTGTGTGGCGTCACCCAATGGAAGCAAAATATAGCCTATCAAAACAAAAAACCACGCGCTACAAACAAAGTAAAAAGATTTTCACAATTCTTGTCTATCACACGATTTACTTATTACAAATATTATCATAAGATAATATGTCTGTAGTAAAATCATTAAACTTACCTGAGATATTGCGTAACACAAGTAAATATTTTACAATGCAACAAAACGGTAACCTCACAAATCAAAGCAATACAGCAAAAGTAAGGTGGCTGACGTTTTGTTTTGTGAGGTTGAGTGGTAAATCGAGTGTTTCCGGATGTAAAAAAATAGGGATGCGTTTCGAAAGTGTATAACAGGACACATAATATCGTCACACAACGGTCGTCACACAAGGTAATGAAATATGGAGACATCAGTTTTACTTCAGTTTTCTTATTTATTACAACGTTTCTAAAGAAATAAAAAGGTTTCTTATGCACAGTGATCGTTTTCCAAGTACACTTTATAAAAAAAAACTGTGTTCGATGGATTATGAAAAAGTTATAATTTTTTTCTTTTAAAAGTACCACGGGAGACACTACTTTTTTGTATGACAAAAAAAAACTTCACTTCATTAGATTTGGTTTTTATTGTATTCCCTTGGACTAATTCAGTTGATCTGGTATTTATATACCAAAGAATGAATATTGAAGCGCATTTTTAAAAAATACGGCTTATTTATTCACCATAGGATTTTTTACACCCGTATTTATATGGGGACATTGAGCTTTTTCAAAATGTACAATTTTTTTGATATCGCCTCTAATAATAAACATGTAAGGGTTTGGTCATGGAGTATGTTACTTTGTTTTCAGATATATCGTGTTTATAGACTATACATGATACTGAAACTAAATTGACGATTTTTAGAATTTTTTTCTATATGTATGTATGTATGTATGTAAGTATGTATGTTCCTCTATAACTCAAACGAATTAACTGATTTTCATGAAACTTGGTAAATAAACACTCAGACGTACAGGACACAGGATAGGCTACTTTTTTTCTTTTTCAACGCGGACGAAGTCGCGGGCACCAGCTAGTTATAATGAAGTCTACTATTCACTGACCTGTAAGCCATGCGGATTTGTTCGCCGTTCTTATACCAGATAAGTTGAGCTGGTGGGTTTCCGCCACGGCTTCTGCAGACCAGCTCGAGGCTTTGCCCTCTTCGGACTGTCTCCCCTTCGGCATAACCCTCTATGTACGGTGCTCCGGGAGGATCTGCAATTAAAAAAGAACTCGGTTAAAGTCTGAACAATATTTAATTTATCACTAAGGGTCAGCGCCGACAGGCGGAGTGGCAGGGAAGAGACTAATTTAGTAACAATTTAAATTCAACCTAAAGTGATCCTAAATACGACTGTATTTGGTACAATGAAATAAAATGACGGCGAGCGACTCAAAGCGCGGCGACCAAATACAGTCGTATTCAGTAGCACTTTAGGTTGAATTTAAATTGTTACTAAATTAGTCTCTTCGCTGCCACTACGTCCGTCGGCGCTGACCCTTAGGGTGGGTTGCGCCGTAGGCTTGGTTATTGTTACGGTCAAAGTTAACTTTAGCGGCAACTTTAACGGTGACAGTCGAAATTAACAATCGCATGTTGCACCATGATATTGTTCGTCACTGACAAAGTTACAAGAATTGCCATTATAAAATAATGTAATTTTCCTAGGTTGTCGTAGTAATATTTTTTTTTAATATGGCAACATTCAAATTCACCTGTCTCAAAACTGTCCCAGTTGACTTAACAATAACAATAACCGGCCAATATCAAGCGGTTAATGTTATCGTTAAGTTAGCCTTGTAGAGTAGAAAAATCCGTCCGTACTAATATTATAATTGCGAAAATTTGTATGGATGTATGTATGGATGTAACCGATCACGATGAAATTTTGCATACACGTTGCCTGGAGGACACCAGAAACGACATAGGGTACCTTTCATCGTTCAACGCGGACGAAGTCGCGGGCACCAGCTATAGTATCGAATAAATATCAAATGAAATATTTAAAAGGCGTTAGAGCCTTTTAAATACACCCACTGTGGAGGTTATAATCCAATTTATTATCGGTATATATATTAGAACTGGCAGAATTCCAATCTTTTCGCCCGCACTCTAATTAAATATCTCACAGTTTCGGAGATTTTCGAGTTCAAAAAGGAAATCCCGTTTATAGATATATAAGTACAGTCGGCCGCGTAAGTCGATTAATACATTTAAAAGTGCAAAACAACGTAAAACTTAACGCGCCATAAGACTTTGTCACGACTAGAGAACAAAATAAACTTCACGTACAAACGATCGTAAAAATCTTCAATAACTAAGTAATTTGAGTGTTCAGTTGTTTGGCACTTTTGAATGTGTTAATCAACTTATGCGGCCGACTGTACCACACCTTTTACACGGCCTTTCCTTTTACAGGATCAACAAAATAAATAAATAAAGGCTCACGCCGCTGAAGCTAACTTGTTTACAAAATCTGAACGCTTCTTTGAAACGTACGACAGAGTTCAAGCTCTAAATAGGCAGTAGGTGACTTTATTGAATTTCTCATCAATCAATCAATACTAATAATAAATCTGTAAGGGTCGGTCATGGAGTAAGTTACTTTGTTTTCAGAGATATCGTGTTTATAGGCTCTGTACATGATACTGAAACTAAATTGACCAATTTTACAATTTTTTTCTGTATGTATGTATGTATGTTCCTGCATAACTCTTAAAGGAATTAACTGATTTTCATGAAACTTAGTACATAAACATTTAGACGTACGGGACACTGGATAGGCTACTTTTTTCACGCGGGTGAAGTCGCGAGCGCCAGCTAGTACTAATAATAAATCTGTAAGTGTAGGTATTGTATGTATCTATGTTCCTCAATAACTTTTAAACGAATAAACTGATTTTCATGAAACTTGGTAAATAAACATTTAGACGTACGGGACACAGGATAGGCTACTTTTTTCTTTTTCAACGCGGGCGAATTCAGGTGCAACTGTGTCAATAATTGGCTATAAGCAATATATATACTAATCTATACACTAATATTATAAAAAGAGAAGGTTGGTTTCTAATGAATAAACTCATAAACTACTGGAACGATTTTGAAAATTCTGTCATCTATAGAAAACTACAATAGTTATTGCTGATAATAAAGTTTGTTTTTTAATCAGACAAAAATGACATTACATGTGACATGCATTACATACATTACATGGTATCATTATAATTATGCAAACTTGACATTTGCATGTGTCATTTTTGTCTCTGAGATTAAAAAACAGACTTTAGATTCCTATGAGTGAAAAACTATTTAAAATCGGCACTGCTGTAGTGTTATTACGTGAAATAGTAAAATAATATAAAGAATGTGATGAATATAATCTTAATGTTACCAACAAACATAATGATTAAACTTAAAATATAATCACACACGTTTGGTCTAGTGGCTAGTAACCCCAGCTGTTAACCAAACGGTCGCGGGTTCGAATCCCGCTAGGGGCAAATATTTACCTTTGTACCTGAGTCGTGGATGTTTTGTATTTAAAATATTGTGTAATTATAAAAAAAAAAGTAATTTATTTATTTATTTATTGTACAAGGCCCCCAACGAGGCAGACATCCAACTAACACATAAACTGTAATGTAGTATATAAACTGTCTTGTATCCATAATACAGGCATTACTTGCTTACTGTGGAACTAGTTGATATGTGATGGTGATGATAATATCTTGTGATTGAAATGAGTATCAGAATAGGACAAGATGAGGTTGGACTCTCGACTCCGTTATACGTACGCACAGTATCACCTAAGGTCAGGTTTTCAGCCGTCAAAGGCTGATTTTCAGCCACATCGAGGCGGAAGAAATTTTCCGGAACGCGAAACGAAAATAGACCCATACAATTTTCCACTTGATACTGGTGGCGCCAAATCATTAGTTATCTGTGGTGCGTTTCCAATTCCGAATCCACACCAACAAACATGCATACACCGCAACGCAGTAGCGCCCACTGGCGCACACATAAATACAAGATGAAGAAGTGAACGCAACGTTCGATATACGAAACCGCGCCGCGAGGATTTATAATCAATAAATCCGATTATTCCCATATCGCACCGCTGAAGCATTGTGCTTTTGTAATCTACAAATGGTGTGGCTCCGCGAGTGCAATTGAGGTGAAAAGGGACAGTTTTGAAAACCGGAACGAGTGTGTGGCGGGCCAGCTTCCGTCTCCATCGTCCTGGAGGATTTGCATCATAACCGGCAGCGACGAGGTAGGTGATGCATGTCCTATCCAATTCTCTTCCTGCCCCTTTGATTGCACGCACCACGAAACAATACAGTCCACTTATTATCTTCATATTCGCCGCACCATTAGTGGTCACTTCGAGCCGGATCAAACCATTAGTGGTCCTTACGACCCGGGTACCATTTAGTGCTCCTTACGAGCATATGGTCCAGTTTGGTCCCATCCAGCCGCCCTTATTAGGTTACTTTATAGGCCCTAGTAAGAGATTTAATATTAATCATTGTGAATATTAATTTTATCAACCCGCATATACCTACTTATTTATTAAAATATTCACATACTATTTTCTTCATAAACCGCCCGTAACAAATTAAGTTACGTGATTTCCCGCCTAGATATAATATATATCTATGTAATACTTAATATATTTCAAAAAAATATTAAGCTAATTAATCATAAAAGTGATATTTAATTAATTTATAAATTATTATCTACCTACTATAATCTACCGCACTAGCAAAATCGTGTTATCGTAAATTGTTCGATATTATACGACCGAGTCACGAAGTCACGCGCCTATCATTCGCGTCGTATTGTATTTACCCGCATAATATTAACATTCGCGTCGTATTGTATTTTCCCGCGTAATATTGTCATTCGCGTCGTACTGTATTCTCCCGCGTAATATTTGAATTTATTAATTTAACTAAATTATTCGCTTAAATTTCATAATGCCGCCTAAAAAGGTTTCTTCCGATAATGAAGAGGATGTTCAAGATCCGCAACTAGCTATTTCAATAGCTAAATATGAAGCTATCTTCGAAATATTACAAAATATCTATGATATGTCCTCAGATAAGGAAAGTTTCCTTGGCGCTTCTTTACAGGTCGAATCGCTTCGCACTAAGTTCGAAACGAATTTAGATAATTATAATTCTCGCTTATTAGCATTGAATCCTAACGCGAAACCTAACTATAAAGGGCTCGTCGCTTTCGAGCATTTGTATTGTAGAATAAAGGGAGTTCAATTAAATTATTTGTCGCCAGCTGATAAGCAAGATTCACACGCACATAAGGCTTGTCCCACACTGCCGCCTATACAACTGATGGACTTTTCGGGTGACGTTCGCTCATGGTCATTGTTTTATGCCAGCTTTAAGTCTACCGTTCATGATAACCCATCGCTCACAAACTCCGAAAAGTTGTACTATCTGCTGGGCAGGCTGAAGGGCAAGGCGCAATCCGCATGCGCAGGTATATCTCCTTGCGCTGAAAATTACGAACTTCTTTTACAGACGCTGATTGATAAGTATGAAGATCAGCGTATGCTCGCTTCCGCGTATTTAAATCAAATGTTTGAGTTCAAGCCTTTACAATCTGCCACCGCGACAAACTTTGATTTATTTACAGATAACTTTACAAGTGCAGTGCGCGCTTTAAAGAATCTAAAGTTAGATAATCTGACTGACTTAATCATACTTCATATCGCGCTTAAGAAATTAGATTTAGATACTGTTCGCGCTTTCGAGTTGAGTTGTGATTCCAAAATACCTACGTTCGATAACTTAGTCGATTTTATTACCTCCCGCGCTAAGGTGTTGGAACGCACTCAGCCTAGGTCATCGGGTGCAATGAATACTCGTCAAAATAATAATAATAATAATCGTCGCTCTAGTAATAATAATAATAACGCCTCGCCGCCTAAGTACCAAACCTACTTGAGTACAAAGGTCGACTTACAGTGCAAGTGTCTTTGCACTAATATAACGCATCAGCATTTATTTAAATGTTCTGAATTTAATAGGATGACTGCTTATGAGCGTTTCCAATGCGTGAAGGATAACAATGCGTGTGTTAATTGCCTAAGTTTAAAACACCGAGTTTTAAATTGCTCATCTAAGTTTAATTGCCGCGTTTGTAAGCAAAGGCACCACACAAAGTTACACTTCAAGCGAGTGGAGACCGGCAGCGAAGTCCCCGAGCCCGCGTCGAAGCCTCCGCCTTCGACCGCTGCCCAAAGTCATACTGCTAGGTGCGCGACCCCCGCGCGGTCGCCGCAGCCTTCCCCCGCGCGCTCAGATGTTGCGTTATGTACCTATTCATATAATAACCGATTGCATGATGCGCCCGCGCGTAGTAAACAAACTACTATTTTATTATCAACCGCTCAAGTCGTCGCGTATGATATTAAAGGCGATCGACATGTTATTCGCGTACTATTAGATTCTGCATCGCAAAGCCACTTTATTACGAAAGAGTGCTGCGATCGGTTAGGAATACAGCTTCATGACACTGAACGTACTATTGTAAAGGGGTTCGGTGGAGCTGAGAAAATTATTAAGACTAACTCAATCGATTTAAAAATTTATTCGCGCTTTGACAACAACATTAATTTTAATATCTCGCCGCTCGTTGTTGATCAAATTACCGATTTATTACCTACGGCTGTGGTAGACACTACTGTATTATCACACCTATCAGGGGTGCCGCTAGCGGATGAGAGTTTCGGCATGCCAAATAAAATAGACGCGCTGATCGGAGCTGAACTCTTCTCGCATATATTTCTCCCCGACGAAGTTCACGCCCCGCGCGACTCGTCGGCGCCCTCTGCTTTACGCACAGTATTGGGGTATGTTATTATGGGTTCCGTACCCACGATACCCACACTCATTAACAACCAGGCCTTGACATGTTGCCTCGCTCAAGAGCCTGCCGCTATTGACTCACTAGTCAGGCGATTTTGGGAGCTCGAGGAGCTTCCCTCCGCACCGCCCGTTCTTCATCCCGCCGATGTTGAATTCGAAGAATTTTATAAATCAACTACGACCCGCGATCGCGTTACTGGTAGATACACTGTTGGCCTACCATTTAACGATGATGTTTATTCGCTCGGAGACTCTTTCGAAACCGCTCGCAAGCGTTTCTTATGCCTCGAAAGAAAGCTAGAAGCTTCACCTAAATTTAGGTCGGCATATGATGACGTCATTCAAGATTGCCTCGCAAAGGATTATATTGCTCCCGCGCCGCTGTACGATCTCCATGACCCCACTCCTATATACGTCATACCGCATCATGGAGTCGTGCGCGAGGACAAGACATCCAACAGTCGATCTGTCCTAGATAATCTCCCCGCTTCGCACAGACTTCCCTCTGAGGTGGAGTTTGATAAAGCCGTGCAACATAAAATATTAGGCTTGCATTGGTCCACAGATAATGACGCTTTTTATTTTAAAATCTCCGCGCCCGCCGAAATGAAGTGCACTAAGCGCTCCATTCAAGTCACGGATAATATTCCAGCTGACAACTTTTATCACGTCGCGGGCACTGAAAATCCCGCCGACATACTCTCGCGTGGCATTACGCCACAGAAATTACTCTCACACCCTCTGTGGCTCCACGGGCCACAGTGGGCTTCATCGCATCCATCTGAATGGCCTCTTAAGAGCCTTGACGGACAGTCTATTACAGACATACCGGAACAGAAGGTTCACGTGCACCCAGTGTGCACGCCTGTAAAGCATTGCGCTTTATATGAGCTCGCTCTCCGCACCTCCTCCTGGAGTAGGCTTCTACATATTACATACGTATGTAAGTTCGCAAAATTATTGCCTCGCCGCAGCACTATTGCAGCGACCGCCGATGATATTCAGTTCGCTGAAAATAAGATGCTACGCTCCCTGCAAAGCCAGCACTTTGCAGAGAAATATCATAGAATTAAAAATAATAAATCGTGCTCGCCGGCCTTAAACCGCTTGAGGCCTTTCGTTGACAACGGTCTGATCTGCTTAGGCGGTCGCCTTGCCAACTCCGCGCTGGACTATGCACACATGCATCCAGCTATTTTACCGCGCAGTGATCATGTAGCGAATGTGATCATTGATTTACTATTCACATGCCTTATGACTCGTGCTGTGCATATTAAGGTCGCAACAGACCTCAGCACTGCGAGTTTTCTCATCGCGCTCAAACGTCTTCTCTCCCGTCGAGGACCAGTGCAGTACTTGCACTCGGACAACGCGAGAAATTTAAAGGACCGCCAGGGGAACTTACCTTCGCCCTGTAATTAAACAATAATTTAGTTATTATTTTAGAGAAGTTTCGCACCGCGTTTTTTAGTTTAAGTTTAGTTGTAAGTTATATCAATACCGCTATATCAAATTTTATATTATTTTATACCGCTTCGCATACCTATCTATAGTTAATTTGCTTCCGCTTCGCCGTGACTTTGTGGACTCATTTCTAACCCCGCGCGCACTAAGCGATTGATCCCAGAGTCATAGAATATATATATTTTTCTTCTCGCTTTTCTTATGTTTGTTTTTTAATGGTGACCCATTAAGGGCGGGTGGATATGGTGGCGCCAAATCATTAGTTATCTGTGGTGCGTTTCCAATTCCGAATCCACACCAACAAACATGCATACACCGCAACGCAGTAGCGCCCACTGGCGCACACATAAATACAAGATGAAGAAGTGAACGCAACGTTCGATATACGAAACCGCGCCGCGAGGATTTATAATCAATAAATCCGATTATTCCCATATCGCACCGCTGAAGCATTGTGCTTTTGTAATCTACAAATGGTGTGGCTCCGCGAGTGCAATTGAGGTGAAAAGGGACAGTTTTGAAAACCGGAACGAGTGTGTGGCGGGCCAGCTTCCGTCTCCATCGTCCTGGAGGATTTGCATCATAACCGGCAGCGACGAGGTAGGTGATGCATGTCCTATCCAATTCTCTTCCTGCCCCTTTGATTGCACGCACCACGAAACAATACAGTCCACTTATTATCTTCATATTCGCCGCACCAGATACAAAACTATTCATTCTTTGTCTATCTATTCCATTCCTTTTTAGCTAAAAACCCAACCTATTTCCCGTTCAATGCTGTACGCTCACAAAGAAAATGTTTCACTCCAACTCGTACTGAGTACATTCGATAACAAAAGTTAAATAAAAATCCTTTTTGTAGCAAAACAGCCGGCGGCTACACTATAAAGGAACAACTTGGAGGACGGATTTAATTCTTCAAATTGCCCCGTCTATTTATTAAGACGTCTTTTTTTTCACAAAGCAGAAAAAAGAACTCATAAGATTTTCCCCTACAAAGGAAAATGTTAAATACTTTTCCGAGTGACTGTACGGGAAAATTGCCTTCTAAAGTTCATTAACCTCCCCCCCCCCACCTCTTCTTAAGATATTATTGGGGTTCCTTAGTAAAATATTAAGACATTAAGACGCTCTATGATGTTTTTATGGGCGATCTGTCAAAGAGACTCCCCATTTATACGGCCTCGCGGTTGTAATATAGGGAAATTGATGTAATCATATAATTATGTCTCCGTGGTCTTTAGAAGCACAATGTGATAGGTATAGGAAATACAGTCAAATAACACTTACGAGGTCTGTTCAAAAAGTATAGCAAATTTTGAAATTTCCGCGGGTTAAGTATTATTCGATTTTTGTTTTTTTTTTTTTTTTGTGGCGTTGACTGTTTTTACCCAAATAATTGAAGACGTGAGTGGATGAAGGTGATAATAATAATAATTTCGTATTTCTGGGATATTTCGTTTTTTTTTTTGCGTTCATAAAGTTAATATATGAATGATTACAGACCATAAGATAGTCGATTTAAGACTTTTTGGAAAATAAAAAGTTGAAAAAAGTGTTTTCAACTTTTCAAGGTTTTCATTTTAAAAAGCAAAATACCATAAAATAACATACCATTAATACACACAACTTTTCATCATAATTTAGTACAAAAATTAGTTCCGTGGCGACTTATCTCAAAAATTAAAAGTAAAACTTTAACCTCGATCTATTCAAAATTGGAATTATTAGACATTATCACCTTCATTCAATCACGTCTCCAATTAAATAAATGTTTCAACGTCTAAAAAGAGACCCGGACGAAGTCGCGAGCTAAGTCTAGTAATCTTATAAGCTTTATAAGCTTTAACTGATTTTAAAATGCACTATGTAAAGTGACGATGACGAACGCGTCTGACGTTGACAGGTGCTATTGGCAAATACGTCAGTAACAACGTCAGTTTTTACTAGAGTATAAGAAGTAGCGATAAATGTGATGGAATAAGTACACGTAATAAGGGCCTCTTTCACCATCTGTCTTAAAAAGAAAACAATAAAAAAAAAATTCGCCTTTCGAAGGAGGCACTAAGAGTGCATAATTTTAATTTATTTAATAATAATTTATTTTTTTATTTCCGACAAATTAGTCCATACAAAGTAAAACATTAAAAAATAGCATAAATTAAACTATTTACATTTTAAAGTATTAGATAATAATTAATTAATAAAATTTAATAAAACATAAAATTATTTCTAAAAGTAACTAATCAACATACTGTAGTTGGTGAAAGAGGCCCTAAGAATAATAATTGGATCAAATTTTAACAACTTTCTTTTTATATTAAACTAGTTTTTGTATGCGACTTCGCCCGCGTAACTTAAAATAAGGTATAAAATAAGGCCTAAGTTACTTGATGATAATTATGTTTGAAAGAATTTTCAAAATCGAAAATAGTTTTTTAGTTTACTCATTACAAACATACAGTTCTTCTCTCTTTATAATATTAGTACCTATAGATTAAGTATAAAATTTGGGAGCTGCAATACTTCAAACAGACACACAGATATCCTACAAACTCCGTTTTTGCGTCGGGCGTTTAAAAATGAATTTAAAAGCTGTACACGCAAACCTCACCGTATACGGTTTTAGTCAGCTTATTAAGTAGACACTTGGCCTATTAGCTTAGAAAATAGGTTACCCCGCAAGACAATAGATCTAAAATTAGATAAGACTTGCATTTTTCTGTTCACTTTGTCTATCTAAGAACAAGAAAGCCTTCAAAAACCTTTCAAAACTAGATAGATCAAGTGGTTTAATAATTAGTTTTTGATGAAAGAAACTGTGTGCCCTGATTGTCTTTTGAAGTTTGATGACTGGTTGACCAATTGGATTTTTGTTATCAAAAAAAGCGTCAACATTTTTTAATTTAACAATATTTGATTGATAAATACTGATTAAAAAGTTTTTTTTATATTAAGATCGAGACAGACAGGCTGACGTTTCACTTAAGAGCGGGTATAAAGAGAAATAGCCAATCCTAGATTTGAATTTTATCTAAGTAAACAAAGTCTAAGTTAATTAATTTTTTTAAATAGATAAATACATTATAAATGAAAGTGACGACTGTAACAGAAAACATGATATAATGAAATTTTCTCGATAGAAAAAAATCGCCAAGTGAGCTCTCATTTCCATCGATTTTAGTTTTATTTTCAGAATGACACACATTACAAAGCTAAAAGTGTATCAGTAATTTCACTTCACATATTATCTAAGGCTGTATGTAACAATTTTTGTTTTGACATTGTAGTTTACGAATAATTAATATTTAATACTTTTGGCACTTATAACATTTTTATTGAGCGAGATGCGCTATCTTCCGTCGCATGTTGTGCGTAGTTGTACGTATTTTGTGTCAATGTCATGTCCAAGGGGTCACGCGGGTGAAATTACAAATTTCGTTTGCTTTATACCCACTCTTAATGGTAGGTGGCTACAGTCGCCTGTAACACAAGCAACGCCATAAATGCTACAAGTGCTACCGACATTGACGACGTAGTTTGACTACACGTTTGGTCTAGTGGCAGTAACCCTAGCTGGTAACCAAACGATCGCGGGTTCGAATCCCGCTAGAGGCAAATGTTTATGTGTTAACATTTTACCTTTGTACCTGAATCGTGGATTTTTTTTTATTTATAATATGTATGTATTTACAAAAAAAAAAAAAAGTATTTTATGTCTGGTATCAACTTGTTTAGTGTAGAACTAGAGGGTGCTGTGTGGAATGTGTGAAGATATTTATTATTTATTTATTATAGTAGTATTAATAAAATAAGCATAAGGGTTCTAAGGGGGTAATGATCTCTAAAATAATTTAAAAAAATGTGTCAAAACAAATCCAACAAATAAAAATCGTACAAAGATATAAGATTGCGAAGAATGAATGCATTAAATTCCACTAAAATATCATTAATAATAATAAAACAACAATATATGAAATCAAAACATACCCCTAAAATTACTTAGCCACCCTTGAAGGTTAGTAAAATTAATGTAACGGAACCACCGAGCACTAAATATTGTCACGGTTGGCCGATTTTATTTTTATTATCCATTACTTCTGTCATAGGGGTCTCGGATGCGTTATGGGGTTATATACTTGGTCATCTATAACGTACAAATATATTTCAGTACATCTTCACTACGATTTTGGCCCCATTGGCCCGCAAAATTCGCCCGAATTATTTTTTCCCAACTGGCCCGAAAAAGTATGTCCCATTCGTCCGAATATTAAATTGTTAACTAATTTGTAGGTTTAGTAGGTTTGTTAACTAACTCGCCCGAATTAGTAGGTTCAACTGGCCCGCAAATGTATGTTGTTAGCGATAGAAGAAACAACGTGTGCACTAAGTTTAATTTGAATATTAAATCGGGCACACCAACTTTTAAAATGTTTTATGAATTTTTAAATTTTTCTTCAATCACAAACCTACATTAAAAACAATTTACACTATTTTAATTATCATTTAATAACAAACAAATATACAGTTTACTATGCATGGGTACACTGTTTAAGGTGCCCTTTATAAATACTTAAAATAAAAAAAAATCTACAATACAAATTGTCTGTTCGCGATAAGCTAAAAAACTACTGCACCTATTTTCATGCTGTTATAACCAATGGATAGAGTGGTTCTTGAGGAAGGTTTTAGTATATAATTTACAAAGTTACGCGGGCAAAGTCACGTGCAACAGCTAGTTTAAACTAAGTAATGGATTTTAATGCGGTTTTCATAATTTTCATTAAGGGTCTCTATATTATGGGATTCGTAGGAAAGCTTACCTAATTTTTTTTAAAAATCAATATAAACAAATTACAAAAAAAAATTGACACTGTTAAAGTTGCCTTGTGTTTAAACGTTTTAAGGGCTTTGAATTTGGATATTTTTTATTTAATTCAATTTTTTCTTTAGTTTCTAGTCTAAACTTTTACGTAAGACTTAAATCATGTTTAAATAAATAATTTAGTAAGATTAATAGATCTATAATATTACTAAAACTGTAAACAATTTAACTACACGATTTTACTTTAAAATCTTTTTAAAAAAATACATTATGAATTCAATAAGAAAGTTTAGTTTTAAGAAAGCATAACTCAAAGCTGAGTTAAAACTTAACGCAATAAAAGTAACAGTAAGTACCTTAAAATTAAAATTCACAGATTTCGTGCCTCACACGACTATCGAGCACATTGGAAATGAATACGGAATTCGAAAAAATATGTTATTCTGACTTGTTGACTTCTTTCAAAAAGGTTAAAATACAGGGCAAACCTTTAACCCGATTGTCTTTATTTTAGGCTCAAATTGTAGCTGACTAAATTGTCCAGAGGTGATTTTCTCAAATTTTTGATATCATTCTTCGTTTCCAAAATATCGAGCGCCAAAATCAAAAATTCGGAAAAATAATGATTTTTTTTTCACTATTTCGGTCATAACTTTTTTCGTTTTTGACTTTTTTGAAAATTTTTTTTTGCACCTTACAGCTCTCATGAATACACGGCTTTTGAGCCCTTTTTGAATATCATATCTTCACAACTCTCCGAGATATAAAGGGATCGCACTTTTTCGTGAAATCGGGGCCTGAAAGCTGAAGCGAACGAAAAGACATTTCCAATGTCAAAAACAAAATTCCTCACAAAATTTTCTATTTAACATAAATCTGTTGAGTTTGGTTACTGTTTGCAAATTATACTTGTATATTTTACGTCACTGTTGACCTACTAACATGGTATTGGATCCACTGACTGAGCTGGGAGATGTATTATATCTGTAGCCATTATTTTTTATGAAATAGATTGCGAGTAACATGATGGTTGAGTTCTTCTAGGACTAACGTTGTTACCCTACTGTATACAATATCATTCAACACTAGCTTTTTCCTGCGACTTTGTCCGCGTTAAAAATCAATCCTAATAATAAATCTGTAAGGGTTGGTCATGAAGTAAGTTACTTTGTTTTCAGAGATATCGTGTTTATAGGCTCTATACATCATACTGAAACTAAATTGACGATTTTTAGAATTTTTTTCTGTATGTTATGTTCCTCTATAACTCTTAAACGAATCAACTGATTTTCATGAAACTTGGTAGATAAACATTTAGACGTACAGGACATAGGATAGGCTACTTTTTCTTTTTCAACGCGGACGAAGCTAGTTTAAAATATTAGTATGGATATATTTACTACCTTTATACGACAAAATATAAAATAATGTATAATTGAAACGCCAATACGCTTGCAAGGTTGCAGTAGACGATGCGGAAATTCAGTCCAAACATTTATTGAAAGGTATCGAGGAAAGCCTTGGGAAATATTAACTATGTATATAAAACTTTGAAATAGTAGGTCAAGGTATAGAAAATAACTTGGCACATACAATTTTGATAATTCATTTGGATCTTACCATGAGATCTTATATGACTGTGATATTTGTTTTGGTCTTCGAACCCTTAATTTTTAAATACTCGTTGATTGGGAAAAAAATTAAATACGGTTAAATTAATGACAGTTGTTGGAACTTTACCTCGTCTATGTTTTCCTGATAATAAGATTTTTCAGTTATTTACAAAATCCACAGCTCTCAATACAAAATTTACAGACAAAAACAAAAACATACAGCAAATTACGGATTTAAATGATACAATGAGAAGAAAAATTATAAAAAAATATATAACAAAATTATACAATAATATAAGTTGCTAATCAATACTAATAATAAATCTGTAAGGGTTGGTCATGGAGTAAGTTAGTTTGTTTTCAGAGATATCGTGTTTATAGGCTCTATACATGATGATACTGAAACTTAATTGACCATTTTTAGAATTTTTTTCTGTATGTATGTATGTATGTATGTATGTATGTATGTATGTATGTATGTATGTATGTATGTATGTATGTATGTATGTATGTATGTATGTATGTATGTATGTATGTATGTATGTATGTATGTATGTATGTATGTATGTATGTATGTATGTATGTATGTATGTATGTATGTATGTATGTATGTATGTATGTATGTATGTATGTATGTATGTATGTATGTATGTATGTATGTATGTATGTATGTATGTATGTATGTATGTTCCTCTATAACTCTTAAACGAATTAACTGATTTTCATGAAACTTGGTAGATAAACATATAGACGTACGGGACACAAGATAGGCTACTTTTTCTTTTTCAACGCGGACGAAGTCGCGGGCGCCAGCTAGTAAGATAATAAGATAAGATAATAGAATAAGATGTCTGCCCCAATTAATTATGATGGGTAAAAAAAAATGTAGGTTTATACTGCTAAGTATTTCAGAAGTTTCTCCTACTTAGGGTACATAGTTTCAGAGCAATAACTTAGGGGAGTCTGAAGTGTGCTTCAAGTTAAAGTAATTAAATTGGATGCTTGGCGTGTAGACGAATCACATGCACAATGTAATGTTGGGTAGCCAGTTCATCAAGTTGACCTACTATTAGGGCAACATTGTTTTCTAACGAATATGTTGTGGATTCATTCACACCGAAGTGTAATGAAATTTATTTTTTCTTATTTTTTTATGTTTTACTAGCTGGTGCCCGCGACTTGGTCCGCGTTGAAAATGAAAAAAGTAGCCTATCCTGTGTCCCGTATGTCTAAATGTTTATATACCAAGTTTCATGAAAATCAGTTGATTCGTTTAAGAGTTATGGAGGAATATACATACATACAGAAAAAAATTCTAAAAATGGTCAATTTAGTTTCAGTATCATGTATAGAGCCTATAAACACGATATCTCTGAAAACAAAGTAACTTACTCCATCACCAAGCCTTACAGATTTATTATTAGTATTGATTTTTATTTTTTATGTTAAATCTACAGACAGGCTGACGGTCCACTTGATGGTATGTGGCTACCGTCGCCTATAATACAAGCAACGCCATAGGTGCTGCAAGTGCGCCATAGAAGGAGTAAAACCGCTATCACACTATTCAATTTGATGGAGACCAATTTAGGGAATTGGAAGTTGTAATCGCAGTTAGAACAGATTGGATCCAATTTAGATTTTAGATTCTATTATGTATTTTCAACTCTATATCTTCGATTTAGAAAACAATTTAGTGTAGTGTGATCAACTAGTTCACTACTTAGGTTGCTAAATTGGATTCCTTCAAATTGAATAGTGTGATAACCGCTTTAGGATAAGGTATAAGGAAGCAATGGGGTAATGGGCTCTGGCATCAGTTACTCACTTACCGAAACACAACAGCACACATGCTGTTTCTTCACTGTCGTATTCTGTAAGGGGGTGGTTACTGCCCCCTTACGTGCAATTCTTGTTTTTATTTATGAAATTTTTAGTGAAACTTTGAAAGAATTGAACCAATGACGAGGTTTTAAAAAACTGTCTGGCGTTTGTATGAGAAGTGGCAAGAACGGTGGTTAGGATGTTTGCCATATTGCTCTGTCTCAAGAATACCGGGTTCGAATCCCGGCAGGCTCGACTTTGGAAATGAAAAAGGACATAGGTTGCTTTTCACCCAGAAACAAGTTCTCGAGGGATCCTGCGCCTGGCAAAAGTTTAATATTTTTTTATTTTTAAAACATGGACGAAGTCGCGGACACCAGTTATAGCATTTTATATATAAAATGAGGAGAATAACGCTGTACGTTACTCTCGCAAAAAGTCAACAATGTCTTTTAAAACCGATTTTAATTTGGTTTTTATTTATGGAAAGAGCGATGAACGGGGAAGGTTTGCACATATGAAAATTGCATTTTAGGCGAACCCAGGAGCGGGTAACTAGTATTTTTTATAAATATGTCAAGCCGGATTCGACTAGATCGTCGTAATGCAAGCCATTATCACTTGTAAAGCAATTATATGAGAAATTATATTTTATACAGTTTTAAAAATTCCGCATTGCTGCAATGCGTATACGTATCTACACCTAAATAATGTCGAAACATAGAAAAAAATCCTTTTGAACGAGATTTCGCGGAATGTATAAAAGCGAAATTCGGTTTAAACCCGTGTACGAACAAAAATGAAAAAGTCGCAAAAGGTTTTTAAAAAATCTCATTTAAAAAAATTAATCATGGGAACAAAGCATCGAATAGAGTTAAAAAAAACAACACACTGGCAACCCTAATATAAAAGCAAACGTTGAACAAAATATTGTATCGCGGTATGCTAGGGTTGCCGCTTGCCTTGGGGCCATTTTCCTTGGCCCTCTATTCTTTAAAAGCCCAACCTACGAGCTTTTGTTTTTGCATGTGTTAATAATATATTGAAAATGCTAAGTCGTGCCCTTCTGCAAAATTTCAACAGTTAGTGATGGGGCGGTTACGATAAAAAATGATTTCATATCGATGCTTTTTACTTTTTTTAGCATTTGCGCTTATAATTTTGGGGTTACAATTTGAAATCTCAATTTTTGGTTTTTGGAAACAAAGTTTAAAAGAACTTTAATTCATCTTTTATAATTATTATCTTATTTAACTATCCACATGTTAATTATTTATATTTATGTATAATAAAATTTTAAACATTAAAAATCTATCAATAACAGATTATTTTCTAAGAATATCAATGTTTATATGTCAACATGGATTTATATGTCAAAATCGCACTTAGGTACATTTTTAGCAATAAATATTAATAAATTTATAAAACAGAACTAATTTACACGATAGCAGTACTTTTTCGAGCATGTTGGAAGAGTGGTTAAGTTGCTTGCCTTAACGCTCTGTTCTGGGGTGCCCGGGTCCGATTCCCGACAGGGTCGACTTTGGAAATGAACTTTTATCTTGTCTTTTTGTTTTTAAGATCTTTTTAATCTTTTTAAAGTTCGAGTGAATAAGCATTTTATGGGTTAGCTCGCTCCACCGTCGGACCTCGTCTTTCCTGCACGGCTAGATGCTGGTCAAGAGCAAATAAGAAAGAAAGAAATAGAGACTTTTATTCACTCAACACAAAGACACAAACATACTCGTAATACAAAAACAACAAAACAGAAATTAATAAGCAGGTAAAAGATGAAATCAAATATATTATTAATATTGAAAACATAGAATTCTTCGCTGTGTTGCAATCGTAATTTCTCATAAGTAACTATGACGTGTGCTCTAATTATATCGATAAAAATAATAAATGTCCAACACTAGCATGTAAACCGAGTATAGGGGCAAAGCAAACAAGTAGCGATGTAATTATACAGGTTGATGGAATTTCGCGTTCGCGCCACACACACGCACACATCCTGTATGATTAACACAACATTCAGTGTAATGATTTGTAAAATTTCATAGTACCTACTACCGACCTGTCATGAATGTTATATTGACTTTTAATATCTGGGTATTGATATTACCCAGATATTAAATGTAAGTTTAGCTGACCGGTTTTCTCTTTGTTATTGTTTTATTTTATTCTTGTCATTTAAATATTGTTATAATAGTTTATTTATCTTTGATTTTGGTCTTTGTTCCTTGTTAGTTTTCAGTTATTTATTGTTTAGTTGCTATGCGTGTATTGTATTATCGGTCGTCTCAATTCCTAGTTTTAACTTGTTTTGTACATGCCTTAAAATTGTTGTTACTGAATGTGTTATTTATACCTGTTGTAAGTTTTTTTGTCTGTGTACAGACCGTCAGCCTGTCTGTCAATTTTATGATAAAAATATAATATAGTAGGTAAGTCTGTATGACTACAAAGAACGGTTGGTATTGTATAGGCTTCTTCCCTTTCGACTGTACAATACAAAGTCGGACGAAACTCCGTACTATTCAAATCGCGTGTCCCCCAATGTAGACATACCGTCGGACTAATGGCGTTCAGAGGCACATTAAATTCGTATTCTGTACAAATTAGCCATCAAATAGACAACGGCACAAGAGAGAACCGGCCGTCTATCGAACACAGTAAATTACAATTTGCAATTAATAATTCATGTCCTCAAAGCCGCGTGTCTCGTTGGGTTGATGGCCGCATTAAACGAATGGCTATCCTTAGGAAAAACTACACTAATCTTCTTTTCCCCTAGTTTCTCACACGCAATATGCAATTAACGTGAACCTGGTAAGAGAAGACGTCATTGACAAATGTCAATGTCAAAGATGACATTGACAAGTTGTCATCTTAGACACTACAACCAAATCTATCTACAGAAAAAATTTGTAGTTTCATGTATCTAATATAAACTTCCATCAATACTAATTTATAAATGTCAAAATAATTCTCTCTGTTTGCTACCTTTTCACGCCTTAACTACTCAATCGGTCGTCATGAAATTTTGCATACACGTTGTCAGTGATACAAGAAATGACATAGTGTTGCCTTTCCTGTAGACCACGGTAGATAATAGTAGTAATAATACTCCACATAGTTGGAACACTTATTTATTTGTTCTTGCTTATATATACATATCTATTTGTTACAAAAATACCGACTAGGTAAATCAATCGTCTTCACGCTATCACGACCTAGCGCAGAATGGCGGTCGCTCCCGCTCGTTGGTAGGTATTACCATTATTAATTTTCTAACAGACGGCCATTCTGTTCTAGGAATGTCCTCATTCCGGAGCCAAGCTCGGTCATCCGGATTGAGTGAGTAGGTCCTCATACTTAGGTCGGAGTAAGAAGAAAAATATATGAGTTCGAGATACAATATTGAGTAAGAGTTGAGTAAAATGTTAACAATGAATAATAATAGCTATGTACATAATTTTCAAATATACGTCAGTTAGAAATACATCACATAATAAGAAGGAATAATAATAGCTATGTAGGTACATAATTTTCAGATATATATATCTGTTGGAAATACTGTGTAACATAATAAAAATGAATAGTAACAGATATGTATATAATTTTCAGATCTACATCAGTTTGAAATACATCACTATGTAACAATAACAATGAATAATAACAGATATGTACATAATTCTTAGATCTACATCCGTTTGAAATACATAGTGAATAATGCTGAATATATTTTTGTATAAATAAATTATTATTATTGGGTTTGCAATGCACATAAACTTTATATTCTATATATTTATTAATAGCAATATGATATAGATTCAAGCTAAGTTATAATTTCCAGATGTTACACAAAATACCAAACAAAACATTCTGATATTCTGAATGCAGAGCTTATCTTAATTAGTCATTAAATATAAAATAATCTGTAAGTACTACAGTACCTTGCAAGCGACTTGCTTAACAATCACATTGGGTCGCTTGTTAAGACATATTGTAATTGTAAATTTATATATATTAATAAAAATTTAGGGAAATATCAATACCACCAAGTACTAAAATGTTTAAGTAATAAAATAAATTTAGAGGTAGACTATGATGACTATTGTGACACATATTGAATGTAAAAAGAATCTGAAGATACTTATTAAAACTACTTACAATGAATATTGTCTAAAATCATACGCTAAGACTCAACAATTACAAAAGCCACCCTCAAATTAATTAATTAATTAGAGATCTATTTATTGAAAAATTCTGGTTTTTATTTCAGACTAGTGTCTAGTTATTAGTCATATTATATCAAACTATATTTAATTAATTACATACAACGAGGTAATGCGACTGCATGCTGACTAGCATGCCTAGGACCCTGCCAAAGGGACCGATACTCTTTTTTTATATTAATATAATGTGTAAATAAATATAACTATTAGGATTAAGTTATTTTAAATGAGCTTTAGCAGTTTAAAATATACAGAGTACTGCAATATGTACTTAAATCGTACTTAGGTACTTTACAAAATCATTAATCACATTATATCAAATTCAATCAAATTATTTACCTTAATTACATAAATGCCTCTCAGCATAATTATTTATGATTTTAGGTGCTAAACGTCTTTATTCTATAGAAGAAAAGCTTTTCTGGTTAGGTACATTATAACTACTTAAAAATTGGATTGTTATGCATATTTCTAGATTTAACTCGCTTACATTCTACTATTTGACACATTTGACACTCCACTATTACAAACAATAAAACTAACATTTGGCATTAAATCACTGTAGTTCAAGGGGACGTCGTGGAACTAATATGTAGAGCTACCGTTTGTCACTCACAGGGTACGCTCAACTCTCTTCTCAATTCGAGTATGGCTACCGTTTGCCTCCTGAGAGACCCGGCCTGCCCATTACCCAACTATAGCCGCTTAGCCACCATCTTTACTGCTCGCTATCGTTGCCCATCCGAGGCTCTTCATAATTCTATTATGGCTACCGCTTGCCGCCCAAGGGACACGGCCTGCCCATGCTACCGTTTGCCACTCGATGGACACGGCCTGCTCATGCTACCGTTTGCCACCAGAGGGACACGGCCTGCCGGGATAAAATTGCATCGTTTTCATTATCAATAGTCATAGCAGCTGATGCCCGTCCCGATCAACACCAGACTGCTCTCACTTCGCATCTAAGCTCTGTATCTGTAAATATAGGTATAGGAAAATAGATTTTGGAATTTAGGATTGATAGTTCAACTTCGCCTTTGACCTTTGACCCAAATGTTCCAGCCTCATTACTAGTACTGGTCTCGTTATCACTGGTTATCAATGATGATGACTGACATGTCACCCACGCCTTGCATTTATCTGCTGAAATATATTTTTGTATTGCCTATCTACAGGAACGCCCTTCAATATTCTGTCTTTGTCTAAAATTATAGTTATTTTTTTTTTTTAGGGACCCCAAAGTTTAGCTGCCAGCTTCTTGCTTTTCTCTTTTTTTAGAATAGAATATCATTAGAGAACATTTACTTTGCATTCACCTGACATACACGAATACATTCAAAATAACAAAACAAAAATTAAATATATACAAATCTCTCCCATTTAAGTGAGAATACACAACCAAAATCCCATTGAATATGTGCCATTGCTCAGCATAGGCTGAAGCAAACCATAGCGCCGATCCCACGCCAGTCCCACTTGACAGATTCTCGCCGTCAGAACACGCGTCGCCACTGCAGTACTGTGACTCGTAGGAATTTAAAGTCATAGCTCTGTTTAGCCTGCAACTAATCATATTTAAAAATAACAGTACACTACCCTCCATCAGGTTGTCTTTGGTTATTGCTCATATCACAAAGTTAATCACTTGGCTCAAGACCTCATTCTCCTTTTGTCTCAATTAGTAACACAGTATATTCAATTTTGGAAGCAGATTTAGACATGAGAACAAAAGAAATATAATTCTGACACTTAAGGTGATACAACTCAGCCTTCCTCCATACAAACGTAGAATGATCATTACTCCGCTGTTTTATGTTTAATTTACAAAAGTAAGCATGGTACCGATTTATCTTGTCGTTAACTAGGTTCGTTTACATACAAATTTAAAAAACATTAATTTAAAAGATATGATCCTTGAAAAATCCATATTTTACCAACAAGTCTTGATGCAACTTTGTGGGTAAATAGGTCACTCTAGTGTACAAAAACTCCAAAGTACTTTGAATATAAACATCGATCAATAACTAGATAATTCAAGAGTTCAAATAACTTTACACGAAATAGATATATGCAGTAGCTCTGTCAAAAAGAGCATATGCCCTAGGGTCTGCTTATAATTCCTTTTTGGTACGAATCATTGCGTATCCCATTCGTGCTGTGTGAGACGGAACGAATTCTAGCCACGCGCACCGATGTTTTCGAGCCGCCGACCAGTTTGCACTTAAAAGTCAAGTATTGGAAGCTACCACAGCGTGCTGTTGTTTGGCAAAAATTTACCGAGGACATTCAAGGGAACATTCAATGTATCTGTCGGATGTCTGCTACAAAGAGAGGATCACGCCAATTCAATTTTTGAAACAAATACTCAGGTCTGTTAGTATCAGCCACTTCGAAGATTAGCGTTGCATAGTAAAGTTATTGCCTGACATTCATATGCCAAATGATATATTTATTTAAAAAAAAGTGTTATGTGCGATCTAAGAGGCACCTTCACGCAGAAACGCAAATAGGAATTTTGCACTCGTTGAATTAATTTGTATAATTTCTTAAATAACAAGTTACCATATTCAACCAAACAATAATTCAACTTGGATGAAATAATCGTTTCACAAAGTTTAAGTTTAAACACAAATCAACACAGATAAGACATCTATAATTTTATACAAGACTTTCAAAAGGCAAAAGCAGTTTTGAACTAGTTCAAGCACTTGTTTCTCAAAAAGGTAAATTACCGACCATCATAACTCCGGGGTTGCGCGCTAATCTAATTTTTTTTTTTTTTTGCCTAGGCAATTCAGTGACCGCCTGTATTTTGTTTGTTCCATCCAGGCCTCAAAGGCGGATATGAAGATCTGATATCCAAGATCCTATTTAAAATTTTAAAACAAAGGAAGCACTTCCTCAGTATTTCCTCTAGCTATTAGTGATATCCGTATCCGTATCCATTTCTTTTTTGGCGGATCTTGTATGGATCTTTTATCTTATTAATTTTCAATTCATAGATGAAATTCTAATTAATTATTAGGTGATTAGGTAGCAATAAAAATTATTAAATTCCATTGAGATGTTATTATTATTTTAAATTCTTAAAATGAAATATTTGGCACCTTTATATTGCAAACATTTATCGTAGTGAGTTACCATACCAATAGTACATATTAAGGGTACTAAATAAACTATCTTTATAATCACAAATCTTTGTGACAAGCTTATTAAAATAATGAAATCTATATACATAAAAGAAAGTCGTATTAGTTATACTACAGGTATATCTCGAAAACGGCTAGACCGATTTTTATAATCTTTATTTGAGTAGCAGAATAACCATTAAAATATCGAAAAATTAACGTAAATAAATAAAACAATAACCAGATAATCACTTTAGAAATAAATTGTACTTTCGAATCGACAGAAACTGCCAAATCGATTGGTCTCATGTTGTTGTGATGTGCGGGTGTTATTAATAAATATTATCCAACAATGATTTTATAATGAGAAAACCAAAACTTAAATCTTCGTAACATTCCAAATTCTAATTAAATGTAGAATTAATGCACAATGCAAATCGAAACATCTCCTGCCTGTCACGCAAAACTTCAAGTGGCGGGCGTCAACCATCGCTTCAAGATCACGCGCACCTACACCGATTGAGTATGAAAGTTAAAATCCGTATCCGGATCCGTATCCGCGGATATTCATTTTTAACGATACGGCTCATCACTATTAGCTTCTTAACGCCATCGTTATTTTTCTTTGGCACGAGTAAGTACAATAGGGCTGGCGTACGTGGAATAAGAGTTTCTATTATTATCCAGTCACTCGTCTACCATTTTCCTGACTACATTCCGTTCGCTGTAGGGAAGACGATACGGTTCGAAGAAACTGTTGGCGGTATATTCTGTTGTCGTCCTTATTTAACTTAAATTATTAATTCATCAAATAACTAATTAATCAATTAATTGTTTAACTTTAGGGCCAATATTTAGCCCAATATTTAGTATGAGCCAGGGTGATTCGTTCCTGTTTTTTTTTCTTGCCTTACAAACAAAATTAACGGCAACCCGGAAAGATATACAATAATAATTTGTATACACTGTAGCGTCGCGAATTTAACATTAACCTTCATACAAGCGTTTCCAGGTATAACCAATGTCTTCTTCTTTTTCGGCTTCACTCTTGACAGAGTGGTCGTGGCCATCACTTCAGGTGTTGGTGGCGAGCCTCACAATACGCCGCCATTCCTCTCTGATGGCCGCCTTCCTCGTGCATCCCTGCAGTGAGCCATTCAACGCAACTTTTATTTGATCCGTCCATCTCATAGGCGATCTTCCCCGCGGCCTGGTACCCTCAACCCTTCCCTGGACCACAAGTCGCTCAATAGCCACCTCCCCTCGGCGGCAGACATGGCCAAAGAACGTGAGGATACGGGACTGTACCAAAGATGACAAGCGCTGCTTGATGCCGAGTTCTCGAAGTATAGACTCGTTGGTACGGAATTCAGTCCACGATACTCCGAGCATTCTCCTCCAGCACCACAACCAATGTACCGGTGATATTATCCGAAGTGTACGTTTTATATAATTTGAGCCTTCTAAAACGACATCTTCAAACTTATTTACGCTCAAGTCCCGACTCGTCGTAGTATAAAACTAACTCCGAATGAGTCTTACATACGGTAACCGATGTTAATTCCGTAAAGGATTGACCCACTTCGTGAGTCTCATCCGTCGTGAGAAGCTCGTCCCTCACCGCCGAAGCTTCAATGTCAGCCTGAACAGCCTCAACACCCAAAGTTACCAAAACCCGACCCGACTAGACGTCGACTGAAGAAGTAGGACTTTTGAGGGTTACTTATCAACCCCTTATCAAGACTTAGATTTGGATTTTTTTTTTTTCTCTAACTACCCTCTCTTTGATCAGAGTACACTGACTACCAAAATCAATGTATCTGGACTTCTCTAACTCCGTTAAGCTTAATAGTTTTCATGGAAATACGTCGCAGATACAGTAGCTGTGACGGACGCTTAAAACTAGACCCTTGTCGACTATTATTTATCAAAAATGCTGTTAATATTGCACATGTACCTTAATATTAATAATAGTACCTTTAATATTTAATATTGACAGTCTTTCTTTGTCGTGGTAGAATTTTTTACTTATACCTACAGCTAGTGAATACTAAATATAAAATAATTTGACATTTGAAAAACTATGTATCTTTTCCATAGGAAGTACTTTTAAATAGTTCTGTCATGATCATCACATTTGAAATTACGAGTGTAGGAGTATAATAGCTAGTATACGTGTACTGTATTAAGCGGGGACATGTGATTCCACAAAATAGCACAATTATTATGTTTTTTTTTTTTTTTTTTTACCCTATCACTTTAATTATCAGTGGAAGTCAAGTGTAAGTAATAACTAGGTAATACGTACCCACCTATTTAAGACATCCAAATAAGTAAGGTATTTTACCAAACGAAACGGATATTAGTATTTTAAGTAAACTTTTTATGAATTCCAATAAGTAAACTTAAGTCTATTAATTTGTAAATGTCTTTTATTTTTATGTAAATGAAGTGCATAAGTAGATTAACTCGTACTGAACAGTCAACAAAAGCATATTTTTTTGTTTATACGAGTATAACGCTTCACCCATAATTACAGATAAAAGAAACATGCAAATGTTCCATGCGAAACTCATAGGTAAAATATACGTACCTAACTGAATTCAGGCTACAACGTATCTCGTATAGATATTCATACCAGTCAATTTATAATATTAATAAAAACAATACAATGTTATTAAAAATTAAATTAAATAAAAGTATATTATTACATCATCATACTAAAATAATAATACGATATTAACTTCATTGGAGTCTCAGTCGTACATACGTACGACATTTATTGTTATTATGCACGTAGGTAGATAGAATTTCGTTAACAAAAAAAATTACAAGTACATACCTCAAGGGCCGCTGAGTACTTACCGCACTTCTGATTTGTTGCCTTTCCTGTAGACCACGGTAGATAATAGTAGTAATAATACTCCACATAGTTGGAACACTTATTTATTTGTTCTTGCTTATATATACATATCTATTTGTTACAAAAATACCGACTAGGTAAATCAATCGTCTTCACGCTATCACGACCTAGCGCAGAATGGCGGTCGCTCCCGCTCGTTGGTAGGTATTACCATTATTAATTTTCTAACAATAGGGTACTTTTCATCTAGAAAAAAAGTACTGTTCCCGAGTGATCGTCTAAAAATATAAAGAATTGGTCACCACCGTCGTGACAGCGATAACGATGTCAGGCGTTATTACTCAAATATTTTCTTTTTCAACGCGTACGAAGTCGCGTCTATGTTTATTAGTGTTCACAGAGTACTAACAGAGTAAAAAAAATGTATTCAAAAAAAGGCCTGCCACTTATTTTTGGTTGCAAGCGTTAGAACGTCCGCCATTTTAGAATTTCGAATTTGTTTATAGAAGGGACTCGACTGAAAGCTCGGCCAGGCGGGGCTCTGTGTGAATTGCATAATGAGTACTTGTTCCTTTTTGGGGTCTGCAAACGAAAATGATACTTACAAACTCTGATAGAGGCCGTTTTCGTTTGGTAATCTCTCGTCTCTACGTTTACTCTTTCGATTGAAGTCGAATCGAAATCTCTGTATAGTATACACATCTATACTAATCACTATATTATAAAACAGTTATCAGCCGCGTCTGTCTGTCTCTCTGTATCAAAAACTACTGCACCGATTTTCTTGCTGTTTTCACCAATGGATAGAGTGGTTCTCGAGGAAGGTTTTTAGTATATAATTTACAAAGTTACGCGGGCGAAGTCGCGGGCAGCAGCTAGTATAAAATAAAATCGCTTTCCGTCTAATTATGTTTCTCCGATAAATGACTTCTTTCAAACCACGCAAAAATTTTTATACGGTTTTAATTACTGGAAAGTGCGAAAAACGAAGATGGTTTCTGTATTTAATTTCCAAAAAAAAAAAACTGCACATCCGTGCAAAATCTAGGGACGGGTCCTCTAAAGAACGTAATGCAAAGATATATTATTTCGATGTATGAAACGACTATAACTAGATATTATGTGGTTGACATTTTTTTTTTGATTTCAACAATTTCACGCATGTTATTTAAAAAAAAAGTATGTGTGGCAGCTCCGACCCTCGACGGGAGTTTACTCCTTACGAAAGATTATAAAATATATAATAAAAATTATAAAAAACATTTATCATAACGAATTAATATCAGCGCCATCTCTGTTCGAATGATTACTGGCGCCATCTAGTTTTCGCAAGGATGTATTATTACGTAACATATTCTAGTTTCAGAGATATTGGTAGATGGCGCAATATCTCTGAAACTTCAGAGATATTCTAAAATTAAAACTACTTAACGCGTAACGCATAACGTGTGACAATTTTGATTTTACTCCCACAAATCATACCCCGAGCTTCATCCCATCGATATGAAATAAACTCCAAAAATATAAATTGTGTCTCGTCTCTAGTAACTTCAAATAGGTACCAAATAAATGTCACCGTATCATTGCTATCTGAAAAATACAACCGCCATACAGTTTTACATAACTACTGAAAGAGTATGAACGAAATACACGATCAGTCCATCGCGTCAAATTGACTGACGTGAAGCCAAAATTTGATCGTGAATGGTAAAAACTGATGGCTTTATGTCAAACACTGGATTTCAAATCGCGCCGTTGCGTCACGTCAGTTCATCGCGCCAACTGATCGTGAGTGTAGAAACCAAAGAGGATAGCATACGTGCCACGCACGACGTAGTGAGGAGGATAAAAATGTATTCTATCCTCCTTACTACGCATTGGTATCATGCCGCGCTTCCGAATCAGAGCTCATGTCAACGTCACTCGCGGTCAAACGCATAAATGACAGAAAATTGAACTGACCGTGTGTGGGCACAATTTTTGGCGTGGCTCCATTTGATTTGTCGTTTGGAGCCACGTCAAATGATTGATCGTGTATTTCGTCCGTTAGGTTTAGGTGGTTTAATAAAAAAAAAAACGATCGACTTCCAGGCGAACGTTTGCGGGCCTCCTCCATTAAAAAGTACCGAAACTGTGGGATACACTGTCGTGCATTTTAACGGACCGAATCGAGTCGCGATAAAGTCAATAGACGCGACTATCCAAACATTGACGTTTCCCCAGCTAAAATGGGAAATTAATAATTCATAGCCTTTAAAACTTTGGATGACCTTTCATACGATTGTATTTTGGCAAGCTTTTCATAGGCACCGAGCACTTTTTATTGTTATGGCAACAGTGTTTTCAAATTTAATGTTAAAATGTTTAAACTAAATAAAAATGTTCTGTTCCTTTATGATGTTAGTTTAACTGTCTTTGTGTATAAATAAAAATGAATATCCTACCCTTATAAATAAATATAAATAAAATGTAACTTATGTGCGATTTTGACCTAAAATCCATGTTGTCTTTTCGATTTTCTTAGATGGTTATTGTTGGAAATATATTTTTTGAATTTAATACTGGCCAATATTATGAAAATAAAACAAATTTAAAATATTAGAAATAGAAGTTGCTTGACAGAAGTAACTAATAAGAAAATTTAAATAGTCGGTTTTGTAAGAATGTATTGAGAAGTGTGTTTTGATAAATATATATTGAAATGTTTTGATATGTTTACATAGCTATGTAAAATAATAAAAAGAATAAATTGATAATATGAAGATAAAAAAATAATATTAAATTCAACAAATATATTTCCATTTAATGTATAATTTTTTTTTGTACATAAATATAAATAATTAATTAACATATATACAGTTAATTATTTAGACATGATTTCCATATCTAAGTAATTTATTAAGTGCAAATATCAAATGCGAACCGTCATCCTATCTGACGAGTTTTATATGAAAAAAAAAAATAACGTGACAGGTTCTAAGTAGTATCACGTGTATAATTATAGTAATAACAAATACAATAAAATTAAATATGGGAACATTACCTCTCTGATAATAAACTGATCTAATTTCATAATAGTTACAAACGCGTGCACAGTATAAAAAAAAACAGTATATATATTATTTTTATAATTATTTTTACTAATTTTTCCTTCAGTTTTACTATTTTAAAGAAATTTCATGTTCTAGTTTATTTACATGGATTGGAAAATGTTCTTAGCGAGTTATTTTATATTATTGGTTCATCATTTTCATTAACAATCTCATATATCTACGTTTTTCAAAACTATTCTTAAGGATTTTAGTGTTGAATGAAGAACTCTATTCTTTTATTGCAAATAAGTTTTTAGTTTTAGCAGACAGAAAAACTGAATTTTATTCAGTCCTATGTGACAATGTAAAATTAAATATTAGGTTACTTTTTCCATATATTTATAGTAAACTAGCTGTTGCACGCAACTTCGTCCGAGTAACTTTATAAAGTACTCGGACTTTATAAAGTATCGGTCCAGTAGTTTCAGAGCATATTCAATTCAAACAAACTATCAAATCTTTCCTCTTTGTAATATTATTACATATCGCTGCTTAAAAACTAAAGGGCCATAAAACAAAAAAAAGTTTTTATTGCAAAAATACAATCACAATCCTTCATATTGTATGTTGCAAAAAGACTTATGGTTGTTTTATTCCATATTTAGTATATTTTGATCATTTTTTATATATTCAAAATTAACTTATATGCTTAATTCTCTTCTAGTATTTAGTTTATTAAAAATACGCTTCTAACGATGTATAATATGCATATATTTGATGTATATCTAATAAGAAAAAAATTGACAAAAGTTTTTTTTATTTTTTTCGATTAGCTCTCCTGTAAAAAGTGTAATTTTGATTTGTGGCCCTTTAGTTTTTAAGCAGCGATATATATAAATAAATAAAATCAATTCCTTATGCTACTAAGCCTACTTGCAGCACCTCTGGCTTTGCTTCTGTTATAGGAGATGGTAGCCACCTACCATCATGTGGACGGTCACACATTAATAAATACACACATTTATAAACATAAAAATATTTTTTAAAAAATCCTACATTACGAGTATCACCACTGTTATGTTGCTAACACTGTGCCCACAGAGTGGGGTCGCGACCTATTTTGATGAAACTATTCCTAATTCATCAACAACGTGGGGGACGACCGTTTTATTTGTAAATTATAACAAGCTGTTATTATGTTATATTACACTCCATTCCATTTATGGCTTTATTGTGTTTGGTATAGTCAATTATGTAATACTGAAACTAGGTAAATTAATTTATTATGGGTACTTATCATCGAAATACTACAATGGAATTTGCATCACAAATGCCAAAGCGGCACATAAAAAGAACGCCTATGACAGAATCATGGCGGACTCTTGCCTTCACGCGTCAATGGTAAAAGGTAGTAACGATCAACTTCTATTATTTCATTTTAAACTCTAATGGGTTGACGTAAAGTCACATTTTCTTTAAAGTACGTACTTATTATTATGTTTGTTTTGTTTTAAATGACAGTTCATGCTCTACGCATATGTCACTTTTAAATGTTCCATAAAATTCGTAGTGTTTTGTATGGCACGCGGGTTCCATGTTGTAGTAGTTTGATGGTACTTATAATTAGGTATACTAATATTATGGGTACTTGTAAATATACAGTACCTATATCCAGTCATTAAGTAGCCATATTCTAGGCGATAAATTATAATTATTTTAATAATAAATACACTACAAACTGAGGTCCATTTCATTTCCTCTCTATGTGGTTAGTCATTTTGTTTTTTTTTTCTTGCGATATTCATCTTTTACAGAATAAATCTTCTTCAGACACTGAGTATATAAGAGTGAATAGATTTTTTGATTTATATGTGCGAAATCTAGGAAAATATTCCTAGATATATATAGGAATACCTAATTAGCAAAATGGACCAATTCGGCTAAAGTCCAACATACCAAAGTTCGAAGAAGGTTCTTAAATGAAAAGTAAAATTGGAAAATGGTCCGAAAAAACGTAAATTTTTTGCCCATTCAGTTTTTAGCTGACTATTCAAACATTTCATTCAAATATTGACATCAAACAAGTCAATGAAAAACGACAGAACGACGTATATTGGGTCCGCCATTATAAAATTAAATAAAAAATAATGGTTCACTTACATAGTACACTGAGCTGCACAGTAGTTCTCATAGGAGAGTCCCTTTGCAAGGCTTCATGTCTTGCTTCACAGGTGAAGTCGGCGTAGTCATCGTCAGAGGTCGCTTTGAAGTGTACTCTGAAACAATCAATTATTTTGAATCTTTTTATTTATTTATAGCGAACGTAATAGTGTACAGATTACATAAGTTATGTTATTATGATTATAATACGATTTGTATCATATCATATCATATCATATCATATCATATCATATCATATCATATCATATCATATCATATCATATCATATCATATCATATCATATCATATCATATCATATCATATCATATCATATCATATCATATCATATCATATCATATCATATCATATCATATCATATCATATCATATCATATCATATCATATATCATATCATATCATATCATATATATTATATTCTATAATTATAATTATATTGAAGAGTTTGTTTGTTTGTTTGTTTGTTTGTACGCGCTAATCTCAGGAACTACTAGTTCGAATTGAGAAATTCTTTTTGTGTTGGATAGTCCATTTATTGAGAAAAAATAGAACATTTTGAACACGGACGAAGTCGCGGGCAACAGCTAGTATATAAGTTATAAAAACGAATTGCATATTACAGTTTAGCTTGTACAAATTACATTTGAAGGCTACGACTGAATAATTAATATACATTAATTTATATATATTCAATTCAGTCAAAACTTCACAATATCTATGGTCATTCAAAAAATGAAAATAAAAAATGTTAAAATTACACACAAAACAGAAAAAAACACATGAAAACCATTATAATGGTCATGTTTGCTGAAGGTATGTGACACTGATTTTTGATGCCATAAATTATTATTCTCATCAAGGTCTCTAAGCGCCTGTTTCACAAACGTCAAGTAGGCCAAACTGTCATTTAAAGTCACCGGTAACCGGGGATAATGGAGCTGATATACCTGTGTTTGTAAGGTAAACGTCCCAAACATTAAATAGAAAATAATTTAAAAAAAATCGGCTATCGAATGATGCAGTAAACCGAGTGCATAATTCAATATAACAGCAAAATTTTTTCTAAAAGTAACTAATCAACACTTTACTTGTAGTTTGTGAAAGAGGCCCTAACCTAAGTAAAGTTCTACTGGTAGGTATAACTTGTATCCATAATCCATCATTGAGTTCTATTTTTTTTTTTTTTCAAATAAGTATTCTTTAAAGTCGAGGAATATTATGAAATATTATCCTTTCGTAATATTAAATAATATCCATAATGTATATGTGATATGTAGTAATAATAAGAACATAGTAACGTTTGTCTCAAATTATAATAAATGTGTAGTTTTATAACATGCTGTATACAAATATCCGCAATGCGAGCAAACGTCATAAAGATAACGTCCATACACGCTAGAGTGGCCACACATTAATTCCATTGTTGGGAATTAAGTTAAAATTTTCAAATTAGCTCACAGCACACTCGCTCTGCTCAAACAATTCGTGGCTACTTATTTTTGTTTGTTACAGCTAACTCCGAAGTTACACGAAGTTAAAACAGAGTTTTATTATTTTGTTTGTTTGTGCTTTAAAATAAATTGATAATATTATCAATGTATTTTAAGATACATATCATTTTTCATACATTCTAACCCTCCCTGTTTATTCCTCTTTCCATAAAAAAAAAAAACGAAATTAAAATCGGTCTAGCCATTCTTGAGTTTTTGCGAGACAAACGCACGGCGATATTAATTGATGATATTAATCATTTAATAATCAATCAATCAAAAATATTAGAGTTAATATGCTTATATACAGTATGATGATAAAATTCCACAAAATATCCGGCCCGCTTGGCCACCGGCGGGCCATATTTAATTTAAAATGCGTCGCTCCTTAATTCGCGCGCTGTCACTCGGCCGACATCTCGTATTCAGTTTAATCCAGCTAAATCCGGTGTAATGCTGAATTTATTCCGATGCCAACTTTGTAAATGCGCGCTTTAAAACGTTCACTGAAGTGTTGCCCACAATAACGGATGAAAGTTACAATATCAAGTTGTGTTAATGTTGTTAAAAATAGAGCGGTTTTCGGGCGTAATTTTCGCAATGAAATTCACATACTGTTTGGATAATTTCAGGGAAAAGTCTAGGTTTTCATTATTAGTTAAGTTTGACATTTATTTAGAAACATATGAGATGGGCATATAAATTATAACAAAAGTACACCTTAAATGCAGATACCTATTATTATAATTGCGAAAGTTCGTGAGGATTGATATATTATCTGTAAGGATGGATGTTTATTACTCTTTCATGAAAAATCTACTAATTTTTATTGGATGAAGTTTGGTACACAGATAGTTTATTACCTGGATTAACATATGGAATACTTTTTATTCTGGAAAATGGTAGGTTCCCGAGAGATATTCTAAAAAAAAAAAATTGAGAGTCACAGTCGCCGTGGAGGCGCCACCGTCGTCACAGCGATAAAAATATCCGATATTTTCTTAGGTGTAATATTTTTATTTTTCAACGCGGACAAGGTCGCGGGCACCACCTAGTATTATGTATATTTCTAAACTACATTTTTATGGATTAACAAACTTCACATCTCTCGAAGATTGTCACCTGGACACAGGTTTTCCAGCGCTGATTTATTTCACCGTAATGGAAGCGACTAAGTTTGAAATTCATGAATCAGATATCCAGGTCAGAGGCTACGTGAAAAGTATCTTTTTCATCCGTAAGGGTCACATTTTTTAAAGATAAGTTAGAGAAAACCACATTTCACTTATTTATATGATTTGACTTAAGAGAATCAGCAATCATCCTCTTCAGTTTTTTGCTGAAGAGCAAGCTGAAGGATAATAAATTAAACCATTTTTAATATTACAATACGAAAATCAAGTTTTATTACTCGTATTTTATGGCCCTTTTCTTTTGTTGTCTTTAAGAAATGATTTGAATTAATTAGTTATTTTTTGAGTCTTAAATTTTAGATATATTTTTGCATTAGTTATTTCTTTGAAAGTTCTTTCGATAGCCTTGTAATATTTATTTTAGATAAGTATAAATTTTACAATTTAAATATCTCAAACCAGCATCGTCAAAGTAAAATTACAACTAAATAATTAAATATTTTATTAAAATAAGTGCATATTTAAATGTGGCAACACTCAGTATTACAATTATTTTAAATTTTAATTTCACCTTTCAACTTTGATGAAAATTTTTCTATAATAATTAATTTTATGAATTCGTATCTTTAGCACCAGTTTATGGCATAGATATCATTATATCTACCATCAACTGGCTTGTCAGCCTGTCTGTCTATCTTCACACATGAGGGAAATTAAGTAACTTGCCAGCCACTATTTCATTTAGTTAGAATGAAATATAATTATTTTACAACTTCCACAGTAAAAAGAGCGCTCGTATTAAAAAATATTAAAGTGAACATTTTACTATCTGCCCAGCGATATCGCATACGATAAAAAACCGATAATCTAATTGACAGTTTCTCGTATAAAACTGCATTTAAACAAGTTTAATCCGGTCCGTACCGGTTCAAACTAATCTGAACCGGGCAGTGATTTATGGATTCTTCTGGTTTCCGTTTTTAATTATATTAGCACCGTGTGAAAATCTAATACTTGCACATTTATAATCATCCTGTGTATACTTTATGGACATAGTGACCGATTAATCAGAACACTTTAAATACCAGGCGGGGTGAATAGTTCTGAGCCTAAAGTACATGTAGGTACTTTAATCACTCACGCAAGTAGTCACTAGTTGAGCGACATCTAATTAGCATATAGGGAAAGTCGTAGTCACCAGTTTTTGTCAAAAAAGTGTTGTATCCTAAATCTTTATTGGCGTTTCTGTCTGAACATTATGTATAAGGCCATATTTATCCACTCGGTCCATCAAACTTAAACTCTGCTTATGGGTGGTCTTTTAAATATAAAAATCGGCAGACAAGTTGACGGTCCGTTTTATGGTAGGTGGCTACCGTCGCCAATCAACAGACAGATAGAAAAACAGACAGATATTAAGTATGAATTAATGTAAGATTTTTACCTATAAAATTACCTTACACACATAAGTTAAAAAAACACGTTCTATTATTCTTTCCAATATCACATTACTGGCGAAAACACACTTGAATAAATTGTTATAAAGTCTGACAGATGTCATAGTGACAGCGCCTGTACTTTTGCCAAATTGACGCGCAGAAGTTTCTAAACAAAATAAAGAGACACACAATGGAACAGTATAAATAAATTTGAGCGCGTAACGCTGTCAAACATTCAAAAGTGGCGTATAAGTTTGGAGTTGTCTTGTGTGGTATGAAAACAAATAATAAAGTTGGGAGACAAGACCTTCGTCAGTACCTAACCTAGCATTAAATGTAAAAATTACCGTCAATTTTGTCACTTGCCGGCGACTTCATTCGCGCCTCCTTTTTTATGTTAAAACTCTTCTTTTTTTATAAAAGATGGTTTGCTCTTGGCCAACATTCAGCCTTGTAGCGAAGATGAGGCCTATGATGGACCACTCCAACTTTATATGAGCTCGGAAATACACCTACAGGGAGTTCTAAACCTTGGCGGTGTGCTAAATAAAGAATGTTTTTAAACGCTTGGTCCGAAAAAGAGGGATTTCGACAATATGAGGATGAGGTAACCAGCCGTACGTCTGAATGTCTGATGGAAGAAAGGAGAAGGCGGTTTGAACTTATGCCGCTCCTGAGCACACTCTCGTAAGTACATCTTATAAAAGACACATATACTATGTGTCAGGCTCTGCAACTTAGTTTTTAAAGCCAATGAGCCTCCAAGCTCTGCGATCCACAATTATTTTTGATTTTTTGTTTTAAGATGATCCTCGGTAACTGTACTTTTTTGTGTTCTTTCTATACTCCTGAAAACGTATATGCAAGACGTGATGACAGGTTGAGTACTTAAGGCACTTTTGCATCAATTATAATATAAGTTAGAATGGTCTCATACGAATCTGAATATTCTGATTTCAACCAAAAGAAATTAATCGAACTAATAGAAAGAGCAGAAAAACGTTCACTAGGTCAGCTACGAGTATATGATCCTAATAGCCTGGTACATTTATAGACTTCTGACAAATAGAAAAGGCGTATTAAGGACAAAGCTATACATAGAAAAATACAGTTTAGGTTAAAAAGCTCGTTCCCTTATTTGATATTGAGACATTATTCTTCGAATGTAAAGGTCACAAACATAAATAATTCCTCATATTACATTGTACGTCAAAACTCTGATATGGGTGAGACCAAGGGATCGGAACATCCGTCCATTGTATACGCAGAATGTCTTTGTGTCTTCTGCGAAATAATCTATGACGGATTTACTTCGCTAATAGTGGGGATTTGACGTATTATTGACACGTTGTTAATGGTCTGTTTTGTATTTCTAATGGACCGGTATCGAAAGGATACATAGTCATATACTCGTAGGTAATGGCTCAATAAATAAATAAGTTATTGTAACCAGTACATGAGTTGGAACAGGCATTAGTACTCTAACTGTATTTATGTTAACTCTTTAACCGCTTGGTTTTGTAGTTGTCATGCCCCTAGATATCTATGAAACTTCAGGGATATTCTAAAGTATTAAAAAAAAAATTGAACGTAACTATAACACATAACACATTCGTGTGACAATTTTGATTTTACTCCCATAAATTTTCATACCCCGGGATTATATGTTTATGAAATCGATTCTTAAGGAGTAAACTCCAATAATAATATGTGTTTTGCTAGATTCGTTAGACAAACTTCTTCATACAACCGTCGGATGCTTTGACTAACTAGACTGCACTATACTCGTATGTATAAGCGCTTCACCTGAACGTTGTTAACTTTAGCAATAAATGCTTAGTTTGCTCTAAGTTTGCTCTAAGTTGTCCTTTGTTGTTTACTGTCCAAGTCTTTATATTCAACTTCTGTCCTAGTGCTAACTTTGACAATTGATATGTTTAGTTGTTTTCTAAAAATAATAATTGTTTTTCTTTCAAGAAATTAAGTACTAGTGTTTGCCCGCGACTTCCTCCGCGTCCAATCGCTACTAAACGTCAGAGGGAAACCCGCTCCACTCATCTGTAGATTGTCTGAAAGTTTCATCAAAATAGGTTCAGCGGTTTTGGAGTCTATAGGAGACATACACATCGCCTTTTATATTAAGAAAATATTTGTAATAAGTAATTGATTTATTTATTTTAGGCAACAATAACAATGAATCTATGAATATTTAAACATTTTTAAATATGCATTTACTTCTATTGCGCCCAAACACGTTTATATCTGCTGTAAGTGAAGAGGAGTTGGGTCTCCCGCAGACTACTTTATGCTTGCAACATCAGGCCATGGAAATACCACCGAAGTAACAGTATACCAAAACCAGAAAATTCACTTTTCGATCAAAGACTGGATACGAGTTAATAGCTGACAAAAAAAACCCATCAAATGTAGACCTTAAGAATTTGTGAGGCATAGGAATTCTTAAGCCAGATTTTCTAGTACCATACGGAGTATTGTTTTGGTAAGTGGTTTTCATTGTTAATAATACTTCTAAAACTACAACACTCGCTTCCACCTTGAGTGCCTACCGAGCATAATAATAAAGCACTGAAATCAAGTTTCAGCCGTTTCGGTCTGATTCCCTAAATATTGGACGAGGCCAAAAGCCACAACAGTTCGGTGTCCGAAACGCCAAACTTGGCGTATACAATAACATCAAAATTTTTCATGGAAACTTTTAAATTTATTTATCCGCATAGTTCAACACGAAACTCGACCCGGGAACTATTGAACAGATTTGAAAAGATCAACATTGAAAAATGGCGCACCGTTTCCCGGGAAAGGCGGCAACTTATTCCTGTAGTACTTGACAGCCCAATGGTAAACCGATGGGCTATATCGGATAAAAAAAAAGTAAGTTTCCACTTGCGGTTTTTGGTAAATGTTTCAAAACAACTCTGATCGAGTGTGACGTTGGAGTTGTGACTGTATTGCGCGCACAGGGATAGAGAGGTTGCAATTTTACTAGTGCACTGTGCCAGACATTTCGGTATTTTTTGGTTATTTTTTTAGTTTTTTGGTACTGACATGTATTTTTTTAGATTTTCTGCAGCATCTTTTAAAAAAGAAAGTTTCTGTAATTGGGTACTGCTGCTTTTTAGAGTTTTATTTTATAATTATTGGTGTGCCAAAGGGTACACAAAAAATGTGTTCTTTTTTTTTGTTTGATTTTTCTTTTTTTTTCTTAGCTTTATTTTGTAAACAGAAAATGTCGCCTTTTGTGTTCATTTTTAATGCCTGCTTTAGCTTATAACTGGAGTATACAATATTATAAAAGATTGTTTAAATGTGATTAAGTGTATGGATTATTGTATACTGTGTTGGCTTCTTAATAAATAAAATAAAAATAAATAAATAAAAAATAACATGCGCAGTACGCGAATCAAAAGTGTGATTTTGGCGATCAAATATGTTGTCAGAGATAAAGAGAGTGAGAGGACTAATATAAAATAAATATTTAAAATTAAATAATAGCAATAACTTTTGCAGAAACGTTACAAAAAGCGTCACTTGATCGTTACACTGAAGCGTCATACAAAATTCGACCTTGAAATTTTACTCTCATCACTTCAGAAACATTCAATTCGTTAAAATTTTTTTATTTGTTGGCGAGAAAATATCTCCTCATACATGTGCCAATTATTTTACATTACTTTTTTATTACTGAGAAATTAAATATTAATATTATACTTGCTCACCTTGACACAGTGGTGTACCTCGTAGACTTTGGATTTCTGTTCTGGTTTTCAATCTCTTTTATTTCTTCTTTGGAAACTGAAATTAAAAAAAAGTAAATGTTATATTATGCCAGCTATATAGGAAGTCCACAGGTGGACGTAGGTATGCCGTAGAAAATGATTTTCCAATTAAATCGGTCAGAAGCAAACTGAAGCCAGCTTTCTTTTCTGAAATTCTCCGAAGAACCAAAGCTGTCGACATAGCCGAAAGAATCATAAGGGTCAGCGCCGACGGACGGAGTGGCAGCGAAGAGACTAAATTAGTAACAATTTAAATTTAACCTAAAGTGCTCCTGAATACGACTGCATTTGGTACAATGAAATAAAATGAGGGCGAGCGACTCAAAGCGCGGTCGAGAGGCGCGCGGCGACCAAATACAGGCGACCCATCAGCACCTTTACCTTTACCATGAGTTTATAATGACCACACTCGCTAGCGAGAGCATAAAACATTTATATGGAAATATGTCACTTTGACATTGACAATTGACAGTTTTTCGGTCATTGTATACTCACGGTAAAGGTACTGAAGTGGCATTGTGCCGGTCATATCTGTCGCAGAGCGAATAACCGGTGGGGGATATGAGAGTATTGTATCCCCAATTAATATATGTATATATTTTATCTATAAACCATCATTTATTATTATAATATTAAATGAATATACGGCCCACGGGGGTGGTGTGACCCCCGGGGGGAAACAAAAAGAAGCACAGTGTAGACACAGGCTGAAAATGATAACATCTATATTAGGTCAATTTTCTTTAATAAAATTTCAGTCGTTTGTGGCTAACATTAATACTACTCTGCTGTTTGCTAATCATAATGTTTCATATGAACCATACAAATCCATGTTCATATTAAATTTGCATACAAACTCTATTTAAAATGCACGGTTATGCGTTTTAGGCGAGCATCGAGTACGCTCAGGGGTGCGTTCGTGTTTTATTATAGCGATTTAGTCTTCAGCGTACCATAGAGAATATTGCCATACCTTTCAAGGCAAAGGAGCCGAGTGCATTTCAGACCTATTCGTATAGACACAAGTGTGGTATTTGCTTGGCTAAGGCAACAATGTTCTTGGCGTAAATTAAGATATGAATATGATGCATAATTTCGATGGAAAAGTAAAGTTCTAGTTGAAAATCTACAGTGATTACTTTGTAGAATTCACATTATGAGAGAATTTTTGGTCGCTTTAGTGAAATCGCTTTGATCAAATCTTTGATAAGGATCAAACGCTAAAGTATAATGTCAGACGTTAATGTATATGTCGTAGGATTTTCGAAGAAATAGGATTTTCCCAATAATCCTAGTGCGATTAAAGGACTGGAAAATAGGAAATTAAGAAAAAATGAAACGTTGATTGGTGAATGATGTATACTCGTAGCTTCTCTGTTCTGGTTGTCAATCATCTAGTCTATACTATTATAAAGAGGAAAGATTTTTTTGTTTTTTTGCATTGAATAGGCTCAGAAACTACTGGACCGATTTGAAAAATTCTTTCACTGTTGGGAAGCTATATTATCAGAGAGTAACATAGGCTACATTTTATAAAATTACGCGGACGAAGTCGCGTTCAACAGCTACTTAGTATAAAATAAAATCGCTTCCTATCGCCTGTACCTCTGTATTATGTACGCTTAGATCTTTTAATACGCAACGGATTTTAATGTGGTTTTCATTAAGAGTGGGTATACAGCAAACAAAATTTGTAATTTCACCCGCGTGGCTCCTTGGACATGACAGTGACACAAAATACGTACAACTACGCACAACATGCGACGGAAGATAGCCATTTCGCTGAATAAAAATGTTATGTGCCAAAAGTATTAAACATTAATTATTCCTAAACTACAATGTCAAATGAAAAATTGTTACATACAGCCTTAGATAATATGTGAAGTGAAATTACTGATACACTTTTAGCTTTGTAATGTGTGTCATTTTGAAAATAAAACTAAAATCGATGGAAATGAGAGCTCTCTTGGTGATTTTTTTCTATCGAGAAAATTTCATTATATTATGTTTTCTGTTACAGTCGTCACTTTCACTAATGTATTTATCTATTTAAAAAAATTAATTAAATTAGATTTTGTTTACTTAGATAAAATTCTAATCTAGGATTGGCTATTTCTCTTTATACCCGCTCTTAATAGAAAGAGCGTTAGACGATTGAGGATTTTACGTACGAAGCCGGGAGCGGGACGCTAGTTTACATCTAATTTAAGAACTTTCCAAATTATCTCGACTTCAAAGTAATCTCGCAAATCTAACGAAATTAAAAGTCGGCCCGATCTCATTCAGCCCTGCGGGGAGAGTGGGCCAATCTCAACAACCAATTAATCTGAATCATTCGATGTCTGTCACCGAACATTGGATGTAATGAAAATTTTCGAGAACTTATTAAAATTTTCCATTCATCCGTCCGACGCAGGAGTTCGTAGTTCAGCGGTTCGGGGACGTTGGGGCTTTAGCGTGATCGGATTTACAGAAAATCTGTACACTTGTAAGTTCCAAATGAAAAATCTTTTATGCCAACACTAAGTTTCCAGACTCATTATATATTTTTCTAAAAATACTGGCTTCATTTATTGCAAAAAAAAAAATAAGTTACTTAACAATCCAGTTATGTAATAACTGTTTTGACGAATTTGACGAAATTTTGACTTAAGTTCCAAATGAAAAATCTTTTATAGCACTACTAAACTCATTTTTTTTAACTTATATTATAAGTTATAATATTTTAATTCCAAACAATTCAGTTGTGTAATTACCGTTTTGACGAATTTGACGAATTTATGCCTTTTAAGTTCCAATTGAAAAATCTTTTATACCACACTAAAGTTTCTACACTTTTTTTTCTAAAAAATACTGGCTTCATTTAAAACAATAAGTTAACATAATATTTTAATTCCTAACAATTCAGTTGGGTAATTACTGTTTTGACGAATTAGACGAATTTTTGACTTTTAAGTTCCAAATGAAAAATCTTTTATACCACCACTAAAGTTTCTACTCATTTTTTTTCTAAAAATACTGGCTTCATTTGAAACTCTTATTTATAGCCTAGACTCATTATTTATAGCCTATGTTACTCGCTGAAAACGTACGTACCTAGCTTTCTAGTTTCTATAGGTGATTTTTTTAAAGTAGTTTTTGAGTTTATTCATTACAAGCATACAAATCTTCTCTCTCCATAATATTAAGTATAGATTAATTATTATTTTCAAATGCTCATTACTCGTTTTCGAAAGTATTGCTAGTTAACACCTTTGTCCATTTAACCCTTCTCGTCATCAAATCATTCACAGGACATCTTAAAGGTCATTAAATAGATAAATAAGAATTTTCATCTCAATTTAAAAGTAAATATTCAAATTGAATCACAATTGGCCAGTGTAAATATTGCCTTGGAACTTGTTAGAGAGACTGTTTATTCATTTTCATTGAACTCCGACGTCGAAGGATTGTTTGCACGAACCAAAAGTCGCGGCTTCTCTGTCTTGTGTTCACAACTTTAAGGTACCTATTACACTAATTTTGTGGATTCATTTTATTCGCCTACCCTCTACCAGTAGGTATATATTGAGTATCTATATATGTGACCTGTTGTACTCATTATGTGCCCATGTGACTTAGTTACAGAGGGCCTAGTGCGAGTTTTTTTTATAAGTATATATAAGTTCAGCAGTATATAAGTTTGAGTACCTATATACATATATGTGACCATGTGACTTCATTATGTTACCAGAGGGCCTAGTGCGAGTTTTTTTAACTCATTATGTGCCCTGTGACTTAATTATGTTACCAGAGGGCCTAGTGCGAGTTTTTTTATAAGTATATAAGTTTGAGTATATATCTATATATATGTGACCTGTTGTACTCATCACGTGCCCATGTGACTTCATTATGTTACCAGAAGGCCTAGTGTGAGTTTTACGCTATCCAATGCGTTGAATGCGTAAGTGTCAATTTGTATAGGAATGAAGCAGCGCCATCTAGTGGCTAACGTGCAGCACTGTTTCATTCCAATACAAATTCCCTACGCGTTCGATCAAGTTCGATGCGCTTGATCGAGTTAAACTCGCACTACGCACTCAGTAAAGTAACTAGTTAGTAATCTGAGCCAGTAGTATTTGTTTAGTTAGCCGAATGCCTAGTGCAAGTGCCTAGTGCGATCGAATGCGTCGAACGCGTAGTTATTAGCCACTAGGTGGCGCTGCTTTATTCCCATACAATTTGACGTTTACACGTTCGACGCGTTGGGGTTTGATCGAGTGAAACTCGCACTAAGCCTTGAGGTGACATAGACTAATATTATAAAGAGGAAAGATTTGTTTGTTCGTTTGTTTGAATTGAACAGGCTCCGAAACTATTGGATCGATTTGAAAAATTCTTTCACTGTTGGGAAGCGAGTAACATACACTATCAATAGTAATAATAAATCTGTAAGTGTAGGTATTGTATATATGTTCCTCCATAACTCTTATACGAATTAACTGATTTTCATGAAACTTGGTAAATAAAGTAAATACGTACAGGACCGGCTAGTATGCCAGATTTTATAATTTGAAAAAATATTGGGTAAGTATACTAAGTTCAAATAAGTTGTTGCAAACAAATGCTCCGTTTGAAGTTATTTCACTTTGTTTGTTATTGTTATAGCTTACAAAGAGGTTTTCATATTGAAAATCTCTAATCTGATTATACGAGAGATTGGTTCGTCATCCTTTCTCGTGTTTGCAAACTATGTTTTATGAATTTTATTTTGTCGAATAAAAGGATTCGTGACGAAAGATATTGCAATAAAAAATGGTATGTTCATTTTGCATTTTAGCAATGGCAACAATATTTTTTTATACTACCATTATTGCATGTTTTTTCTTATAATGCATATTATTGTATTTTTAAGTAAATTATTACTTTTTTATTAAAAAAAATACATTTTCATCTATTACATACTAGCGACCTGGCCCCGGTTTTGCAATGATGCAATTTTTTGGACATTTTTTTTCCAATTTTTCTATCTATAAGAACCTTGCTCGGATTTCAAGGAATATTAAAAAAAATGATGTTTTTGGTATTTATTTTTTATTTAGATAATCAATACTAATAATAAATCTGTAAGGGTCGGTCATTTAGTAATTTACTTTGTTTTCAGAGATATCGTGTTTATAGGCTCTATACGTGATACTGAAACTAAATTGACCATTTTTAGAATTTTTTTTCTGTATGTATGTATGTATGTATGTATGTATGTATGTTCCTCCATAACTCTTAAACGAATTAACTGATTTTCATGAAACTTGGTAAACAAACGTTTAGACGTACGGGACACAAGATAGGCTACTTTTACTTTTTCAACGCGGACGAAGTCGCGGGCGCCAGCTAGTATAATATATAGATAAACAATATTCGATAACAAGAATTGTTTTTTT